>OX422211.1:611624244-612874244 GCA_949130495.1 Sambucus nigra
AAGGATAAGAAGCTAGTCCAGAGGGAGAAAAATAAATAAAATAGGGCAAAAAAACTTGATGTCCACAGGATGGGCTCCTAATATTATAAAGATTTGAAAAATGAATGGTCGAGTAGGACAAAGGAAGGTATAGATGCCAATAAATAACCAAATTAGGCCAACTTGTACGTGCATGCCTAGCGGAACAAAGGTAATAAATTCCTGTCATTCTCTATTGTTCTTCGATATCAGTATCCACATGTTTGTGCATTTATGCGATGAGGCTTTGTTATTTGGTACCATTAAGTATCGATGGATGCATCCTTTTGAGCACTTGACAAAAACCTTAAAAGATTACGAAAAGAATACATGGTATATTAGAGGGTCAATTGCTGAAGAATACATTACTATAGAATCATCATTATGCGATTGGGAACATATGATAGAATAAGATATGAGAAGGTTCAATCCTCATGGAGAATGAGTGATCAACGAACCTAACGAGTTTGAGTATGAATTGAAACTCACAAAGCTACAATACGAGCAAGAAACTTGTTATGTCTTCGAATCGAAAGATGAAGTCGAAGACTGGAGAGAGTGAGTATCTACTGAATTATTCTTCTTTGATTATATGTATTTCATATATTATGATCTAAACTCTACATTCTACCTGTAGGAAGTAAGATAATGAAATTGCCCAAAATTAAAGGACAAATTTCACGACAACTGATTTTAGGGCATGAGTATCAAAAGACGTAATTTTCACCTCTTATGTGTGTGTTTATTTATTCACATGTGGTAAAAACATGCCATAATACAAATTCATTAATAAATGTAGTTTCTAAATAGAGGCGTTGTCTCTTCAAGGCTTTCACGCCCAACAAAAGGTCTTAATTTTTGTGCTAAAGAGTTTAAGAAAGTCCGCACCAACGATTTTTATTTCGTTCCATATCTATATAAGGAAAAATTTGTTAACGCAAAATAGTGGAATTTCAATTTCTTCCTTGACTACCTATGTCACTAGTAAAAGCCATAAAAATCCAAAAGATACGGTGCTAACCTATAATGGGATAATTCAATAAATCCTAGAACTCGATTACTTAGATTTCGTAGAAAACATATTCTTTTGTGATTGGGTGAAGGTGTAGGATACTATTTTTTTTTCTTATTAAAGAAGGGAGGAACTCCCACATATTTTATTAATTATGAATAGAGAAAAAGACTCTCCGTGGCATACAAACCCACAATTTAACTAATCTAGAGGATGGGTCCATTACTCTAGATTTAAAGATATATAAAATTTGGGGATTTATAATTATCCCCATTACAGTTAATCAAAACTCACTAAATTTGGGGATTTATACTATCCACATTACACTTGAACTCAATCTAAAGCATATAAATTTTGGGATTTATAACATCCCCATTATAATTTCTTTGATTTAATCCTAAAATTTGGAAGTTCTTGTCTATCCATATTGAGATGTCCTTTCGCCAAAGTTGGAAGAGAATGGAAGAACCAATATGTTGTATGAACTTGAGCTATGGCATCACTTGATGCTAGATAGTCTGCTACTGCATTATTTTCTCTATATATATGACAAAATCTGAAGTTTGTGGGATAGATAAGTGTATTAAATATAAGGATAGAACTCCATGGAGTTTTTCCTTTCTTTTTCAAATGATGAAGTAATTTAAGGCCATCTTCAAGAGCCATCACTTATGTAGTAAATGAGTTTTAATTTCAAATATACTTTGAAAAACTGGATATAAATAATCCTTTATGGTTTCTAATCACTCCTCCTCTTCCACTTGAACCAGGATTATTTTTAGAAGCTCCATTAATGTTCAATTTAAAGAAATCTATTGGAGGTTTACTCCATAGGCTTTGAATATATGAATATCCTTTTTTGTCAACTTATGGAAAACATGGAACATACATGATAATCTTCTGCTATTATTTTGTCATAAAATTTGCAATTTTGAATAATCATATATGATGTACTATGATAATTGTCAAAAAAATTATTATTTCTTGACTTCCATAATTCCCAAAATATAACTTAGGTAAGATAACGAACATATGTTTATAGTAATCTTTATTAGGGTTTTTCATCCACCATGAACATAAAAGGGATTTACATGATGATTTACTAACATGAAGACCAAAAAGGTTTAGAAAGAAAGTCCATACCTCTTCATCCATGCCACATTCGATAAGAACATGGAGGCTACTATCCTCTCACGTGAAACATTGCCTACATACAAATGATATCCTTACACTAACTTTTTGAACTTCTGTTTCGAAAGTAACTGACGAATTAAGAAGTTTCCAAATGAAATTCAAAATTTTCATTAGACATTCTATATTCCAGTTCATTTTCCATGTAATAGATGTTGGTCTTGAAATTTTGCATACTTCAAATGCTGATTTTATTGAAAATTCACCTATATTTGATGTCTGCCAAACCTGATTTTCCTCTTTGATAAATGTGTATACAAAGTCTTTGATACTCGCAATCCTTTTTGCACAGAGCCTTGATATATGGAAACCCCCATTTTATATTTGTTTCTCATGAAAGATGCCCAAATGCAATTGTCAAATTTAAATTTCCATAATAGTTCATACTAAATGAAGAAGAAATATCCTCTAATCTCCTAAAATTTTGACCTCCCTCTTCAAATGGAGAGCATAACTAATTCCATTAGGACTATTGGAATACCCCCTAATATAATTTACTAAAAAGACTATGCAAACTTTTGATGATGATTTTAGGAGGATTTAGAACTGCTAAGGCATAAATAGGGATGGACTGAAGTACATGCCTTATTAATGTAGCTTTTCCTGCTAGGAAAATCATCTTAGAGGACCGACTATTGAGTTTATCTCTTATTTTAGATAATAATTCAGCGAATTGATTAGATTTAATTCTATCTTTACTAATAAAATATCCAATATATTTTATTGGCAAGTGTTTATTGGTTAAACCAGTAGTGTTTTCAATAGCCTTTATCCTTTGAATACTTATTTTTTTGTCAATATAAAAGGCACTTTTTGAAATATTCACTTGTTGACCAGATATATCCTCATAAGATTTAATTAAATTGAAAAAGACTTTAATTTTATGTTTACCTCCATTGATAAATAGAATAAGGTCATCTGCAAATCCTAAATGAGATATAAGTATACTGTTTTGAGGATGAGAGTAGGGAGATGCCTTTTTTAGTCGGAAAAGCCTATTAATGTTTCTACTAAAACTTTCAGCAACTAGGATGAAGAGACTTGGAGGTAGAGGATATCCTTGTCTAATCCCCCTATAGGATTTGAAAAATCCTAAACTTTGACCATTCAGAATAAGAGAATACCAATTATAAGATATAAGCCTCTATGTCAATGAAAAACTCATTAAATCCAAACTTTCTAAGCACTTCACATAAAAAAGGCCAATAAACTTTATCATATAACTTTTCCTTGTCGAATTTAATAATCACATTATTCTAATGAGATTTTTTGCCTAAATATTGAATCATTTCCTGAGCTAGGAGAATATATCTTTAATACTTGTTCCTTTTACAAAACCACCTTGGTTTTGGAAAATGATAGAATGAAGAATGTGTGATAATATTTCATTAAGAATCTTTGATATGATTTTATTTAAGAAGTTGCATAAACTTATTGGCCTAAAATTCAAACAATTAGAAGGATTGGAGACTTTGAGGATTAATGTAATATAAGTTGAGGACCAACCTCTAGGGATTTCATCTCCAGCAAAAAAAGAATGAATAATATTAATGAGATCATTCATTATTATATCCCAAAATGTAATGTAAAATAATCCACCAAATCCATCTGAACCAGGGGAACTAGAAGGATCCATATCCTTAATAGCTAAAAGAATTTCATCTTCTGTAGGATAATTAGAGATAGTAGAGTTCATTTCTGCAATGATCTCTTTATTGATTACCTCTAAAAAATAATAATCTAGAGGCTTAAAATCTGAGTTCTAGAGATTTTGATAATGAGATATAAGGACATTGCCTATCCCTTCATTAGTTTATTCCCATTGATTTTGATTATTTTTAATTTTATTTATAGATGGTTTTCTTCTTCTTACCGTTATGAGGAGTGAAAAATATAGTGTTTTGATCTCCAAGCTTAAGCCATTTAATATGGCTTTTTTTATGCCAAAATCTTTTTTCTCTTAGCAAAGCAACATTTAGATTGGATCTAGCTTGATAAATTTCACTTCTAGTAGTTTGATTAGGAGAATTTTCAAATTCAATTTCTGTAATTAAAAGAAGATTTCCACGGCCTTTAACAGTCTAAAATATATTTTTGAATGTTTACTTATTCCAAAGTTTTTAATTTTGTTTTTAAATGTTTTAATTTTAGAAAAAAATTGACCATAGGAGGAGCATTAATGTTAATATCCCAAGATTCTTCTATTAACTTTTCTATATTAGATTTAATGCATCACATTGAGAGGAAATTAAAAGGTTTAGGATGATGATCATTTGAACCTTTTATGGATAATAAAAGAGTATTGTGATGAAAACATGATCTGTTTAGATGAGTAATAGAGGATTGAGGAAAAAGCCTTAGCCAATTATGATTAACTAGGGCTCTATCAAGCCTACAGAATATGGTTCCATTTACCTACTATATGTCCAACTAAATCTTGATCCAGAATGTCCTAAATCTAATAATGTAGAGGATGTAATCATATTGTTGAAATCTTCAGTGACCTCAAAATCTAGATCATTGCCTCCTAGCTTTCATCTTCATTTGAGACTACATTAAAGTCTCCAACTACTAGCCAAGTTTGATTTATAGAATCTACAGATATGTTTTCTAAATCCTGCCAAAATTCCTTCCTTTCTATTGAGCTGCATTTAGCATAGACTAATGCTAAATAAATTGTTTGATTAATAGATTCTATGTTTATTTCTAAACACATCATTTGATTAGAATCATGGATAACTTTTACTATCAGTTCATCATTCCACAAAAACCATATTTTATTTTATTGGTTATTAAGATAGTTTGAGAATTGCCATTTTATTTGAAAATGTTTAATTTTTGATAAATCTACTTTAGGTTCTAATAAAGCAATTAAGAGTAAATTATAGATTCTTTTAAGTCTTTTAATCTTCTGCTTGTTGGCTTATTTGACACTCCCCTAACATTCCAACAGATAAAATTGATCATTTAGGAAAAGTGGGGTTATTATGAGCTTTTTTTTCCTAATGATCTAGTTAATCTTCTGAAAAGAGGATCAAAAGGTTGTTATTTAGTTATTACCCGGTCTTCTTTCTTTTGAAGATTCAGGAACATTTGTTTCTTCTTTGTTTTTGGCATGTGCTTGCTTTTTCACTTCTTGATAATTACGCCTTTTGGCATCCATCCAAGAAGAATTTTTTTGAAGTTCTTCTAACATGGGAACTGAATTGAATCCTTCATCTGCATATGATTTATCATCTTTATTAGCAACAATATTTTTATCATATTTTGGGAGACTTGATCCTTTTGGAGACAGGTTGTACGGGTCTACAATAATTATTTCTTCTGAATAATATTCAATATGTTGAATTTTCTCCAAAGTTTCTTGATTATATGCCTTCTCTTGAGTGTGTTGATTTAAAATGTCTTCTTTTTCTTGATCAATTCCTTCTGTGTCAGCTATGATCGTTTGATGAACTTGAATACCTTGTGTTGTTATTGAGATAACTGGTTCTTGAATTTGATATAATGGATCTTGTGTTTATTGGGTATCTCTGACTTTTGTGTGTAACAATACCTCTTTATGTCCTTTTCAGCATTTGTCTGAGGCAATCTTGGAGGTTTGATAGAGTTAGGATTTTTTACCATACATTTTTCTTCTGACTGTCCCTTTTTCTTGCAAAATTGATGATATGAGGGGATGTTTTCATAGGATATCTATTGCCAGAACCCTTTTGATCCACATCATATCCAAACTCTATGAAGTCTTTCTCTGAGGAGATAGATTTCAACACAAATTCTTGCTATACTTGGTCTTGTCATTGATACTATAGACACATCCATCTTTAGTGGTTTTCCCACTACGAATGCTGGCAAAGTTGATCCTGATTCTAAACTTATTATGGAAGATTTCTCAAAGATGAAGAGTAAAGATCACATAGTCTATAAGACTTATATTTATGCCTTTCAAAACATGAAGAAGGTATTCTACTTGAAGTCCGTAAACGACGATAATTGGTCTATTATTTTTCATGAATGAAAGGGTATGACTACTCAAGCAGATGCATTAAAAGATCTAAAAGAGTTTCAATCACCTCTTGATGATAACCCTAGTTTGAAGGATCTTTTAGTTGATTTAGAGGAAGATTGAGTATCAAAATATTTTTTATCGTTGTCAATCTTATTTGTATCTTATTATGATATTGACACTTTATTAGAGCTTTACTTTGATTTATGAATTTTTGTTTGATTTATGAATGTTTAGTTTGATTTACGAATGTTTAATATGATTTATGTATGTTTAGTTTGATGTATGAATGCTTAGTTTGGTTTACAAATGTTTAATTTGATTCATGAATGTTTAGGGGCATGGACACCTTTCATGAGATACTCGGTTTGAGAATAGATTCTCCTGAGTTTGTGATTGGAGACCAAATTAACCCATCTCAATTTCCATATGCATGTACATTTTCAGGTTAGTTTCATTGATATAATCTTCATAAAATCATGGAAAATAACTTTTCCACACGGGGAAAAATCAATATTACTGATATCTTCTAAATTTGGAAACTCCAAGTTAGTGATGAGGTTGTTCTCTTTTGAAAATTATCCTTAATCAAACTGAAGCACATCAGTCGATAGGCAATTTCAATTTTCAGAAAAGAAAAACCTCCTCACCAACTCCGAGTTTCCAAATTTTGATGATATCTGTATTGTTGATTTTTGTCCCATGTGGGACGTTAGTTTTCCTTCATTTTATGAAGATTGTGTCAATGAAACTAATCAGCAAATGTAAATATATAGGAATACGCGAAGGGTTCTAGGATCAATTTGATTTAATCACAAATTAAGACTTTTAATGGCCTTCTTGGATCACAGGAACAATTTATTCTTTACTTTAACTAATATTTTCATATAATTAACTAGTGGTGACCCGTACGATGTTGGTCGGGTGTAATGCTTTTTAAAATAATTTATTCAAATGTATAAATAAAAATATAATTATTATTAGTATTTAAAAAGAAGGTCGTAACCATAACCATGATCGTGGGAAATAAAGAATACGACTTAAAATGAATAAGATGAAAGGAATGGCATGAACCGTAATGTCGTAGAACGAACCACCACCTGAAAATCCAAATTAGAATAAAAAAAATACATTGCAATGTGAATTTTATAAATAAAGTAGTCCTTAAAAAAGGCAAAAATTACTTTTTGCAGAAATGACATCGATATTCATTTTTTAGAGCCCCTGCAAATATGGATTTTCATCGTATTCGTAGTGTGTAAATCCATATATGTATTTCATAAAAAGTTAAAAAGACATGAATAGATTTTAATGAAAAGTAAATATCAATGCAGCACATGATAAAACACACAATATAAATTGTGTACAAAACATACCTCATTCCTGTTATCAGTCTGTTTTGTAAATTTTGGAATGAAGAAAATAACTTAGATTTTTCACCTTTAATGTAATTTAATGGTAAATAAAATATGAACTCACTATTCATTTACTACACACCTTAGCGTAACATAAATTAACCTTTATCCCTTCATTTTTTAATAAATGAATCTACAATCAAATTCGTAGTTATTTTTTTTAGATGATAAATGTGAAATAATTCGGGATAAGTAGTAATGAAAATAACATGTAAGACTTACTGTGTTTGCAAGGTCCAATTCAATCTACATTGTAGCTAAAAAAACTCAAACGAAAGGTATTATTTGAGTAAAAGTTAATGGCATGAGGGGTTGTAACTAATTGATCAATATTATAGTTAAATATTTTTGTTCTTAATTTATTTTCTTATTATTTTTATTGTACTATAAATAAGTGTGGTATTTCATTTATGTCATTGACGCACTTTATTATATGATTAGAAAGTAATTGGCATGAGGCATCGTGAGTAAATGATCATAAAGGGTATTATTTGCATGGGTATGTGTAAATTTTTTCGATCTCATCATTTATATCGTACGCTTCAAACATTATGTATATAAGTATTCTTGTTATTATTTTTGGTTTATAGTTATTGTTATAGTTAATTAATTTTATATTTTGTTTAATATTTTTGTACGTAAATTATTTCATTACATGAATTTTGTTTTAATATAAATAAGTATGGTGATTTATTTATGTTACTAACACACTTTATTACATGAATTAAAATTAAGGCATGGGATATTGCATGTGAAAAGAAAAGAGCAAAATCTCATAAACCATAAATGAAAACAAAAAAGGTGTGACAATAAAAAGAGAATAAATTAAGACAAATCTTTTTGAAAAATAATTAGTACAATGCAAGAAGACAACCTATATATGTAGAGAAATGTTTTTTTATTCTTTAGGAAACATTATATATATATATATATATTCGAGGAGTGAGTAACATTCTCATGTCGGGATAGATTATACGAACTATGGAACATATAATGCAATGTAAAAGAAGATGACACTTGTGTATAAAAAAAGATATAAAATAATTGTAGATAAAAACATTGCCAAGACATTAAATATTTGTAGGAATAAAAAATAATTTGCAACAAATAAAGAAATGAATTTCAGCAGTAATAAATTATATTGAGCAAATATAATTTATTTCTAGGAATAATAAAAGAATTTTAGAAAATGAAAATGTTTTTCAGAGATAAAGTAAAATATTTCTTACAAATAAAAATTGTATCTAGGTAAAAAAAATGATTTTCAGAAAAAAAAATAATTTTCAGAAATAATAAAGTATTTACAGCTAATAAAATGTGGTTCAATCAATTAAAAAATGATTTTAATTAATATAAAAGTATTTTCAACATATAAATTTAATTTCTAGCAAATAAAAATGATTTTCGATGATAATAATTTTTTAGAAAATAAAAATTATTTATCGGAATAAACAAATGATTTTACATCAATATAAAAATATTTTCAGCTTAGAAAATGATTTTCAGCAAATAAAAAATGAATTTAGAGTAGTAATATATTATTTCCGGCATATAAATATTATTTTCAGCAGATAAGAAATGATTTCCAGTAAGAATAATTTTTCCAGCAAATAAAAATTATGTGTAGGAGTTAAGAAATGATTTCCAGTAATATTAAATTATTTCTAGCATATAAAAAGGATTTGCGGCAAAAAAAAAGGATTTCAGCAGTAATAAATAGTTTCTAAGAAAATAAAAATTAATTCTGGTAATAAGAAAATTATTTCAAGCGAATAAAAAATAATTTTCAGAAATAATAAATTATTTCAAGTAAAAATAAATATTTTTAGGAATAAAAATTAATTTCTAGCAAATAAAGAATGATTTTAGGAAATAATAAACTATCTCCAGCAAGTGAGAAAAGGGTTCAACCATTAAAAAAATGTTTTTCACCATATAAATATAATTTTCAACAAGTGAAAAATGATTTTAAACAATAATAATTTTTTTCATCAATTAGAATTATTTATATGAATAAAGAAATAATTTTCAGTAATTTTTTTGTTCATGCATATAAAAACAATTTGCAGCGATTCAAAAATGAATATTAGTAGTAAAAAATTATTTACAATATATAAATATAATTTCCAGCGAATACAAATTGATTCTCAAAAATAAAAAAAATATTTTCAGTATATAAAAATGATTTCTAGCAAAAAAAAGATTTTCAACAGTGGGACATATGGTAACTTCATACCACATCAACATAATCTCCCTAACATGAGGAAAAAATTAACTGTAGGGTAAAAACTACGGTAACTTTACACGACTACCCTCGAAATCATGAAAGATAACTCAAATTCAATTTACTTTAGTCAATATTTTTACACGCGAGACAAAGGAAGCCGTTATGGTAACTTCATACCAACATATATGTGTTTTGCATATATAACTTAAATTATGAGTACTTTATACCCCCATATGTACCTTACAGTAAATTTATATATACGTTTACAGTAAATTATGAGTTTCGTATATTTTTGTTATACAAAACCACTTCAAAAAAAACTTATGAGTTTTGTGGATAGCCCATATCTGTTATAACAAATCTATCAACTATATATATGTATAACAGTAAAAAGCACGTGTGGGAGTCTCAACCAAAAATATATAAACTATATACCTCTAACAACAAATTTATATATGCGTTTTATCTAAGAAGTCGAAAATTTATCACAACAAATTCATACCCACATTGGGTAGCAAGAGAAATGAAGTTGTTAGGACATAACTTCTATCACGCTTAACATGGGTTGTGTGTAATGTTTTCCTTGTTTTTAGGAACAAACAAATGTTTTTACACGTATAAAGTAATAATAAAAAATAAAAGACGAATATAAGGTGCTTCCTTCTTTATCTTACCCAAGATCACAACTCAGCTTGCATGAAAAAAAGTGAAAAAGAAACAAATATGTGATGTTATTAATCAACTTCCATCGTGAACAACTATTGACTACATAAGAAGATTTGAACTTTATAAACCAACAATATCTTCTATGATAAAAAAAACGCAACCTCTATCTTTAGAATATCAGTGGACATAGAAGATTAAATGCCGAAAATAAAAGAACACTGAAAATGTGATGTCATATTGATACCAACATGATATGATCATACATAATCAATGTCAACGCCTAGTCAATGTCCTGACCTCTTCTATAATATATTTGAGAGATGTGGAGTGGAAAGATTACTCTGATACTATGTAAAGTTACACAAATATGAATATCAACACAACACCACTAATGTATATCGAATCACTATTAATGACGTCGGCCATCACAAATTTCTCCATTACCTTGGTTTCCTCAATAATTAGTCCTTTGCAGCAAACTGAATCAATCAGTATTTTCCTTTTTCCTTTGAAACTGTGATGTTCTATTAATGGTGAAATTAAGAAATTCAATCCTTTATGGACATAAATCTTTGTACGCAATGGAAATTGTGAAACCTATTGCAATGCCTTTGATCAAAAACAAAAAGGGGGGGGGGGGGGGGGGGGGGCAGGCTGCCCAGTTATTGGAGGACATCTTCTACTTTTTAAAAAAGGATAATTTTTATCTTTTGATATTTTTTTTACCGAATGGTAGTGTTATTGAAAAAAGAAAAAAGAAAAAAGAAAACTAACCATTTATAAGTACCCGATGTAATTGTTCCAAGATAATATTAACTTAGGTTTAGTTTTCTTTTGTCTTTGTTTTTTCTTTCATTTTTTTTTCTTTCTGATATTTAAGTCTGATTTTATACAGTTGAAGATGAAAAGAAATATTGTTGACCCATTTTGAATTCCCATTAGCCTATAAAGGTAATGAAGTAAGTCCCACATAACAGTTGGATTTTGATTCCCCTATTATTTATAATACTCACGCACACCATTTATATGTATATATGCATATATAACTCACCCACAAAGTAGGAAAAATGTAAACCCAGTAGCCTCATCAACCCATATGCAACATATAAGAGATGAAGACGGTAAACCCAGTAGCCACCACCGCTTATATAAAAGAATCATTAACATACTGAAACCATAGTTTTCACCCCCACATTATATCCCCACCAAATATATATACTTCCAGTTTATAATCCAAAATAACAAATATCGTCAGAGTAACTATTTCTAAAAAGTTAAAGCAAGTAAGAGAGAAGAAAATTAACATACCTAGATATAGAGGGAGAAAGGATTACACTACTGAAGGAGATGAAGAGAGGAAACACAAATGAGGTGCAAAGTGGCTATCAAAGAGGGGTAGAGACATGGGGGAACCTATTTATTAGAAGACGGATGTGGATGGGGTAGTTAAAGAGGGAAGATAGTTTGAAATATGGAAAAATCTGTTTTAGCGCGTTAGTTTATTTTTGGGAGAGATGATGTGGAAAACGTGGGAAATTAAGATAAAGCCACCTGTATTAGTGTAAATAAAATATATCTAAATTCTAAAAAATTTAGATTCGAGGTATGGAGGGTGCTGAGAATTCCTAATACATATGTATATATAATAATAAACGTGATATACCCATATACGCCCTCGGCCAGGCCGAGGGTGCCCTGCACCTGGACGGGGCCAGGATGATCTCTTAACTAATATAAGATGACCCTCCAAGGGGACGACCCCTCATCAGGCCCAGACGATCCTCCAAGGGGCCGACCCCTCATCAGGCTCAGATGACCCTCCAAGGGGCCGACCCCTCATCGTGGTCTGGCCGACCCTCTGAGGTTACGATAGTACGAGACCCAAATTGGGCCAGACTCACTATCGGAAGGAACTTTGCCCTCCGCCTCATATCATAGGCCGAGGGTGACATCATCACAGCGCGTGGAAGAGTGCGCGTGAGGCTCACATGGCACATGAAAGACCGTTATAACAATATCACCCCCTCACGTGAGGGAATATTATGTCATTAATAATCACAGGTGGCATCTACAGGTGTCAACAGGAGATTGGTCTGATCATCGTTCACATGCACCATGCATACTTGGGGGGGTACACTACACCCCCCAAGACCTATATGTACTTATCATCTACAACCCTACAAGATGATGGATCGATAATTGTAACCCTAGTAAAAACTCTGCTTGTACACACAGTAGAGAGAGAAAGTGAGCTTATGTGCATTGTATCCAAGGCTATTAGTGCCCATACTTAGTGGATCACACACTCATAGTGGATGCAGGCCTGATTGGCTGAACCACTATAGATCATTATATTTCTCCTCTTATACTCACCTCCTTCTACACACACACTTATACATCTATGGTTGCCATGGTACTCACAGTTTAAGTTCATCATCACTTATCTGGTGGTGTTGAATCCAAGCATCATCAGTTTGGCACCGTTTATGGGAACGAGAAGACATCTCTTCCTTTGTACAACTTGACCTCACTGGGAACTCTGGTGGTGAGCCAGTTCTCCCCCTATGTGAAGACGTTTCACCATTGAAAGAGACCCATTAAGGTTCTCAAGACCACCAATCTTTTCTTCAGTTCAGCTCTTCGTAGCTCAAGCACATGGAAAAGGAGATGCCACCACCACCACTTCCTCCGCCGAATAATGGAGTAGGACCCAGTTCCAGTCAGCCACCACCCTAGTCTGAGATGGCTGATGTGGAGGCAACCTTGAAGTCTCTGGCAGCAAGCCAGCGGATCATCCAGGAACAGTTCACAGCTCTAAGCCAGAACATATTAAGACCACCAGGGGTCTCACCTGAGATGATTACTCCGGCAGCGGCTCTAGGGCAGCATGAGTCCAAGGGACCACCCCAGGCACCACGCAAAGACATTACACCCCCACTGCGGCGGAGGGATGTTGCTGACCACCGGCGTCTATGCCTGGGGAGGCAAGGAAACCCTTGCCCTGAGGATAGGTTTGATGATCTGGAGGGAGAGGAGGCTCCCATAGAGTGATGGGAGCCGTATGAGGTCTCTAACAATACTGTGCGACCCCTCCAGGAGAGCAGAGGGAAGTGTGGAAGGTACAATCCTGATGATCTCCTAAGAGGCTCTGCTTTTTATCACTTGAGCAGGGGGTCGGCCTTTGAGAGTCTGAGCCCAGTAAATGACCTGCGAGAAAAATTGTCCAGATCAAGGAGTGCTGCAAGGTCTAGAAGGGAGGCAGCAGATGGCTGACCCCACGGGGCCGACCCCTAGGATGGGACGATGGTCAGGGGGAAGTAAATAGCCGACACAGACCTGCCACCGTAGAACCCTCCGTCTACCTCAAAGAGGCGGCAAGGGATAACATCGGCCAGGCCGACCCTACGAGGCCCTGGAATGACTCGATCCAGCGATTGGAGGATAAGATTGGAGATATTCAGAAGAGCCGGGACCCTCTTCAGATAGGATACTCCATGGACTCACCCTTTGTTACGAAGATAGTTAACTTCCCCATGCCATCCAAGTTCAAGCCACCAGCGGTCACCCCTCGGTATGGCGGGAGTACCAACCCTGTCCACCATATTGAGATGTAGCAATCAGCGGCATACATATACTCTATCTTAGATGAGATGAGGTGTTGTGCCTTTTCTGGCACTCTGACTGGGCTGCACATGTCTGGTATATGTCTCTTACAAAAAACTCCATTGAAAGCTGTAAGTAGTTGGCAGACCGGTTTATCCACAACTTTTGCTTCGGAGTGAGGCCACAGAAGAAGACCACACACCTGCTCTATGTTAAGTAGGTAAAGAACGAGAGTCTAAGAGACTACATATCCAGATTCAACAAAGAAAAGTTAGAGGTGGAAGACTATGAGGAGAGCATAGCCATGACCGCCCTCATTGGAGGGCTCCAGAAGGGGAAGCTTCTATGGAAGCTTACTGAAGACCCTCCGAGGACGATGGTTGAATTACTATCGACAACAGAAAAGGTAATGAAAGCCGAAAAGGCGATGGCAACAAAATATAAAGATGAAAAATGAGGCACTAGTGGGGGTAAGTACGATAAAGAGAACAAAGAGGGGAAGAAGAGGTCTACGGATGACAAGTTCGCTGATTACACCCCTCTAACGGTCAGCTGCGAACATATTCTCAATGAGATAAAGAGTGATTGATCCCTGAAGTGGCCTAAAAAGTTAAGGGAGGCCCCCAACAGGAGGAATAAAAACATGTGGTGTGAATTTCACCAAGACCATGGCCACGTGATAGAAAAATGCTTTGCTCTGAAAGATGGGATTGAGAAAATGCTGAAATAATGGAAGCTCAGGAAGTACATTGACAAAGGTGCCATCAAGAGGGGCCGAGGGGATGACCCTAGAAAGAAGCGGGGTGTTGCATGTAGAGAAGATCCTCCAAAAAGAGGGGGCGACCCTTCTGATGATGAGGAAGACCTTGATCTACCTCTAAGAGACGACCACGACCCTGTCAAGAGACTTAATATGATCTCGATCAGTGTGGGAATGATCTTCAGGGTTCTAGCAGGAGGAGGGTCAGAGGTCGCAGACAAGAAGGCCCATGTAGCTGACGCCAAGGTAGTGACGAAAACTGTGCACTCAACCTCTCTAGAGGCAAAGTGAGAAAAGAGTAAGAAGGTCGATATGGATACTCTGATAGTGGGGTTCTCAAGAATGGACTTCAGAGGCCTCTTAGCCCCACATGATGACCCTCTCGTCATCACTACCAGGGTACACGGGTGTGAGGTGTCGAGGATCCTGGTCGACGGGGGTAGCTCTGCAGATGTGATGTTTTAGCCATGCTTCAAGGCCTTAGGTCTCAATCGTGCTAGACTCGTCCCATACCATCATCCATTGATTGGGTTCAGTGGGGAAAAGGTTCATCCCGTTGGAGTATTTGAGGCCGATGTCAGGATAGGGGACGAGTGGCCGAGATGGCTTACCAAGAAGGTCAGCTTCTTTGTGATGGATGAACATGTCTTTTCGTCCTACAATATCATATTAGGGCGGGTATCCCTCAAGGGGTTTGAAGCTGTGCCATCTACGGTCCATCATATGATTAAATTTCCAACCCCTTACGGGGTAGGGGAAGTCCAAGGAGACCAGACGACAGCACGAGAATGTTATTTCAACTCTGCCAAAGAAAGAGAGGTGCACAAGAAGGCAACAACCACTTACAATATTGACACCGTTAACCCCAGGGATGAGAAAAAACTCAGGAAAGGAGATCTTGTGAAAGAGGTAGAATCCATTATCCTCAATGAGGATGTGCCAAAAAAAACCATCCAAGTCGAAAAAACTCTGAGGCCAAACATCAAGGAAAACCTCATCAAGCTGTTGAGGAGAAGACATAACTTCTTTACATGGAGTCATGTAGATATGCTGGGGATCGACCCCGAAATTATGAGACACAAGCTCGAGGTGGTAGAGGGTGCAAAGCCAGTGAAGCAGAAGAGGAGAATTTATTCTCGAGAAAAGTATGAGGTCATTAGAGATGAGGTCAAGAAGCTGGAATAAACAGAGTTTATCATGGAGGTCATCTATCCCGAATGGCTGTCCAATACAGTCATTGTCCCAAAAGACAACGGGAAGTGGAGGATGTTTGTAGACTTCACAGACCTCAATAAGCATTGTCCCAAAGACAGCTTCCCTCTCCTCCACATTGATCATATAGTAGACTCTACCGCAGGCCATGAGCTCATGAGCTTCATGGATGCCTATTAAGGGGACAACCAGATCTTTATGAACCCTGAAGACTCGAAGAAGACATCTTTTATTATCGACAAGGGGACGTACTATTATAGGGTCATGCCCTTTGGCCTAAAAAATGCGGGGCAACGTATCAGCTCCTTGTAAATAAAATATTTGAAGACCAAATTGGGAAGTCTATGGAGGTCTATGTAGATGGCATGCTGACCAAGAGTTTGAAAGTAGAGGATCATGTGGCTGACCTTGAGAGGACCTTTAATACAATGGACAAGTACCAAATGAATCTCAACCCAGCCAAGTGTGTCTTCGGAGTCGGAGCAGGGAAGTTCTTGGGGTTCATTGTCAATCAAAGAGGCATAGAGGCCAACCCTGAAAAGATCAAGTCCCTTATAGAGATGAAGACCCCCAAGACCATTAAAGACATTCAGAGGCTCATGGGGCGAGTGGCTGCTTTGAATAGGTTCGTGTTCAGGGCCATAGACAAGTGTTTACCGTACTTCAAAATTCTGAGAAAGGCCTTTGAGTGGAGCGAAGAGTGTGATTAGGCTTTCAAGGAGTTAAAGTCATACCTAGGGTCTTCCCTGCTGTTGTCACGGTCAGTACAGGGTGAACGACTATATGTATACCTAGTCGTCTCAGAATCATCCATCAGTGCAGCCATTATGAGAGAAGAGGACGGGATACAAAGGCCCATATATTTCAATAGTAAGGCACTCCAGGGGGCAGAGCAAAGATACCCAAGGAGAGATAAGTTAGCATATGCCTTGATCCAGGCATCAAGAAAAATGAAGCCGTAATTCCAGTCCCATACAATGGTTATCCTCACTGACTCTCCACTTAGGCAGGTCTTACACAAGCCAGAAAAATCAGGTAGGCTAATGGCCTGGGCTATAGAGCTGGGGGAGTTTGACATTGTGTTTCAACCTAGGACATCCATTAAGGGGAAGGCATTGGCAGATTTCGTAGATGAATTTACTTAGGAAGATGATGAAGCTAAAGATGAGAGCTTAGGGAAGACAGATACCCTACAAGGAAGACTCACTGACACACCCATAGACAAGGATGAGACAAGCACCATTAGAAGAAAGGTGGTCAAAAACGAAGAGGGAAGATATCTCTTTAGACATGGGTCCCTCATCGAGGGAAATTTCTCAAAAGAACATACCGTGTGGAGCCTCTTCGTCGACGGGTCCTCCTACGACAGCGAAAGTGGGGCTGAATTAATAGTGTTAGCACCAGACGATACAGACATCGAGTACGCCCTGAGGTTAAACTTCAAAGCCTCCAACAATGAGTCTGAATATGAGGCCTTGATAGCAGTCCTCTCCTTGTCCAAGTCTCTTAGTGTCGGCTAGATTTTGGCCCATAGTGATTCAAGGTTAGTAGTAAATTAGATACTAGGAGCCTACGAGGCCAAGGATGAGAGGATGGACAAGTACCTTGAAAAGGTGAGGTCACTATTGAAGAGCTTCATAGAAGTAAAATTGAAGAGGATACCTAGTCATGACAATGGCCGAGTCAATGCACTTGCCAAGCTGGCCTCAGCAACAAGGATAGAAATCAGGAGGGCAGTCCCAGTGGAAAATTTCCTCCGACCAACTATTGAAGATGATGAGGGAACACTTAGCACTAACCTGAATATTTCTAAGGAACCTTCATGGATGGACCCTCTAATCAGATACATTAAGGAGGGGGAGATGCCAGAAGGAGGGAAAGAAAGGAAGAAGCTGAGATACAGAGCGACAAAATTCACTGTCATCAGAGATACCTTGTACAAAAAAGGGTTTTTACTCCCCTTACTTAGGTGTGTGCACCCGTCTAAAGTCCTACACATTTTACAAGACGTGCACAAGGGGTCATGTTCAAGCCACATTGGAGGTAGGTCTTTAGCGAAGAGGGTGGTCACCCAGGGGTACTGGTGGCCGACCTTGGGCAAAGATGCCACGGCATATGTAAAAAAGTGTGACAAATTTAAGAGATTTTCCACCATCCCTCACCAACCCCATCAACCTCTTACCTCCATTTTCATCCCCATGGCCTTTTGTAGTGTGGGGGATTGACCTAGTAGGCCCCTTGCCTAGGGCCATCAATAACTATCGGCTCCTCATCGTGTCAATTGACTATTTTTCAAAATAGGTGGAGGCAGAGCCAATGGTCATGATTACCGAAGAGAAGACCTTCTAGTTCATCTGAAAAAATATTATGCAAATATGGTCTCCCCAATACCCTCATCTCAGATAATGGGACTCAATTCAAGAACACATCTCTAGAGAAGTGTTGTAAAAGGGTGAGTATCAAACAATTCTTCTCTACCCCAGGCCGACCTCAAGACAATGGGAAAACGAAAGTTACAAATAGGACAATCCTAGATGGGATCAAAAAGAGACTTGAGGAGGAAAAAGGGAAATGGGATGAGGAGTTAAATGTTGTACTGTGGGCCTACAATACGACGACAAAGACCTCTACCGGAGAAACCCCGTTCATGCTAACTTATGGCTCAGAAGCCGTCATCCCCACCGAGATTGGGTTTCTAACTCATAGGGTCCAAATGTATGACCCCCAGAGAAATATGGACGAGAGAAAACTTGACTTAGACTTGATTAAGGAAAGGAGGGAAGACGCCGAGATAAGGCAAGCCGCCTACTAGCAGAGGACTGCAAGGTTTTACAACCAAAGGGTGAAGCAGAGGCCAATTGCAGTGAGGGACTTAGTCCTCAAAAAGACTTGGAAGAAGCCCAACAAGCTCCATCCAAATTGGTATGGCCCATATAGGGTCATCGATGAAGTTGTCCCTGGAACCTATAGACTAGAAAACCTACAAGGGGAACCCTTTTCTAACCCCCAGAATGCAGATCATTTGAAGAAATACTATCAGTAGTGTTATAATGTCCTATCGGACCACAATTATAAGGGGTATTGCTCCAACAGAACACTTGTAATGTTAATGAGAAATATCATATTCTGTTTTCCCTCATCTTGCGTTTGTCAGTTCTAGTATGACTGGGATCGTCTTCAGGAAACCACCCTCGGCTAGGAGGGTCAATACTGGGGATGACCCCTCATTCACCCTCAAGAAAGATGAGGGAAGACTTTATTTAAAACATCATTAAGTTGGTGTAAAACCACCCTCGGCTATGATGAGGGTCAATGCTGGGGACGACCCCTCATTCACCCTCAAGAAAGACGAGGTAGGACTTAATTTAAAACATCATTAAGTTGATGTGAAACCACGCTCGGCTATGATGAGGGTCAATGCTGGGGACGACCCCTCATTCACCCTCAAGAAAGACGAGGGAGAGGTTAATTTAAAACATCATTAATTTGGTGTAAAACCACCCTCGTCTATGATGAGGGTCAATGATGGGGAAGACCCATCATTCACCCTCAAGAAAGACGAGGGAGGACTTAATTTAAAACATCATTAAGTTGGTGTGAAATCACCCTCGGCTATGGTGAGGTTCAATGCAGGGGACGACCCCTCATTCACCCTCCAGAAAGACGAAGGAGGGCTTAATTTAAAACATCATTAAGTTGGTATGAAAAAAACCCTCGGCTATAATGAGGGTCAATGGCCGGGACGACCCCTCCTTTGACCTCAAGAAAAAAGAGGGAGGTGTTAGTGAGTTAATTTAAAAACATCACAAGGAAAATCATACAAGATAAGTATAGAAGACAAAAAGAGGCATTATATTAAAAAATATTGATGTTTTTCTGATATATGAGTACAAAAATATGGGTTACATGAAGAGGTTATGGGCTACAGATAGCCACCCAATTAAGCAACGTCGGAGGGCAATGTTTCAATATTGATTACGAGGGTTTATTCTATAACCAAGAGAGGCTGATCCTCAGATGTGCCGGTACCCCCGACGTGCACTTGGGACTCCACTTGGGCTAAGGCCTCAGCAATCAGGGGATTGTCCAGTTGAACTGCTTCAATAGAGAGGCAGACAGATGATACTGCGTCAGCAAACTTAAGGACGACCCACCGACAGGCCATCCTAATCCCCCTCTCTAAGTATTCAAGACCGAAGCCTTGAAACCCATCAGAAAGTTTGTAGTCCTCAACAACATCGGCCTCTGCCTTCTTCACGGCCTCGGTTAGATCACTTTTAAATTGAGCAGTCAAAGCCTCTTCCTTCGTCTTGAACAGATCATCCCTATCCTTCAGGTCAGCATCGTGCTGCTTCGTCAGCTCGTCAAAAACCCTGACATGTTTAGTCCTAGCGCTTTCCAACTCGGCCCTTACAATATCAAGCTCGGTCTGCAGGTCAGCCTTGTGCTGAATGGCCCTCTTGGCTTCATGGAACTTCTGTTGGTTCTCAGCCATCCATTTGGTAGAAGACGTGAAGGTACAAATAGACTGTATAGAAAAAAAAACTCATTAAGAGGTCGAGGAAACAGTTAGTGAAAAATTAACACTCAGTGAAACGAAGTAAGAACAAATACCTGGGCAACAGTGTGCAGACCATAGTCATACACCTTCGCAGGGGGCATCTTGGAAAAGAATTTATAGTCGGCAGCCGAGGGGGAAGAAAACATAGAGGCCTTGGATCCCCTCAGGTTGGCAATTAGGGAAGACGGCTAGGCCTTAAAAAATGCTAAGTTTTGGGACCAAAAGGCCCCCATGCTGGAGGAGGAGCCAGTCCCCTTCGATACCTCCACCCTCTCCCTCATTCTCAAATTAGGTTGAGGTTTAACAGGAACTTCACGACCTTTTCTTTTGGAACCCTCGGCGGAAGGTTCGACAGGTGTCGGCCCCACGGCCTTCGACTTCCTCGGGGTCTGCTGAGGCTCCTTGCCCTTCTTCTTGCCTAGGCCAGATAACAAGCTTGGGGCAACCATTTCCCAGAGAAAATCAGAGATACCTGTAGGACGACCTGGAAAGAAGACGATACATTAGAAGAATACAGAGGAAAAGATAAAACACTTGGCAAAAAGCAAAGATTAAGCAAAAAATAATGATAACTCACATAGCTCTGTCAAGGGGCCGACCCTCAGACCAGCTTCTTTGAGGAACGGAGGGGTCATCAGATCTTCAAAATTTGTAACTCCACCCTTTTTCCCTCATTCTCTGAGATACTCGACTATGTCCTTCTCATTTAGAGTAAGTCCGGGGTCTACCTAGCCTTCATCGAGGGGTTAGACCATTTCCTTGGGACCCTAGGACCATCATCCAAAGGTTGAGTCTCGGCGACAGACTCCCACTCCCCAGAAATGAAGAAAAATCTCTTCTTCCAGTCGTAGTTGGAGGTTTGTTCCACGTGGAGAATTTTTTTATCATACCTCATTGCCCCCAGGTGATAGTACCCAAGATGTTTGGACGAGGAAGTGATATTATAACAAGCCAAAAACACGTCGGATGAACGCTCGTTTGTGAAGGCATTCTTCCACAAGGAGACATAGCCTAGGATTGTCCTCCAAGAGTTGGGGGTAGTTAAGAGGGGGCAACGCCGAGGGATGATAATATGTTGACTATGGCAGGGTGCAGAGGGAACCTAACACCGACCTTAAACATCTATTCATACACTGCTATCTCCCCCTCGTACCCTTCAAAGACTCTCTCAGACTCAGAGGGGACCCTCGTGCTAATATTGGGAGGCACACCAAATGTATTCCTCCACAACAGGAGGTCACGATCCCTGACTGAGGAAATATAGGCCAAAACGCGGGAGGTGTCAATTGGGTCGGTGTCTGAGTCTCACCATCATCCTTAGTCCCCTCTCCCTCGGCCTCATCACCTGTCAGAGGTCCATGAGGAAAGGCCATCTGGAAGGAATGAGGGGATAAAGTTGTCAGAGGGACAGCTTTAGAAGGGACCACTCCCTCGGCCTGTCAGCCTGGGCTTAGATCAGACGTCTCTCTCCTCCCAAAAGTCCTAGTGTCAGTTGGTGACGACGCTCTCTCATCCATCTCTCCTGAATGACTCTCGGCTGGACGACAGGATGACCCACAAGACTCATATGGTTTTATTGTGGCTAGAGGTATGGGAAAAATAGGTCGTACCCAATTAGGGTCGGCCCCTCATCTTCTCTCCTCCTCTTCCTCTACTTTTATGATCTCTACAAAGAACTTCTCTCTCAGGGATGGGAACTCTTCAGCTAAATTGTAAAGCCTCCTAAGCATTAATGCGGAGACCCTACACTTAGAAGAATTTGGATAACCTAACTACAAACAAGTTGGCAATTGACTAAGTTGGACCTTTGGATTAAAACTAAGGAAAGTAAAAGTTTTAACCAAGAACAGTCAAGAACAAGCCACCAGAGAAGAACGCTAAAAAGTATAAATAGCCAAATAAAAATATAGTCCTACAGACCTAAAGTAGTCAAAGTGTTAAAAAACATTGGAATGTAAAGAGGGCACTGGCTCAGAAGGATTACCTGAGAAAGGACGACGAGGACGATGAGGCTTGATGCAAAACTCGCAGAAATGTCTATGGCTATGGAGCTATGGAAAATCTAGAGAGAGAGCTTGGGTGCGAAGAAGAAGAAATGGAATAACTTTAGAAAATATGTTTAAATACCTTGCTAATCAAGGGGCCCATGAACCAATGTAGAGCACAACCCACGAGGAGGGCATCATTAGGGCACAAAGTCCCAAGAAGTGTGCAGCCGCCATGCCTAGAAAACTAGAACGATAGTGGATAAAAATTTAGCAGGTGTCACATCAGCTCGATAGGTGTCATTCATCTAAATGACCATACACTCATGTCAAAGGAAACACTATCCCTCAGCCATCTCAAAAACATTGATGGATAAGGGCTGGGGGGTGATTGATATACCCATATATTCCCTCGGCCAGGCCGAGGGTGCCCTGCACCTGGACGGGGCCACTATGAACTCTTAAATAATATCAGACGACCCTCCAAGGGGCCGACCCCTCATCAAGACCAGACGACCCTCCAAGGGGCCGACCCCTCATCATGCCCGGACGACCCTACAAGGGGCCGATATCTCATCAGGCCCAGACGACCCTATAAGGGGCCGACCCCTCATCATGGTCTAGCTGACCCTACGAGGGTACAACAGTACGAGACCCAAATTGGGCCAGACTCACTACCGAAAGGAACTTTGCCCTAGTCCTCATATCATAGGCCGAGGGTGACATCATCACAGAGCGTGGTATGGGAGATGCCTGTGTAATATCCCGTAATTTTATTGATTTTTATTTAAGGGATTAATTAAATTAAATGAGAATTAATTGGGAATTAATCCGGATATAAATACTAGCGAGATGTGAGTTAGTATTTGATTATGATATTAAAATTGAATATTTCATGAGTATTTAAATTGTCAAGAGGCAGAAATGCGACAAGTTGGAAAACTTAGTTGGGACACGCGTGTTAGTCACGTCAGGATGAAATTATTTAAATTAAAAAGTGAATTATATTTTTATCAACCGAATGGTCATTTTGAGTGCGCCAACGTGTCCAGAAGGGTCGGAATAGTCAGAAAACACTAGCCGGGGGTTTACTATGGGTCTCGGGGTACTTTTAGGCAAACCGGCTACCTAGAGGGGTATTTTGGTAATTTTAAAAATTAGGGAATTAAAACCCACGTAAATTAGAGTTTATATTTATAATTTTAAAGGGGCGACTAAGGCCATTACCAACAAAAGATAAGAGAGTGGGCTACGGGAGTTTTGAGAGAAGTTGGAGAGAGGTTACAAGAGCCAAACCAAAGCCATCACCCATCACCACCATTCTAGAAGGATTTGTGACCGAAAGAAGGGAAATTCAGCCTAGAATCAATGACAACAAATCTGGAAAATGAATCTAAGGCAAGTGATTTGATATTTTTAAGTGCATTGAATATTTCTTCCTTGTTTAGTGTATGAACTATTTTGTCTTGAAAGTTTTCAGGAAAACTAATGAAATTGTTGGAGAAACTCTGAATTTGGGATAGGATTTGCATGTAGAATGACTACGAACGAATTTAGAATTCGAAGACTTGAATATGATGATTTAAAATTGGATTTATGATAAGTAATTGGGCACAATAAAATTCTGGGTTCATGTTCATAGGGTTTGGGGTAAATTTTGGGGATTATTGATAATTACATGTTGTTTAGGTGGATTTGACCCTAAAAATATATTAAGAAATGACCTAAGAGGGTTTAGAGAAGTTTAAGAACATTAAAATGCTATTGGGATGATCTTAGGATGAGTTTAGAGAAGAGAAAAATTTAGAAAAATGACTTGGGAATTTTCTGGGCGTATTCTGCCATCTCGTTAGAAGACCAGCCCAGGTCGTTCGAACGAACTTCTAACGAGATGATAGTACCCCTTCTAACTAGTTGGTAGTTCGTTTGAAGCCTTTCGTTCGAACGACACTCCTTCGAACGACCTCGTTCGAACGAGATTTCTAACGAGTTGACAGAATGGCCTTTTACGCCTGATTTTATTTCGAACCTTCAAAAGACTTATCTAATTGAGTGTAATCCTTCCCTTGTTGATTTGTGGATATAGTTATGAGATTTAGAAGTACGTTAAGGATTAAAACTTAGAGTTTTGTAGTAATCCAAATGATGTTTATGGGTTATGATATTAGTGTCTAAAAACTTCGACGTGAGGAGAGTTGATAACTTTAATGTATATAATTCGGGGACTTGTAAACATGTAACATGAAATGACGACATAGGAATGAGAAATATTCTATGGAATACCATGTGTGAATGCTTGGTATATGTAGTTAGTTGTGTATAACATACCTACCATACTTGCAATCATGGGAGGTCCGCATTTGATTAGGGCCATCTAGTCTTTGTGTGCCTACGGGTGGGGGGGGGGGGGGGGGGATTTAGATTGGTACCTCGAGGACATAGGTCAGAGAAAGAGTTATTGAGAAGTTAATAAGTCTGCTGATCATAGGAACGTAGGTATGTGCGTGACCCATGTGATGTGAACTATGTTCACCTCCATTATGTGTGATTGTTGTTTATTGAAAACGATTCTTGAGAGATTCGAAATACGTGGTCCTTATGTACGTGATGTACCGGGATGGGATAGCAGAGTATGTGTGCACCGCAGCTTAGTCCGGGGTGCCAGTATTGTATATTTATGATGAGAACAATATACTGCTAATTGAAATTATCTGTCATGAGTAAATGTAAATATGAATAATTGCAACATTTATAGTAGAGTTAAAAATGGAAAATCTCTAGTGATTAGCATGACTAATATTAGAACTAAAAAGAAAAGTAAAACTCTCTATTTATATTAAGATGTCTGGATTGAAATCGTGAATCATATAGTAATGTTATATTTTGTATTGGACTAGTTAAATATGGGAATATCTAGAATGGGTACGAGTACGATAGGAGTGCACAATTAGTTGAGATCTGAGGAGCTCATGTGAGTGCACGCACTATCAAGTACTTTATATTAATTATTTAATTATATTAAACCACTTGCTATATTTTAAACTGTTTTCACAATCGGGATCTAACTCGTTTTCTTTCAAATCTATTTTTGTAAAAACCTTTTTAGGTGCCTAGCCACAAGGACACCAAGCATAGGAGTTCTATTCTTGTGACGTGCTGTAGCTGATGTGGAAGTTATAGGACCTCGATAGTAGACGCCTCCACTTTCTATGTTGACTCTATTTCAAATTTACTCATTTGTAGGGCATGTCGCCCCATTTCTTTTAGAGACATCTCATTTACTCAGTTTTTATTTCATATTTTGGGTTATAATTAAATTAATGATTCAGGCATGTATTTGTTACTTAGGTATTTGGATTGTTGTGAGGTGTATTCCTCCATATTTAGTTTATTACATCGTTATTTATTTGCGACTGTGATGTGGTTTTGATATCAGTATTTCATAATTTAAATGGATGTCATGTTAATCGGATGTAATTAAAAATTGACAACTCACTTTTTAAATATTAGGTGGCTAGTAATTATAAAAATGTTTCTGACAGTGATGCTATGAACTGAACCAACTTGGCATTTTGTATTAATTTGAATAAAGGAGTAGCTACCCGGTATTTAATTAGTCGGGGTGCCACAGGTGGCATCAGAGCATCAGGTTCTAGTGTCCTTAGGATCTGTACGGCTTATTATGTTTCCGCTGAGCTTTCTTTGATGTAGAGCCCTATATTTTAGGATTGTTGTATTCTTTTGTGTATGCTTCGCTCTTCAGCTATTTTGAGATAATAACTGTGAAATTATAATACTTTACTCTCATTTAATATGCCTCCACGATGTGCACACCGAGTTCCTAGGGATGCTCATCCCGAACCACAGCCTGCACCAGTTCAGGGCACTATGAATGCCGCGGAGGTTGCTGCTATTGTAGCCCAAGCGGTAAATGCCGACCTCGCAGTTGTGCAGAAGGCACCACCCCAGGCACCATCAGTAGCGCCAATTTAGGCTCATGCATTTCCATCTGCTTGGGAACGTGTTCATGATGCTTTTCAGAAAGCACACCTTCCGGAGTTTACAGGTAGCTCCGATGTTGTTGTGTACAGCAAGTGGAAGAAGGACATTCAAAGACATTTGAGGATGTATGAGTGCACGAATGTACAGAAATAGATACTGGCTACTTTTAAGCTAGTAGGATCAGCGTTACAGTGGTGGGAGTCCATTACCACCCCGAAGGAGAGAGATGCCCTTTCCATACAGGAGTTTTGGGTGCGGTTCGACCGCAAATATTTTCCATCAGCCGTTCACACTACAATGAGGAGGCAGTTAATGAACTTCAAGCAGGAGGGGAGGACTGTGGCCGAGTATGAGGCCGAATTCACTAATCTCTTGAACATTTTTCTCGATGATATTCCGACTGAGGAGAAGAAGATTCATAAGTTCATGGATGGGTTGACTTGGAGGATCCGTCAGCACTTATTGGGAAATCTCTTGATGTCCACTTATTATGATGTGGTTAACGCAGCACTGCTTCACTGCTAGGAACACCGCTTTCACATGTCAGAGAGTAAGCAGTCAGGAGAGTCCATCTCTCAGGGCAGGATAGGGAGAAATGGTGCCAACGGGGCATAATTTGCTCAGGGTCAGCATAGACAGGGAGATCAGGGTTCCCAGCAGGGGGATTTTAAGAGGTTCAGATCTGGGGGTTTCAGAAATGGTCAGGGAGGTTTTTGTTAAGGCCAGTAGGGTCAGCACGGCCCACAGGGACAGCACAGCCAGCAGGGCCAACAACAGCAGTTTCAGCAGGGCTATCACGGCTAGGGGAGGAATGGCAACGGTCATTAGGGCCGTGAGCAGCAGGGTCAGAGAGGGGGAAACTTTTTAGAGAAATTTTTCATTTATGGCAAGATTGGCCACAAGCACCAGGAGTGTCCTAATAGGGGCAGGTTCCTACAGCAGTAGCAGCAGGGAGCTTGACATGAGCCCCAGAGACCTATGTTTCTCACCGCCCTCACAACAGCACCACAGATGCCTGCTTTTCCACCCATCCCAGCAGTCCCAGTCCAGCAGGGACAGCTACAGTACGGATGAGTTTATCAAATCCAGCATTCCACAGTCCCACATGATCCACCTACTATTGAGGGTATGTTCTCTATTCAGGGGAATATGGGGAGTATTTTATTTGTTACGGGGGTCACACATTGTTTCATTGGCACGAGATTTGCACGCACTTTGGGGTTGTTAGACACTGCAGAGAGCACGGTTACTTGCGTAGATTCACCGTTGAGTAGGGGTTCCGTGATTTCCCTTGTTTGTAGAGGTGTGGGTATAGAGATAGGGAGATTTACTTTACCCGCTGATATGCTAGTATTAGAGATGACTGAGTACGATGCGATTATTAGTATGGATTATCTAGTTGAGTATCGAGCCATGATTGATTATTTCAGTAGGAGTATTATTTTTTCCATTCCCGGGCAGGAGATGTTTTTAGTTGTGATGCATCGCCCCGAGGGAGGATCGTCCACACACTTGTATTACATAGATGAGGAGACTTCTAAGGAAGTTGTAATACCACTTGATTCGATTCCCGTTGTTAGTGAGTTCGTTGATGTATTTCAGGATATACCTGGATTACCCCCTAGTAGAGAGATAGATTTTGTTATTGATTTGACACCGGGCACTCAACCCATTGCCCGCGCACCTTACCGTATGGATCCAGCAGAGATGAGAGAGCTAAGGGATCAGATAGAGCAGTTGTTGGGTCAGGGGTTTATCAGAAGGAGTACTTCGTCATGGGGTGCCCCTGTGTTGTTCATAAAGAAGAGGGATGGATCGTTGAGATTATGTGTAGATTACCGAGAGTTGAATAAAGTCACGATACGGAATACGTATCCATTGCCCCGAATCGATGACTTATTTGACCAGTTTAGAGGAGCTTGCTTCTTCTCAAAGATTGATTTGTGATCGAGATGCCATCAGTTGCGTATCAGGGAACAGGACGTCTCAAAGACTGCTTTCTTGGCAAGGTATGGTTCCTATGAATTTTGGGTTATGCCTTTTGGCTTGACCAATGCTCCAACCGTGTTTATGGACTTGATGAATAGGGTGTTCATAGAGTTCCTAGACCAGTTCGTCATTGTCTTTATTGATGACATTATGGTTTACTCCTAGACAGAAGAGGGGCACGTCGAGCATTTTAGGCAGGTTTTATAGATTCTACGTCAGAACGAGCTATATGAAAAGTACGAGAAATATAGATTTTGGCTGAAGTAGGTTCAGTTTGGGGGGCATATCATTTCAGATCGGGGGATATCTGTTGATTCGGGGAAGGTATCCACGGTGAGGGAGTGGGGACAGCCCAAGACACCGACTGAGATCCTTAGTTTCTTGGGCTTAGCAGGATACTACAGAAGGTTTATTCGGGTTTTCTCAAAGATAGCGGGTCCTTTGACACATCTGACTCGCAAAGGTGTGCCATTAATCTAGAGCGATGCCTTTCAGTTGGCATTTGAAGAGTTTAAGGACAAGTTGACCTCAGCGCTTGTGTTAGCATTACCCAGACTGAGAGTTGAGTATTTAGTCTACACCGATGCATCCTTACAAGGACTTGGAGGTGTGCTGCAATAGGTGAGTCAGGAAATAGCTTATGCTTCCCATAAGCTTAAGCCTCAGGAGAGGAATTACCCCACACACTACTTGGAGTTAGCGGCAGTCGTATTCGCTCTTCGTATTTGGATACACTATCTCCTGGTGGAGAAATTTCGGTTGTTCACACACCACAAGTCTCTACAATACCTCTTCACGCAGAAGGAGCTGAATATGCGTCAACATCGGTGGCTTGAGTTTGTGAAGGATTATCAGTTCGATATCCAGTATCACCAAGGGAAGGCTAATGTGGTAGCAGACGTGTTAAGTCGTAGGCCATTAGATGAGGTAGCTGAGATGTGGAAAGCTAAGTGGAAGGAGTTGGGACACCAGGATGCAGTGGCCCGATCATTCATGTCTGTGATGACTATTACACCTCAGATTGTTACGAGAGTGGTAAAGGCCCAGGCAAATGACTCGTTCTGTCAGGAGCAGATAGTTCGATTATTAGCAGAGGGAGCCGAGTCCTATACCGTTAGCTCAGATAGGGGATTACGCTTCAATGGGAGACTGGTCGTTGCGAAAGGGGAAGACTTGCGACACGAGGTAATGATAGAGTCGCACGGCTCACGGTTCGCGGTACACCCTGGTGGGGATAAAATGTACCAAGACATGAGACGAAAGTACTGGTGGAGTGGGATGAAGAGAGATATCACCGTGTTCATTTCTAAATGTGCCACTTGTCAGCTAGTAAAGGTGGATCATCAGAGACCGATAATACTTCTATAGTCGTTAGAGGTTTTGATGTGGATATGGGAGAGCATATCCATGGACTTTATCACGGGGTTACCTACGTCACAGAGGGGTCACGACTCCATAGGGGTAATTTTGGACATGTTGACCAAAGTTGCTCATTTTCTACTTGTAAGGACAGATTACACTACAGGACAGTAAGCCCAGATTTTCATTGTAGCGATAGTGAGACTTCATCAGGTGCCTCTAAATATCGTGTCTGACCGAGACAAGATATTTAATTTACGATTTTAGGAGAGTTTTCAGGAGGCCATGGGTACAGAGTTGCGGCTGAGTACGGCATATCACCCGCAGACTGATGGGAAAACATAGTGGAAAAATCAGATGTTGGAGGACATGTTGCGTATGTGCATTCTAGATTTTGGAGGTGGTTGTAAGCAGTACCTTCCACTGGCGGAGTTTTCTTATAATAACTCCTACCAGTTCACCATTGGCATGGCTCCATTTGAGGCGTTTTATGGTAGACCTTGGCATTCCCTAGCATGTTGGTTAGAGGTGGGGGATAACAAACTCCTTGGGCTGAAAGGGATTCAGGACACTTCGGCAAGGATATAGATGATATGGAGTCGTATTCGGGTAGCTCAGGACCGACATAAGAACTATGTTTATGACAAGAGGTTCTTCAGAGAATTCAAGGTGGGGGACCAGGTGTTACTCTGAGTATCTCCTATGAAGGGGATTATGCATTTTGGGAAGAAGGGGAAACTGACACCAAGATACGTGGGGCCATTTCCTATCATCGAGCGGATTGGGCCAGTTGCGTATAGACTTGGGTTACCGGAGCACTTGCATAGGATTCATGATGTGTTCCAAATTTCCTCGCTAAGGAAATATCTTAGGTACGATTTGGCCCATACCCACATTGCTTTAGAGGACATCGATCTTCAGCCTGATAGTTCCTACGAGGAGGGACCGATTGCTATTTTGGACCAAAGTGAGCGGAGACTGAGGTTAAAGATAGTACCATTAGTACATGTTTAGTGGCGGCATCATAATGCCGAGGAGTCCACATGGGAGCACGAGGATGAGATGCGGGAGCGTTATCCAGAGTTATTTTTACTAGGTACCCTTTAATTCTGAATTTCGGGATGAAATTCTGTTATTAGGGGGGAGTATGTAATACCCCATAATTTTATTTATTTATTTTAAGGGATTAATTAAATTAAATGAGAATTAATTGGGAATTAGTCCGGATATAAATACTAGCGAGATATGAGTTAGTATTTGATTATGATATTAAAATTGCGTATTTATTTGATTATGAAATTAAAATTGAATATTTCATGAGTATTGAAAGTATTTAAATTGTCACAAGGCAGAAATGCGACAAGTTGGGAAACTTAGTTGGGACGTGCATGTCAGTCGCGTCAGGAACGAAATTATTTAAATTAAAAAGTGAATTATATTTTTATCAATCGAATGGTCATTTTGAGTGCGCCAACATGTCCGGAAGGGTCGAAATAGTCAGAAAACACTAGCCGGGGTTTAGTTTGGGTCCCGGGGCACTTTTAGGCCAAACCGGCTATAGAGGGGTATTTTGGTAATTTTAAAAATTAGGGGATTAAAACCCACGAAAATTAGAGTTTATATTTATAATTTTAAAGGGTCCACTAAGGCCATTACCAGAAAAAGATAAGAGAGTGGGCTACGGGAGTTTTGAGAGAAGTTTGAGAGAGGTTACAAGAGCCAAACCAAAGCCATCACCCATCACCACCATTCTGGAAGGATTTGTGACCAAAAGAAGGGAAATTTAGCCTAGAATCAACGACAACAAATCAGGAAAATGAATCTAAGGCAAGTGATTTGATATTTTTAAGTGCATTGAATATATCTTCCATGTTTAGTGTAAGAACTATTTTGTCTTGAAAGTTTTGAGGAAAACTAATGAAATTGTTGGAGAAACTCTAAATTTGGGATATGATTTGCATGTAGAATCACTATGGACGAATTTAGAATTTGAAAACTTGAATATCATGATTTAAAAATGGATTTATGATGAGTAATTGGACACAATAAAATTTTGGGTTCATGTTCATAGGGTTTGGGGTAAAATTTGGTGATTAATGATAATTACATGTTGTTTAGGAGGATTTGACCCTAAAAATATATTAAGAAATGACCTAAGAGGGTTTAGAGAAGTTTAAGAACATTAAAATTATATTGGGATGATCTTAGGATGAGTTTAGAGAAGAGAAAAAATTGAGAAAAATGAATTGGAAATTTTCTGGGTTTATTCTGCCATCTCGTTAAAAGACTTGCCTAGGTCATTCGAACGACCTCGTTCGAACGAACTTCTAAAGAGATGACAGTACCCCTTCTAACGAGTTGGTAGTTCGTTTGAATGACACTCATTCGAACGAACTGGTTCGAATGAGATTTCGAACGAGTTGACAGAATGGCCGTTTAGGCTTTATTTTATTTCGAACCTTCAAAAGACTTATATAATTGAGTGTAATCCATCCCTTGTTGATTTGTGGATATAGTTATGAGATTTAGAAGTACATTAAGGATTAAAACTTAGAGTTTTGTAGCAATCCGAATGATGTTTATGGATTATGATAGTAGTGTCTAAAAACTTCGACGTGAGGAGAGTTGATAACTTTAATGTATATAATTCGGGGACTTGTAAACGTGTAACATGAAATGACGGTATATGAATGAGAAATATACTATGGAATACCAAATATCTGTGAATGCTTGGTATATGCAGTTAGTTGTGTATAACATACCTACCATACTTGCTATCACGGGAGGTCGGCGTTCGATCAGGGCCATCTAGTCTTTGTGTGCCCACGGGGGGGATTTAGATTGGTACCTCGAGGACATAGGTCAGAGAAGGACTTATTGAGAAGTTAATAAGTCTGTTGATCATGGGAACGTAGGTATGTGCGTGACCCATGTGATGTGAACTATGTTCGCCTCCATTATGTGTGATTGTTGTTTATTGAAAATGATTCTTAAGAGATTCGGAATACGTGGTCCTTATGTACGTGATGTACCGGGATGGGATAGCAGAGTATGTGTGCATCGCAGCTTAGTCTCGGGGTGCCAGTATTGTATATTTATGATGAGAACAATATACTTCTAATTGAAATGAACTGTTATGAGTAAATTTAAATATGAATAATAGCAACATTTATAGTAGAGTTAAAAATGGAAAATCTCTAGTGATTAGCAAGACTAATATTAGAACTAAAAAGAAAAGTAAAACTCTCTGTTTATATTAAGATGTCGGGATTTAAATCGTGAATCATATAGTAATGTTAGATTGTGTATTGGTCTAGTTAGATATGGGAATATCTAGAATGGGTACGGTTACGATAGGAGTGCACAATTAGTTGAGATGTGAAGAACTCATGTGAGTGCATGCACTATCATGTACTTTATATTCATTGTTTAATTATATTAAACCACTACTGTATTTTAAACTGTTTTAACAATCGGGCTCTGACCCGTTTGCCTTCAAATCAATTTTTGCAAAAACCTTTTTAGGTGCCCATCTACAAGGACACCAAGCATAGGAGTTCTATTCCCGTGACGTGTTGTAGCTGCTGTGGAAGTTACAGGACCTCGATAGTAGACGCCTCCACTTTCTATGTTGACTCTATTTCATATTTACTCATCTGTAGGGCATGTCGCCCAATTTCTTTTAGAGACATCTCATTTACTCAGTTTTTATTTCATATTTTGGGTTGTAATTAAATTAATGATTCAGGCATGTATTTGTTACTTCGGTATTTGGATTGTTGTGAGGTGCATTCCTTCAGATTTAGTTTATTACATCGTCATTTATTTGTAACTGTGATGTGGTTGGGATATCAGTATTTTATAATTTAAATGGATGTCATGTTAATCGGATTTAATTCAAAATTGATAACTCACTTTTTAAATATTAGGTGGCTAGTAATTATAAAAAGGTTTTCGACAATGATGCTATGAACTGAACCAACTTGGAATTTTGTATTAATTTGAATAAAGGAGTAGCTACCCGGTATTTAATTAGTCGGGGTGTCACAACATGGAACAGTGCGCATGAGGCTCACATGGCACGTGGAAGACCGTTATAACAATATCACCCCCTCACGTGAGGGAATATTATGTCATCATTAATCACAGGTGGCATCTACAGGTGTCAACAGGAGATTGGCCAGATCATCGTTCACATGCACCATGCATACTTTGGGGTACACTACACCCCCCAATACCTATATATACTTGTCACCTACAACCCTACAAGATAATGGATCGATAATTGTAACCCTAGTAAAAACTTTGCTTGTACACACATTAGAGAGAGAAAGTGAGCTTATGTGCATTATATCCAAGGCCATTAGTGCCCTTACTTAGTGGATCACACACTCACAGTGGATGTAGGCCTGATTGGATGATCCACTATAGATCATTATCTTGCTCCTTTTATACTCGCCTCCTTCTACACACACACACTTATACATCTATGGTTGCCATGGTACTCATAGTTTGAGCTCATGATCACTTATCTGGTGGTGTTGAATCCAAGCATCATCAATACCCATAATTTTTTTATTGCTTAAAAATGGGCACATTTAGGCTTAAACACGACACCTCGCACATGACCAACGTAACTTGTAGCAACCAATAATGTAGTTGTGGGACTCTTGATTCAAGTATAGGACCCAAATTTAAAACTAGGCACACTTAAGATTGAAAATGTGCTGAAAGTGGGCCAAAACCCACAACAGCTCCCAAATGGCATCTTAAGGAGCATGAACACCTCGCGTGTGACCACGTAACTCTTAGAAACCAACTGCATAGTCATGGGACCAACAATTTGAGAATAGGACCCCAATTTGAAAATAGGCGCCCTTAGACTTGAAAGCGTGCCGCTAGTGGGACAAAACCCCAAATAACCCCTAAACAGCCTCTCAAGGAGCGCAAATAGCTCGCATATGACCAACGTAACTCATAGCAATCGACGAAAGAGTTATGGGACTCTCGGTTTGAGAATAGGACCCAAATTTTGAAAATATGAACACTTAATCTTGAAAACGTGCTACTAATGGGCCAAAATCCTGAACAGTCCCTAAACGACACCTCAAGGGGCACGAACACCTCTCATGTGATGAACATAACTCATAATAATTGACCACATAGTTGTGGGACTCTAGGTTTGAGAATATGATCCGAATTTGAATATGGGAATATTTAGGCTTGAAAACGTGCCGCTAGTAGGCCAAAAATCCGAATAGCCTCCAAACACCCCCCAAGGGGCACTTACACCTCGCATATTACAAACATAACCCATAGCAACTGATCGCATAGTCGTGGGACTCCTGATTTGAGAATATGATCCAAATTTAAAAATAGACACACTTAGGATTGAAAATGTGCCACTAGTGGGCTAATACCCCAAACAGCCTCCCAATGGACCCAAAAGTGGCACGAACACCTTGCACATGACAAAGGAAATCATAGCAACCAACTGCCTAGTCGTAGGACTCCTAATTTGAGAATAGGACCAAAATTTGAAAATAGGCACACTTAGGCTTGAAAATGTGCCACTAGTGGGTAAAAACCTCGAACAACAGCCAAACTACACCACAAGAGGCAGGAACACCTCACACATGACCAATGTAACTCGTAGCAATCGATCGCGTAGTTGTGGGACTCTTGGTTTGAGAATAGGACCCGAATTTAAAAATTAGCACATTTAGGATTGAAAACATGTTTCTAATGGTCCAAAACCTAAAATAACTCCGAAATGGCCCCGCAAGGGGCAAGAACACCTCACACTTGACCACCGTAACTTATAGAAAATGACCACATAGTCGCAGGACTTCTATTTTAAGAATAGGACCGAAAATAACTCAAATTTTTTTCATTTAAATATGGTTGGGAACTTGAACCGTGACCATGTTTTATATTTTTTCGTGATAAATCTATGGTGGCAAATTTAGTCTGTGACCAAATCAAAGCATGTGTAAAAGTGGGTCATGGCTATGGTCCTTGGTCACGAGTTTTGTCTATGATTGCCTACTCATGTCCTTTATTCACGACCAGCCTCCTTTATACTACCATACGCTCTAGTTCGTGACTTCTCCTTTTAGTAAGGGGCTAGGTTCATAACCAATGGTTTTGTTCACGCCGCTTTTGTTTATGGATGGGATCTGTGATTCGGAAGCCTGGTTACGACCCGAATCCTTAACCATCTGCTTATTTTGGTGTAATGAGATGTATTTATTTTCCATTTGTATGACATGCTTAGGATTGATCCCAAAGTCATGTACCGTCGAATTCATATCGATCCAATATGTTCTTCGATTATATAGAAATCACTTCGAATAACCTCAGAGAAGGTGAACTATGTGGAAAAAGAAGTGGAGAAAATTGATGCAAGGTTCATTAAAGAAGTGAAATCCCCCCAAATGGTTATCTAACATAATGGTCGTTAATAATAGTAATTTCATCTGTCAAAGATTGACCAATTGGTTGATGACACAACCAACGATGAATGAATGAGGTAGTGTATTATCAAATCACTTTGTTCAAAACTGATCACTAGAAACTCCGTTCATAAGTAACCCTAGTTTGTACTATTATACAGTTATACCATTTGGTCTCAAGAATACAGGAGCATCGTACCAATGATTGGTTACCAAGAGGTATAAACATCAGTTAGGTGACTTAGTGGAGGATCATATAGACAATATGGTCATAAAGAGAAAGATCAAGAGCAAGGGTGACCATCTGGAAGATCTGACAAGGATGCTTGAGGCTCTTAGATACTATCACATGAAGCTTAGTGCGGCCAAACGCTCCTTTAGAGTACAATCCAGAATTTTTTAAGGCTACCTATTCAGCTAAAGGGGAATCAAATAAAATCCCAACCATATTAAGGCGATCAATAACATTCAGACACCTAAAATAGTTACGAACGTACATAAATAAACTCTAATGTTAGTAGCACTGATCCGCTGTTTCTCTAAGTCCTTAAAGATGTGCAAACCATTCTTTCAGATGTTGAAGAATGAGAAGGACCTGTCTCGGAAATAATACTCAAAGGTACTTGATGAAATAAAGTTTTACTTAAGCTAACCACCTTTGATTGCGGTCTCAAATTCGGCTGATCAAGTCAATATATATCTCACGGTATGTAAACACTCAATTAGTTCGGTTTTAATGTATGAAAAATAGGGGCATAAAACCCGTGTATATTATGTCTGCAAGATGTTGATAGACACATAAAACTCTATATTCCTTTAGAGAATCTAGATTTCTCTTTGATGGTCACCTCAAATAAATTGAAGAACTACTTTGAAGCCCAATTAGTCATAGGTATCACCTCATTCCCACTCAAGGCAGTTCTAAAAAAAGCCTACCTCTCTCGACGAATGTCTAGATGGTCGGTGGGACTGGGGAGGTTTTATATCCACTATCAACCTATAATAAAAATCAAAGGATATGTTTTAATAGATTTGATCACTAAGTTCACTAGATGGCACGAGCCTGATGAAAAAGAACTCATTAGTCGACCTTCCTCTGAAGATTTTTAACTGATCAACAAGTATACATTGTATGTTAATGGGGTTTCCAATTCAAAATGGTTAGGAATAGGAATTATCTTGGTAACTGCATATCAAACTATGCGTGACTAAGGAATCAGGCTTGGCATTAGGGAATTCAACAATAAGGCTGAATACGAGGCCTTTATCATCAAATTAAAGAAGGCCATATCCCTTGGTGACATTCATCTTGAAGTCTTTTACCATTCAAGGATGGTATCCAACTAGATATCAAGAGAATATAATTCTAGGGATGAATGAATATTTATGGACTTACATGTCACCCAAAACCTTATTGTTAAGTTCAGAAAAGTTCAAATCCAATAGTTTCACCCTGGTCACTTTAGCCTTAGTTGATGAATATAATGTCAAGATGATTAATGATGTGAAGTACCTTACCAAACAAACTATTATAAAGCCCAAGGTTACAAAAAAAGTTCTTACTACCCAAAAAGCTCCAAGTTGTATGGATATAATCATGTTGTACTTTTGATAAGATATATTTCACTCTGAAAAGATTCAAGCTCATCAGATCAGAGTTAAGGTTACTCATTTCTAGCTCTCCTATGATGGAAATCTACGTACATGATCTTTCACTCGAAAATACCTTCAATGTTTGCATCCCAATAATATCAACCTAGCTCCGTATGATATACATGATGAATTATGTGGAAGTCATGTGAGGGATAGATCTTTGGCATTTAAAGCTACAAATGAGGGTTAGTAGTGGCCTTAAATGCAAAATAATTCAATCCTCTATGTGAATAAGTGCGAGAAATGTCAAGTATTTTCACTCATGCTTCATTAGCCAACCAACGACCTCAAATCATTGATGAGTAAATAGCCTTTTTCACAATGTGTATTAGATATTATGGGTCCCCTACCTATAACACTAGGAAATCAAAGTATTTGTTAGTCAACAAAGACTACTTCATTAAATGGATGGAAGCTGAGCCTTTGATGGATGTAATGGACACTTATATGATAAAATTTATCTAAAGAAACATTATGACCCTTTTGCATGTCGAGGATGATCATTACTAATAATGGAATTAAATTTGAGTGCGGACCATTCTAAGACGTTCGCAATAGTCATAACATCAAGCACTACTAAAGTTCCGTGGCCTACCCCCAAAGCAATAAATATCTTGAGGCCTCCAATAATGTAGTGATTGATGAAATTAAAAAACTTTTAGAGAATGAAAAAGGTTCTTCGGGGGATGAGCTTCCCTATGTCCACTAGGAATATCAAATAATACCCTAGAGGTCAGCTAGAAAAACTCTCTTCACCTTGGCTTATAAAATGGAAGTTATAATTGCACTAGAAGCTAGTTTGCTAACCATGAAGATGACTATTGCTGATCAAAGCTTGAATAAATAAATCTTAAGGACTAAAATCGACGTTGCCAAGGGGGAAAATAAAATAACCAATGATCCATTCAAAATTCTACTAACAACAGTTCGCCAAATAGTACAACAAATAAGTCAATTTGAGGAAGTTCTAGGTCAGGGATTATGTACTGAAAAACGTTATCAGCAGCACGAGGTAACCATCAAATTGAAATTTGGGACCTAACTGGGAGAGACCATTCAAAATTGTTAAGGATGACCTCCAAGGAGACTACCATCGGTAAACAACGAGGGGAAGAGACATATCAAAGGCCTGGAATACGTCCAACCCCAAAAGGTTTTATTTTACAGCATCTTTGCAAGTTTGAATCATTTTGTCATTTTAATTTTCGAATATTTCAAAGATTTAATTAATGCATTGAATTTCTCTTTTTGTTCCAAATGGTAGTTGTTAATTGTTAATATGTCTAGACTATCATCATTATAATATCTTGCAAGTTTTCCTGATCAAGTTATGATCACTCCATATAAATACCTTAGTTGAATTTTAAAATGTAGAATTTGTACAGGTTTTTATATTAGCTATTTACCATTTAAAAATGTTTGAGTCTATCACATCATGTAGACTTGATTTGTTATGAGAGAGGCGGGTCTAGTCTGGGTTAGATGAACCTTGAAGATTGAAGATCTTGCACTGTCACTTATTTACTTATTTTTATTACTGCATATGAAGACTATATCCTTTTACGAAAGTTTGATTTAATTTAGGCTATTTGTTTACTCTCACGTGTTTCATAGATTGAGAGAATTTTTCGTAAAATGTTTTTGAAAAATAACTTTTTTTAGTGGTATGTTACTTTTGGTTTTTGGGATCAAGGCTAGTTTTTAGAGAAAATAATTTTAAAGGTTTTTTTATGGTCTTATTGTTGAGACCCGTTCGAACGACCTCTATTTTTTTCCTGTTCGAATGGCTAGAGTTCAAAGTCCATTCGGAATAGGATCGTTTGAACGATCAGATCATACCGTTTGAATGGTACCATCAGATTTTCTCATTTTATTATAAATAGGTAGTATTTCTTTCCATTTGTAAAAGAGTCTTTTCCCTCATTCCAAAATATCTTACTTGAGATGATTATCGTATTTCATAGGCTTTACTTCTCTCTCTAAATCAAAAATCAAAATAGTTTGAGAGTTTGAAATGTTTTTGGATATAGAATGATATGTATACTTCTGTGAGAATTTTTTGAGTGAATTGAATTCACACATCTAGCCAAAGTTACTTATATTAATGATTTTGTATGATCAAGTACTCTGTGATCTAAAATTAGAGGTTCTTTAGTTCACTGGAGGAATTGGAGCACGACGTGATTCCAAGGAGAATATTGGAGTTTCTCATTCTCTTTGTGGAGATGAAAATGGATTTCTATTCATCTATAGGAAAAGGTTCAAAGTTCATGGGTAACTACTCATGAGTGTATGAGTCAAAGGTGCCTTATTGCTTTGTATAAAACTCTTTTCAAGTATAAATATAAATTTGAGTGCGTCTCAGGTTTTTACCCCTAGGTGGGGTTTTCCTCGTAAAATGTTTCTTTTGGTTTGTATCCATTTTCATTTCTTCATATCTAACACACTTGATCAAACGTTTCACTTTAGTTTGTTTATATCTATCATGTTAAGAATTTGTCTTAGGCTTCGTCATTTGAACATATTCATCTAGATTTATTTGGTTCTCTTGTGTGTGTGGTTTTAATATGACATTTGGATTATGTGATTTTTATAAATTTGAAAATGTGGAAGAATATTTTAGAAATCTAAAATTTGGGTACATTGTGTTAACATACCTATTCACCTCATCCCCTTTAAGTTGTTATTAGTAATTCAAACATTATTTTCGGGATTACACTCAATCATATCTCTAGGTTACATCTTTATCACTAAGAAACAAGAAAATATCAAGAATTTCTCATACAAGAAAATACCTATGGGGATCTCTTGGCACTATTCGTTCCGAGTTTAGCCAGTTAAAGTTCTCAATGAGTGGATAAAGTTACAACCGAGTGAATTTTCACCATTATTTGCTCTAGGCCTAAGGTGGTGTGACAAGACTATCTAAAATGTGAGTCAAATAATAAAAAACATGCTCGTTATAGAAAATGGGAAAATGCAAGACATGCAATTAACTAAATAATTGCATTCAAATTAACTTAATTACAACTAGCCAGATTAATAGTTTACAAGAAGTAAATACAAAAAGTGGATCATTACCACTTCATCTTCAATGGTTGAGCTCGACAGTCATTACAACACATTGAACATTATCTAGATCGGGATGGAACTCGTCATCATTTTCGTGATCGAGAAGATAATCCTTAATGAGTTGAGCAGGAATGGCATCTGTACGAATCCATGATTTTGTACTCCCAGGTGGAGGGTGTTGAAAAAAGGGGCAATTGACTCCATACTAATACTAGAATTATTAATCATAAAAAACTCTCATGATCTAAAAGGGTTTCAACCACCCATGATTATAAGAAACTTGTCGAGCTTCGTCAAAATGAGGAAAAGCGTCCATCCATCCCTCATTGTAGCCCTCTAACCAAACTGCACAAAGAACATAACGAAAATGATATCTTAGTCTCATCAACTTTCGTTGAAGACTCCTCTTGGTCACTAGGTCTTCTTTAAATGTTTGCTCGTCTTTACCGAGTTAATCCATGAGAGAGTTATTTTTATTATACAGCATAATGAGAATGTCTCCAACATCTTTGATCTTGCCTCAAAGAGAAGCAACTAAATGGTTTTTCTAAACATATGCACTTATTATTTTTTGAAGTGCTCGTCGAACAGATGAAAATGGTTTTTGAGCTCGGCCAAAAGAATCTCAACCAAGAATGAAGTCTAGGTCTTCATTTTCCTAAGATATTAGAACTAAGGCCAGGTTTTTATCAAACAACAAAGATGAAAAATAAAAGGCATTCAGGAAATAGAGACGATTAAGAATGCATAAATAATCAATCAAAACTGATTAAATAAGATACAATAAATCCAAAATGACTTTTCATTAAAATATACAAAGTTAGGCAAGTCCTTACAAATTAAGCAACAAAAAGACTGGAAATACAAATCACAATAACTCTTATACTAATATAAATAGATTGGACTTCTCTTATGTTATCACATGCTCTTGTTCGACCATGGACTTGTCTTGGTCTATGGCCATTTTTACCTCTTCAGCTATATCCTTTTTTTAGTTGGAGCCTAATGCTTCACCCTCATCTTCCTTCAAGTTTTAGGGAGAACTTGAATCATGATGGACGAAGATATCAAACTCAGAGGGGACCCTGTCTTCGGACAAGGCTTCATTCCATCCATTCGTAAAGAAAGACTTATGGGTGAATACCATTTATTTCTTGGCCTAACTAAAGGCGTCATCCCATCCATGGTCTTAAGCCTTGTCCCTAGCCTCTAGGGCGGTAAGTAAGGATCATTAACTACCAAAGAAAGTATTTTGGCATTATAAGAGACCAACTAGTCAGTTGATAGGTTTCTAACTACTTCTTTGTCGACTCAAATATAGACCCCTCAGTAGTGTAAGGGCTAGATTGTCATTCTTGGATATTAATAAAGTGGTTAGGCCCTTCCGCTTAGTGGCAATATCAACCTTTTGGTGGGAAGAGTAAGTATAAGACTTGTGTCAATCTTAATCTTCTTTACATGACTCGTCTGCGACTTATCAGGGTAATCCCCCAAGTTAACAGGTAAAACACCCACCTGACCTCCTTACTTTTTTAAAGCTGGGATTTAAAAAAAATAGGGACAATACCTGTCACCCCCTAACCCCATTAGGATATAATTAACTAGATAGTTTACAAACCACAATTATAATTTAATTATTATTTAGGAAATACATATTTAAACAACTTCAAGATTAAAATGCGGAATATTAAAAAAATCCAATCGTTTTATGGAGACATAATTTCAACATAACCCACATATCATTTAACTTAATTACAACTAGTGCAGTTTATAAAACAAACTAACAAGACCCTACTTCTATGTACTCAACCTCCTAGACCTGGCAGTGGCAGCTGGAAAACCTGAAAATGTAAACATATAAAATCATGAGTTTAAAAACTCAGTGAATGTACTACAGCTATCTATAGTAAAAGTACTATATTAACATATCAACATAACAATATATACATCTATGTGCCAAATTAGGCCATATACATATCCGGAGTTAATAAACCCCACATCTCCTACCCATAGGCAATGATCATATCCATAAGTTTTAAAAACCTAACATCTCCTGAATTGCATAGCAACTCAACATATCCTGACTTTTATAAAGCCATAACATCTCAACATCTCTTGGCTTTTAAATAAGCCATAACATCTCAACATATCTTGGATTTTAAATAAGCCATAACATATAAAAATCTCATGACTTTTAAAGAAGCCATATCATCTCAACATATGCTATATATATGTCATATCCAAAATCAACTCAGTAAGTACACTCACCTTGTGTTGTCAACTATGTATTCACGTTTCCCTCGGGTGGAGCTGAACTTGGTTGATTTGACCTTACACCTGTTAATCCAACTAAATCAGTATTGAAACTCAATCATAAGTATTATCTTAATATAATTATGTAACTTTAAATAAGTACACAACCACAATATGATTCTACTCAAGTCATATTCCATGAAACATATGTAAAGACGAAACGATGGTATATATGTTGATAAGGTCGTGAACATTCAACCCTAGAAACTACCTCGTAAGGAATTTATAGCGAAAATCAAGTAAACATAAAAGTATACTTATGAATATATATACACATGAAACATGTACTCCAAATACCCTTGGGAAGGAGTAGATACAAACATTCTTTCATGGGGTATCCAATATGGCGTCAAATCATTGTCCTCCATACTTAACCATCCCATATTCATAAATAGTACACATACAGGTGTTCAAGCTTATCAATCTGGAAACACATCTGAATATACTTTCCGTTACAAGTGACGGTGTAATTTTTCAAGCTTCCTAGGGCAAGTTATGGTCATTTCTTTACAACACAAGAAATTTGTCCTACAAACTCCTCTATTGTTCCTTTGACTTCCAAGAATTTTCATAATTTTTCTACAGCATAAATTTCCATGATTTTCTACAAACTTTCGGTAGACATACTGAATAGTACATAATTAAAGTTTCATAATATTTGGACTTCATTTGTTATCTCAAAATCTTGACCAAACTCAGGGCATACCGAAATGAAATATTCAAACAGCAACTATATACCAACTTGCAACCATCACTAAGACCTAACCATAAGGTGTTAAATTCTGATTTTCGGATTTGATATGAATATATAAGTCTATTTTAATATCCAATTGAAATTTCTGAATTACAGTAAGCACACAAAGAGATATGCAAGTTTGAATACAAAGGGTTTCAATACAAAGCAATATGACCTATAACACCACTTATCTCACATATGAACCAATAGATATTATCACAAAGGAGGATGGAATTTGGATCAATAATTCATGATTTATATACTTTGAAATAAGTATAATAGAAGATTAAAACAATATTAACACATAATATTACCTTGGAAACACCTTAAGGATTTTCTTGGAATTGTTTTCCTAGATTTTCCTTGTAACCCTTTCTTCCTTAACTTCTACCTCTCTTTCCTCAAACTAATATCACCTCAAACTGAACCTAGGGACTTATTTTCTGAATAAATAAGGTTAAGGGAGAGTTTTAAGTCGGCCAAGGCTGCCTCCCAATCCATCCAATCAAATTAAAACATTTGGTTTAATAAAAGACAATTTACCACTTAAGGGAATTGACAGATTCGCCCCTTCTCGTAATTTTGACCTAACTTCTTACTAGAACATCCGTTTGATGCACCGTTTGTTGTGTTACAACCCTAACTCACATATCTACAACTATGTAGTTTTCACCTCAAGTAAATTGTAATTTTACAAGGGTCAAAACTAGTCTTAAACAGGAACATTTCTATCGAAAATAGCCAAATCTTGTGTTCGTAAATAATTCAACAATTCATTATTTATGAAAGTAGAATTATACTAACCATAATAACTTAACATTAGATATACTAATAACACATTATTCATATCACATAGGATAATTATGATTTAAATATAATTTATCATAATCATATACGGGTTGTCACGATACCCCTCTCCAATTAATTTGGAATCCTCTTCCTCAGTTGCATTTCCTCCTTAAAAGTAGAAAGGATGTTGTTGAAATAAATTTGACATCCATAAACTCAACCAAACCCAAAGTTCTCGTAGTTGAAAATGTGAGTACAAGAATTATCACAATAAAGATTTACGAAACAATCACAAAGTACACAATGCAAAATCACACACAAAACAACGATGTACGTGGTTTGACAACTTGCCTAAGTCCACGGAGAGGTTACTGTTTTATGATAGTATCTCTCAATGCTTGAGATTACCTCTATTTGCCCTTATTCAGGGTGCACAATTTATAGATGCGTAAAAGCAAGAGGTTGAGTTGCATAAGGAACTCAAATAACACATGGATATTTTTTGGTGTCCTTGAATATCTCCTTCGATGTTATTGGTAACTTATTTGAATGTATCCATAAGAATCCCAGTGTGTATTAAATACATCTAAGCTACTAAAATATCTAGTTTGGGTAGGGCAGCGCTGTAAATAATCCAGGTTGGTCAGATATTCTCATGGTCCATATTGAATGGGTCCCCAAAATTGTCCCTTAACATTTTAGGCCTAGTGAACTTTAGGCCAATAATTTTTAATGGACTAAAGGCCTGTAAACCAAAACTTTTTTTTTTTGTATCCAGAGTGGCATTTTCGTAACTCTGCTGAAATTGAAGGGGTACGCTCATTCTAATCTAAACACCATGACATACTTGTAGTTTTTGTAAATGAGTGAGGGTACCATGGTCTGAGTAGTAAGATGAAGTGCCAAAATCGTCCTAGGATGTTCAGTGCCAAAATCGTCCTAGGATGTTCAGTTCATCATTGGTGTTGGGTTTCAAACTCATAATTCATCTCCTTTGTCACTTCAGTTTGAATCTATTTCTTCGTCGCTAAGCATTCCTAGCGCTGTGTTTTTTTCCAAACATTCGATTTTTCCGATTTTCAATCCGATTTTTTCTGAATTTTGAATGAAATTTTAGTTTGACGATTTTTTATTTTCCAAATTTCGTTTTTTCAGAAAAAAATCGGATCGAAAATCGGAAATAATTTTGAATTTTCAATTTTCCAATTTTTCAGTTTCGAATTTTTCAAAACTACGTCGATCCGATTTTTTCGAATTTGTTTCCTTTTTTTTGGAATTATTTTTCGATTTTCGATTCTTCTAATATTTTTTAATTTTTTTTAAAAGTTTCCTATATCCCACGTCAGTTGGGAGAGGGAGAGGGATCCAAAATCTGAACTATCAAAGGAGAGTATTCTCTTTACTTCTGCACAAATGAAAAAATAGGTCAAATCCTCATCAATATACATGTTGGGTTAAACCTTTTTTTTTTAATTTAAAATAAGAATTTCGAGTAATGGAAAACCAAAAACTTATTTTTTTTAAATTTTGGAATTTCCAAAATTTCTCAATTTTTAATATATTTTGTGAATTTTCGATTTTTTTATTATTTTCGGATTTTTTCGAATTCGAATTTTTTTAATTTTCCAATAAAATCGGATAAAAAATCGGAATAATTATTTTATCTCCGAAAAAATTGAATTTTTTTTTCTGAAGATGCATTTTTCAATCCGATCAGGCCTAAGCATTCCAGAGCTTCTCTTCTTCAACGTTCTCTTTTTCCTCAGCGTTTCATCAATTCTTGTAAGTTCAGCTCATATTTTCTCAGTTTTTCCTCTTCTTCGAACTGCTCTGTTACTGTATCTAAGGTTCTTTTTCTGTTGGTGTTGTCATGGCAAAGCTTGATAACAAATCAATAGTTGAATTTAGGATGGCATATAACATTCCTGATTGGGTAGAGATCGACTGTGCCCCTTTTTCTAGAAATGATCGTGACATTGAAGGAGGGAACTAGATTTACACCCTTCTGATTACACAGGGGGTCTGACATTTCCCCCAAACCATCTCTTCCTTAGGTTCTTCAACTTATAACAACTCGTGTTTCATTTAATTGATTTTAATTAATTTGTAGTAAAATAAAATTTTTTGATTTAATAGCCTTTAAGATTTTAAGTTAGTTTTACGAATAAAATTTTCAATCGGGAATTAATTCAGGACTTTTATAAAAAAGTTATAAGGCTTTATTTACAAATTCAACTGGCAAGTGCGTATTTGTTTAGCTAATGTATTACTATCACATAAATAAGTCGAATTTTAAAAGATTTGATTTTGGGAATTTTGGGTCTCGTTCGAACGACATGCCCTGTCGTTTGAACGCGTTTCATTGTCGTTCAAATGACAGGTGTGCTTGTTCGAAAGACAGAGGAGGTGATTGGATGGGAGACTCCTAATCTGGTCTTAACACTTAAACCCTTTATATACTAAAAAAAATGGGGCTGGGACTTTGAAAAAATCACGTTTCTATCAAACTTTCTCCAGAAAGCTTTTCCAAAGCATATTTCTCATCTTCAACCCCTTGCCTCTACTTTTCACAAGTTTTGAAGAGTCTATTGGTATTTTCTCAATAGGAGTTCAACATTCAAATCAGATTTTCATCCAATTAATCTCAGGCATGAACACTTTATTCTTTTCCTTTAGTATTATGCGTTTCAAGTGTCGGCTAAACCTTAATTCAATGTTTTCTCAAAAGAAATTAACAATCTAATTAGAGAAAGTGGGCACATAAAACTTGGGGCTATTTTTATGAAATCCTTTAATATGATTAATATCCATAACCCTTGCGTACGCAGGATTCATGAGTGATTTTGGATTTTGTTGGTGTAGGTTGCATGTAGAAACACCTTAGTTTTGAAATAAAGGAATTTTGGGGATTATAACTCACTTAGTTTATGTAAATATAATGATATTAGAATTTTAATGTTTTAATGATGAAATATCGGTGTATTTAATTTAAATAATTATATGAGATTAATTGGGTATTTTGATGATGTGATAATTAAATTAAGATTTAATTGAATTGGACTAGCATGCGTAGTTTTATACGTTGATTAATTATGATTGTTTGTGTGACTTGTTTGTATTATTTAATTCCCATTGTGACGACAGGTTGTTGGGTATTCTTGCTCTCCCTCTATTTTAGGATTCCCCTAGGTATGTGACTAGTGGTTAGGCCTTTATATGATTTAGGACTTCTAGGTATGGGACTAGTGAGGGTAGATTATCACCTGTTTATCATTTTGGGGGTGGGCTGATTTTCGATGTTTTATCGTCATTACTCTAGCCTAGGCGTGAGAGTAGGTTGAGGTTTGTGTTAGAAATTCATCATATATATACGGTAGGATGTATTGATAACTTGGGTACCCTTAGGTATGGGACTAAGGGGTATTTTAAGGATCTCACGTCGATTAAAAGGGTGGGGTAGTTTATAAATTGTGAAATTGAGAAATTGAGAATTAATGCCTAAGATAATAACGGGTATTAAAATTGGTCGCGGCATAATGTGTCAGTGATCGACAGTTTAAACGGGTCATCTTGGGCGATTTATGTTGTGTCGTGAGTTGGAACCTTGTCATATTTCAGGGGATCGACAGTTTAAACGCATTCGGCTGGCTATTGACAAGGGGAAGTGACATTTTTGGTGAATTATCACCCGTGGCGGGAGGACCTCTATAATCAATTTTGGTGAATTATCACCCGCGGAAGAAGGACCTCCATACCTAATAATTATTGAAGTAAGAAAATAAATAATTGAGGAGTTTTGGTAGTTGGGGTAATTAAAAGAAAACTAACACCGTGGGACTTAGGAATTTAAAATCATATTGGTGTGCCTTTATAAATGGGGATCTCTACGGGCAGTTAGTGATATATATTTATTGCGTTTAATTATCCCGTTTAATTTAAAACACTCTATTGTGATATTTATTGTGTATAATGTTGTCGTATGTATTCAAGGATCCTATTGGAGGGGAGTATTGTGTATTCATGCTCGGAACTCTGACCTCATGCGATGACTAACTTTTCAGGAAATAGTATTTGGAGAAGCCGCATAAAATTTTGGATATTTTTCTTGGAGGTACAGTTGGAGTTGCTCTACCGTATGCGCATTGATTTAGTTTAGTTTTCCATTCCTCTGTATATGTTTTGAGATACAGTTTATGGTTGTGATTGGGCCTTTCAGTTCCAAAGTTGTATGGGTTTTATTAGGTTACTTCACAAGATTCAGTTGGAGAATATTCAATTTCATATTATTAGAGATTAGATTTATTTTGAGTCTTGCATGGAGATGGATTTTTTTATTGCTTAGTTGGATGGTTTATCTTTTAGGATTGATTATTATTTATCTTGTGGATTAATTTATATGTCTCATATCTGTCTCATGCTAAGAATGGTATTTATTTACTCACGTCAAGCTTAGTTTCGGTGGCGGCCGACGCCAGAATTAGGCGGGGTGTGACACAAGTATTTTGAAATTGTTCCTGCCTAATGTTACCCTAAATTTTGGAAGATAGTTAATGGGGTTCTTAGGATAAACACCCCATATGGGAAAAAAGGTCTTGCCGAGATCTGCTATTCCTATGTATAGTCGCGGAATAATGATGGCATTTTGAATTTGAAGACCAGGAAGGCTGATAGGGTCCTGGTGGTGAACCTCCCAGACTCCCATAAGGATTATTAGGACCATGGTTTCATTGCCAGCAATTGTCAACAGCCTCTTGCTCGCGAGGGGGAAAGGCACCTGGGTCCTATAATTTCAGACTTTGGAGAGGACCATATTGGTTGCTTCTTCTTTTCTTTAGTTCATTATATTATTTTGTTTCCAATTCCTGTCCTCTGGATAATGTTTTTCTTCCCTTTTTTTGTAGTTCACGTTAAAAATCAGGAGCCTAAAATAAGTGAGATCAATGTTGATGAGCTTATAAAGGCTTGGAATATCAAGGAAAGGCTATCTGACGGCGAACACCTAAGGTCAGTAGCCTACTTGCTTGAATATAAAAATACGACCATCTATTTTATTACATGCCCGATCAATAAGGTTTTAGACTTGAAATCTATTGAAGTTGGTTCTTCTGAACCAATTGTGTGAGAGGATGAGGAAGAAGAAGAAGAAGAAGAAGAAGAAGAAGAAGAAGAAGAAGAAGAAGAAGAAGAAGAAGAAGAAGTAGTAGTAGTAGTAGTAGAGAAGAAGAAGAAGAAGACATGTCTCCCCTAATTAAAAGGAGGAAGCTGAGGCTCAATGATGATGATGATCAGTTAGACTTATCTTATCTGCTCAAGTCTTTAAAGACATCTGAGACTGAATCCTCCAGGTCTAGAGGCTCTACCCTAATAGGCGAGGGGAAAGAGAAAGAGAATAAGAGAGGAGGAGAGAGAAAGTGAGAGGAAGAAAGGAAGGGAGAGGAGTGGGTGATACCCCTTATCTACCCCTAATCTGCTAAAGGGGCAGTGTTTGCTGCTGATCATGAGCACTCTGTAAGGTTAGGATTATCCCATCTCTCCCTCAAATCTCTTTATTATTTCATATAATCATTTCTCTTCTGTATTTTTCCTTCTTCGTACTAACTTGTTATTTTCCCTTTTTGTTCAGTTTCTGTCTGACTTCACAATGCTTTTGGATGATCATATCGATCAGTCCAGAAGTAACCAAGAGCATAAAAATGCTTTGGAGAGTGATAAGTAAGCCTTCGCTAATGCTTGCCTGATATGGGACCAAGAGAGAGAAGTCGGAAAAAACCCTAGCTGACCTAGAAGCAACAAAAAAATGGTGGTCGGGGAGAAAAAAAATTGGCGAAGGAGAATCAGGGCTTAACTAGGAAAGTTCTAAAACTAGAGGAAGAGAGCCCTTGAGAAAAAAGTGACAGCTACTTAGAGGGCTTCAACAAGGCATATGATGATGTTGAACTCTAAGTCGCCTAGGAAAAATATGTGGTCCTAGAGAAAGGCTGGGATCAGGCTTTACAAGCTATGAGGACTCCTATTGAGTCTGATCTCTTCGGCCTTTATTATCCTGGGATTGATTTATTTGAAGAGGAGGTAGTAGGTTCTAGTTATCCTAACAATCAGACTGAGGATGTTCATGCTGGGGTTAGAGTGAATGCTGACCAAGAGCAGGGGCATCGATAAGGGGAAAATGATCATTAAAGTCGAGCAGGTGAAAGAATAGGGCTTCTAGATTGAGAGTTTTTATTTTTTTACAACCTTTTAAAGCCTTGTAATTTTTTTCTTCTCCGATTGTACTGGTCTATAGCCACCCTACGAATGAAATGAAAGAAAAGTTTCTTTGTTTGTTCCCATTTTCTCTCTCCATGCATACTAATTTTTTCTTATATTTTTTCCTGTGTTACTTATAGTCTGATGAGGACTACACCCCCTAGTTCATGATTGCGTATGATCATTGGGAATAATATTAGTTCAAAATCTCATAAGGTATTTTTAAAGATCTGTAAGTCTTTGAGGGAGAGGATAAAGAAGTATAAGAATCAATGTGAGCTGGTCACCAAGATAAATGACGATCATCAAACCATGGTGGAGATCGGAGCTTCAGTCGAAGACAAGGTGAATGCTCTTAGGTACAATCTCATGGAGACTACTAAAGTAATCCAAGTGGGTGAAATTCTTCATTCTGAGAATGACGCTTTAAGGAAGGAGGTCGTTAGGTTGAAAGAAGTTGTAGCAGGGATATAGAAGCATGTAAAAAGGCTTAGGCATTTATTCAGAATGGGACCTCGAGAAGCCTAGGAAAAGTGTTACAATGTTGGCTGGGAAGATACCCCATAAAATCTCAATGAGTTAGAGGACGTCGCATTTACCCACTGATGTCTAAGTGCCCTTAGGGAAGTGAAGACACCCATGGATTCCACACATTGGTAGAAATACCAGGTCGAGTGTGAAGCATACCTCCATAATCCTTTCTTGAACGATGATAAGTGGATCTCAGCCGATGCCATCCCTGACCAACTTTAGGAGTAAGATATTGATGACGATGTGGAAGAGATTTCCCTAAAACCAGATGATGGTCAAAGATCGCTAGTCGTAGAATTCCTTACTCTCTATCTTGGACTATCTCAGGTCCTTGTGTACATTTGGTCTTGATGTAATTATAATTTTACATTTTTATTAATAAAAAGCTTTATTTATTAACCTTTTCCATATTTTGAGCATGTGCTGACTAAACATGAGTTAATAATTATTGCTTGTATTTGAACTGGAATGAATTATTACTCGTCACTTACTCAACATCTTTGTCGACCAAATAATACTAACTAACCATCCTTAGGCCTTTTGCTATTAAATGAATAGTAAGTAGGTTTAATCATTTTGGGTATTTAAGCTGACTAAATGATATTAATAACAAGTGTTAGCCATTTTCTACTCTAAGTTTGAATATTCTTCTAGTCTAATATGTCTTAGTAGTATCAATCCATCTAGTTTATCTTTTAGGTTGTGTCATCACACTCCATTAGGCCTATGTGAGATGATGGAGAGAATGAAATTGGTCGATGGGCCATCCGCCCAAACAGGATTTTTACGACCAACAAAGTTAGCGACCAACGAGATATGGCTTTATTGCCTAACACTACCAAAAAAACTCACTTTTGGGACAAATTTTACCCATCCCTAAAGACTATAAATCTGTCACTAAAGACTTTTTGGGATGAATTTAGGGACGAAAAGGCATGGTCACATTTGATAGGCATCCAAAATGTATTAGGGACGAATTTTATCATCCCTAATAATATTATTAGGGACAGTATGAACCGTCAATTAAAAATTGGCTCCAAAATTGCCACAAATTTTTTTATTGTGCAACTGCATTTTAGGGACGAATATTGTCGTCCCTAAAGGCAAAATATTATTTCGGACTGGGGGCTTGGTCGTCCCTAATAATATTATTGGGGATGGGGGGCTAGCCATCCCTAATAATATTATTTGGGGCACTATTAATCGTCCCTTTAAAAGTTACCACCATAATTTTCACCAAAATTTCTATTGGGACACAACATTTTAGGAAAGGTTCTAGCCATATTCAATATTAGTCAATATCAACAAATGTACAAGTTATGATAAATAAATATCGAAACCAAAAGATCAATGACTCTCCAAAAATTAATTCATTCATATTCAAGATTTCCAATATAACATCTTCAAAAAGGAAAACAACCAACTTAAAACATAAATTATATGATTCAGAATACATTCATCCCCAAAAAGATCTAATAACCAATTCGAAGACATAGGAAACCCAAAAAATAGAGATAGACAACACCTATTCCAAATGATGTCCGGACCTGTGGAAGAGAAAATAAACATAAATTAGTACAATATTAACCTATGGTAATCCGTATACTATCGCCTTAACTATTTTTATATCACTTGTTATTTTAAAAAAAATTTGAACGAGTTTCTTTTGTTTATTCAAGAAAACCAACATGTCTTAACATTAAAGAGAAACTCAAAAAGAACAACAAAAGTCAAAATGAGCACATAAATTAATTTCATCATCATAAATAATTCTAATTGTTAAGAAAATACATAATCAAGTGCATCATTTGGTATGGGAAAGCCATCTTACTGTATCAAATTGAGAAAAAAATCTTTAGTCTTATTGATTTGGTCATTTGTCGCGGCATGAACCTCGTCCCGAACATGATCAAGATCTTCTTGATGGAGAATTTCATGTTCCTTGACTTCTTTAATTAATTAAGCTATCTCTTGCTTGTAATGTTGATATGATGACGTTGTGTTTAACCTTTTAGGTGCCGGTCGAAGATCTACTCCCATGCACAAGACACGATCATGCCCGTTAGACCCTATCACCTCATTAAATATCTTATTTCCTTATTCGACGTCATTTTGTTGATCCTCCGGTAACACTTCCCGTAATCTCTTTATACTTTCTTACAAATAAAGAACAAAATTAAAATAAAGTATCAAATGAACATGATATATAAAATGGATCATATGCAAATGAAACGATTTATTACTATTCCATGTTAGACGGTGAGAAAAATATTTGAAATGCATATACCTATTTATCAGCCGATCCATTAGTATCACTACAAGACTCATTTCTCTTTCGTGTATACCTCTTCATCTAATGTATTAGTAAAATTAAGTACATTAAGAAGTATTTTGATTCAAACTAAAGACATAAAAATGGAAAACAAATTCAAATGGCATGGCTAACCTATTCTATTACTCGTGGGAATGATTTTTTTCCTGTCTTAGGATGAAAACAAAGTTTGTTAGATTTTGAGAATTCTGATCTGCCACTTTCTGCAAGATAATGAAACTAAATTAAACTTATATGTTGAAAAGATGTATTGGAACAAATAGAACTTTGGGTGAAATATGCAATCGAATGACAATATTAGATTAACACCTTGGATTTTTCTGTGCCCCAGCGTTCCACCAACTTCTCCCACTGATCACTTTCAATATGGGAGGGTCTATTTTCAATTCTCTCCTCATATGTCTCAAATTTGTTGTAGTAGTCCTCCTTAAAGTGGTTCTTGAACCGCTTCCACTGTAACCCGATTTTCTTCAAACAAAGATCCATATAACCATCAGGAGCATTTGTATATTTCTAAGAAACATATGTTACAATAAACTAATCAGATTATGTGAAATTTTATATTATCAATGTAGATAAAAAAAATCAATAACTTTTACCTAAACGGTTTCCCAAATGGTTATGAGACGGTGTGAATCCATTTTATCCCAAGATGGCACATCCAACGAAAATAGGTTCCTTTGTCATGCAAAATAACCCATCTGAGTTGCCAACTTTGAAGTCTCATGACCAATTGGTCGACACTTTTCATTCCAATCAATTATCTTTTTGTCTTTACCCCCCTTCCATGTTTTTTCACTTCCTTTACCTTATCGCCAAGAAGACGGGGTTCCCTCTGTACTACCTATCAGAAAGAGGTAATGGACATCAAATAATTAGTTTATAAAATTCTATACCAATTCTCAAATGAAGAATACATCAAGAATATGTGGATAATAATTGGAGAACCCTTATCAAATGAAGATATGGTCACTACACCAAAACTGGCGATTGGTCACGGCCAAAATCCCTGACCAAAACTGTGGGTCGCGAACTTTGGCCGTGACCATTTCGGGTGTGACCATTTTTGTGGGTCGCGGCCCAAGTCTGTGACCAAAAAATGGTCACGGCCAAGAGGGGTCATGACAGATGGTCGCGAACTTGGGCCGTGACCCATGCCATGACGGGTCGCGGCCCTTATCCGTGACCCACAACCGTGACAAATTGGTTGTGGCCAAAGTCCACGACCCACGTCCGTGATAAAAAAATAAAAAGAATTGGGCGCGAACCTCATCCGTGACCCACAACCGTGACAAATTAGTCGCGGCCAAAGTCCGCGACCCACGACAGTGACAAAAAAATATAAAAAAACTAGTCGTGGCCCTCATCCGTGAACCACAACCGTGACAAATTGATCGCGGCCAAAGTTCGCGACCCACAACCATGACAAAAAAATAAAAAAAATTATCGCGGGCCAAGTCCGTGACCCACAACCGTGACGAAAAAAAGGAAAAAATGGTCGCGGACTTTGGCCGCGACCATTTTTATGCGCGACGAAAAAAATAAAAATGATCATGGACAAAGTTCATGACCATATTTAACTATAATTTTAAAAAACAATGTATTTTTTTAGTCCAATCCTGAAATTGGGGGTCCTGTGAGTGCACCGTAGATTGCTACATGTAACGTTGGACGCGTACAAGGTGTTACAAATATTTATTATTGGCAAAACAATAAAAAAAATCACAAATTGTGAATTGAGAACGTTGTTAATAAACAAATATATATACAAATTTAAAAATATTACACGTCTTAATAATTCACAGACAAAAAAAAATTGGGCAGAGTTTCCTCTATTTTCTTGACATTCCAAACCCTGTAAATGTAAAACCTGCTTATTATAAAGCCCGCACGGCCATAAAATTCAACAATCAAATTATAAAAGCATGCACGACCATAAAACTAAACAATAAAATCCCGCACGACTGTAACACATAAAAAACAAAATCCTAAACGTCCACAACATATAAACAATCTTCATGTTGTAAACCATTGCCTCCTTCATTTGTTCCGCGTGCAAAAATCCTACAAATGATAGGATACATAAAAAAAATCAGTAACCAAGTAGTTTTACAAAAAAATTAATCAAGCTGAAAAATTGCATATATGAGTTAAAGTTATCAACATATCAATATTTTTATGCCTATGTCTAGAAATATACAAATTACCGTCGTATCCTCAAACCGGAAGTCCCGCGGATGCGTGGTCAGTTCCTACAAGTTACATTGGTCCTATGGGAGGTGTTGGTGCCACCCACGGGGCCGTTCGGGAGCTGTTTTGGGTATTAACCCTCTACCGTCATGTTTTTAAGCCTAACTCTATAAATATGCAAATTACCATCATATTCTCAAACCGTGAGTCCCGCGGCTGTGTGGTCAGTTCTTACGATTTACATTTGTCCCTTGGGAGGTGTTGGTGCCACCCACGGGACCGTTCGGGGCATGTTTCGGGTTTTCACCCTCTAATGCCATGTTTTTAAGCCTAAGTCTAGAAATAGGCAAATTATTGTCGTATTCTCAAAATGGGAGTCCCGTGGATGCGCGGTCAGTTCCTACGAGTTACATTGGTCCCGTGGGAGGTGTTGGTGCCTCCCATGGGGCCGTTCGAGGGTTGTTTGGGTTTTCACCCTCTAACGCCATGTTTTTATGCCTAAGTCTAGAAATATACAAATTATCATCGTATTCTCAAATCGGGAGACCCGCATTTGTGCTGTCAATTCCTACGAGTTACATTAGTCTCGTGGGAGGTATTAGTGCCTCCTACGGGGCCGTTCGGGGGATGTTTCGGGTTTTCACCCTCTAACGCCATATTTTGCCTATATCTAGAAATATGCAAATTATCATCGTATTCTCAAATCGCGAGTCTCGCGGCTGCGTGGTTAGTTCCTACAAGTTACATTGGTCCCGTGGGAGGTGTTGGTGCCTCCCAAGGGGCCGTTCGGGGGCTGTTTCGAGTTTTCACCCTCTAACGCCATGTTTTTAAGCCTAAGTCTAGAAATATGAAAATTATCATCATATTCTCAAACCGGGAGTCCCATGGATGCACGGTCAGTTCCTACGAGTTATATTGGTCCCGTGGGAGATGTTGGTGTCTCCCAAAGGGCCGTTCCGGAGCTGTTTTGAGTTTTCACCCTCTAACGCCATGTTTTTAAGCCTAAGTCTAGAAATATGCAAATTACCGTCGTATTCTCTAACCAGGAGACCCGCATCTGCGCGATCAATTCCTATGAGTTACATTAGTCCCATGGGAGGTGTTGGTGCCACCCACGGGGTCGTTAGGGGACGGTTTCGAGTTTTCACCCAATAACACCATGTTTTTAAGCCTAAGTCTAAAAATATACAAACTACCGTCATATTCTCAAACCGAGAGTCCTGTGGCTGCGTGGTCAGTTCGTACGAGTTTCATTGGTCCTGTGGGAGGTGGTGGTGCCACCCATGGGGCCGTAGGGTGTTGTTTTGGTTTTTTACCTTTAAAAGCCACACTTTTAAGCCTAAGTCTAGAAATATTCAAATTCACGTTGTATTCTCATACCAGGAGTCCCGTGGCTGCACGGTCAGTTCCTACGAGTTACATTGGTCCCATGGGAGGTATTGGTGCCTCCCACGAGGCCGTTCGGGAGCTGTTTTGAGTTTTCACCCTCTAACGCCATGTTTTTAAGCTTAAGTCTTGACATTATTAAATTCTCATCATATTCTCAAACCGAAAGTCCCGTGATCATGTGGTCAGTTTGTACGAGTTACATTGGTCCCGTGCGAGGTGGGTGTGCCACTCACGGGGCCGTTTGGGGGCTGTTTTAGGTTTTTCCCCATTAACACCATGTTTTGCTTAAATCCTGATATTTTTAAATTATTGTCGTATTCTCAAATTGGGAGCCCTATGATCGCGCGGTCTATTCGTACGAGTTACATTGGTCCCATGCGAGGTGTTGGTTCCACTCATGGGACCATTCAGCGGTTGTTTCGGATTTTCCCCCACTAACGGTATGTAAGCCTAAGTCTAGAAATATGCAAATTATCGTCGTACTCTCAAATCGGCATTCACGTGATCGCGCGGTCAGTTCCTACGAGTTACATTGGTCCCGTGCGAGGTGTTGGTACCTCTTACGGGACCGTTAGGGGGATGTTTCGAGTTTTGGCCATCTAAGACCATGTTTTTAAGCCTAAGTCCCGATATATGCAAATTATCCTCGTATTCTCAAACCGAGGTGTTGGTGCCTCTCATGGGATCTTTCGAGGGTTATTTCAAATTATCTAGACTTATATAACTTTTATTATATAACTTTTGTTATATTGTTACGTTCGATTTATAGATCAGTTTCTTTCAAATCATCTGAATGTTGAAATCTAAGATCTAATATCCCCTGACAATAATGTTATTTTTAAAGCTTCCAATGCAACCATGATAAATGTGAAAGTGATGTGGTTACACAATGCGAAGGAAATGATATATATTCGAAGATGTTAAGTAAATTCCACATATAATCTATAGACATTAAACTAAAAAATACTCATCTAATGAAAATATGAATGTTTGTAGTTTTTTCACCTAACAAGTAAAAGATACACATTTGCAATGGACATGGTTTAAGTCCACACAACAATATTAATATGGATATTGAATATAATACCTAAGATAGCGAGAAACGAGGTTGATGAATCCAGATTTCTCATTTTCACTGCAAAATAAATAATTAGGCAAACGTTCACATTCAGTAGCTAGATCCATGATCCGTTTCTAAAAAAAATAAATTATACAAAGTGGCAAATATATCACAAGTGTATGACGTTGGTGCCCACAAGGCTTTCGATTTCCAAATTCCCAGATATATTTGCCGAATGATTCAAATTTGCTCTGAATCTGAGAAAATTGCTAAGTATTAAAACTGAATTGGCACTTTGATCATTAATTAAAATTGTTCCTCCTTGTAAAATAAGTTTGGAAGACCATCCAAAAATATTGTTTTTGATGTTATCCACCAGCTCAGTAAAGTGAGATATCTTCTTTCTACCTTTAGCTAAAGGACAACCCAAGCATTTTATAGGGAATTTTTTATGTGACAGTCCTATAAGGTTGCATATGCCTTTGATTGTACTAAGCCTTGTAATTTTATCCATATAAAAGATCTTTTAGTTATATTCACTAACTTCCCAGAGAATGATTCATATTCAGCTAATACTTTAAAAAGAGCTTTAATAGACCTCTGGCCTCCATTACTAAAAATGATTAAGTCATCTGTAAATCCCAAATGAGTTAGTCATAAGCTTCTAGGAGGATGAGATAATGGAGTGGATTTATTGAAACTATATAACTTGTCTATGTTTTTGCTCAACACTTCAGTAACAAGGATAAAGAGACTAGGAGACAAAGGGTCTCCCTGTGTAAGGCCTCTATATGAGTTGAAAAAACAAGCACTTTGATCATTAATTATCATTGATAACCAATTGTAAGCTATGGACCTACAAACCATGTCTATAAAGGCTTAACCAAAACAAAAAGTTCTTAATGCTGAGCAAAGGAAAGGCCAATATACTTTACCATAATCTTTCTCCAAATCTAATTTTAAAATAATATTAGAGCCATGAGTTTTCCTTCCCAAAGATTGAATCATTTCTTAATCCATCAAAATATTATCTTAAATTCTTATAGCTTTTACAAATCCACTTTGATTAGGGAATATTATAGATGTAAGGATATTAGACAATCTATCACATACAAGTTTGGAAATGATTTTTTTTGAAAAATTACACAGGCTAATAGGTCTGAAATAAACATAGGTAATTGGGTTACTGACCTTAGGAATAATCATGTCATTAATACTGGCCCAGCTTCTAGGAATGTCAGTCCCTATAAAGAATGATTGAATTGCCTCGATAAAGTTCTCTTTGATAAATTCCCATAACTTTGTGTAAAAAACACCTCTAAAACCATCTGGTCCATGTAGGAATAACTGCCCATGCAGTATTATCTTCAATTGAAATTGCCTTAGGAATGATATTCGGGTAATTTGGATCCACCCTTAATAAGTCTGCTTTCCACAAGTTCTTGAACTGATTAATGAAAGTTTAGTTAATCCCTTCTTTAGTATCCTCCCAAACTCCATAACTGTTATGTATAACATGTTAATCGGATATGTATAATATAGTGACATATGATGTCATATCTATCATATTGCAACATACTGCACAAAACTGAAAATACCAACTTTCCCCGAAATGGATAGAAACTAAGTAGACTGCTTCATTATTTTTTTAACACCGAAACCGACCGCCCATATATGCAAAATAGAAAGTTAAACATGAGAATAAATATTGGTAAAATATGCTAAATAAAAATGATTTTCTATAGTCCTAAATTCAAATATCGTGTTTCATTTAGAAGGGCCTTTCTACTCAAACTAGCTTTGAAATGACCACTACCAGTTAGCCTCAAAGTTATCAAAGCTATTGAAGATCTTGTCCTCTATCATGTAAATTTAGTGAAGTCAAGCCACGAGGAGAAAGCATCAAACAAATAAAGCCACAACATTTACTCACAAATAAACATATCAAAATATCAAAGTTCACAAGACAAAATGATGACATATACGTATAAGTTGAATAAAGCATACCAAATTGAAATGTTTTTCACATTTCCTCTCAATTATCTGCAACCAAAAGAGAGAAAATTATTAAAACTTATCTATCTGAACTCGTAATAGAAGCGAAATGAAAGTTAAATTCACCATTAAACACATTATTATACAAGTTATCCAAGACAATTACCTGAAGAACCTTCTACATACATGCTTTTGGGCCACGAGAAAAATATCCAAAGATAACTTGTCATTGTCTAAACTTTAGCTAATTTGTATACAAATGAAAAAAGAGTTATCAGTAACCTTAAAATCATTCAATGTTTGCACACAATCGACTTTAGTTTTAACAAATAGAAAATGGAAATAAGAGTGCCAAAACTATTTTAGATATTGCACTATTGTTTATGTACTACCAAAAAAAATTATACCAAAGCTGCTCTGGTAGGGAGGTCAATTATTCTACTTTGACTGGAAAGAATCTACGAAAATGAAAAATCACACCAAATCTCCGAAATAGTTCCTGCAAAAAGATTAAGATCACCTGAAAAACTAACGAATAGCCATTTTTACTATATTTATAAAACAATAATAATTATTATGGAAAACTTAGTAATAACCATATTTTCTATTATGGGCTAATACCCTTTAATTTCATCTTCTTCCTAAAATCAATGAACAACATATTCAATATCAAAAGCATTTGTGTGTCAGTCTGGAATTATCCTAAAAAATCATGACAGGCATATAACCCCCAATAGAATGTAAAAAAAACACTTAATTATATTTTGTCAAAACAAAAATTAACGACACGCATATAACCCCCAATATAATATGATGACATGCAAATAACCCACAACAATATCGATGTAATTTTTTTACTTATTAAAAAAACATTTAATTTGATTTTATAAAAAAAAATAGTATTTTGGGGTTTAGTCCCACGTCCAAAGTTTTTTTAGGCGCCCCTTCCATGTATTTTTTAAATTGTATTTAGTCCCATAACTACTTAAAAACTCCCTCAACCGCCTCTCTTTCTCTCCACTGAGAATGACACATGTAGTATAGTTCTTATAATAGGACCTACGACTAAAAAAAATTAAAAAGACAGGAGTGGATACAAATAAATCTTTGAAAATGGGACTAAATATCTGTATTTCCAAAAAAAAAATTAATGTCTAGGGTTTTTAATAATTTTTATCAAAAAAAATAACCCCAATAGAATTTCTAAGGTTTATTGACATATATACATAAATCTATGCATACACACACATATAAACATAAATCTATACATACACACACACAGATACACACACAAATAGAAATCTATACGCACACATAGAGATATACACAAATAAAAATCTATACGCACACACACAGATATACACAAATGAAAATCTATACATACACACACATCAGTCACAAATCAACAAATTGAAATGCACACACACATACACACACACACACACACACACACACACACATATCAGCCACAAATGAATAAATCGAAATGGTCAAACCTGCTACTGATTGACAAATTCTTAGAGCTGAAATCGTAGAAACCCTTAGCCGAAATCGAATAGCCAAAATCGCCCAAACTTGCTACTGATTGACAAAATCGCAAATTGCCAAATACAGACTAGGGTCTGAGAAAAGTGCATTTCCTTTTTTTAATGGCTGAAACTGGTCACGGTCAAGAGATGTGACCCGCCATCATAACCCATTAGTCTCTTACCTACTAATGATTGATTAATGGTCACGGCCTGCAGCCGTGACCCCCATGTGCGACCAACTTCAGACCAATAACAAAACATGCTGCTGATTGACAAATGGTCACGGCCTAGAGCCAAGACCCCTTGCATAGACCTTCAATTGAGGGATGGTCACGACCCATAGCTGTAAGCCACACCAAGAAATGGTCACGGCCCATAGCCGTGACCATCAATCTGTGATGCGCGACCTTCTTCATCAATCCTAATGCTTGAATGAGGGATGGTCATGGCCCATAGCCGTGACCCACACCCAGAAATGGTCACGGCCCTAAGCCGTGACCCTCAATGTGTGTACTCTCTTCTTCGTCATGCCAAGGGTCACGGACTTGGGCCATGACCCATCCGCGACCAAGCTTAGAGGGAATTTTGGCGCGAGTTTGGTGCCAAGATGGTCACGACCTGGTCACAGCCCAAGTCCGCTACCACTATGGTCACGGACTTGGGTCGTGACCACTTCCAGAGCATCAATAATTTAGTGTGGTAATAAATATGGTCACGCCAAATATTGAGTGGGTCACAGACCAAGTCCACGACCAGCTGGTCGCGGACTTGGGCCGTGACCCAACTGGCGTGACCATTCGCAGGATTTGGTGTAGTGGGTGAAGAATTGCTCTGCCTTGGTCTAAGATCTGCTGCCCTCATTTTCCCCCTTACGGTGACATAATGAGAGTAATAGTTGGCCCCTCTCTATGCTTTACTCTATTTTGAAATTAACAGATATCTTTAGATATGGTTCAGCCCATGATTAAGGAGGGGATGGATGTTTTTTATACATGAACAAACATTATAATGTTTTTTTATACATGAACAAACATTACATTAAGGAGGGGAGGGATATTTTTTAAACGATGTTTTTTTATACATGAACAAATACTAATTTTTCTAATTTTTGCTTTGATTTCTGGCATTATAATTTGTTTAGATTTTAGTGTTGTTGTTGTAACTAGATGAGCGTTGTTGCTGCTGTTGCAACTGCAACTGGATGAGCGTCGCTGCTGCCGAGTATTTTATACCATGAACTGCTCTCGATTTTGAACAGTTGTCAATATGAATAATGGATGAGCAACACATGATCATTCCATGAGAAAATATGATGTCTTTTTTAGAATTATCATACCCATTTCATTGTTTAAAGTTAACCTATAATTTTTTTCATAGTTAGTGTGGACCAACTTTGGGTTGTTTCTAGTGGAAAATCATTTTCTTTTATTGTATTGTTCGTGTCTTATGTTTTAGTGAAACCAAAACTTATTTCTAGCTATCCAACTCAAAGATCATGCGAAGGTAACTTATTATGATCTCCATATTAAAATTGAGAACATAGCATATAAAAATTTGTATTGCATATGAGAGTTCCAAGATTCAGTAGAATAGTTCAGTTTAAGACCATCACAACCTCGAGTGCAAGTTAGGAACTATATTAAAGGAATGCTTCCTTATGAGCTTATCCTCTATAGAAAACTGAAGACTCACACTAGCTTCATATGAAGGGAATACGCTGATCTCCAAGCGTGTGGGAAAAATGGTTTGAAACTCATTTTTCCTTCCAGAAAACTAGACAAAATGGGTTTTACCTACTTTTCAACCCAAACCTAGAGCCATTTTCTCTAATATTTATGTTGGACGAGCTGAGCATAAGTCATACTTGGATGACAACTCACTTGCCTCCTTAACATTTTCATCTGATTTTTTGTAATTTAAGCGGCAAGTTAACTTTAATACGGTTTTAGTTTTCTTTTGTGAACTTAGAATCATTATAACGTATATATTTACTTGCATGCGACATTAGAAATGGTTCATATTCCTCGTTTGTAGAGTTTAGTGTGCATGTTAATGAAATTCTTGTGCTAGATGTGGAACCATTCTCCGTCCTTGAACCCCCAGTTGTCCAATTTCTCGAGGTTGTACTTCACACTGTTGTGCCCCTCCTCCTTAAGGTACTCATAATGGATCTGTTAAAAAAAATAAGTGCAAAGAAGCAACATGAATCTTGAAAAATATCAAATGAAGTGACATGAATCTTCACAAATATGAAAATTGTCAACACACGTCATAATATAATGGAAAACTATCAACAAAAAAAAATATTCAAATATAAAAGGATCTAATACATATATCAATGAAGTACAATAGACAAAATGAACTAGAGCAAAATAAAAAATTACCAATACATATTATAACCATTACAATAGATAAAACGAATTAAATTGGTAATTCACATCCTCATTCGTTATCCATGTCATCTTTGTATTCATCGATATCAGGAACCGTTGTGTCAATTATTGATCCATCCACGCCTTGTCTCACCCAAGAAATGCATTGAGCTCCATCCAACTCTTGTATGATAAATGGCTCGACTTGAGGGACTTTTAATTCTTCTTCAGTGGTTGAATACATATCAAACAGATCTCTTGGTGTCATTTGAACCACAACATGCCAGTATGGTTCTAAAGGATCTTGTACATATCATACTTGTTTAGCTTGGGATGCTAGGATGAAACATTCATCGCCAACTCGATTATCTTTGTATAACAAGTGGTTAAAGTTCAATGCCGTAAAATTAAACTCTTCTAAATTTTGACCCACTCGATTATCAACCCAATTACATTTCAATAACATAAAATTCATACCATTTAGATAATAAAATGCAACGATGTCTATCAACTCTCCATAAAACGTAATATCCCTTGAAACTTGGTTTGTGTCTCGTTGACTAGCATAACTCGTTTGCATTGCTTTTAGAATAACACCATTATTCTGAGTTTTCCTACGAATATCAGCCTTCTTTATTCGAAATCGAAAAACTCAAACAACATAAGAACGTAATCGTAAAGTATCTTTGATTAGACCTAAGGTAAAATTCCGAATTTCGCTTGATAGTTTGACATGTTTTGCCAGTTCCTTCACCTAATATTATTTGAAAAAAAAAGGAAAATTAATTAACAATGAATAAAACTCATAACATAATTAGAAGCTTAATAGAAAAGTAAATACTTACATAATCCTTAAACCATGTGTGGAAATGTTCATTATGAAGGCGACATAGATGATGTTGTTGTGAAACTTGAGGATTTTTACTTGACAGTTCAATAAGGTGTTTTCTGTAAAAATATGAACAATTATTTATCAATTTCAATGTGATGTTCTATGTAATTTCATTTTTTTTAATAGGTGACTTACTCATATACGATGCAACTTCACCAGTGTTGGCAAGAACATAGCGATGAGCTTGTATATACGTCTCGGGATCAAGTACGAATTGAATTTTTTTGTGCACGACATGTCAAGAGACATTGCCTCTAACATCATTCCTGGTCGATCGTCTAGACTTAGTTTCCACATTATCATCTATGTACCTTGAACAAAAAGTCATACATTCTTCCATAATAACCAATTTGGCAATTGAGACCTCGAGATGAGCACGATTGCGCATAAAGAGTTTTAGTGTATGAAGGTATCGTTCAATGGGGTACATCCATCGGTAGAGCACTGATCCACCAATCAGTAGTTCATGTACTAAATGAATTGGAAAGTTCTCCATCACATCATAGAAGCTTGGTGGAAATATTTTCTCAAGACTACAAAGAGTAAAAGCCATACCATCCTCAAATTTTTCTATATCAATAAAAGTATTCACATTTGAGCATAATATTGAGAAGCAATTGCTTAATTAAATTATGGTTTTGACAACATATTTCAACAAGGCTCTCCGTATAGCTATATGAAGAAGTTGTTGCATTAAAATGTGGTTATTTTGGCTCTTTAGTCCCCATATGCTTCTCTTTTGAAGGTACACACATTGTGAGATATTAGATGTATAACCATCAGGAACTCTGACATCTCATAGAACTTTCAAAAAAATATCTTTCTCTTTGTTTCTCATCATAAACGCAGTTGAAGCCATATACTGTAGATTTTCCCCTAGTGGTTGAGGATGTAGATATGTCGTAATTTTCATTACTTGTAAGTCTTTCCTAGCCTTTAAGTTATCTTTTGTTTTAACTTTTATGCTTAAGAGTGTAAAAAATACGTTATCGCACACATTCTTTTCAACATTCATAACATCAAGATTGTGACAAATTAAATTATTCTCCCAATATGGCAATTCAAAGAATATACTCCTTTTCTTCCAATTTAATCTTATTTTGGTTAACTTACCTTTTGTTGATTTAGTAGCATCCTTCTCCATTTGTTCTCTTAACCTCTTTCAGAACACATCGTCCTTTATATATTCAGTTTCAATTTCGAGGTCATTTAATTGTTGCAAAATATGTGATCTTGATAAGTTACTAGGTGGAGGCCTCATATCAACCTTCCCATTAAATGCTGATTTTTCTTTTCAAAACCTATGATATTGAGTTACGAACCAACGATGACCCCAATAACAAAACTTACCACCATTTTTCAGTCGAGTCACTGGATGATCCTTGCTACAATACGAATATGCGAATTCCCCTTTTGTGCTCCGTCCAGATAGCATAACATATGCAGGGAAATCATTAATTGTCCACAATAATGATGCATGCAAATGAAAAAATTTCTTACTCGATGCATCATAAGTGGATACCCCTTCAGACCATAACTCTTTCAAATCATTAATCAATGGTTGTAAAAACACATCAATTTTATCAACGGGACCTTTTGGACCATCAATAAGAGTTGACAATATTAGGTTAGGTTTCTTTATGCACCACTATGGGGGGTCATTCATTGGCGCTAGAATAACAAGCCAAGTACTATGACTAATGCTCATGTTACTGAATGGATTGAATCCATCACTTGAAAAATATGGGTTTCTCTCATCAAATGTTTTCTAAGCAATAAAGTCTAAAGTCAACTCGTTCCTCCGCATGCCATTTCATTAGAGGAGCAATATGTGATGACCAAAACAATCTCTGCAGTCTCGACTTCAAAGGGAAATATCTTACCTTTCTTATGGACACTTTTTCACTTGAATTACTCGATTCAACAAGATCAACATCATTGACACTATCCTTTTTATATCTTTTAACCTCACAAATGTCACACTTATCAAGATTATCCGTCTAATTTTGTAATAATATACAACCATTAGGACAGGTATCCCAAGTTTCATAATTGAATCCCAAATCCGTAGTTATCTTGTTGGCCTGATAGAAAGATTTAGGAATCTTTGCATTAGGGAATTATTTCCCCAACAATTCCAACAACATTGTCAAAGAGCGATTTGTCCACCCATTAAGTTGCTTCAGGTGCAAGAGCTCAACTACGAATGAGAGTTATGTAATACCCTTGGGACAATTCTCATGCAAATCATTATGTGACTTTTTAAATAGTTTAAAATATGTTGGCACATTTTCATTAAACCCTGTAACATCTTCAGTTATTAGCTCCACATGGCCCATATTATCCTCTATGCATGGAATCCCACTTACCTCATGAAGCATCAAAGTCATGTCAGCCCCTGAATTTGATCCTAATAATAAATCTTCAACTATACCATCTCTTGGATTTTCATTGTTATTATTTGAACCCCCATAGAACTCCCCGTGGAAAATCCGATCTTCATAACTCCCTTCAAAACCATACATTTATATATGATCTTTCACGATTTGTGGGTTATTATAGAATCGATTTACACAATTTTTACAAGGACATTTGATATGTGATGTTTCCATGTTCCTATTCCTATAAGAAAAATGATATAAATGTTTTAATACCATTAATATATGTCGTTGACTTTCTATCACGCAACTCAATCCATCTCTTGTCCATAGTAACTTCAAATGATTGATCCAATGAGACCCTTCATCAAACTTAAGAAGGTTGATATTTTGTTAGTCTTACTTATAGTGTGTGTGTGTGTGTATATATATATATATATATATATATATATATATATATATATATATATATATATATATATATATATATATATATATATAGTGTGTGTGTGTGTGTGTGTGTGTCTAACTAAAATATAATAATATTCTCAGTAGTCACTACGGTCTATGTACTCTAAAATAAAATATTTAATAATTTATACAATAATACTAAGACCTATTATACTTATTATATAATAATATAGTCACTTTTCCCAAGACACTAGCCCTCACATAAATAAATAAATTTATTGGGAATAAGAAACAAAGGAAGAAAATAGTAAATGAAAAAAAAAAGAGGAGGTTGCGATCAATGATAAATCAACCCTCACCATAATCGAAGAAGAAGAAGAAGAAGAAGAAGAAGAAGAAGAAAAGAGGAGTATGTGATTTTGTTCATAATTAGAGACTATAGCAAAGTTGTAATGGTTTGTAAGTTCTTATCCTTGTTTTTTAAAACCCTCGTAACTTTGCTAAACCAAATCCCAAATTATTTTTACGAGCTTCCTCAACTTACTCTTTTTTGGGGTTAAAAAAGCAAAGTACTGTTGTTTAGATAGAAAACAAAAAAGTATGTATCGACGATACAATACGATATGTTTGATACACATGTATCAAGTATTACATACATATTTATCGCCGATACTTATAAAAAATGATACAGTCATTGATACAACATGTTTTACCCCCGATACGATACGATACCTCCAATACTTATCGTGTATTGACCAATATTAACAATATTGATTGTGGTTATTATACTTACTCTTTTTTAGGGCAGACAAAATTATCGACAAATCCCTACATTCTAGAAATCTCTTGTGCAAAAGTGACAACCAAGAAAAATGTTTAAAAATCAAAATAATGGAAGGAAAAAAAATCAATTTTTGGATAAACAAAACTTTCGAGAAATAATTAGACCCTAATAATAAAATTTTTGACAAACAATGTCCATGAATAAGGAGTCCATGTCTAATTTTTAATCTTCTTAGCATCCATGTGTAGTGTGCGAAGGAACACTGCGTATGACAAATTAAGGAACCATGATGATAAGTTCCAACCCCAACCTCACTACCCAACACCAAAATTAATAGAAAAACCAATTTATGTAATATCACAACAAGCATAACATACGCAATCTAGAGAAAACATTTCTTCACTCAGTTCCAGTTCCATAAATAACAAAATTTTAATAGAAGGATATGTCTTCCCTAATATTATAAAACAAAAACAAAAACAAAACCAACTCATCTAAAATCAAGAACTATGGCAAAAAACGGATTAATAAATTCACAATCTACAAATGAAAACCAATCATAAAGAGATCATCACATATGAAAAAAAGGGTCTGCTATTTTGAGTCCATATTTCTCTATTCATTCATTTTATTCGTGTTATTAGTTATTCTAAAACTAAACTATGGAATGTAACAAGAATCATGCAAACTATACATACAAGTGACAATACACAGACCAAAGACGAGAGAGCCCTTACCACGAGTTCCTGCCGGCGCAGCAAGCCACAAGAAAAAATCTCACTCTGTAAAAATAATTTCTTCGAAGATTTCATGTTAGGTAGGGGGAAACTGAGATAACATGACTTCGTATTTGCTCCAATCTGTGAGAAATAAGCTCCGGCCAAGCTTGTGCAAAAGAAAGGCGATGGAAAATCTAGAACAAACAATCTCAGGAGGTTTAGGTTTAGGTTTGTTAGGAAATGGTTTTGGGGAATGTAGCCGCCTCGTCTAAGCGAGAGCCAAATGGTATTTGGCAATGGGCAGGAACACTCTTATGAAAATTAGTACCGTCCCATAAAAGTATAAAGAACCAAATTTTTTAAGAACGACTACTAAACTGTTTTATTTAATACTATTAGTGTGTATTACTTGAGATGGATGATGTTAGCCGTCTCATATGATTAATTATTTGGGTGGACCATGTCGTGATTAATAAATATCTATTAGGGATGTATATTATATCTGCCCTAATATGTCACCCCCAATATATCATTTTTTTGTAGTGTAAGGATACCACGCAGGGCATTTATTATTGTCGGGGAAACTCAAAGGTCAATTGTGTTTTTAACAAAGGCGTGAGGGTCATAGTAACTGAAACACTTTTATTAACTTGTTATAATTACTGCTGACCCTATTCGGCACGTGAGATTCCTTGATTGAAGCAAGTTGAATAACTTGCTATAATGCCCAGGAGTTCCGATATGAATGAGGGAGTTATCATTTAGAAAGGGTGAGAAATACTGAGATGCGATTAAGAAATAATAAGCAACCAATACGTAATATCAAAGTGCGAGGTCCAACTAGCCTTTATTCATTGAATAATAACTAGAAAGAGACATAAGTTTGAAAATGAAAATTTGCTTAAACTAATCATGCTACAGAAGATAAAGAAGACTAAAACTAGAACTTCTTGAGATTGATTGCGTTCCAAGATCTTGGTATATCCTTGCTCTCCAGCGTTTCCAAGTGATATGATCCTTGAAGTTAGTCCCTTATAACTCTAAACGGTCATTCCTAGTTTGGTCCCAACTTTCCATATGATGGTTTTATGGTACTACCGAGGACTTTTATTAGGACATAATCTCCTACCAAAAAATTCCTCGAATTGACTTTCTTATTGTACTGCTTGGATAATTTCTATTGATAGGAAGCCAACTTAATCTTGGATAGTTCTCTTCGCTCATTCACTAAGTCAAGTTTAGTGCATAATGCATAATAATTAAGGCCTTGGTCAACCAAGGTGGACCTTATAGTAAGGATTCCTGCTTCCAGCGGAATGATAACTTCCATTCCATAAGCGAACGCAAAGGGTGTTTCCCCATTTGGTCTTATAGGAGTGGTACGATAAGCCCATAGAATAAGAGGGAGCTCGTCCACCCAGGAACCTTTGGCTCTTTCCAACCTTTTTTTTAGTTCGTCAAGCATGGTCTTGTTGGAGGCCTTTGCATGACCATTACTTTAGGGATATACAACAGAACTTACGTGGTGCTTGATGTCGTGCTCATCACAGAAACCTTGAAAGAAACTTCTTTCAAATTGTGTGCCATTATTGGTGATGACCGTCCTTGGTATCCCAAAGAGCATTATAATGTTCTTCCAAATGAATCTGGTCATATCAGAGTCGTGAAATTTTGCGACTGGTTCTGCCTCTACCCATTTGGTGAAGTAATATAATCCGACTAGCAAACAGTAGCAATTTCCAGATGTGGTAGGTAGTAGTCCCATGATATCAAGTTCCAATTGTGAAAATAGCCATGGTATTGTTATAGAATTTCGATCCCTAGCTAACTGGTGAACTATAAGAGAATGCCCGTGGCATTGTTCACACTTGCGGACGTAAGTGTCTACGTCCTTTTGTATGTGAGACCATCAGTAGCCCTCCTTAATTGATCTAAAGGATAACAATATCCCTCCTGCGTGACTCCCATAAATACCCTCATGTAGCTCGCTAAGTACTTGCTTGGTGTCGTGTTGGAGAATGCACTGGAAATAAGGGCTTGTGAACGACTGCTTGATTCCTTGTAAAATGACAACGTCTTTCAGAGTGATAAGAAAGATTTATACTCCTTACCCCTTATAATTGGAGGCTCCATCAATGTATAATGTCCAGTTCGTAGATTGTGCTTCCTTATTTGATGACTTCTTCGCCTTTAATTAGTCAACTGGATGGTGCCCCGTTAATTCAGTGACGAAGTCTGCCAGGACTTGTCCCTTCATTGTCGTTCTTAGTTGAAAGTGTATATCGAACCTACCAAGATCCACTGACTACTTTAAGAGTCTCCGAGAGAGGTCTCCTTTGCGAAGAAGAACTTTAATGGGGGTGGGAAGTGATTACTATTATTGAGTTGGCTTTAAAGTAATGTTTTATCTTCCTTAAGGCGCCACCAGTGCATACAAAATCTTTCCGAGGGGCAGGTAGCGATGTTCTGTGTGCATAAGTGTCTTTCTATCGTAAAGAATAGTGTGTTGTCCTCCCCACTTTCCTACACACCAGAGCGTAGATTACACTGTGGTCTGATACTTCAAGGTAAAGATATAATGGATCTCCATTATTTGGAATCACCATCAACGACAGTTTGCTAAGGTGGGATTTGATCTCTTCAAAAACTCTCAAACAGTCATCATTCCATATGAGGCCTTTGTCCTTTTTAGGATCTGAAAATCGACAACATATTGAAGACTTGAAGATGAAGCGATTGAGTGTCGTGAGTATACTAGCGAGATTTTGAACATATCGCAATGTATGAGGAGGCTGGACCCTGGTGATAACATCGATCTGATCTAGATTGACCTTAATTCCTCTTCTATTGCAATGTCCTAACTGGGCACAGAATGAACACTTACTTGCATTAAGTTTCATCTGCTATTTCTTGAGGATCTCAAAGGTCTTGCCTAAGTCCATGAGGTGGTCGCTATTGTTCTTGCTCTTAACTAACATATCTTTGATGTTGACCTCCATCGTGTCTCCCATCTGTCTCTTGAACATCCTTGTGACCAGCTTATGAAAATTCGCCCCTATATTTTTTAGGACGAATGAAAAAACTTTGTAGCAATATAACCCAATGGGGGTTATGAAGGATGTTTTGTCCTGGTCGGGTCCGAACAATGAAATCTGATGGTACCCTGAATAGGCGTCCAAAAAAATCATCCTCTCATGTGTTGCCGTAGCATCCACCAACTGACCAATTTTGGGGAGTGGAAAACTTTCGTTAGGACATGTTTTTGTTGAGATATGTGAAAGCAATATAGACCCTTCAATAGCCGTTGCTCTTGCATACCACTACTGGTTGGATAGATTTGGGAAACTGAACTTCCCTTATGGATCCTGCATCCAATAGCTTTCCCACTTCATTTTCCACCTTATTAACCTTCTTAGGGGCTATTTGGCAGGCCTGTTGAGTGATCGGCTTAAAGGTCAGATCAACATGCAGACGATGGCAAGCTACGTTGGGATTAATCCTTAGAATATCATATAGTTCCCAAGAAGAAACATCTAGATTACTTTTCATAAAGGTAATCAGTTCTTTCTTCTCTTAATCGGCAAGTGTGGTTTCGATTAGAAATTTCCTCTATAAAAAGTTATCGTCGGCTCCAACTTGTTCCACGCTTTCAACGACCCTATTAGCGAGGTGTGCCCTTATCTCCTCCACCCCTAGTCGGTCGTACCATAATTTTTATTTGGAGGGTATATCCCCATCCGATATTCCTACTAAACACTTTTTATTTCCTTCTTATTTTTCTTTTAGGGGAGGATGGCTGCGATGAAGCACTTCTTGGCACTGGCCTGGTCACCACAGATTTTGACCATGCCTCGATCGGTGATACATTTCAACTTTTAGTGATAGGTAGATGGTACGTCCCTCATGGCATGAATCCATCCTCTTCCTAAGATAGCGTGATACTGGGAGTCTATGTCCACCACTAAGAACTCAATCATCTTAGAAAATATTGCCTGGTCTGACTGGAAGAACTATTTTTCCCAACGACATTGTGATTTTCCCTACAAAGCCGACCAATAAAATTGTGGCCTCCTTGAGGTCTGCGAGGTTTAGCTTCAACTTATGGAACATATCCAGGTATATTACTTTTAACGAACTCCTGCATTCCATGAGAAGCTTGACAACGTCCTAATTGGCAATTTTGAGCATAATCACATGTGCATCATGACGTAGGGTTCTCACTCCAACCAAATCTTCTTAGGTGAAAACAATATGCTTAGTATAGTCGACGTCCTCTGATCGTCGGTTCTTACTATCTTGGGTTTTCTTAGGGTCAATATGAAATGCCTCAATAACACCAATGGCTTTTTTTTTATCTCCATTTGAATAGAGTTCCCTTAGATTTTCTTAAGGTTTGATTCCCCATGGATCACTACGAACTCATCTCCCGTGTCATCATTAAGGATATTATTCAGCTTCTGGTTTACATTGGCTACATTCTTATCTTCTTTCTTTTCTATGTACTCATTGATGTTCACAGTTTGGGTAAACTCTTCAAAGTGTGACTTTAGAGCCTTCCACTCTTCAGTCCTATGGCCGCCTTCCTTGTGGAATGTATATCTCATCGCGTTATTTCTTTTCGTTGGGTCGCCACCCATCTTCTTGTGCCATTTGATGAACGGTTGGTCTTTAATCTTGGTCAAGATCTTTTAAATAGGTTCCTTGAAGACCGTGTTAACAGCCTGGAATGCCTTAGAAGGATCAACATTTTTTCCATTCTTGGAGTTGTTCTTGCTCGTGTTCTTGTTCCCCTTCTTTGTAGTATCGCTTTTTTTCTCCTACTTTAATTACCTTTGTTCGAATGTTTTCCTCTGCGTTAGAATTAACCACGTTTTCTACCTTGGCATGTTTCTCAATACGAGCCATGAGATCATCAATAATGATGGCCTCCTTCTTAGTTAGGTACAGGTGCAACAAAGAGTTGATCGACATACCAATTTTAAGGATGCACAAATAACCTTCTCGAAGAAATCCTAGATTTCTTTGAAGATTTTGCAATACCTCTTGGCTTAATCACAAAGGCTCCCTTGTGGCTTTTATTTCATCGTGAGTTGTGCATCCATCCGCTTAGAATGGGAGCTGCTAGTTATGAAGCGAGTAGTAAAAGCCTTTGCTAGAGCCTTAAAGTTTTTGATCGTCCTGTGAGGTAGCTTCTCTAACCACTTTATGTGCTACATTGTGTAGGCTAGAAGGAAAAATTTGACATATTATCACGTTGTTATGGCTCCATAAGGTCCTTGCTTATCTGTATTGCCAAACGTGGTCTATGGGATATGTCTTTTCGTTATAAATTTTAAAATCGGGAACATCTAACTACTTTAGGAGTTCCTCCTTTTCGATCTCCCTTGGAAAAGAGGATTCCATCTGGGTATTGAGAGCTCTCCTAGTTATCTCCCTGGTTGACTTGGCTCCTCACTGCGCTGGATGTTGGTCTATCTCTCTACGAACCAGAATCCCAATATCTTCATTATGTCGATCATTGATCCCATGGCGCCTCTCTGACTGGCCACACTCTGATCTGCCACGTTCAATTCTATGCTAGTTGCACCTGGAGATCCTCCCTCGGCTATTAGTGTTACTCGCCCAAGGACTAGGAGTCTTATCGCGATGTTTCCTTGTATCTCTGCGGAGATCGTTCTCCATTCTTTCAAGTCACCTCTGAAGGCGGGCATTCTCATCAAGTTGGAGGCACGTGTCCTCCACTTGTTATTGAAGCCTAGCTTCATAAGCATCGACCAATCCGGAAATCAGCATTGACCTAGGTGGTCCTTGGCTTTCTTCATAAGGTTGCCTTTCTATTCAACACCTGGTATTTGTGTTGGCGAATCTCTGACTTGACCCTAGGCGTGGCTAGGTTCTCCTGCACATCGCCAACCTGAGGAATGTTACTGTTGTGGCAATACATCACGGGCTTTTTGTTGATCAATTTTTTTTAGGAATATAAATCGCTTCTCACAGACGGCGCCAATTGTGAGTACAGGAATTATCACAGTAAAGATCTACAAAACACTTATAAAGAACATAATGGAAAATCACACACACAACAATTATGTACGTTGTTCGACAACTTGCTTACCTCAAAGAAGAGGTTACTATTTTATTATAGTGTCTCTCAATGCACGAGATTACATCCTTTTGCCCGGTCAGGGTTTACAATTTATAGATGCATAAAAGCAAGAAGTTGAGTTCTATAAGGAACTCAAATAATACATGGATAATTTGTGGCATCCCTGGATATCTCCTCCATGATTATTGGTAATCGATTTGAATGTATCCATAAGAATACCAACGTGTGTTAAGCTACTAAAATATCTCATTTGGGCCGAGTAGCGCTTTAGAAAATCCAAGTTGGTGAGCTACTCTCATGGGCCATATTGAATGGGTCTCCATATAAAACTCCCTTGAAGCAAAATAGGTATTTTTGGTTCTTTGTCAACTAATCGGGCGACGAAGGAAGTGGTGGGGAAAGTGTAGTTCAGTAATATAGTGAGGTAGATCTGGGATGTTCAATACCAGCAGATAGAGGCCTCCTATGGTTCCAGACTTTTTTTAGTTTATTAAAATTGATATGAGTCTGGTCAAGCTCTCTCTTCTTGAATTTTTCTGCACTAGATAAGGAACAATAACATCAAAAAAATCAATCAAAACATGGAATAAACGAAAAAGGAAGAATAAAAATTAATATTGGATCTATTTCATGTCCCTTATTAGGGTACCTAGAGCCCCTATAAGGATCATCGCCTCATAAATAAGCAGTTGTTCTCCTTTTTAGAATCTGGCAGGTTCACCATAAGCACCCTATCTACCTTCCTCTCCTTTAGATAAAAGGTGTCATCATTCATCCTCACCCACATGTAACAATAGCAGATCTTCAGGATCCCCAAACGAGTTTTGTACAACTCGTTTATCGTATTCACCCCATTCACTATCCTCCAAGTGTTTGGGGGAGCATAAGGATGTAACTACATAAAAATAATCACAAAACTCTAAGAACAGTTGGTTTGGAGGAAAGGTAATGTCAGCTTCAACAATAAATTAGGAGATCATCTAGTGTCCTCCCCTCAATATTGTAATAATCTTTGGGTTTTTTCCCAAACTCTATGACTATCCACTCAAGAATGGGAAACTTTTCCTAAACTCCTCAATGGAGCCCTTAACAATTGGGTAAATTATTTTCTCAATTCAAGAAACAAGAATGACAAAGGAAATAAAGATAACGCTTGAAGAAAAGAAAATTAGAGAGAAATAAGGGATGGAAAAGAGAGGAATTTATAGTGAATAACAAAAGAAGATGGCTTTGAGTCATTTTTTTTTAAAATGAAGAAATAAGATGCACTCCAAAATGATGATAGAGAAGTCATTAACCATCTTGGTTCAACTTTCAAAACAAAATCATCATTTGCAACACGACCCCATTTGTTGACTAACACACACGCTACCTCTTTTTTGGTTAAACGGCACACATGTACCATCGTACACGTAAAATACTGGGTCTAATGACAAGCGTTTCCTTTATGTCTAATGGAAAAATTAAAGGCAATTTCTAACTTTAAAAATACCAAGCATTGGCACCTTCCATCCATAGCCTCTATAGGCGATCAAATTTCACTACCAACCATAATCGGAGTTACATTCAATGGGAGAGAGAACCTCTCCACCCCATTCAGACTACAAAGCTTTGGGAAAAATTATGGGGGAATAATCCGACGAGTTTGGAGCAGCTGATGGGTTTTTGATAGAGTTGGTAACAATTACAACTTAAAGGAGATAAGAACAAATTGAGACTCATCAGTGAAAATATCGAAATTGAATTAACCCAATCAGATTATGATAGCAATTCAAGGTCATGGAATCCCATGCGACTCAGTTGCATTTTGTTCTGTATAAATATAATCCACACCCTAGAAAAATGGGCATGCAATCTTTATTATCAATAATCGATCAATAAAGAAAGAGAAAAATCTTGTGAACATAGGCACATTGCCAAACCTCGTACATACTGTGTTATTGTGTGATTGAAAACTTTTATTATTGTTCAACTTAATTACGTTGACTTCATAGCTGTAGGATTTTTCCACCTAGAATATTTGTTAAGCTATTTAATTATATATTTATTTTTTTGACCTTGAAAAATAAAACATTGAAATTTTAAAAGGATTGAAATTATGTATCCTTGTTATTTTATTTAGAGAGTTTCAGATATATAAATTTTGTGTTAAACAAACTTATATGTTAAAGGATTTTTTAAAAGATTAAAAAATAAAACGTTGGAGGTAGAACTGAGATTTTCAAATTGGAACAATCTATTCCTTTGGGGGTTTTACTGATAAATCTCATGGAGAGAATTTTAAATAAATAAATTTGGGTTAAAGTTACTTATATTTTCATCCTACAAACTCACAATATCGAAAAGTATTAATTAAAAAAATGTGATAGTTTGTGATATGTTTGTAAATTGTATTAGTTATCTAATTTCTAACTTTAAAAATGATGTCTCCATTCGTCAATTTGCCACATGGAAACTAAATTAATTTTTTAAGTTGTTTAAAAGTTTGCTCCTTAAAAATGGTATCACCCTGTCTATTTACCCACCTAATAACATGCTTATGTTCAAAGGACGAAGTGGAAAGGTTTTGAAAAGCAAAATTTTTTCATTTATTTCTCACCAGCTCTCTCCCCTAATTCTCAGTCTATTTTCTTCCTTCTCCGAAAGAAACAATTTAGTACAAGGGTTTGCTTCGTAATATAAACATTTTCTCTCGAAACTACTAGGTCTGTCCATTTCACTCAGTTTTCATGAATACAGATATTTATCTTCAACAGTCACATTTGCAAAAGGCATGTGAATATAATTCCCATTTTTCGAAGTAAAACTAATGCCACTGGATGGAAGGTTTACGTTACCAGATAATGTGGGAGTTTGGGGAAATGTGGGGGTTTGAGTAAAAAGAATTTAGCAATTATTATTGCGGCTGATGTGTTCCGGGCAGCTGCATCGTTGTTGTTATGGTTTGGGGTGTGGTGCTGGTATCATAATAGGGTTAATCGGAGGAAGAAAAAGGGGTATGGGATTGGGGGACAGGACAATCACATATTCTCCCTATTCCTCGATATGGTTTCGTATTAGCTTATGTAATAACTCCTAAACGCACTATATTACCAATCGTAAGTCCGCTAAATCCCTTTCTATTGAGGTGGATGATTGGACTCTCTTTTGTTATAAGCCAATATCTTTTTTCCTTTGCAAAGCACCGAACAAATGTGTGAAATGAGGGCAAATGAGTATTTTAAGGTGTTTAGATTTCTACACTGTTTAAATAGTTGATACCCATTTGGTATGTTAGACCCACTTCTACTGTATTTTAAACTTCATTTTACTTATTTAATTACCGTTTCCCCTTTCTTAAGTATATTTACATATTTGTACTTTGTTGCTGAATTCATTTATAGAAAGTTTGTATATCACATTCATATATATGCGTGAGTGTTGTAATGTTTCAATTTCCATCTCTTTATATATATATATATATATATATATATATATATAGAGAGAGAGAGAGAGAGAGAGAGAGAGACTCATACAAAGCATATATAAATATCTCTGACGCAAACTATATTTTTTAAATGTTGTGAAAGTTTGACCGATGTTTTTAAATAACAAAAAAAATATTTTGAACTATTTTTTTTTATATGTATCCCTTGAAATGTTAAAACGTAACACAAAAAAACTCAATTAAAAAATATATCTTTAATATTTTTTAATAAATGGTTTGCGCCCTTAGTCTTTTTAAATGTTTGGGATTTGAGGTCTTCGACAATATGCCAATATTAAAAATACAAATATTGTCACCTATTTTTCTTTCTAGCAATGTCCTTTTTTAAGAGGAGTTTACGTGATTCAATACATCCTACCGTTGTTTCCTCTCGCGTCCTGGTAAGTTTTCCATCTCTTTGGTTTGGTTATGCTCCTTAATATTTTTTTCCCATTAGTTTGTTCTCAATATCTTCCATTATACTTCAGTCATTTAATTTTATTTCAAGATAAAAATTGCAACACATTAAATTTAGATTATTCACCCTAAAACATATAATATTTAAGAATTTATTGACATTTTTTTTATATTCGGGTATTGATAAGTTTTTCCTCTATTTGATTTACTATTATGTTTCTATTTTACTTGATTTATGATTAATTTAGTAGCATGATTTTCGATTATTTACCATTGTTCTTCTCTTAAATTTCAATAAATGACAAGTGTAATTTATAAAGTGAAATAGCCCTTTTAATGATGCAAGTCATATTTTTATCATTGATTTTTTTCCCGTATATCATGATAAAATTTGGGACTTGAGTTTTACAGTTGCAGATGTAAGGGTGTATTAATGGGTTTCCAGTCTTGCTAACTTTCAATCGAGGACAATCAATGCACGTTTCCATCCTCAAAAGCAATAAAAATTCTAAAATCGAGTTTTTTTTTGTGTAGATATCGTATGTCTACATATATATAATACATTAGTTTTTTGAAAATATAAAATGAAAAATACATTACAAGAAATTCTACAAACCGCCCGCAACAAAAACCTTGTAAGCATAAAAATTGACAAATTTGATTAAATGGGATTTATTTATTTATTTATTCTTTGTTTTCATAGCTTTAAGCGAAATAGTGGGGCCCTGTAATATGTTGAGTTGGAGTGGAATGAATACTTTTCTTGCCATTTAGGTTTAGGCGGTTCCAATGCAGTTCCAAAATGTGGGCACAATAGAATCTCTTTAGAATTTTATTTATTTACCCTATAAGAGAGAGAGAGGGAGAGAGATGCAACACCATCCCTCCCATGACTTCCGTTCCCCACAACACCATTAGTCTTGCCCTCTTATTTATTTCCAATATCATGACGTCTCACTGCTTGCTTTTGACAAAAATGTCAGCGATGCCGAATGCGTGCGTGCATTACTTGTCAAGTATAATTTTCATATTATTCACAAGCTAAACTAAATGAGTATGTGTCGATAGCCTCAATTAATTAAACTTTTGATGAGACTATAATGCACAAAGTTAAGTGGATTTTGAAAATGACTCAGTAAGCTAGTTATATACCCCTTTAAGATAGAAATTAACATCTAAATTTTTAAAGACTGAACAAATGCCCAACATAATCTAGATATATATATTATACCTCTAATAGAATGGTATTAGGGATTTTAATAATAATAAATATCGTTTTAAGGCCCATAACAATTAAAGAGATACACATAACGAAATACCAAACGAATGAAACAATAACCAACTATTCATTTTCTCTATGTATCAAAGGGAGCCTAAAAGATTGAGCCTGGGTTTTGAGATGGTAGAACTGGGCTTGAAATGTGGCATATGGCTTAACTATACAAAACAAGAACTTTAGGATATTCCAGTAATCACATGAAGGTAAAGGTGAACAGGTTTGTGTATAGAGATCGGTCACATCCTATGTCGAACCATATTTATGAGATGTGGTCTGAGATATTAAGAAGACTGAAGATTATAATCGGATATTCATTAGATACAGAGCAAGTCTTGCTTGATATAAAAGAAGAGGACAAATAGCGTGCTTTATCTGTTCACAGTTAAAAGCTGGCTATTTCATTTGGATGTCTGCACCTAGGTCCCGTTGAACCCATCAGAATTGTGAAACATCTGAGAGTATGCAGAGATTTTCATGATGTTACGAAGTTGATTCCTAGGGTTAATGGTCCAGAAATTATTGTGCAGGACAGGAACCGTTTTCACCATATCACTGATGGTCGGTGTTCGTGGCTTGATTTTTGGTAGAGGTAGGTCATTTAGACATGTACAAGTGTTGTATAAAATTTTGGGATTAACGTGTTCCCTCAGTATTCTATTAGGATCTCTTTGATTGCCACTAATTTTCATTAAAAATGAAGAATTTTCATCTATTTTCCATTTAAAAAAAACAGACCGAAACGTCTACAAGGGCAAACCCTATAATTCCACTTCATATAATTACCCTACTTTGCTGCAAAAGAAAAGTGAATCACTTTCCGCCAACATCACAATCTGTTTCTCCATGTTCCCATGTTTACATTGCATCCTCCTATAATCTTTGTAACATTTTTTTACATATAAACATATTGGTTGTTGTTTGAATTTGTTATTCATTTATAAATTTAACTATACAATTATATAGTCAAATTTGTAATTTACTCAATCAATTTTTTTTAAGTTTTGTTTTTCTATTTATTTCCTTTGAATTTTATAGTTTTAAATTTTTTCGATCATTTTTTCCCTTCTTTTTTGAGTTCTGATTTTTGTAGGTTTTGCATCACTTTCGAATTTAAGTTTTTTTCCTGTTTTTTTTTCTAAGGACTTAAATTTTCAATTGATTCCCTGTATTGTTTTGACTTAATTCCGTGAACAAAACTTGTTTGTAATATGTCATAGGGAGATTTTTAATTTGTCACGATCTCACTTGGTCAATGACGTATTGAAGAAAATTGAAGACGTTGCGACAAAGCTTCAAATAATTTATTATGCCGATGTTTAATTGGTGTAAGTTTACTTGTCTTCAAAGTTAATTGCATTCCGAGATCACTCAGGTATGAATGCGTATAATTAATAGTGTTCAGAATTGTTTTTATAAAAGATAAGGATGTATTTTTATAAAGAAATATATTTTAAAATGTTTTTAAAAGTGTTTTAAAGGTTTACACTACGATTTAATTCTGATAGGCTCGAAAAAGGAGTTTGACTTTACTCGGTCTCTTTAAAGAAACGTTTTAATTGAAAAGTCAAAAAGTCAAACTTCTCGCTCGAACGATATTAGATCTCGCGCGAACGAGATACCTATGTCGCTCGAATGAGATCCTTAAGTCGTTCGAACGATACGCATTTCGAGGCGACGCTAAATTGTTATTTAAAACGTGTTTCTATCAGAGTTTCGTAAGTGTGCATTCTGAAAAATAGTATACAAACCAGAATCTTATTTGCACATGTTTTCTAAGGTTTACAAAGCATAAACACATCCTTAGAAGTTTGCAAAGATTCGAGGTATCATTCTTATATGTTTGAGTGATCTTGCTTCACCAAAGTTGTTTGTTATACACAGTGAACATCAAAAGATTTTGCGGTGAAGGAAAGAGAATGACTTCTTGTTCGAGATCATAGACGAATCAAAGCCAATCAGCGGACACCGAGACATACGTGGACGCGTGTGTTGTGGACAAGTATCTTGAAAGACGAAATTTCTGCGTGGGTACTATTGAAGAACGGTTGGAGATCAGAAGAAGCTTCAAGACCCGTGGGGATCGAGTATTAGTGTAAGGAAAACCTGTCTTTGTAAAACCATTGTTCATAGTGATTGTCTGGCTTGAACTGTCCGAGGTTGTTTTCCTGTTTTGGGTTTTTTTCCTCGTACATCCGACGCTGTGAGTATTTTTTACTTTATTTTACTTGCTTTAATCACTAGATGCATGTTTAGGACTAATCAAGATAACATTGGTTTAAAGTAAGAATTTGGTTTTCACAACTTGGTTTGGTGCATAATTCAAAGTTGGATAATTTTCGGTGAAAAATTTGGTTTTGTTTGAAACACACGTATTGGGCACTCTTTCAAACTGGTATCAGAGCTAGAAAATATTATTTATTTGTTTTGTAATCCCGTGTGTCTTTTTAACTCTCATGTGTTTCTTTTCTCTCGATGGATTCTCTAAGCCTTGACGATTTACATCGTTTGAATTTAAAGTTTTCAAAACGTATTGAAATTTTGGAAAAAGAAAATTCCAATTTTAAAAATAAGATTGAATATTTGCAAATGTTCCAAATTCAAAGAGATATTTGCCGTGAGAACTTTAGTTCCTTGTTTAAATATTTTAATATATTAAAATTGGGCAAAAAGGAGAGTGATGATAGAGTCCTCGTTTTAGAAAAAGAGTTAGAGGATTTGAGAAATTCTAATGTTTGTGTCGTTGAGGAAAATAATTCGATTAATGATTTTGTGGCGCAAGAAAAGGCTCTTAGGGATAAGTTTGCTCACATTGAGGGGGAGGGAGATAACCTTCTAGGGGTAATTAAAAATTTAAAGGAGTCCCAAAAATTTGAGGAGTCTAATCGTTTGCTTGAGTCGAAAGTTTTGAAGTTAAAAAATGATTTAAATGACTCGAGTAGTGATGGTAGCGGCTTATCTTGTTCTAGTGGTTCGATTGTAAAAGACAAAACCATAGTCTATTTTAGAGCGTCAACCACATCCGAGGGTATTAGAAAAGGTCAACCTAAAGGTCCCATTCCTCGTCATGTTTTAACATGTTCGCATTGTAGGAGGAAAGGTCACCTTACGAGTTTTTATTTTGATCTTAGAAAAGACCCTAGGAAGATTAAACGCAGTGTCCCATTGGTTCCCAAAACCCGTTTTGTTAGTTATACATCTGCTTGGATTAGGAAATCCGTTTTGGAGATGCTAAATGCTTCGTTGGTTGATTCTTACATGCATGCACATGATTCATCTCTTGCTATTTCTTATGGATAGTAGCTTTAATGTTTTGTCATACGCTAGCCATTGCATCATGTTTATAATTTGTTAGTGTTATGACATGTTTATCTCTTTGTATTATATTTTTCACTTGTTTGAGTCTTATTTGAAAAATACAAAAAGATTTTGTTTTTGAGAAATCTTTTGAAAAACCACAAAGATTTTAGGTTTTTGTTTTTGAGTTTACGTGTTTGATATGGTATATTGGTGTACTTGGACCCTCCCCCCCCCCCCCCCCCCCCCCACATCGTTTCATTATCCATGTGGCTAGGACATTTGGTCATTATTATCGATGCTTAGAATGATCTTAACCATTGTTTATATGGGGTTGTTTCGAAGTTGATATGCATTCTGATTCGACTTTATATATATGTCAACATTGAACGCATGCACGAGTTTATATAGATGTTTGACTTCTCTTGCATATTTGAATTTGGTGAGGCGTTCTTATCTCAATCTTGTCATCTATGCGTAAGTAGACTTAAGGAGAAGTGTGCATGTAAGAACCGTTTACCGTGAGGATTTAAATTGGTAAAAATGATGAGTGATTCACGGGAAAGGGCTGCGGGAGTACAAAATTAACTCGTCGTGAAAGCCACCGTTTGAAAGAGCCCAAAAGAAAATGCCATATGCTATGAAAAGGGCCAAATTTGTTTAATTCATTCCAAATAATACAGGTTATTATTGAGGGAGTTTGGATGGATTAGTTTTTTTTTAAAACGGGTTTGCACAACTAATCCTAAAGGTTGAAACATTACAATTTAATGCTATTGTTTGTAGAATTATCAAAATTGTGGATTTGTGTGCATGTAGTAAGTTTAGTTCATTATGATCACACTTTTATTTTCATACGGTTATAATAAAGTTTGATGATTTATCGTTATCAATTATAGCTTTTTGATCGTTTCGATATGTTGGAATTGTGACTTATTTGTTGTAGTTTCACGCCTATACATTCCATATCCATGTTTGAGCACATCGGTACTATGTTTGCATGTAACTCTCATTTTTAGTTTTTGTGAGTTTTTGCATTTATGGTTAAAAGCCTATTGTTTTAACACTGTATTGATTCTGTCAGGCCGTTTCTGGAATTTTTTTGTGGAAATTTTTTCACTAGGAAATATTTTATAAAATTTTTGGGAATCTGGGAAATTCTGACAAGTAGCGCGAAGTCGTTCAAACGAGTTACCCTTCTCGCGCGAACGATAGCTGTACTTCGTTCGAGCGACATCCTCAACTCATTTGAGCGATGTCCCTGGCTCGTTCGAATGACATGCTGTTTTGGAGCTTCTGATTGGTTTGCAGTCCACTGTAAATTTGGTATTTTTTTTCGTACTGTTGGAAGTGTTTCTGGACTAATTAGTTTATATGCATGTTATAATTGGTTCAAAATTGGATTTTTACATATAGTACGTTTATCACACCTGATTACATTGCTATATTCTTTTTGTGATTCTTGGTTTACTAGCTATTGCTTTGTCATCTCTTGATCATATTTAGCTGGTTATTTCATGGTTATCTAGCATCTTCAAAATCTCAAATTGATATCAAATTGATTCAAATTGGTACATATTCTCATGCTAGATATTTCAAAATTGGGTTGTCTTTTCTACGGATTGTCTATTCGAGACAAAAAGAGGGAGAGATGTATGTGGTGTAGGAGGAGATTTGTTGAGCATTTATTGATATCTGGATTGACATATTGTTTGATTATAATTCTTCCTAATTGGTATCAAATAATTTCTCACATGTTTCAAATGATTTGTTCTTATTAGAAATATAAATTGGTATCATTTGTTCCTCCGTACTTCACTGGGTATTTGTTTGTCTGCTTCATGTGTGTAGGTATGCTTCAGCGATTAGAGATTTCATGTCTACATCACATTCAAACAATTCATGCTTGCCGGTGCTACAAATTCTAGTCCGTGTCCTGTATTTTTTATTTTGGGTTTATGGGATGTGATTTAGGCATCATACGGCTTAACGATCCGGTTAGGCATTTCACTGGTTTAGTTTTATCCCGAAATAGTCAAAGGGGGAGATTTGTAAGGACATAAATATCCAATTGAGTCCCTATATTATTTTGACTTAATTCCATGAACAAAACTTGTTTGTAATATGTCATAGGGAGATTTTTAATATATCACGATCCCACCTGGTCTATGACGTATTGAACAAAACTGAAGACGTTGCGGCAAAGATTCAAAGAATTTATTATGCGATGTTTAATTGGTGCAAGTTTACTCGTCTGCAAAGTTAATTGCATTCTGAGATCACTCAGGTATGAATGCGTATAATTAATGGTGCTCGATTTTTTTTTATAAAAGATAAGGATGTATTTTTATAAAGAAATATATTTTAAATGTTCTTAAAAGTGTTTTAAAGGTTTACATTACATTTTAATTCTGATAATCTCGAAAAGGAGCTGACTTTACTGGGTCTCTTTAAAGAAACGTTTTAATTATAAAGTAAAAAAGTCAAACTTCTTGCTCGAACGACATCAGATCTCGCGCAAACGAGATACATATGTCGCTCGAACGAGATCCTTAAGTCGTTTGAATGATACACATTTCGAGGCGGTGCTAAATTGTTATTTAAATCGTGTTTCTATCAGATTTTAGTAAGTGTGCATTCTAAAAAATAGTATACGGACCAGAAATTTGTTTGCACATGTTTTCTAAGGTTTACAAATCATAAACACATCCTTAGAAGTTTGTAAATATCCGAGATATCATTCTTATATGTTTTAGTGATATTGTGGCACCAAAGTTTTTTGTTCTACACATTGAACATCAAAGGGTTTTGCCGTGAATAAAAGAAAAGGACTTCTTGTTCGAGATCGTAGACGAATCAAAGCCAATCGGTGGACGCCGAGACATATGTGGACGCTTGTGTTGTGGACATGTATCATAGAAGACAAAAATTTTGCGTGGGCACTATTGAAGAACGGTTGAAGAACAGAAGGAGCGTCAAGACCCGTGGGTATCGAGTCTTAGTGTAAGGCTAATCTGTCTTTGTAAAACCATTGTTCATAGTGATTGTCTGGTTTGGGCCGTCCGAGGTTATTTTTTCGTGTTGAGTTTTTTTCTCGTATATCCGGCGTTGTGAATATTCTTTACTTTATTTTACTTGCTTTAATCACTAGATGCATGCTTAGTATTAATGAAGATAACATTGGTTTAAAGTAAGAATTTTGTTTTCACAACTTGGTTCGGTGCATAATTAAAAGTTGGATAATTTTCGGTGAAAAATTTGGTTTTGTTTATAACATACGCATTGGGCACTTCATTTTTATTTCCATTTTTTTTATCAATTTCGTTTTGTCCTTTTGTTTAAGTTTTTTTGTTGGTTTAAGGTAAGTTGTTTCCTTTTTTATGTAATTTTTTTTACCCTTTTATTCCATGACAGGTAAATAGCTTTTGTATCACTTTCTTTTTTTAAAGTTTTGTTTTTCTATTTCGTTCATTTCAATTTTTTATTTTTAAAAATTTTATATCATTTTTCCATCTTTTTAAGTTCCGAATTTTGTAGCTTTTTTATCACTTTCGTATTTACGCTTTTTTTTATATCAATTTTGTTTAAGTCTTTTTATTTCTTTTACATAAGTTTTGTATATTGTAACTCTTATTTCACTGTTATTTATTTAATTCTTTTACCTTTCCCATTCGAGAGTGAGTCATTAGTCCATTTAGTATCATTCATATATATGTTTTATGGCCTTTTATATACTTTTCCTCTCTCTCTAAGAAACTATCTTTCTTTTATCTCTTTGTATAAATTTTGTTTTGGTTGATTTGGTTTAAGGTAAGTTGTATCCTTTCACCTTTTTTTCTTTTTCCTTTTTTTTGGTTCTCTACAATGTGAATATTTGTGCGTTTATTTACGTGCGCCACTAGGTCTTTTGATAGAAGAAATTGTGTGTGGGGTTATAGAGGAAATATGGCATGTATTTATAAGAAAGTAAATGGTGGGAATTTTTATAAAGAATATGTTTTTTTAGGCTATTAAAAAGATAAATACGAGCTTTTTTTTTCTTTTTATATATGATTGACTCTCGCAAAGAATGGGCTATAGTTAGTAAATTTTATAGCTTTTGATTGCCAAAGTTCCATCTTTAAACATGTTCATGTTGTAGACCCAATATGATAGTTCATATTCATGAGAATAACTCATGTTTTAGCCTTTTCGACAATATATAATTATAATTGCCAACGTAATATCTTCTCATTGTAACATGTTTATATTAAGATGTGTATTTATTTATTTTGATAACTTCATCTCCTTTAGGTAAAAAAATTAAAATACCATATTGTTTTCTTTTCATAATTAAAAGAAACTTTTCTTCGTGTTATATAATGCACTTCTATTTATAAAAAATAAATAAAAAAGAAAAAAAAATGGATTTGATATTGTATTTTGCTGACTATGAGTGATTTCGTTTGGTTTCGATTTACTTTGGAGTTGGTTTGGATGGAGGTCATGGTTGGATTAGAATAAAAGAAGTCATTTTTTTAACTAAAGATGTTTAAACTGAATTATATACGTGCGTCTTAATGGAAACTTAAATTTTGTATACGGTAATTTACACCTGTGTGTTTTACCGATTGAATGTATTAAATTCAAATAAATATAAAATGCAAACCTCCATTAACAATATATCACGTGAATTTTGGATCAAATTTTGTGTCTTTGTTAAAATTATCACTCTTTATTTTGTATACTACTCATTCACCACAAAATACTAAGCATAACATATAGACAAAAATTATCAATTATTATCTATTTATATTATTAAAACTATTTTTAATAAATTTTAAGTAGTTTTTTTATAAAACGTGTGCGCATCGTGGAGATTACATGCTAGTTTTATTTCAAAACGAATAGATAAGTCATTTTGAAGATAATAATTTCAGCATCGTCATCTTCGGTAACAAGCATGTCATCGACATATAGTAAGAGCATTATACACCGTATTGATGTTTTCTTTTTTAAACAAGCCTGGATCTGAATTTCAAGGTTTTAAACGATAAAAGTTAATGTATTGTGATATTTCCATACCAAACAAGCAGTGCTTGCTTGAGACCGTATAATGAGGAAATTCATTACGGAATAATACTTGCGATTGTTCCATAAATATGTCGTGATCTAATTCACCGTAATTTTTGTATGTCAAATTACCATAAGGTCCAACCTTTGTATGAGGTCAAAGAAATAAGGCTTCGAACGAGCTTCAAGTCACCATTTGATTTAATTTATATTGTTGGGAAAATCCACGTGAAATGAGCCGAGATTGACACCTATCTATAATACCATCTGCCTTTTTCTTCTTCCACTTGTAAACCCATTTACAAGTAATTAATTTAGTATCCTTCAGCTTCGGAACAAGCACCCTGATAGTATTCTTGTTTAAAGATGATATTTCGTCCATCATTGATTTTTCCCACTCATAAATATCTTTAGATTCATTATAAGATTGGGTCTCATCTTCACATGTATCTCCTATGATAAAGTAGTACAAAGTAGTGCAGTGATTTTTTTTGGTGAAAATAGGAATATATTAATTAAACAAACAAATTATCCATAAGAGTAAAAACTGTCCGACAAACAATAATAACGCCAAAGCATAAACCTAATAGAAACTTCACACAGTTGAGACAATTACACTAAATTAGATCCAGATGCCTCAAATTGCAACTTGTTCTTGTCTTCATCGATAATCGCTCTGAGTTGGTCCGGAGGATCCATCAAAGTTAAGACTTAGCATACTTGGCTATCCAGTCCGCGCACTGGTTGGCCTCTCTCGGGATGAACTTAACTTTAATGCTTAGCTCCATTTTCAGATCTCTGCAGTGGAGGATACTAGCTGAATGTGGGTGATTTATCCAATCCCCCTCATTGATCATGTCCACTTCCGCCTTGAAATATGATTCAAGGTTGATGTTCTTTCATCCCCTGTCTCTAACCAAGAGAAAGCCATAAAATATGCCTTCAAATTTAGCACGTAGCAGGTGAGCTCCGATGATTTAAAAAAAAACATGATCCATTCGCCCCTCCAGTCTCTCATAATGCTTCCAAATGATCCCACTTCGATGCTATTATCCCACCCTCCATCAGTATTTATCTTCAAGCTACCTGCACAAAGACACAACCATAAAGTTAGTGAAGAAATAGATGTCCCTCTATGCTTGTCAGGTTTAGTGTATCCACGAATGATCTCTTGTGCATAGTTTACACTAAACTTGGCAATCATAGTAGGCAGAGATGAAATATCCTCGAAGATTCGTAGATTCCTAGCTTTCCAAAGGTGCCAAATAGTGGAGATAAATAAAATATCATGTTTATTATTAAAAACATTCATCGTGATCCATTCTTTAAGCCTCACTAGTCGGGTTCACCATAGGTCGCTTAATATCCCAAGTTTCCTTAGAAGTGGAGCACTCGCGAAACGCATGCTCCATATCCTCGAACGTACCGCATGTGAGGCATCCTGAATCATTAGTTATGTTTCTAGTCATGCGGTGTTGGTTAGTGAGGAGCTTTCCATGGAGGATGGTCCATAAAAATGTTTTCAGCTTTGGGGGAATTAGTTTTTTCCATATGTAATTCCACTCATTATGCCTCGACTCATTAAGGTCTCTTACCAGGAGGAGGTCATAGTCATTTAGATACTCATGTTGCTTTCTTTATTTATTCGACTTTCGAACCACTATCTCATATCGATGATTATTTTCACTACATGGGGAAGTGTCGCTTCCCCTTTCTCTAGATGCAACATCTCCAAAAAGAACAAGATCATTTGTGTCAATGCTCAAATTTATGAAAAAATCGTATGGCGACAGTTTTTCAAACACCACATCACAAGGGACAATAACTTTCTTTTTTTCTGGATCCATACATCTCCAACAAAAATATTTTTTTTTTTAATTTTGGGTCCAGTTTAGTCCGCCTACTTATAGGTACATAAACATAACAAAGTGAACCAAATATCTGAAAATAACCTCATTTGGCTTCAAATTACATAAATCATGAAGAATATATTGTTTTGTACCTGTCCATGGAGTCAATCGATTAATCACATCATAAGAACAAGTAATAGGTTCTTTCCATATCTCTTTGGGGAGGTTCTTTTCCTGCAGCCATGACAAACTTGGTTTGGAGAGATATGCCAACTTTTGGTCAACAACTCCGTTTTGTTATATGATCTTTGGACGTGTCATTTGTGGACGTATTCCATGTTTTAATAAATATTTAAAGAACTCTTATATTACTCCCCATTTCCTGTGCACAAGAAGTTAATCATCGATCCAAACTCCTCTTTCACCATAATGGTGAACTTGTTGAATTTGGGAAGATCTTCACTTTTCTATTTCAAAAAATAAACCCAAGTTAATTAAGAGAAATCTTCCACAACAACCATTACATAGTAAAAGGTGACGTATCTAGGTATTCTTATTATTCCCATGAGATTTGAGTGGACTAACTAAAGCAAAGTGGAGGCAGCACGATTCTTCGAATTTTATAAAGGAAGTCGAGTAGATTTACCATACTGTCAACCAGAGAAAACCACATCTTTTCGAATTTTCTTGAAAAGAAGAACACCCTCAAGAATTTTTTTTGAAGAGATATATTATAATAAATTATAACCAATGTGTCCACTTTAAACACAAATTAAAGAATTTGTAATTAACAATTTTATATTATATAAATTTAACTTATGAATATCCAATTCTATATGTTATTTGTTCTTTAATAATACAAACGTTATGTATTATACATTTAACGTTAGGATCTTAGATCAACATGATTATCACGTACACTTATTATGAGTAATACAAAATGATATTATAATGATATACCTCCGTCATGTCACAAATGGAAAGATTGACAGAGCAGTTGACCTTAGCGATGTTTGATCGGACTGAATTTCGAACCATGGCTTCCTCTTATATACGACAAGAACTAGGGATTTATCCTGTAATTTTCATATGTCAGGCTATAAAATTGTTAAGATAAAAATTACAATCATAACATAAAAGATTAAATAATTCGATTGCAAATATGTGTCATAATTACAACTACAATTATCCTTAATGACTTTTCATATTTTGATAACGTTGAATGATACACTCATTATCAATAACATCAAATACATTTTTTTACACATACCCGGTCATGTTATCATTCATCCATTGATCTTATATTTGATTGCATAGTGAAGTCTTTATGAAATTCATAGCCAAAAACACCGTTTTTATGGAAGTCGTGGCAACTTGTAAGATCAATGCCAATGTCATAAGCAAATAAAATAACGTAAATACATCACTTTTCTTTGTCTCAACCATCTTTTTTTCAAGAGAAGAAAGTCCACACGATCCGTGAAAGGTTGGAGTAGATTGCATATCAAGAATGTAAGTTCCAAGTTGAATATCAAATTCAATGAGTTGGAAGCTTGAAATTTTATTTGGATAAAATGGGCAAGGAGAATTAATTTTATCTTGTAAAATGCAATAAAACCATCATCAAGACAAAGATATGCCACACAAAGTAGTAACTCGGTGTTCCCCTCATTCAAACATTCACTAAGCTCATAAAATTACATATAGTTGACCGCATAAAATAATTCAACACGGTAATGATACAAATTTGTCCTTTTCGCCGCTTTACGTTGTAATTGTTTTAGCAACGAATGCATCATCCACAATGGGAACTTCGATTTCAAGTTTCTCACAGAATGTACAAACTTCATAAAACAACAACTCCCACCCATCATCTAGCATCAATTGTAATCGTTGCCTGCATACTCATACCAAAGACATGGCATTTATAAAATGCTGATCTTTCCTTTGTAATACTTTTGATAATTAATTTTCAAATCCTAATACATTTTTCATCACGTGCATACAAAAAACAAATTCAAAAGTATGCATCGTATCTATATCATTTCATGCATCAAATCTATGCAAGGGGTTGATTGCATCCACTTTGACAATCTAACGATTATAGAGGATAACATGTTCATCAAACTAAGTAAAGTGAGAAAATATGAGCTCCAATGCGTGTCATTGGGACGTTGGAGAGAGGTATTATGATTTAGTCCTTTCCCTGTTTGAATATCACCCTTTTCAATTGCACAATTAATCTTTTGAAGTTGTTTCTCACGAAGAAAATCATGACGCTTACACGAGGCACCGACTATATTAACAACACTAGAAACTAATGTAAAAAGAGTCATAATATCATCATTTTTCGTTGCCACGGCAACAAGAGCCAATTATAATTGTTGAGAAAAACAATTAATATAAAAAACACAGGCATTCTCCCTCAAAATAAGTGTTTTGAGACCAATGAGTTCACCCCTCATATTAATTTCTCCATCATAACCTTGCCACGTAGTCTAGCATGATCAACCCAAGGTTTGCAAATAGACTATCTATTGACAACTTAAGCGACACGGTCGTTGTATGCCCAACATGTATTACACCAGTGAAGCGCCCCATGATTTTACCACTTTGATCAACATAGTGCAACACGACGTTCATTTTCTCCTTAATTGACACTTCATGACACTCATCAATTAAAACTGCAAAAAATGAATCTCGATGTCTTTGATAATGAAGTCCACAATCTCGCTTGAAATTGAATTAACAATATCTTTTTGAATCACAAGAAAAAATTTTAAGTTCAAGAAAATTCCTTTTATTTTTTTACTCTTTCGATTCGTCGCAATCATGAAATGCGATTCATTGGTGCAAAACAAACCTAATAGAGTTGATTGATGTACGTAGTCATGCTCAGTAGTCCATGAGAGCTTTGTTCGATTGCTTGTGTAAAATTGTATCAATGTGTTGACTTTGGTTCATTAAATTCACGCTTTCAAAGTTTTATTACGGATACTATCGGGACTTCCCACGTGAGTAACAAATATCTCTTCCTTCTTCCATTAGAAAACCCTTCGCCCACAAATGTATCCCCACCTACTTGGTCACCCATATTTTTCTTGAAAAGATAGTAGCACAAATAATATGCAACATTAGTAATGGTATTATATTCCATCCAAGGAGAGAATTCATTAAACTAAGCAGGGTTAAAACGCCACAATTATTTTTGTTTTCCAATAGTCTTATACGGGAACGTGTGACAACAAGGTTTACAAGGCCCCTCTTGTAAACAGCCTTTACGGAGTTTATCTTCCAATTTAGGATTGACACGAGCAATTGGACTTCGTAGGGCGACATCCTTATGAAAATCTTCCAAAATAATTGGATCCGGTTCTACATTGCTCTCAATAGGTGGTGTAGATGTCGACCCCAATTTTCTTTTAAAAAACCTCTCCATAAGTTGACTGATTTGACAAAAACATTAGGGTCATTAATAACCCCCCAAAAATTAATAGCATTACATAACATCAATATCCTCTAAAATTAAAAGCATAACATAATGAAATTATATTAACCCCAATTTTAACTCTAAACATTAACTCTAATACCCCTAAAATTAGAAACACTAACTAAATTCATATTTAAAAGCCCTAAATAAATATATAATTAGAATCTTAATCTTCAAATAGACACAACTAATAAAAAAAATTTAAAATATACAAATGACCAAATAAATAATAAGAGAAAGAGTCAAGCACCCCAATAAACAAATTTACCTCTTTTATCTTGTTTTGTGAATGAGCGAGAAGCAGCGAAGGAGTCGAAAGAGGGGACCACGGATAAAAGCAGCAGCAACCTGGAAGCATGGGAGAGGAGGGAACCACCGGATGAAGCCTAAGCAAGGGAGATGGGAGCACCAGTGGGAAAAGAGAGAAAGGACGGCCAAACGAGCAGTGGGTTTTATTTTGGGAATGCGTCTTACGCTTTTCTGCTGCGGCTTCTTGTGTTTGGTTTAGGTATTAAAGAGTTAAAAGGTTTAGTCCATTAGTAAAAGATCCCTAGAAAATTTTATAACTTAAACTTTTACATCCAAATTGTTTTATACACCTATTTTTCTATTTTTTAAAAAAAACTGTGTCCCTCTCGTCCCTTAATAGCTCCGTCCCTAGCAAGAACATACTCTAATTTCAACACATTCCAATGATTGGATCGTCTTTTACATATAAAATAGAATTCCGAAAATAAACACAAGTTTGAGTCTTGGGACTTCTCTCCCTTATCCTACGATTTCATGATGTCACTTTTCATGTGTATAAATGATGGATAGTCATACACTTATCTCCAACAGTCAGATAATCTTAACCATCCATCAAGGTATGTAACCAAGAGTTATTTTAACTCTTGGTATTTGGAGTATCATTTCATTAACCAAAGTGACTCTTAGTATTAATCTAATTATGGATCATATTTTGTATAATTATTCTTTAAAATAGTTCTAACATTCTCCCACTTGGTCCATAATTATCATAAGGGGTGCAATAATCTTTGAGTAATCCTTAAAATATTTTTTCATAACTAACTTAATCAAACAAACTATTAATGTGGTTCATGGTGCTCACATACTAATTTATGAGCATGATCTCCCCCATGTACCACAACATTAACAATTCATCCAACAAGGTCTATAATCGGGTTATTCAATAATTGTCCAATAATGTCTTATATAAAAGACTATTTTTGTCACATTCATCAATTCACATGCATGTAAACTTATATTGTACGATAAAAATTGAAATGTTCAGAATACAGTTTAATTGATATCAAATATAGTGTCAAAAATTAAGCACCAAACATATTTCATGAATGTCCTTTGGTGATAGACCATTTATTAGTGGATATCATATGTTAACACTTAAATTATTGTGCTCGACTGATACTTGTTATTTCTGAACTTCTTCGTTCACATATAGGTATTATATTCTAATGTGCCTAGGTTCTTTAAAATACCTATTAGTTCTTCATAACGACGAGTGCAACATCATTATCATAACATTTCAGGAACTTGGTAATAGCATTTATAACTCCAAGTCCGAAAATAATTTTTTCGTAGCATAATCCATAAATTGGAGTCCCAAAGCATGCTACATGTAATATTTAATTATTTCTCAGTCTTTCATAATATTGCTCACTAGGACAAAACAAACCTACTTAATCAAGAGATAAAAACTATCATAAATGTGAGCATACAATATTTTAAATATCTCACTACTTCATACTCTTAAACTATTTTATTTCTCTAATCTACGATTAACTACTAAGAGAAATTTAAGAAATATATAAAATTACTCCCACGGATTTCAAGGTATATATATATATATATATATATATATATATATATATATATATATATATGTTTCATCAAAATACATAAAGTATTATTAAAATACCATTAATGGGAAACTTACATAAGTTTATATAGTAATTTATCAAAGTATACAGTTCTTTTCTTAAACTCTTATATAAAAGGAGCAACTAAAGCTATAAAATTTTAATATTCTAAGATTTAGGTGGAAATAGTTATTTACACCCCTTTTTTTTATACGTAATTGTGACAACCCGTGACCCGAAGTAAGGGGTGGCCAACCCGATACTCCAACATAACGAAATCATGGATGGAAATCATTCTCAGCATCACAACAATAAAATAAGTATACGGGAAAACCACTCAATACTTCAGAAAATGGGTTGCCAATTTTTTTTGTTTTATTATGAGTTAAGAAAATAATTTAAACAACCCAATCCGAGGAGAAAGTGGAATTCCAAAAGAGCTTATATTACAACTGTAACAACAATACAATAAGAGGACCGAATATGCTGTCGGTCAATAGTTACATACAACATATGACAACAGTTTAATAGGTTACATAATACATTCATTAAATAGTTACAAAAGAGTGGGCCACACGCCAGTGTGGAAGACCCGATCGTATCTAGAATATAAGGATATGGAAACATCTAACAAAACATCCTGTAATATCCACAAAATCTTACAGCTCCTTAAAACATAGGAGTAGGAATATCATAACGGGCGTCCTTGCGGCGAAGCACCTGGGCGGATACAAAATTTCATACACAACAAGGAAAATAAACGGGTCAGGGCCCGGTTTTTATGTAATCACCAGATGAATAAGAAGCATGACATTTATGAAATATTAATCATGAATGATAAGGATAAGAGTCTAACAACATAATCCCAAAGCATAATAAAGCAGTTGAAATGATTATGTCTTTTATTAAATTATGCAAGAGAATATAATTAGACATCATAAATTTAAAAGCCTCCATCATTATTTACCATTTCATTCCAATTTCCATTCCTTAACAGGAATATAATACCATCATATGTTCTTATGGAATTTTACATATCTCAAGTCCCACTTGATTTAGAATGGTCATATTCTTATACATATAACGATTCTAAGACCGCCCCTTCGAGTTTCCCCACTGGGCGCGCCCCTAAATGACTATCATCTTCCAGGGCCCATCAAACAAGACAACGTGGGTACTTAATACACATCGGGAAGTGGCCATATGCATGCGAGTAAGTCATAACCACACCCGGAATTACCTCACTAGCGTCGAATAAAACATATAACAACCCCACATATGGCCGAGGACTATAGTCTCCCTTCATTCACTAGTCAGGGGACATCACCTCATGAGCGAGATTCCCTTATGATAGCATTTAGAGAGGTGTGTTTAAGTAAATTAACATTTACAATTTAAATCTCATTTTCATTACCATTATTCACATTTGTTTCATTTTATCCGAAACCATAATCATTGAATATTTTCATTACCGTTCATCATAATTGAAGTCCCGAATTAATCTCCAAATGATCACAATAATTCTACAACTCCCAAGGTTTATATATATCTCCAATGAGCCCCTAAAGTCTCCAAGTATGGGAATAAAACTTCTAACCTCTTAATAAAGTACTAAAGGAAAGAAAAGACCTAACCTCATTTTTTACACCTCAGAAATAAGCTCCGTTTAACCCATACCTAAGGTGGAGTAGTGACTCAACTCAACTATAACTTTAGGACTCTAAGTTTACTTCATAAAAGAAGGTTCCTAGGTCCTAAACCTAAAGAAAATGGATTGGGATTGAGTTATAAAACTAACTCAAAAACAGAAGGAAAACGAATCGATTCGCCCTAGGGCAGAATCGATTCACCATAGCGAATCGATTTGTCCAAAAAGCGAATCGGTTCGGACTAAGAAACCTGGCACTCTGTAAACTGTCGAATCAATTTGGCTTAATAGATTCGGTCCTAACAGACCTGTAAGTTGACCCTAAGTGAATCAATTCCCCTAGGGCTGAATCGATTCGCCCTTGCGAATTTGCCTAGTTTGGCTATGGAGTCTTGGACTCCTAAATTCACCCAACACCAATCTAGCCAAACCAAGATCATTTATAGCCACCAACTGATTATAAATGCATCCAACAACATTGATCTACACCAATAAATATCCAAATCACTTCCAAGGATTCAAAACCCATAAATCCTTAAAAACCTAACTTTGATAAACCATAATTAATACACAACTATCAATACTAATCATTCATCTTAAATCACATAATAGCAAGTAGAAAACTTGCCTTAATCTTGAAAATTCAGATTTGTGGAAGATGAATGCAAGATCAATCTCCAAATCTTCAATCTCTCTCTCTCTCTCTCTCTCTCCACAAGTTCTCTTCCTCTCTCTCTCACTCTAGGTCACAAAATGCACTTAAGAGAAATAAATGAATTGCAAGACATAAATCATGCCTTTTGTGTAAAATTCCTAACTTAAATGATAAATACATAGTAAAATGACTCCCAATACGCGTTATGCTAAAATCAGTCAAAAGTGCCCAAAACACCAAAATACAATATGACACTTATTTCGACTATCTCGTACCATTCGGGACTAACTACGCCCTCCAAATTATCATTTGGAAATTTTATATCTCATTTCAAATTCCGATTTCATTTAAACCATAATGTCATTTTAAATCTTATGACACAATAAAACACCACATGCTGACATTTACCTACACGTAAGGTAAATATGCAGTATTTTAGTAAATATTAACTTTTATCTCATTAAATTAATACTTACTCCACATTCCAACATTTTATATATAATTACTTCACATAGTAAATAAATATAAAATAGGTTCTCAAAAGCGAGGGTTATTACATACTCCCCCCTTATGAGGGAATTTTGCCCCCAAAATTCAGGCGTACCTTGAATAAAGAGATGCAGGTACTTTACCCGCTTATCATTCTCACGTTCCCATATTGATTCCTTAGCATTGTGATGACTCCATTGGACTCGCACCAAGGGCACCACTCGAGACCTCAACCTACGCTCCCCATGCTCTAAAATAGCAACTGGTTGTTCTTCATAAGAAATGTTGGGTTGCAAGTCAATATCTTCGAAAGGGATATGCCAAAGGGCACCTTCACACCTCTTATACTTCTTCAAAGATGAGAGATGGAACACATCATGGATTTGTTGTAAAGGTTCTGGTAAGGCAAGTTGATACACCACTGGACCCACCTTAGCAATAACGGGAAAAGGTCCAACAAAATGCGGCGCAAGCTTCCCTTTCTTTCTGAAATGCTTGATACCTTTCATTGGTGACACTCGCACCAAGACTTGATCCCCAATATCTAATTCCATGTGTCTCTTATTTGCATCGGCATAACTCTTTTGGAGCTCTTGAGCTATCCGAATGCAATTCCGAATTAGTTCGATCTTAGAAGAAGTATCCTGGATCATTTCAGATCCAAGGAATTTATTATCCCCCACTTTTAACCAACACGTGGGTGACCTACAAGGCCGGCCTTAGAGTGATTCATAGGGCATCATCCCAATAGTAAATTGGTATGTGTTGTTATAAGAAGACTCGACTAAAGGGAGATATTGGTCCCAACCACCCTTGAAATCAAGCATACACATACGGAGCATATCTTCCAACATTTGGTTTACTCATTCAGTCTGACCATCTATTTGAGGATGATAAGAAGTGATTAACTTCAATTCAGTTCCCATAGCCTCTTGGAAACTTCGTCAAAAGTGGTAAACAAAGATTTTGTCACGGTGTGAAACTATATTTAAGGGCACCCCATGGAGTCTGGCGATCTCTGTGATGAATAATCGGGCATAGCGAGCAGTGTCATAATCGGTACGCACGGGTAAGAAGTGTGCCGACTTAGTCAAGCGGTGGACAATCACCCAAATAGAATCACAACCACTCTATGACCTTGGTAAGCCTGTAATAAAGTCCATCGATATGCTCTCCCACTTCCATACCGGAATCTCCAACGGTTGCAACAAACCTGTCGGTCGTTGATGATATATCTTAACCAATTGACAAGTAGTGCATTGGGATACAAACTCATAAATATCCCACTTCATGCCCGGCCACCAATACTGACGGCGCATATCTTGATACATCTTTTCCCCACCAGGATGTACCGTAAATTTAGACCCGTGAGATTCTGCCATCACTTCCCTTCTCAAGTCCCCTTTATCAGGGACAATGAGTCTTCCATGGAAGCATAATCCACCCTCTGAACTGATCGAGTAGGATTCCGCTCCCTCGAACAACAATCGGCGTATATGGTCCTGACAACCTTTATCTCTTCCTTGGGCTTCTACAACCATTTCCACAATTGTAGGCGTAACGGTCATCACTGACATGAACGCCCTAGCAACCGCATCCTCGTGACTGAGATATTTCAACTTAGCTTTCCATACATCGGCTAACTCTCCTTCAAGCCTTCTGCTCAAAGCATCCGCTACCACATTCACCTTGCCCGGATGATAGTGGATGTCAAATTGATAGTCTTTCACAAACTCCAACCATCGGCATTGTCTCATATTTAAATATTTTTGAGAAAATAAATATTGCAGTGATTTATGGTTAGTGAAAAGACTAAATTTCTCCCCTAGGAGATAATGCCTCCAAATCTTCAAGGCAAAGACAACTACGGTCAGTTCTAAGTCATGCACCAAATAATTTCTTTCATGGGGCTTTAGCTTACGAGATGCATAAGCAATAGCCCGTCGCTCCTGTTGAAGTACACCTCCTAATCCTTATAGAGATGCATCTGTGAAGACTAGGTATTCCAACCCCGGTTTTTGCAACGCAAGGACAGGAGCAGGAGTCAATCTATCTTTGAGTTTGTCAAAAGAAACCTGACAAGAGTTATCCCAAACAAACCTCACCCCTTTCTGGGTCAAATTTATCAAAGGGCTAGCGATCTTAGAGAAACCCTTGATAAACTGACGGTAATAACCCACCAAACCCAGAAAACTATGAATTTCAGTAGGTGTCGTGGGATGACCCCACTCCCTCACCGCAACCAACTTGCTTGGGTCCACCGAAATGCCCTGAGAAGTCACAATATGACCCAAAAACTGTACTTCCTGCAATCAAAAACCACATTTCTCGAACTTAACATATAATTGGTGATCCCTCAACCTTTGTAGGACCAACCTCAAATGAGTAGCATGGTCTGATTCCGTTCGAGAATACACAAGGATATCATCGATGAATACAATAAAAAATTGGTCCAGGAAGTCTCAAAATACCCTATTCATGAGATCCATAAATACGGCGGGGGCATTGGTTAGTCCAAAGGGCATAACTAAAAATTCATAGGACTCATACCTCACAGAAAAGTGGTCTTGGATACATCCTGCTCCTGTATCCTCAACTGGGGATACCCCGTCCTCAAGACTATCTTAGAGAAGTATGACGCTCCCCTAAGTTGATCAAATAAATCATCAATACGAGCCAAAGGGTATTTATTCTGGATGGTGACCTTATTCATTTCTCTATACTCAACACATAATCGGAGCGAACCGTCCCTTTTCTTCACAAACAACACCGGAGCACCCCATGGCGATGTAATACGCTTAATGAATCCCTGCTCCAACAAATGCTGGATTTGATCTCTTAACTCCCTCATCTCAGTGGGAGCCATACGATACGAAGCTCTTGTAATCGGTCTCGTCCCGAGCACTAAATCAATCACAAACTTAATCTCCCGACTTGGAGGCAAACCCGGTATTTCTCGAAAGACATCTACAAAATCTCTAACAACCGGAATAGAATCCAAGGGAAAAACTATATCCCGAGAAGTCTCCTCTGCGATACAATGCAAATAAGTACTAGTACATCCTTCTAAACGAGGCATAACCACCAAGAACATTTCTTATCCTGGAACGGCAAAGACTAAACTCTTCCCGTAACAACTAATTATCGCATGATACTTGACAAGCCACTCCATGCCCAAAATCACATCATATCCGACCATGTCTAGGACGAGTAAATCGGCCTCAAAGCACAAATTACCAAGAGTAATTCCTATATGTTTACAAATAAGGAAAATGAGTGAACCATCACCCATAGAAGACTCAACGCTAGTGAAAGTGCTCTCTGCTGATTTTATCAACTTTGTAGACTGAGCAAAACTTCTAAAAATGAATGAATGTGTCACATCCATATCAAATAAAATGTGACCCATATGACCTCGTATTGGGAACTTACCCTCAATCGATGGCGTAGCTGGCAGAGCAGGAGGAAGCATAGCATCCTGGATATGATAAACTCTCCCATACTATAGCTGACCCTACTGCGGAGGAACAATCGAATTTAGTGTTTGTGGCAGAAACTGAACATATGGCTGCTGAGGGACTCTAGAAAGCTGACCCCCAACCAACCGAGGACACTCCTTCTTGTAATGACCCGCCTCCCCACATTGGAAGAACTTTCCCAACATATTCTCCAGAACAAGGCCCCAGTTATTTCTAAACTGGTTAACACCTTGGCCCGGATGGCCCCTACCCCCTTGACCACCCCGGCCTGCTTGTTGTTTTTGCGAGGCACCCTGACCTTGCTAGTATTATTTCCACCCGAATTAAACCCACTAAAACGTTTCCTTTTTGATGAGTCCTCTTTCGAGGGATCCCTTTCTTTCTTCTTATTACCCGCAGATTGGGGCGAGGAAAAAGCTACTCCTCCATTCCCACTACCTCCAGGCTTTCCCGCTTGCCCCACTACGGTAGCTTTCTTGCTACTCTGCATGTACAACAGATGTTCTTGGAAATGGAGCAATGTTGCATTCATTACCTCACCAAAATTTTACAAGGCTGGATTACCCAGTAAATGTTGTCGGATTCTCCAGTTCAAACCTCCCATAAACTTTGAAACCTTCCTCTCTTTCGGAGTCACCTCATCCGGTACAAATATTGCCAATCGGGTGAACTCCTCTTCATATTCGATAATGGACCTCTCTCCCTATACCACATCCTAAAGTCTCCTTCTCATCTCCCTTTGAACTGTGGGAGCAAAATACTTTTGGTCAAACAAGACCCAAAAATCAGTGATCGTCATGGTATCTCTCTGTTCTGGTGTAGTCATTGACTCCCACCAATGTAACGCGGCCCCAACAAGCTTGAAAGTAGCAAGGACTTATTTTTTCTCCTCACTACATGCCACCATTCGTAGATGTCATTACATGTCCTTCTTCCATTGGATTTCTCGAATAATGTCAGAACCTCCGTCAAATTCCGGGGAATGGTCCTTTAAGAAGGACTCTCTAACTCTCTCCCACGGAGAAGGTCCCGTAGGAGCTTGTGCATCCTGTGCTCGTTGTTGAGCTTGTGGCATTTACTGAGCCACTGTGGTCATAGCCACATTAACCGCTTGGGCCACTATATTTGCTATATCAGCAAAATTAAATGTTCCTTGTGGCGGTGGGGGAGGACTAACATCTTCCTCTACAACTCTATCACGTTTCGTTGGGCGACCTCTCTTAGGCGGCATCTGAGATGAAGGAATAATAGAGTTAGAATACTATTCAAAATAATCTATATTGCAGAAGATCGCAAATATAAGCAATAAGCAGTCCTAACATTAGGCTCTATATCAAAGACGCTACAGTAGAACATGACAAGTTCACATATACCCTAAAGACTCTTGAACCTGATGCTCTGATACCATTTGTGACACCCCGTGATCCGAAGTAAGGGGTGGCCAGCCCGATACTCCAACATAACGGAATCATGGATGGAAATCATTCTCAGCATCATAACAATAAAATAAGTATACGGGAAAACCACCCAATACTTCAGAAAATGGGTTGCCAAAATTTTTGTTTTATTATGAGTTAAAAAAATAATTTAAACAACCCAATTCGAGGAGAAAGCGGAATTCCAAAAGAGCTTATATTACAACCGTAACAACAATACAATAAGAGGACTGGATATGCTGTCGGTCAACAGTTACATACAGCAAATTACAACAGTTTAATAGGTTACATAATACATTCATTAAACAGTTACAAAATAGTGGGCCACACGCCCAAGTGGAAGACCCGGTCGTATCTAGAATACAAGGAGATGAAAGCATTTAACAAAATATCCTGTAATATCCGCAAAATCTTACAGCTCCTCAAAACATAGGAGTAGGAATATCATAATGGGCGTCCTTGCGACGGAGCACCTGGGCGGATACAAAATTTCATACACAACACGGAAAATAAACGGATCGGGGCCTGGTTTTTATGTAATCATCAGATGAATAAGAAGCATGACATTTATGAAATGTTAATCATGAATGATAAGGATAAGAGTCTAACAACATAATCCCAGAGCATAATAAAGTAGTTGAAATGATTATGTCTTTTATTAAATTATGCAAGAGAATATAATTAGACATCATAAATTGAAAACCCTCCATCATTATTTACCATTTCATTCCAATTTCCATTCCTTAATAGGAATATGATACCATCATATGTTCTTATGGCATTTTACATATCTCAAGTCCCACTTGATTTAGAATGGTCATATTCTTATACATATAACAATTTTAAGACCGCTCGTCCGAGTTTCCCCACTGGGCGCCCCCCTAAATGACTATCATCTTCGAGGACCCATCAAACAAGACAACTTGGGTACCTAACGCATGTCGGGAAGTGTCCATATGCCTGCAAGTGAGTCATAACGACACCTAAAATTACCTCACTAGCGCAGAATAAAACATATAACAACCCCGCATATGGCTGAGGACTATAGTCTCCCTGCATTCATTAGTCAGGGGATATCACCTCATGCGCGAGCTTCCCTTATGATAGAATTTAGAGAGGTGTGTTTAAGTAAATTAGCATTTACCATTTAAATCTCATTTTCATTACCATTATGAATATTTGTTCAATTTATCCGAAACCGTAATCATTGAATATTCTCATTACCGTTCATCATAATTGAAGTCCCGAATTAATCTCTAAATGATCACAATAATTCTACAAGTCCCAAGGTTTATATATATCTCCAATGAGCCCCTAAAGTCTCTAAGTATGGGTTCAAAACTTCTAACCTCTTAATAAAGTACTAAATGAAAGAAAAGCCCTAACCTCATTTTGTACACCTCATAAATAAGCTCCGTTGAACCCATACCTAAGGTGGAGTAGTGACTCAACTCAACTATAACTCAACACCAATCTACCCAAACCAAGATCATTTATTGCCACCAACTGATTATAAATGCATCCGACAACATTGATCTACACCAATAAATATCCAAATCACTTCCAAGGATTCAAAACCCATAAATCCATAAAAACCTAACTTTGATAAACCATAATTAATACACAACTATCAATACTAATAATTCATGTTAAATCACATGATAGCAAGTAGAAAACTTGCTTGAAGATTGAAAATTCATTTTTGAGGAAGATGAATGCAAGATCAATCTCCAAATCTTCAATCTCTCTCTCTCCACAAGCTCTCTTCCTCTCTCTCTCATTCTAGGTCACAAAATGCACTTAAGAGAAATAAATGAATTGCAAGACATAAATCGTGCCTTTTGTATAAAATTCTTAACTTAAATGATAAATACCACAGTAAAATGACTCCCAATACGCATTATGCTAAAATCAGTCAAAAGTGCCCAAAACACCAAAATACAATATGACACTTATTTCGACTATCTCGCACCATTCGGGACTAACTACGCCCTCCAAATTATCATTTGGAAATTTTATATCTCATTTGAAATTCCGAATTCATTTAAACCGTAGTGTCATTTTAAATATTATGACACAATAAAACAACACATGGTGGCATTTACCTACACATAAGGTAAATATGCAACATTTTAGTAAATATTAACTTTTATCTCATTAAATTAATAGTTACTCCACATTCCAACACTTTATATATAATTACTTCACATAGTAAATAAATATAAAATAGGTTCTCAGAAGCGAGGGTTGTTACAGTAATGAGAAATTTGACCATAAGTCTAGCTTTATATCGTTGATTATCAAAATTAAATATTTTCTTACTCTATCAAATTCGCATTCTTGGGATAAATCTCACAATTATTCACGATAGCAAACTCATTTTAGAGCTTCTTAAAAGTATTCATATCCATTAACCAAAAGAACAATCACTTTGGATGTTAAAAGAATGACATGAGTATCTTAACTTCTTTTGTAACCACATTAAGTGATTTGATACTCCAACTAATTTTACCATTCTTTAAAGAATTTGACATTTGACATTTTCGATTTCGAAAATAATTTGTATACCCTATTTCAAGTGTAGATATAGTTGTAAATTCTAATTCTTTTAGTAGATTCTAAATCCATGCACGTTGTAGACATTCCTAATTATGCGAGCGTGTCAAATTGGGTGAGTAAAGTGAAATTTATATAATACACTTTTAACAATATATATTTATTTTTGTGTGAATATATGTTGTAACGATATCGACTTATTGCATTTGACTTTTTTTAACGACATGATCAATTTAGGTCCACTATCCAAGGACTATAATCTCCCACATGGGCCACATAGATCATTCTAATATCGAAAAATCTTAAGAGCTCAAACACGTGTATTAAGATTCATAAGTGACAATCCAGAGACAACCTAGACTATTAAATCATCAGAATAAATCTAGAGTTAAAAGAATGTGATATTCAATCCACAAGATCGAAAAGCTACTTTGAAGTTCAACATTATGATATAGGATCACAAGCATTTTTCTTATTAAATTTTTATCAAAAGCATAATTATATAAACCACCAATGAGAACATTATAAATAAGAAAATATATTCTCATATAAACTAAAAAATCTTTTGTAGACTAAAGAAAAACATTTTGAAAGATCATTGAGGTTTTTTTTAAATGATTCCAAAATACCTTAAGAAAAGGAATCTAAGAGTTTATAAGTTTGTTTTATGGTTTGTCTTGTAAGAATCCTCATATCGATTTAGAACTGTGTAACGTAGAACATTAGTTTTGAAAATGAAATAAACTATGTCATTCATATTGAATGACACATTATAATTCACACAATGTATATTACATAATGGTCACTCATATATTAATCTCTAATATTATGAGATTTTTCATAAATTTTATGCTTAATCCATTTAAATTTTTCAAAAATTTTAAATGAGTTTCACACAATTATCAATTAATATTGGGTTCCTCAAGTAAAACATAATTATTACGATTTAGCATTTTTAAGTGAAACTTAACTTCTTTATTTCATTCTAAGAAATCAGTCTCAAGAACATTAAAATGGATAAAACATGTAGTTTTAGAATGAAATAAAGTAATATAAAATGAATGAAATAAATAGCATACTACATTAATTTTATGAGTTGACAACATGTACATTAATAACATTTTATAAATGTGGATTTTCTTTCGTAATAACATTGAATATATATATATATATATATATATATATATATATTGGGTACCATGTTATGTAATTTATATGGACATGCTATCTAGGATAACTATTCACCACCTAATTGCATAATTATTTTATAAGTATTTCAGTTACTCAAAATTATTTTTCTTTGAAAAATTATTTCGCGTGACGAAATAAATCAAATGTGTCGCATTAATGTCTTCGCTATGATAAGTTATTGCTACCACTTTTATCTCTAAATTTAATATTCATAAGCATTCTAACTGGGTCACTTTATGACTGCCAAATTATCCATTATATGAATATTACATTATTTTATGGATTGTATAATAATTTCAGCAAGCATTAATATTTTCCTAAGGCATAAATGGACAGTGTACTTATAAATTAACTAAGGTTATGGAATCTTTTGAGCAACCCATACCAACCTTAATAAACAAATATATTGCCCCTTAATATTAACTTCACCATTGAAACCAGACTCTTTGGAGCACCAATCGTAATGGATTAATCATAATGAAATAATTAATAATTCGAACACTCAAAACCATTTCCGGAGTCTTTGAAGAAACCAAGAAATAGTGTTTGAATATTATCACAAAATTCAGCATTTACAATTTATTAAAATAGACCACTTTGGTGGAATCGTAACCTAATAAATATGATAACCTTAAGGCGTGTCTTTAATATTTCATTACTCATATTAAACATCATACGTATATACACATTTAATCAAATATTTACTATTTTGAGCACTGATTAAACTTCACGTAAATACTAGTCCCAATTTTTTTTGAATCATTCGAAGTTAAGTTGATGGGGAAAAAATAATTAAATAAAAATTTACTCATTAATGTTCACTTGATAATCAAAATTGTCCCTTTAGGCAATATTATAATGAACAAGTCACATAATCATCGCATCATGAATCTAACATTCATTTAGACCTACTAAAAGTCAAATTTATACGCAGTAATGTCATATTTACAATTATAGACTAGGGCACTCTAATGGCCCTCCAATATAACATAACATAAACATTTATATCAAAACTTTAATCATTATTATAATATTCATAACAATATTGTGACACCCTGCCTAATAAAGTACCAGATGATCAATCGTATATATAAAATTAAATAGGAATCTCATCTGGTTCACTCTTAGCATCACTGTCAATTTTTTTTAAAACTTACTAATCACCTAGTATTCAAAAGACACGGTGCCAAATTTTATCTTTTTATTTAAACATATTCAATAAATAGTTCAAAAACTAAAACAACATTCACAATATACTAGAATCCAAACCATCATAATAAGTAAATGAATAAAAGTCATGTCGAATAAACCATCGGCTAAAACAACCAAAACCAAGTAATAATCCAAGTCCAAACTGCAAAGTAAAACTGATACAAAACTGAAACTATAATATCGACAACGAACCACATGTCCAAACAGGATATACAATAATGAGATCCTATGCTAGACCCTAACAAAAGAATCGGCTACTCAAAATCCTGTCAGCATCCATAGTGCTATAGCTCCGAGTTCCCGGAATGAAACCATCAAGTATGGCGTCCCTGTAGCTGGACATCTAAAAGGTTTTGAAAATATTTTTATAGCAAGAGTTAGTAATCAAAACATTTGAAAACACTTAAAAAGTGGTTTATCACATATAAAATCGGTTATTGATTACACATGTTAGGTTGCGCACACCCCCTTGAGTTTCCTCACCTCTCATCTAATGTTCACTCCTAACATTCTATACTTAACCCACCTAGATATCAAACCCAAGCTATCTCGACTAAAGTGTATAACCGATCTTATCAAGTCTACTCTCCCATAACACCCATACAACACGCTTCATTATTAACATTTCTCGTATGTTCTTCATTTCTTATGTAACATTCAAATATGTTAAATTTCATCATCATAACCAAGTTTCACGACTTAATTCATATAGTGTTTCATATCTAACATCATTCAACTTCCATAACTAAGTTTCACTACTTAATTTACCATAGATATTCCCAATCTATTTTTACTCTTGAAATTAGGTTTCTCTCTACTTAATTTACCATTTATATATATATATATATATATATATATATATATATATATATATATATATATATATCATCTACAAGTCTACTTTCACATATAAGTAGAATATCGTGAAGTATATATTTCACACACAATGTATACTATAAGGGTTTATTGGTCCAGTAATTCATCGACCCCAATAATCCTACCATTTACATTGGTCCAGATATCCCTCGACCCCAATGTAAAGGTCATACATAGGTATATTGGTCTGACGTTATCATCAACCTCAATATTATTCATCCCCAAATTTGGTCCAACTAATCATCAACACCAAATCAAGCACACAATATATACTATAAACACATATTATATAGTCACCTCCCTGTATCACATTTTAGGGGTTATTGGCTGAGGATCGTCCCTTAATCACCAATAGTGATTTATATTGGCTCGAAATCACACCTCGATCACCAATATATATAGTATACTTTAGGTATTCATACAACCCGATAATACGTGTTAGTACGTAGTACATATCTGTCACATATTCGTTGTACTATTTACTGTATGATTTCTCTCACTATCGTATCTATAAGAGTGTTCACACAACTCCAAGGGTCCTAGTTACCCCTCCTTATATAAATTCAGTAGTTACCATCTTTACTCTACTTATGTACATAGTTTCATTAGATTATCGTAGTTCTTTATCCACTTCTCATATTAATTACGTATTTCTTTAACCAATCCAATTCTCGTCTTAATTCTCTCTCTAAGACGAAGTCGTACCCCTATCGTAGGACGACTATAACATAATAAGTCTCCCAATATTATTTTCACAAGTTCCTAAGGATTTTCCACCATGTATATTTAGGAATACAAGATAAAAAGGATTTTCCACCACCGCTATAAATACAATATATACTATAAACACATACTATATACTATAAACACATACTATATTGTGACTGGTCATTTAGTTGAGTTAGGTGTGTGCGTAGCCCTAAATCTTAGAACTATGTTCGCCTCCAAATTCCTTTTACTTAGTACGTGATGTATCAGGACTCGATATCAAAGTATGCACGCATCACAGGTCTCCACCTAGGGATGCCGTATTAATATATTTTAGAAGAGTGGTGTGTATATATATATATATATACTAGCGGAATGCACGTGCCTGAAGGCACGACGAAAATTTTCGAAGTACGTAATTGTGAAACGACAAAAGTTTTCAAAGTACATAATAGCAAAACGACAAAAAATTCGTTCCTCGACAAAACAAATTGTAATTTTAAAAAAATGATCATAATTTCCATTATTTATAAAACTAATAGTATGCAACAACAATACTAATAGTCAATTATAAAGCTCATACACACAAATAATTTGCTAGGGGTTAAAATGACAAAAAAAACACTTTGATTCTATTATTGGCAACATATACACATAATCATATAATATTGGCTTCTAAAGTATGCATTTTCAACATGTGAATTTATTAACCACAAAACATAAATTACATAAAGAAATGCATTACCAACACACGTAAGTTTTATTTAAGTAAATAGTAGACTTTGGTCTTTTTAAAGATTCAATAGTTCATGTTCTTAATTGTTTTTATTGTGACTATTTTTTAAATTTAACCTCACTTTTGTCACATAAGTATTTAGTGCTCAAATTGTTTTAAATTTAACATCACTTAAATTTTTTTTTTATATAAAATAGTTTTATAGATAAAAATAAATTATTTTAATATAGAATTGATTTTATTAATCTCACCCAATCCAAAGAAAGAAATATATGAAAAAAAAATCTGATTTAACTTTTAAGAATGTTTGTCCTTTCTCTTCCTAGTGTCATTTGTTGCAAAAAGCTTTATTAAACAAATCCTTGCGCTTTTGATTGTATATACCATTGATTGGTGAGAAATTAATTATTAAGGTCAAGCACGACCTTCATTTCTTTCCAAAAGTCACTGTTCGAATGATAACATTAGTAGGCTCACATTCCCAAAACTTAGAAGGTTCGAAAATAACATGGAAGCAAACTGTGTAAGACAGTAAGTAGGAGATGGGACATGGGAAAAGGATCAAGGAAAGGCTTCAAAGTTTTAAAAAAGAAACAGTAAAAGAAGAAAAGAAAAAAACACGTCTCTTGACCGTATTGAAGCAAAAATACACCGATTAAAAAATTCAGATTTTTGGAAAAGCCAAATTTAAAAAGAAAATTTAAATCTATAAAAAATATTAGATTACCCACCTTCAAACCCTCATTCAGATAATAAAAACAGTAAAATCAAACTACAGTTATAAAAAATTACCATAATAGAGTGAAAGTAGAAGTGGGAGACCAAAATAGGTAGAAATCCCAAAAATATTATGAGAAGTCCGTTTACATATAATCACGTGAACCAAAATTTAACATTAATATTTTAAACACAAAACATATCTAAATGAACAAAACGTATCATCCCATCATAGTTTATGTTGAGACCCGTGAAAAGTGATATGTGTGATTTTTTCTTGAACTATGTGAGCTTAGACTGCAAAAGATAACACAGACCATACTTAGAACAAAGAGCATACCTGTAAATGAACAAAAAAACAAAAAAAAAACATTATGAGTTAAAAAAAGACCTCTAATAGAACATCTAATAAACCCATTCCATGAGGTACGGACTATCGAGGGGTCTTGGTCTTGCAAAGAACCTATATGTGTGTGGGTAAACGGGCCCATCATAGTGGGAGCAGACCCATCAGGCCTAGAATTCTCAAATTTGCCTTAATGAAAATCAATTTACCTACACAGTGGTCAAAATAAAGAATATAGAAAAGAAAATCAATATACCTACAAAAATCACTAAACTCTTTAATTTAACATACGTGAAATAAATAAGAAAACAAGTGAAACAACTTGTGTTCATTTCAGTCCTGAAAATATCCACACGAACAAAAAGGGAAAAAAGTAAATAAAGTGGTGAAAATAAAAAATATTAGTGAGAGAGAATGGGAACCTTCGTGGGTAAGAGAGGCTGAGAAGAATCAAATTTCCATTGTATGAAGTAATGTTACCTCCTATTTTTATTTCTATGAAGTAGTGTAGACATATTTACTCATCATTTGACATAAGGATGACAGATATAATCAAAGAAGTATTAAGACTTCTTACCATGAAAAGATCTGCAAAAGAAAACCAAAATAAAACTACAATAACATTTGTAGATTAAAAAAACAGTAACCAAGAATGCACCGAACTTCAACTCACACAACACAATCTCTTAATGTGAAAAAATACCGGTGGAAGAGGGATGAGTTGTGGAAACCTTGTGAACCGTCTAGAATCAATCCCCCTTTGGAAACACCAACTTCAAGAATCATTCATTAAGGAAAAAATCGTCTGGAATCAAACCCCCCAAATGTGAAACAAAATTTTATACGAAATATACAGTGAATAGATACCTGGGATCAAACCCCCCAAAGAGGGAGGAGTTGTGGCAAGCGAGTGAGACTCATGTAGGAAGATGAGAGAAAGGGCGGTGATGGGGAGGATATTTTATGGAGGGGCGGAAATGGGGCATCCATGTTGTAGAGAGAGATGAAGCCTTGTGATTTTGTTGAAAGGGGCAATCCATTACCTGTATAAGGTTTCTTTCTTTTGGTTTCAAAGGATTTGGGAGAGAGCAGAGGGGAGATTTAGAAAGATTTCTTAATTTCTTGAGCCTTGTGCTCTGTCCATAATCATCATCATCATCATCATCATAATCATCATCATCATCATCATCATCATCATCATCATCATCATCATGTGTGTATGAGTGTGTGTCTCGAAGAAGCAATTAATGGGGTCGCTGGGATCTCACCTTGACGTGCCTCTTTATTTTACCATCAGATTTGGTTGTGTAAATGGTGACATGGCACAATCTGAGACCATTAAATGCCTTGTATGTTTATTGAACAGTAAAAACACCCTTACTCCTTATATATATATATACGTTTCCATTAGTAGATAAGATAGATAGTGATATCAAAAGTAATCCAAGTATGTGGGAACTTAATACTTAACTTGCGATTTTTACTGGATAAAAGGGTATGGAAATTCATTAACATATTGTATGGGAAATACATGTGGTCACAACGAATTAAAAGGAACATAGAGACTTAATTCAAACTAGTTGGGCGGGGTAGCGTAACTAGGTTGGTATGGAAGAATATGTTAGGCGTGCACATTAGTTAAGAGGTAAGGATCTCAAATGAGGGAACGTGAAGTTAACATGTATAGAATATTTTCCCTTTAATGCATTTTAAATACTTGAAAAATATTTTTAAACTATTTTCTTGGGGTCTAACTCATTTCAAATCCATTTTTAGTAAAAACCTTTTAGGTGACCAGCCACAGGGATGCCAGGCTTATGAGTTCTTTCATATTTGACGTGCTGCAACTGCAGTGGACGTTGTAAGACCTCGATAGTAGACGCTTCCACCTTTATCTATTCCATTTTGTCATTCAGTTATATCATTAGGGCATGTCGCCCATCTTTGGCTAGTGTTATTTCAGAGATAATGTACCTTTACTTTACTTCGAGTGTTGGATTTGGTTATATATTATGGACTATTCTATGTGGACTTCAGTTTGGAGAGTTTATTCCAGACACATTTATTTATTTATTCAGTTATTTTAATATTTATTATGTTGTTTATTGGAATGGTGAATGTGGTTTTTCAGTTTAAATTTATTGCATATTAATATAAAGATAACAATTTTGTCACCCGGCCATTAGGGTATTAGTAATATAATTATATTTTGATAGTGATGCTAAGAATAAAACCATTAATGATTCCTGTTTAATTTAGTAATGGATTGATCACCTAGGATTAGATTAGGAGGGGTGTCATAAATGGTATCAGTGCATCACGTTCTAGTGGCCTTAGGATCTGTACAAACTTGTCACGTTTCAAGCGTAGAATTCTTTGATATAGAACCCTAATATTAGAATTTTTGCATTAATGATTATGCATTTATGTCTTTAGATCTTTTGAGATATATTGAACTATGGACTTATAAAAATTCTCTTTTATTTCAGATGCCTCAAAGACGTGAACCATAAGCCCCTATAGATACAAAGCCCGAGACACAGCTAGGTGATTAACGCAACATTGCCTCTATTGTTGCTGATGATGCTGGGATTAGCACCACCAGATAAGGTGTTCTCAAGCTCAATCTAAGGACAACAATGGCAACACAATTATGTAAAGAAGTAAGAGAATGAGATGAGGAGAAAAGGAGAATACTCCAGGATATAAGTGGTTCAGCCTAGATTGGCCTACGTCCACTGTGTGCGTGAATAATCTCACTGCAACAAGGCACTAATGGCCATGGATACAATCTCTCAAGCATTCTCTCTCTTCGGTGTATATGGACAGACTTCCAACTAGGGTTGAATCTTTTTGGATCCTTTTTCAAGGTAGAGGATGACCTCTATATATAGTACCTAAGGGGTGTAATGTACCCCCATGAATGCCATGAGCATGTGTGTGGTTACCTCACCAACGTGGGATTGCCATATGTCACTGCCACATGTAGAGAATGATGATGCAATATTCTCCCCATGTGTGGGGAATAATCTTGTTATAACTGATTTGTGTCAACGTGTCCTTATCTGAATGTCAGCAGGTGCTCAGATATCGTTCCTGGTGTATGGCCTCGGCCTTGGTGAGGTTGATTAGTCTTGATACCTGTTCAGTCCGAGTATTCCATGTAAGTCTCGGCCTGATCTTAGCCGAGACAATGGGCAGGGTCGGCCCGATATGAGGTTGAACTGGTGGTTTGATGAGGTTGCTGGTGACTTCCTGCAGGCTCGGCCTATGTATGGCCGAGGTTTCCATTTCAAGGCATATGCGAGTGCTGTCGATCCTTATGATGTCCCTTGGAGAGGCTCATAGTATTGTCGGCCTGGGCCGACCCTGATATGGCCGAGGGATGATATCGCGTGCCCAAGACTCATCCCACGTTCGCCATGATCTCGGCCGAGGTTGGTGTCTCTAGGATGAGGTTACACTTGGGGCATATCAATCACCCCCAGCCCTTAGTCATATGTGAGAGCAAGTGACTAGGGGATTACTACACCTCCGAGGCATGTCTGTTCCAAGCCAATACCTGCCAGACACCTGTCCAAAGCTAGAACATGCTTACTTGGTAGGCGTGTGATGTCAGCCATCCTTTGGGGATCCCAAGGTAATGATGGGCCTTGGGAGTTGTTCCTGAGTGTATAAGGGTTTTGAACCCTTCCTTCCTTCTTTCTTCTTCATTTCTTCGTTTCAGTCGCTATTGTTTAGCAGCTTTTCTCTCTTCTAGAAAGATCTTGGTTCAAGGTATTTGGGTGGTGATTTTCTCGCGTTTTCTCTCGTCTTCCTTACCATTTCATCCTCAGGTAAGGTTTTCCATACTTTTTCCTTCTTTTTACCTGCAAGCACCCTTATTTTCGTACTTTCCGGCGACTTTCTTGGTTTTCGGCATCACCACCATAGTTTCAGGTGAGCTTTTCTTGCCAAATTTAAGTAGTTTGATCGTTAAATTCCTTTACTTATTAGCCAGTCTTATTTGTGACTTTTGGAGTTTAGGAAAATCCCCAAGTGTAGTGTCGTCCTCTGATGCTCAGGCCCCTATATAAGCTTCTTGAGGAGTTCCCTTCTCTTAGAGAGAAGACTTTAGAAAAGATTAGGCAAATAGAAAGAGCTCAAGAGGAGGCTCGTAGGTCACAAGAATTTCCTATTAGACCCCCATTTCCCCCACCTCTGAAGGTGATATATCCTGACCCCCCGGAGAACTTCTATCAGACTGGGGTTCCTGCTGATCCCATACCGATGTCTGAGTCTGAATCTTCTACCTCAGACCCCATGTCTGTGGACTCCTTTCAAGAGGCCATGGACTTCACACCTAGGCCTGATCAGGCCCTTGATCAGGCCAAGGTCTCCAGCCGAGCCTCATCCCATAACCACTCAAGCACCTCAGGGTCTTCCTCAGAGGTTGAGATTCTTGAGCTGAGTGTGGCCATACCACCACCAATTGATGCCATACCTATGTTGGCTGTTACCGGGGCAGAATTTTCTCAGAGGTTTCCTGGTAACCCATCTCCGACCGACGTTGAGATGGATAATGATGAGGTTGAGAGTGATGTCGACGTCTCTGAGGCGGTCGAGATCTAAAGTACTATCACTGAGGTAGACCTTCTCTGCTTCAGGTATCTGTATTCTATTAGCCCCTCCATCAAACTTAGGAGACCTCTGAGGGAAGAGAGGGCTTATCATGGCCGAGATGGGGAGATCTGCTTGTACGAGAAGATGTTCAAGTTGGGGTTCCGTTTGCCCATTAACCCCATTATTAGATCCATGCTCTCTTACATTAATTTGGCCCCCTCTCAGCTCTCTCCTAATGCCTGGAGAATCTTAATAGGGGCCATAGTGTAGGATGTTACGTCCCTTCCTCGGCCAAAAATCATCCGAGATACTACCACTTCGTATCTCGGAGGCCTGAGAAGAAACTGCTTCCGGTGACCCAGACTTCTAACCATAACTGGAAGCCTCGGTACTTCTTTGCCTCAGGGCCATGGGAGTTTGGCCCATGTATTCCCTCATCTCATTTGGAGCAGAGGATGCCCCTGAGGTGGGGTAAGGTCACCATGTCTGCCAGGCCCGACCCTGACCTAAGTCTTCAAAACCTCCAGAAGGTGAAAGCCCTTCAGGATCAGGAGGTAAATGGTCTGTTTGTCAGGTTTGAACATCTGATTACTCCCCAGTTCCTCTCCGAGATAGGTCTGGGTGGAAGTCCCCTTGCCGAGCTTGGTAAGCATTTTTATTTTTAAAGTTTAACCTCTGAGTTTATTCATATCTGACTATCTAACTCAGGTTCACTAATTTTTGCAGAGCGACCAAAGGATATTCCAGACGAGCTGTGGGATATGGCTGCACCGAGCTTAACAAGACTTGCCAAGAGAGCAGGTCTTAATGCTCCTCCCCCAGCTCCCTCGACCTTTAAGCCCTCAGCCAAAAAGAAGAGGGATCCTGAAGATCATGCCACTGAGGATCAGAGGCCGAAGAAGAAGACGCCTGAAGCTACCATCCCTATCTCTTTAGCCGACATCCTGTCGGCCCGTCTGGATCAGTTGAAGTTAACTGATAGTGTGGTAGGCCACAGTATGCAGGCCCTGGATGCCATCGGCTCTGTAATGACCGAGGCTGACAAGCGCTTCTACAGGGCTATGGACACCCCCTGCTGGTTGAGTTCGGCCTTCACAGAGCCGTTTAGGTATGATTTGGTCCTTCATTTTTGAAGTGTAACATCTGATTCTTCTTCAACTTTACTCATGATCACTAAACATGCAGGGCTTGACCTCTATGCACCATCTATCAAACTGGACTCTGAGGAAGTTGCCTCTCATCCAAAAGGGGCAAGAGGCCGAGAAAGTCCAGGGTGCTCTGAATGCAGAGATAGAGCACCTCAAGTCTGAGCTGAAGGGCTCTGAGGAGAAGGTGAAGGGGTTGGAGAGGGACATCTCCCAGCTCGGCAAGGACCATGCTGCCGCACTGAAGGCTAAAGATGACGTTCTTCAGCAAAAGGTCAACTCGGTTGTCAGGGCCACCCTTGAGGACGCCTCTGAGAAGATCATTTCTGACTACAAATCCTCTGATGAGTTTATGGGGTTTGGCTTTGAATACCTTGAAAGAGGTATCAAAGCCACTACCAAATGGGCTGACATAAGAGAGAGAGAGGCCTGTACTTTGAAGGCCTCTGACTTCGTGGGTCTCGGCTTTGCTGATCCTCAGTTTGCCCAGGCCCTTCAAGAAGTTTAAGAAGAGGCTGCTGCTCCTACCGAGACTGCTACACTGGAGGTCACCGAGGTTGGAGGGGCAGATCCTTATGATGATGTGGCCTAGGTGACTAACCAAACCGAGGGCGTCAACATTCCCCCCTCAGACCCTTAGGATATTTTGATCATTGTTTGTAATTTTAACTGTATTGTGGAACTTTTCTGTAATAATTGAATATAAAATTTTTGAATATATATATCAACCTCTGATGAGGACCCTCTTCACTTTCTTTTCATTGAATGTCATGTGATGCTTTTCATTCTTAGTTCCATTGTCATGGTGTCTACTAGGAATAAATTTGCAACGAGCTTCAACCTCTGAAGCCCTCTTTCTAAGCTTGTCTGTGCAATGGTCTTGTTTAAACTCAACCAATGGTTCTGAGCTCAGACCTTGTCACCAATGTATGGCATTATGCAGGTCTGAGGTCATTACCTAAGAGGTTATCCTTATAATAAATTTCACCAAGTTAATGATGTTAAGAGTCTGAGGTCATCTCATTATGGTGTTTGAGCTCAGACCTTGTCACCAAATTAATGGTGTTATGCAGGTCCGAGGTAATCACCTAAGATGTTATCCTCAAAATGAATTTCACCAAATTAATGATGTCAAGGGTCCGAGGTCATCTCATTATGGTGTGTGAGCTCAGACCTTGTCACCAAATTAATGATGTTATAAGGGTCTGAGGTCATCACCTAAGATGTTATACTCATAAGATATTTCACCAAATTAATGATGTTAAGGGTCTGAGGTCATCTCATTATGGTGTCTGAGCTCAGGCCTCGTCACCACTGAGTGATGTTATGAGGGGTATCAGGTCATCACCTAAGATGTTATCCTCATAAGATATTTCACCAAATTAATGATGTTAAAGGTCTGAGGTCATCCTCATAATAAATTTCTGATCTAAGGATGAAGCAAGAACTGTCATGGAAACTGATCTTTATTAATAACCTCTTCACAATAAGATGGTACATTTACATAAAATTCTATGCAACATTATATGTAATATCTCTTTAGGTGGTCAGCATTCCATGGGTTAGTGAAAGGTTCTCCTTCTAGGTTTTCTAGCCTGTAAGTGCCAGGCACAACCTCTTTTGTTACTTTGTAGGGGCCATGCCAGTTTGGGTGAAGCTTATTTGCTTTCTCTAGGGTCTTCTTTAGCACTAGGTCTCCCACTGCAATGGGTCTTGACTTCACCCTCTAGTTATAGAATTTCGCTGCCCTTTGCTGGTAGGCTTCTTTTCTGACCTCTACGTCTTCTCTTCTTTCTTCGATAAGATCCAGGTCTAGCCTCCTCTCTTACCCATTGCTGTCAGGGTTGTAGGTCTGAATTCGATGAGTTGGGAGTCCTACTTTCATTGGTATAACGGCCTCTGAGCCATGTGCTAGCATGAATGGGGTTTCTCATGTTGGTGTCCTTGCCGTGGTTCTGTAGGCCCATAACACAACGTAGACCTATTCAGTCCATCTCCCCTTCTCATCTTCTAACCTCTTCTTGATTCCGTCCAAGATAGTTCTGTTTGTGACCTCAGTCTGACCATTTGCCTGAGGTCGACCAGGAGATGAGAAGAACTGTTTAATCCCAACTCTTAAGCAATACTTTTCTAAGGAGGAGTTCTTGAATTGGGTCCCATTATCCGAGATGAGAGTGTTTGGGAGGCCATATCTGCATATGATGTTCCTCCAAATGAATTGGAAGGTCTTCTGCTCTGTGATTGTTATCATCGGATCTGCCTCCACCCGCTTTGAGAAGTAGTCGATGACAACTATCAAGAATCTATAGTTGTTGACAACTCTTGGAAAGGGTCCTACTAAGTCAATTCCCCATACCGCAAATGGCCATGGAGAAGAGATTGACGTCATAGGCTGATGGGGTTGATGAGGGATAGTGACGAACCTTTGACATTTGTCGCACCTCTTCACATAGTCTGCAGCGTCCTTGGATAAGGTAGGCCACCAATATCCCTGAGTGATGATCCTCTTGGCTAAGGGCCTTCCCCCTATATGGCTAGAGCAAGAACCCTCATGAACCTCCTGTAAGACCCAGGGAACTTCCATGGGATGCACACATCTGAGGAGAGGCAATAGAAACCCCTTTTTGTACAGGACATCTCCTACTATTGAAAATTTGGCAGCCCTATATCTCAATTTTCTCCTTTCTGTCTTGGACTCAGGAAGCTCTCCCTCTCTTAGGTATCTGATAAGAGGGTCGATCCATGAGTCTCCTAGGTTCACATTGTGACAAGGGTTACATACCTCTTCTTCCTCGATGGCTGCCTTTCCTAAGACCTCGATTGGAATGGTCCTTCCCATATCTGTCTTCATTTCCGAGGCCAGCCTTGCCAATACATCAGCATGATTGTTGCTTAGCCGAGGCACTCTCTTCAGTTTTTCTTCTTCAAAATATTCTAACAACCTTCTTACCCTCTTTAAGTACTTGGCCATCCTTTCGTCTTTGGTCTCGTATATCCCCAGTACTTGATTTTCAACTAAACTTGAGTCTCTATGGAGTAGGAGTCGCTTTAATAGAAGAGTTATTGCTAATAAGAGACCTGCTATCATGGCCTCATACTCGGACTCATTGTTTGAGGCCTGGAAGTTAAATCTTAAGGAGTATTCAATGTTGGCGCCATCTGGAGCCGAGAGTATTAGCCCCGCCCCGCTTCCGTTATCGCAGGAAGAGCCATCAACGAAGAGGCTCTAGACATCTGTTTTTGAGGAGAAGACCCGTTCTGTCATAACTCCTATCTTGAAGAGGTACCGATCCTCTTCGTTCTCTTCTATTTTGCTCTGGGTTTTTCCTAAGATGACCTCTTCCCGATATCAGAAGACGCTCGGTGCCGTCTCTTCCGAATTTGGGAAGACACCACGGTTTGCCTCTTCACCGTCATCTAGGCCTTTCTTTGTCTCGGCCTCTTCCCAGGTGAATTCTGTGACAAAGTTCGCAAGGGCCTGCACCTTGATGGCTGTCCTAGGCTGGTAGGTAAGATCGTATTCTCCTAGTTCGATGGCCCATGTCATCAATCTATCGGACTTCTCAGGTTTGTGTAGGACCTGTCTTAGAGGGGAGTCGGTCAGGATTACCATGGAGTGATCTTGGAAGTAAGGCTTCATTTTTCTTGAGGCATGTATTAGGGCATAAGCCAACATCTCCATACGGGGATAATTTTGTTCAGACCCCTGAAGGGCCTTACTGTTGAAGTACACAGGCCTTTGGATCCCATCCTCTTCCCTTATGATGGCCGCGCTAATGACTGATTCAGAGACTGCTAGATACACAAACAACCTTTCTCCTGCGATGGGCCGAGACAGCAATAAGGGAGACCGTAAGTAGGACTTGAGCTAGTTGAAGGCTTTTTCACACTCTTCGTCCCATTAGAAGGCCTTTCTTAGAACTTTAAATAATGGAAGACACTTGTACGTTGCCCTAGAAATAAACCTGTTAAGGGCAGCCACTCTTCTCGTGAGTCTTTGGACATCCTTGACACTCCTAGGAGTCTTCATGTCAAGTAATGCCTTGATTTTCTCCGGGTTCGCTTCAATCCCCCTTTGGTTAACGATGAACCCCATGAACTTCCCAGCTCCTACCCCGAAGACACACTTTGCTGGGTTGAGTTTCATTCTGTTCGAGTCCATAACATCGAATGTCTTCTCAAGGTCCGCTATGTGAGTACAAGCTTTCAAGCTCTTCGTTAGTATATCGTCTACATACACCTCCATGGTCTTACCTATTTACTCTTCGAACATCTTATTGACAAGACGTTGATACGTTGCCCCTGTATTTTTCAGACCGAAGGGCATCACTTTTTAGCAGTACGTCCCTTTGTTAGTAATGAAGGCTGTCTTCTCAAAGTCTTCAGCGTCCATGAAGATTTGGTTATAGCCTGAATAAGCGTCCATGAAGCTCATGATCTCATGCCCCGCCGTTGCGTCCACCATCTGGTCTATCCGAGGTATGGGATAGATATCTTTTAGGCAAGACCTGTTCAGGTTAGTGAAATCCACCCACATTCACCACTTCCCATTGGCCTTAGGCACGATGACTGCATTTGAGAGCCACTCCGGATAGGTTACTTCTCTTATGAACTCGGCTTCTTCAAACTTTTTGACCTCTTCTCGGATGATGTCGTACTTCTCCCTGGAGTAGACTCTTCGTCTCTGCTTGATCGGCTTGTCATCTCTGTCCACATTGAGCTTGTGGCTCATGACCTCAGGGTCGATGCTAGGCATGTCTGCATGGCTCCATGCGAAGACACTCTGTCTCTTCCTGAGGAAGTTTATCATCTCTTCCTTGATTCCTGGCTCTAGGGCCTTGCCGACCTGGACGGTTTTTTCTGGCTCGACCTCATTGAGGACGATGGATTCTACCTCTTCCGTGGCCTCTCCCTTTTTCAACTTTGTTTCATCTCTTGGGTCAAGAGTGTCAATTCTATAAGTAGTGGTTGCCCTCTTATGGGCTTCCCTCTCTTCGGCCGAGTTAAAGTAACATTCTCGTGCCGTGGTCTGGTTCCCTTGCACTTCCCGTACTCCATAAGGAGTCAGGAATTTTAGCATCTGCTGGACTGTCGATGGCACAACTTCAAACTCTTTAAAGGCCACCCTTCCTATGATGAGGTTGTAGGCCGAGAAGACATTCTCGTCCATAACGAAAAAGTTTATCTTCTTGGTCAGCCTCTTAGGCCACTCATCACCCATCCGTACGTCCATCTCATACATGCCCAAGGGGTGGACCTTTTCGCCACTGAAGCCTATTAATGGGTGATGGTAGGGCACCAACCTAGCCCAGCAAAGACCCAGGCTCTTGAAGCAAGGACATAACATCACGTCTGCTGAAATCCCCCCGTCTATGAGGATCCTTCGTACCTCGCACCCACGCACCCTTGTTGTTATGTCCAGTGGGTCATCATGGGGGGCTAAGATACCCTTGAAGTCGAGTCTGGAAAACCCCACTACGAGGGTGTCCATGTCTACCTTCTTCCTCTTCTGCACTGTATCGGAAGACGTAAGATTCACAACTTCAAGCTTGGCCACTGACCTCTCCTCTGCCACATGAGCCTTCCTGTCCGCTACTTCAGAGCCACCTCCTGCAAATCCCCCACATATGGGGCTAACACCAAATGAGATCATACCGACTCTCTTCACCGGGGTATTGTCATCTTTTGGCAGAAGATCCGGATCATCTTCGTCGTCTCCTTCTGAATCATCATCTCTTCTGGCCGGGACATTGCCACGGCATATGTCATTTCTTCTTTTCTTAGGGTCATCTCTTACACCCTTTGGGTCCTTACCATCCACATACTTCCTCAGCTTTCCAGACTTTAACATCTTCTTAATCTCAACTTTTATAGCGAAGCATCTATCCGTGACATGGCCATGATCCTGATGGAACTCGCACCATAGGTTTTTGTTCCTCTTATGTGGTGGGGCCTTCAGTTTCTCTGGCCATCTTAGAGTCCGGTCAGTCTTAATCTCATTGAGGATGTGCTCGCAGCTCACAGCCAGAGGAGTATAGTGAGCGAACTTGTCATCTCCTGGACTCTTCTTCCCCTCTTTCTTGGTCTGGGACCTCCCAGTGCCACCGTGGTTCTCTTCCTCATACTTGGCGGCCATTACCTCTTCCGCATTAATTAATTTCCCCGCGGTTGCCAGCAGTTCCGCCATAGATCTAGGGGGTCTTCCTCCAGTTTCCACAATAGCTTCCCCTTCTGGAGGCCTCCTATAAGGGCGGTCATGGATTTGTTCTCTTCATAATCCTCCACTTCTAATTTCTCTTTGTTAAATCTTGCTATGTAGTCTCTTAGGCTCTCACCCTTGGCCTGCTTGACGTACAATAGGTGGGTAGTCTTCTTTTGAGGCCTCACCCCAAAGAAAAAGTTGTGGATGAACTGCTCGGCCAAGCCTTTAAAGTTCTCAATTGAGTTATTCGGAAGGGAGGTAAACCAACTGTGCGCTGCCCTGTCAAGGTCCCCGAGAAGGCCCTACACTTCATCTCATCGGGTATCGAGTAAAGGTCTGCTGCTGGCTGGTACATCTCGATATGATGTACAGGGTTAGTGCTGCCATCATACTTGGGAGAAACTGTAGGAGGCTTGAACTTAGCCGGGGTTGGGAACCCCACTATCCTAGACGCAAATGGGGAGCCCCCTGAGTAGCCCCTTTTAAATGGGTCCATGCTTTTAATGAGGTCTCCTATCTTCTCCTCAAGGCGTTGGATAGAATCATTCCAAGGTCTTCTGTCATCAACTTGACCGAGGTTATCCCCTGCCACCTCCCTGCGATGGACCGAGGGTTCCCCTTCCATGACACGTTGGCTGTTGACCTCTTCCTCTTCCTGTTCCCTTCCTCTTCTTTCACAGGGTCGACCTTGGTTTGGCCGACCCTGCCTGTTCACTCTCTGAGAGCCTTCTGCGTTCTTTGACCTCGATATCCTCTGTCTTAGGTCATTCATCGGGCCCAGTCTCTCGAAGGCCGACCCTCTGCTCAACCTATCAAAGGCCGACCCTTTTTGTTGGGCTTCTTCACCTCTTCGGCCGACACATCCTTAACTTTGCCTAAGAGGCCGTATAGTGTTATTTGACACCTCATACGGCTCCCAGCATTCTTATGGGGCTTCTTCAGCTTCTAGGTCATCATACATGTCCTATGAGCAAGGGTTTCCCTGCCTCCCCAGGCGCAAATGCCTAGGATCAGCAATGTCCCTTCTCCGCTGGGGTGCAGGCTGGTCCTTCATTGGCGCCTGGGGTGGTCCCCTGGCGTCAGGATGAGGCTAAACTGTCGCCAGAGTGATCATATCCGGTGAGACTCCAGGTGGCCTCATCATAGTTTGGCTGAGCTGAGCAAACTGCTCCAGCATGGCTTATTGTGTTGCAGCTAAAGATCTCAAGGCTGCTGCTACCTCCGCCATTTCGGACTAGGGGAGTTCCTGACTGGAACTAGGCCCTCAACCCCCAGGCGGCGGAAGAGGCGATGGTAACTCTGGTGCCATGTGTTAACACTATAGATCTTGAGTAGCAGATGAGCTTAGTACTTCACAGGACCTCTTTCAATGGTGAAACAGCTCCGCGCTAGGGGGAGGCCTGGTTCACCACCAGAGTCTCCGGTGAGGTTAAGAAGAAAAAGATGAAGAGATAGCTTCTCGATTCCCACAGACGGCGCCAAAATGATGATGCTGGGATTAGCACCAGCAGATAAGGTGTTCTCAAGCTCAATCTAAGGACAACAATGGCAACACAATTATGTAAAGAAGTAAGAGAATGAGATGAGGAGAAGAGGAGAATACTCCAGGATATAAGTGGTTCAGCCTAGATTGGCCTACGTCCACTGTGTGCGTGAATAATCTCACTGCAACAAGGCACTAATGGCCATGGATACACTTAGGGATTTTCCTAAACTCCAAAAGTCACAAACAAGACTGGATAATAAGCAATGGAATTTAAAGATCAAACTACTTAAATTTGGTAAGAAAAGCTCACCTGAAACTATGGTGGTGATGCCGAAAAACCAAGAAAGTCGCCGAAAAGTACGAAAATAAGGGTGCTTGCAGGTAAAAAGAAGGAAAAGGTATGGAAAACCTTACCTGAGGATGAAATGGTAAGGAAGAGAGGAGAAAATGCGAGAAAATCACCACCCAAATGCCTTGAACGAAGATCTTTCTAGAAGAGAGAAAAGCTGCCGAACGATAGCGACTGAAACGAAGAAATGAAGAAGAAAGAAGGAAGGAAGGAAGGAAGGGTTAAAAACCCTTATACACTCAGGCACAACTCCCAAGGCCCATCATGGCCTTGGGAGCCCTAAGGCAGAAAGGAGAAAATTGATGGGCCTTGGGAGTTGTGCCTGAGTGTATAAGGCATATCTCAATTTTCTCCTTTCGAGTGTTTATTCCGGACACGTTTATTTATTCAGTTATTTTATTATTTATTATGTTATTTGCTGGAATGGTGAATGTCGTTTATTAGTTTTAATTTATTGCATATTAATATAAAGATTAAAATTTTGACATCGGGCCATTAGGGTATAAGTAATATAATTATGTTTCGACAGTGATGGCAAGTATAATATCATTAATGATTCTTATTCAATTTAACTGATCACCCAGGATTAGATTAGGCAGGGTGTTACATAACCCAAATGGTTAAATTAAAACTCGTCCAATTAGTTTAATTTAATGGGCCCAAAATGGAAGAAAATTTTATAATCCCAAGCCCGGACCGAATCGATCCGAGCCATTCGGATGGACAGAGGGACCGTGCACGCCCATGTGGTCCTTTGGCCCAAGTCCATCACATGCATAGTGTAAGCCATATTCCTTTTAAAGAGTTGGGGTACCCCAAAGACATCTAGCATTTAATGCACATTTATAGTTTTATTATCTCTTCATATTCCCACCATTCTACAAATGTGCAACAAGAGCAATACCCATCTAATTCATTAAACTTTATAACTTAATGGGTCACTTTGAGCTCAAATTTTTCATTTATTAATTAATGGGTTTGGGAAAACAAATATACTACGTTATATTACTCATGGGGGAGAACGTATTTGTGCATGGTCCAGACGAAATTGGAATGTGAATCCCACAATAAAATGAGCTTAAAGTTGATTTTTAGGCTTTTTCCAAATCCATATACAACATTTCACACATAAAATTGGCTTGATGTGATTAGGTTTACGACACCTATTACCTATAACTTTCACCCGAAAATTTCTCTTGATGTGCCCTGACTTTCCACACTTGTAATAGACCTTGTTATTACTTCTTGATTACTCTACATTATTTTGTTGTTTCCTGTCATAAAAATATTTGTTGGTATTCTTAGTTTCCCCACATATCTTTTGTTAAAAGCACATCCTCCATATTAGAAATTGGTTGGTTGGATATTTGCTTCCCTAACACCTCTCGATTTGATAACAAAATTTCCAAATTTACAATAAGAGACTAGATTTTCCACCCTTAGACATAGGATATGAATGGAATAAACTCCTTCCACGATCCATGGATAAAATATGGCCGCACTCATCATTCGATGATCACAACACTTCTATATCTAACTCTAAAATTTTAGCACACAAATTCATAACTTCTTGAAAAGGTTATAAAATAGACCAACAACCTTGTGTAATTGCTGCAAGATAATTCCCTAAGTACTTCAGTGCCATTGTATTTTTCTAAGTAAACAACCTCTCAAGATTCTCCACACCTCTTTGGTGAATCCATATCAGGGCAATGATCAACGTGATATTTAATAATCGATATTCTTAAAGCAAACATAGCTTTCTCGCATTTGATCTTCCATTTTCATCATGCCTCCACATTATGTCTAATGTTTTTTGTAATTACCTTCACCGTACCTAAAATTAGATGCCATAAATCTTATCCTCGATAATAATATTCCATGCCCAACTGTTAATATTAGTAATTGTTACCAATAAGCTTATTTATGGAAGTCTAGGAAACACCACTTGCACTATTCATCTTAAGGAAGAATGTCACTAACACTTTAAAGAATAATTCGTAATAAAATAAATTTATTGAGTGATTAAATCAAAAACTCTTTGAGCAACCTTGCTATGATATCATGTCATAAATATGGGAGCCGAAAACTTATTTAAGAGAGAAAACATTTGAAAAAAACTAATTTTATTACTTATTGAAATGAAAGATAACTTTGAATTGAAGTGATAATTTAAAATGAAAATAAAAACTTTATTTATATGAAAATATCTGAAGAGGCTCGAAGGTGCTTAAGCAGGGATGGTCACACAAACAAAAAGACAATTTTTAAAATTTTAAAATTTAAAGAATAAAACTTTAAACTAGTTAAACCTAATAAAAACTTGTGCACCAATTTTGAACCTTTTGCTATGAAAAATCAATTTATCCAATTTTATCTTTTTAACCTAAAACATTAATCTTATGATTAGAAAATAAAATAAGTGAAACAATCACAATGTGCCAATATACGAGGAAAACCCACAATGGGAAAAACTTTGGACGGTCTAGCCAAACAGGTCACTATGATAGCGTTTTAAAAAGACTAGACAATATATTTACTCAATGACTCATCTCCCTCGTAGGCCTTGGTGCTCTTCTATCATCTACCTCTCCTCGATGGTGCAATATAAGAGTCTACCCATGAAAGCTTCCATAACTCATGAATCCACATGCGCCTTGGTATCCACCCGATGAGGCTCAACAACCGTCTATAAAATCGAAACACAAAATCACCATTTCTTCACCGCAACACAACAACCATAAGTGCGGAGTCCACCTCAACAAACCTTTTCTCAATCTGAGATGATAAGAAACAAATATTGATGCCCAATAAAAAGATATCAAAGCATAAGAATATGGAAACTTGGATCTTTATACTCAATGTGTGGAACTAGGGTTTTGGAACTTTAGTAAACCGATAGAAAATTGATTTTGGCCTAAAGTCGTTGAAAATTTAAGTCTAGCACTCCTTAAATAGTAAAACACCAATTTCTAGTAAGCGAACTCGTTCAAACAAAAACCTATAGTTCATTCAAACAAAATGCATACTTCGTTCTAACGAAGTTCAAGTTCGTTCTAACGAACAAGCTTTTTCGTTCCAACAAACTTCCAACGAGCATCCAATAGGAGACCTTTTGTTCGACAAATAGTGCCCGTTGTGATGTTCGTTATATGTACATTCTAACGTGGTGTTAAAGTTCATTCCAACAAGATACAAATTTCATTCCAATGAATGTACATTTTTTTTCTAACGAGAACACGCTTTTGTTCTAATGAAGTCAACTATTCGTTCTATCGAACTTAAAGGCAAAAAAAAATCTAAAAAAAAAACATATTTAAGAAAAGTTTCAAACGATTTTGTTTTTAAAAAACACCAAAAATAAATATCCAAGGATCATATTCAATGCATCCACACCTTTGAGATCCTTAAAAAACGAGAAGACAGACATGGCACAAAACATAGTACAATGTGTATCCACTTTGAAGATTGGCCGCTAAATCTTTATCAAACTTGTCATAGGCTTACGAGATCGATAATACAAAGCCTAACCTATGACTCAAATATTTTGTCTAGAATTAAGCCAATTACAAACAAATTGGCTTGATGAAAATTTGTACTTTCAAATCTCCCCTTTTGGCTATTCCAGGACAAAATCAAAATAAAAATCCTATGGGCTATTAAGATCTCTAAAAATACTCAATCCTTAACCCCAAAAGGAAAAAAGAGTAAAGATGCTCGATATATACATACGTTGAGCATCTTTGATGGCTTGAAAAACTTTACCGCATACTGTAAACCTACATACTTAAACAAACCTTTGAATTCAAAGAGAATATAATAAGTATAAAATCTGCATAAAAACAAACTATCTCACAGGCAACGGTTCTTACATGCACAAATCCCCTATGGATAACAAATATATAGATGACAAGATTGATGGGAGAACATATCACATAGCTTAAATATAACATGTGAAATAAAAATTCAAAATAGCTAGTGTGTGTGGAGGCATATACAAAATTTAATTCATAAAGAAAATCAAAGTCAAATAACTCCATGAACAATCAAAGTAATAACAATCATAACTAAATGTCCAAGTCACATGGATAGAATGGAATGAATTGAATTCAAACACACAAACATGCTACACAAAATGTGTAAAACTAAAATACGCAAAAACCAAAGATCTTTTGAGTTTTTAAAGTTTTTCCAAAAAAATACCAATTTAAAAAGACAAACAAAATCTTTTTGTATTTTTAATAAGACCTAAGAAATCAAAAATCAAAATACAAAAGACTCAACAACATATAACTAACAAACACACACACACACGCGCACACACACACACACACACACACACACACACACACACACACACATATATATATAATAAAGGAGGAGGGATTTTTTGTCTCCCCCAACTAACGGCTGAGATTACATCTCATAGGATTTGGTCTTTATAAACTAACGGTTCAGATCGATTGAGATTGGATGTGAGGGTATGAATCTGAGGGTGAAATTGAGTGCCACATGGTCTCGAGCTTAGGAACACTTGGTCTGCCTCAAGATTTTCTGAATGTACTTTATCTCGAGCCTCTCAATCTCACCTGCTCCACTAGCTGAAAACATCCTTCTCTCTTTGCTGCCTCAAGAGTATCTCTCTTTCACAAATGCCCTCATTTATTTCTTTACCTTTGGTAGGAATATGTTGAGAGATCCTGCCTACCGTCCTACCTTGAGAGCCTCTCTCTCTCTCTCTCTCTCTCTCTCTCATTCACTCTCTCTCTCTCAAACGCTCTCATCACAATAAAGAAGCTCCATGAAAAGCTTCATCATGGCGAAGATGCTTCATGCCTCCAACCGCCTCTCCGGTGCCATCCACCCCACCATCCTGCCGTATCGCCTCTCCGGTGTCATCAAATATATATATATATATATATATATATATATATATATATATATATATATATATATATATATATATATATATATATATATATATATATGTACACACACACACACACACACACACGTAACCTTTTTTTGCTGATAATCTCATTTATTCTTTTAACTTTGGCAGAAATATATTGAGAGTCCTTTGTCTACTCTTTTGGCAGAAATATATTTGAGATCTCATATTTTTTTGCCCTTTTCAACTTTTGGGGACTTTGTTCCTTGATTTGGGTTTGATTATTTTGTCGCCGTAAGCTAAGTATTGAGCAAGATGAAATTTATGAAGATTAGATCTAAGGCTAGTTGGTTTCAAACTGGGTTTAAAAACGATTTGAATTTTTTGACCGTTGGAAAATGTTTTCTGGTTTTCAAATGTTTTTAATTTTTTGGCCTTTTTCATGTCTCTTTTTAGTTTTTTTTTTGTTCTGGGTGTTTGTTTAGTTTTTATGATTTTTTTTTTGTATCATTTTTAACATCTACTACAATACAATTATGAAGCACTGATGTCTGCTGTCATAGCAGGTATAATTAGAGACTATATGGGAAGATTCATAATGACTCACGTACTTTTTGGTTTAAAATCATTTGGGTATAGAAATCTAAGGATCTTGAGGCAAGTGTTGGCCATTCCGACTCTCAACCTTCAAAGCGTGTGAAATTAAATGAATAACTCGCACTCTTAGAACTAACAAGATAATATTAATGTGTGGAATATCTCGATCTTTATGTAGAGCAGATAGAGCTGAATGATTAGGGGCATTTGTGACTCTCATGTCATGTCATCTCCTTAGTTAAATTCTCGTGGGCAAGGGCTTCTGCTGCAAGCTCTTCAACTTAGTTAATAAGCAAAGTTTTGATTTTGATTTATGGTATTCGTTGACTCCCCAAATAAGGATGAACACGCGAATTTTAATGGAAACATGAAACATCATTTTTCAAAAAAAAAAAAAAAGAGTATAGAAATCAAGTTTGAAACCTATAGTTTTGTAAGGCCATGTGTGTGTGCCTATTTTTTTCTTCTTTTCTTTCATTCTACAGGTATTTTTTTTTTGGGGGGGGGGGGTGTTATTTAGTTTATTTACTGATTTTTTCTTCTAATTAGGTTTGTATTGATTTTGGTCTTGATTGCTTTTATTTGGATGTAATCTACAATGGAGTCAACTCTCCTATTGTAGGTGAGCAAGCTGTGATGTGAGATGCTAGTTTTTTTTTACTGATGTAGCTTTTTTTGAAATCTTATATTTACTTGATTATGATCATTTCCTATGGTGGGTGCACCTTCTCTTTAACTTTGGAGGGTTGTCTGGTTTCAACAAGGTACGTATGAAGGTAACAGGCGCAAATATGTATTTCTACAAAGAATTAAGATTAAGTTCACGCAAGTGGCAAAAAGGATTAAATTCTTTAGTTTAGCTATCTTATAATTTTTTTTGTCAAAGTTTAGCTTAATTGTTAAGTAAATTCCAAAGATTTATTTGTATTCCAAAGCACTGTGTCATATTCCAAAGAGTTTTTTTTGTCAAGTGGAATCTTTAATTTAAATTAATATAAATCTGTCTTGAAAGCTTTAATTTGTGTGAATGAGACTGTGTCGTATTCCAAATATGTGTTAATCTAATTATTTATTTCAACCCACAAAGCTTTAATTTGTGTCTTATAAAATGTGGGCTTTTGTAGATTAGTAAAGAGACCTTTGTATTCATGTCTTTTATTTTTTTAATTTTTTATCTAAGGTGGGATAAAATTTGGACACCTCATGTGTCATATTATTGTTATTTTATGCCATTAATAAGTACGATAACAAATGCACGATAACAAATGTCATTTTATGTTATCAGGTCGTATCAGTTCGCATAATATTATTCAAAACGTATATCTTCTAAGTTTTTCATCACAACAAATGCGGGAACCAAAGACTGTCCAAAATTACCCAACGCTCGAGACATGTTTACGGAATCAAAACTCATTCATACACATTTTTAATTAATATTTCAGAATATTAGATTTTAAAAAATTATGTTTTTTAATTTTTCTAACTATCAATATTTTTTTTATTACTAATATTACTCAGTGTTTTTATTTATTCCCAATATTACGTTTTTAAAAAATAAATTTATATTCTCAATATTACTATTTCATATTCCTAATATTAGTATTTCAAAATCACTAAATATTTTTGTTTTTCATATTTTTAATGATATTTTTAGAGTTTGAATGTAATAATGTAGAAATATTTGTAATTTTTCAATTTAGAGGTAGTTTTAAGTATTATGGGTGCAAGGTTACAAATATGGGAAAAGTCCCAAAAACAAATAAAAGGCTACAGATTTGAGACCTATAGCTCACAAGTACTAGACTACAACTATTATCTAAAATGTCTAGCTATTTAAAAAGGCTTTCTTCTGAGGACTAGAAAAAGCAAATGTGATAGTGCATCAATGGAGGACAACCACTGTGTGGTTAAAGAATATCAAAGATATGAGGTACATGATTCCTGGACAAAATCGTTGGCTTCCAATCCCATCTGTGAGATACAAATCAATCTTATGGCTATTTTACATTCCCATAGAAAGTAACCCATGTGATTCTGAAGAAAAGAACAACTCTTTTGTCCTTTACGCAGATGATGCAACTACCTATTGCAAACCTATCCTCAATGCACATTTCAGGGGATTTGAACAGGTCTGCAAATTCCGTTTGATGGGTTTTGTCATCACGAATTTGACGAGACATTCTTCAGTTCTACATTGAAACGGCACTGCCTTAGTTGAGTATGTTGATAAATCGAAGCCTGCTATTGACACTCCCATAATCTTCTAACACTCTATTTTTATTTTAAATATTAATCATGCCCTTACAATTATTCTTACACTCCATTTTTATTTTAAATATCAATCACACCCTTATGTTTATGAAATTTAATTTCTCACATTTTTACCTTCAATTAAAATAAGTATATATGAAAAATAACAAAAATATATATATTTTTAGTAAAAAAAATATGTTTTTTTATAAAAAATATTTTTAATAAGAATCATTTATAATTTTTTTACTTTTAATAACTATTTTACAAAAAACATTTCAGTTTAAAAAATTGTTATCTATATTTTTTTTTATTGAAAGCCGTTCATAAAAAAATATTTTGTATAAAATATAAAAACTGTCTTTTACAAAATGAACCATTTTTTATGAATCATTTATTTTTTAAGTAACATGATCACGACACAAATAAAACGTGACGTGATCAATTTTGGATTACGTTATTACCCATTGTATTCAATTGTTATAATATAGGCCTTTTTTGTTATAAGTGGTTTTTATATATGATTGTGTCATTTCAATTGTTTAAACTTTTAATCAATCTCCCTTAGACTCATGTGTATTTGAAATAACATATTATTATCCCTTAAATTTTAATGACAATAAAATTATATGGTTGTGATGTGGTGGACTCTGGACGGAATTAAGATAGTGCCATTGATGCGGAATATGAATTGTTGGCAACACGAGAACAGATTTAGCATAACCAATTTATCACGGGAGCAAATTTATCGTCGTGCCATCAGCACGGGTACACCCTAGTATATATAATAAATGAGGAGGGACTTTTTGTCCTCCCCAACCGATGGCTCAGATCTAAAGTTGAAAATTTTGGTGTTTATCAACTAACGGCTTGGATCCAACAACAGAGTTTATATGTTAGGGTTCAATACCCGGCCAAGTGACCACTTCCTTGAGCCACTCAGATGTCTCATCCCTCTCTCTTACACACCTATTCACTAAACCAATCAATAACATTATGGCACCCACGTTACCTCGAGGCCTTCCCCCAAATCCCATTTATCAGTTACAAAGCCTTTCCCTATATTCTCTCTCTTAATGGGAAATATTGAACATAGTGCACTGATCTCAGTTATGCAATAAAATCACTTCTTTGATAACCCTGTTGAGGAGGTGAGTGAGGTCTCGCGCTAGGAGGGGCGGAGAGGGGTTTTGCATCAGCCACTGGCCATTCAGGCGACACCATTGTACGGTCCACAAACCCATTTTCATAACACCCCGAAGCTTATCTCTCCTAGCAACCAAAACACCCCGACTTTGTTTCTTTGTGACTCTAATCCATGTGGAAGCTTCAACGGTTTATCCGATTCCAACACAACCCGAAACGACAAGGATGTTCTTCCACTGAACATCTCTCTAATATACCTCCAGCCCTATTTTTTTCGGTAAATCTAGGTTATTTTTCATCTTTCTGATCTATTTAATGGTGGGGTAAAATGACAAGGTCTGAACCGTTATTTTTCCTGCTTCGGTATAGTTTGATTAATTTTTGTCATTCATACTCGCTCTGCCAGGTGTTGGATCTTGCCATTTGGGAGTGTTTTGTATAATTCCACTACTTTGCAAGTGTTTTTGTATGATTTTTCTTTGGTTTCATTATTGATTGGGTTTTGGATCTTGCGTTTTGGGAGTATTTTTGTATGATTCTACTGTTGTGCAAGTGTTGTTGTATGGTGTCATTGTTTTTTTCAAATATTTTTTTTCTAGATATTGCTTTGGTTTTGGATCTTGCGATTTGGGAGTATTTCTTTGGCATAGTATTTTCATATGATTTTTCTTTGACATAGAGTTTTTCAGATATTGCTTTGGTTTTATTATTGCTTACAATCAGAGTATTTCTAATTCTTTTGCCTACTGTGCAATCGTATGTATAATAGTTGGGGTGTTTGGTTTGTGTTGTTTCCAGGGTTCTCATTGGGATCGTTGCATCTCATATATGCATACTGTGCAGTCATATGTATATTTCATGGTTTGTTGATTTTATTTGCATATTTGAGAAAGGTATTTGGCTAAAGTAATGACGATTGGTAAAGTGTTCAGCTACTATGTGTGATTTTTCATCTCTTATATGATGTGACGTATGTTTGTTTGGATATCAGTTAAGAATAGGGTATATTACTGAGGTGAGTTTTTGTTTTTTATTGGAAGATATTACGAGTTCAATAAGCAATATGGGTTTTGAAAAAAATTGATAACTGGGTGTGAATCTCTTATGTAACTATATATGTTTTTTTTCCCATTGGATTTCAGGTCTCTTTCTCTCTCTGTTCATCTAGGTTCAAATATCTATATATTCTGTTATCCTTTGTTTTTTTTGTAAACATCTTTTTTTGGGTATTTGGTTTTGAAACTAAATGTATATCTAAACATTTGTAACTAAATCTCTCTGTCTCTCTCTCTCTCTCTCTCTCTCTCTCTCTCTCTCTCTCTCTCTCTAACTATTTACATTTTAACAAAAGCCTGCAACCCTATACACACTAATTTAACAAAAGTCTATAACCTTAGCAGTCAGTGGTAAAAAACTGACATATGTAGACTTATTTCAAAGGACAAGACACAAGGCGCAATGCCAAAGTATGACATGCATAATTATATTGGAAAGTCAAACTTTTATAAGCGTGTAAGATTTTCTCAAATTATTAATTTCATTTTACAAAATAATTTCTTAATAATAACTTTTAATATGCCAGATTAAAATTCTAACCATGTGATTGGACTTTTTATTTTCTTAATAATAATTTTTATAACCAGATTATTATTATTATTATATCTTAACTCTTAAGAATAGTTTCTTTTAACCAGTTGTAACTAAATTGTTGGATACTTTGGTATTTGAGATACTAAATAGTTGGATACTCTTGGAATTATAGCTTCGCATATTTTACTAAAAAGTAAATTTTAATGAATGGAGCCCAAGTAAATTGATAACCTATCAAAGGACAACACAAGGCCCAATGTTGGAAACCTCAAAATCAATATAACACTTGGCTTAATGTACTTTGATAGAAATTACGCAAGTAAAATTTAACTTTCAAAGTAATCCATCTTTTTTAGGATTAAAACAATCTTTTTACAAAATAAAAATATATTTGGTCCTTAACAAACAAATGAAACTAAGTACAGTAAGAGTAATTTATTTGTTATATAACCTAATTATAAAGGACAAAACTCAAAACCACAGTTTATATATATGTTGTGTGTCAAGCTTACTTTTACCAATCTTTTTATACAATTACAATTAAATAAAAATAATAGTGACCTTTCAAATCAAATATTTTCCTTGGGTTGTGGTATTATTATTTTTTTGTACATTCCATTTTTTTGTTATTAATGAAAATTATTGCAAGCATAAAAAAGTTATTAAATGCAAGATACACATCTTTTTTAGGATTAAGCATCACACACACACACACACACACACACACACACACACACACACACACACAATTAGAGTTTTATTTTTAAATTTTTTTCGTCTCCTACGTTTAACACACTCATAAAAATTATTCAGTTAGCGAAGTTGTACTATAGGGATGGAGGATTGAATTCACGTTCATATCGTAGTCCCATTGTTACATCTTTTGAAGAACATGTGTTGTATGACTATAGGTAATCACATTAATTGTGTTTTTATAAAAATTATTATTTTAAATAATTTTTTTAGGTAACCTAAATTGATAGTTTTGTGTCCCGAATTAATGGCCATTTTTTTAAATTACACTTTGTTTTGTCCGGGAACGAAATTTATGTCGTTGTGCAGTTACATACTTCTAAATTTTTTGTCGTTTTGCGATTATGTACTTTGAAAAAAAAATTCGTTCCTTCACCGTGCCATTGTGAATATTGAATTACATATTACAGGAACTAATTTATCACGGAAACAAATTTATCATCGTGCCATTGACACAAATACAAAATATTACGGGAACAAATTTAACGTCGTGCCATCGGCACAGGTACAAAATACCACAGGAACAAATTTATCGCCGTGTCATTGGCACGGGTACACCCTAGTGTATATATATATAGATCATGAAGTGCAAAAGCTAGTGTATGGCAACATGCGAACGCAATCAATCATTACATATATCATGGAAAATATCATGTGAAAGAAAACAAGAATCAACAAGTAAAATATTAAAACCCTCCAAATCCAATTTCATAACCTACATAGCAGTAACACGAAGCTTGGGAACCTCAGTGCCTCTAGACTGGACATATCTAATATCGAAACAAAAAGGCCTAAGGTGACCTTTCCTATCACAATATCTGCATGTGAAGACACGACAAGGGGTCTTACCTAAGGGTTGACCTTTTATAATATTTCTATCAACGATTGACTTTCTAAAATGCATGGTCTTGGATTGGTTAGAGGAATAATTTTGGTCATCAAAGCCAATCCCACACTTTTCATATTTTATTTGGGCGGTGCCTACCATATAATCAAATTTTTTTTACCTATAGTCCCAATTAAATTTGAAATGACTCGAGTCGCTCAATCTCTATTCAAGCTCAATAATCCTAGATGCAGGTAAATGCCTAGAATACTCAAACTCTTGAAGCAATTTATTCACAACCTCCATCAAATGATGAAGGTCATCTCTTTCCCCATCAATTTACTTTAGCTTCTCTCGAAGAATCCTCTCAACTGCCCTAAGATCCACAATTAAAACACTACCATCAAATCCTACATCACATTCTGTCATCCTAGATTCCAATTTCAATTTAGTCTTCTTCATTCTAAATATTTCCTCATACAACTCACGAAAGGAAACTTGGATTTCACTATCCTCCTCCTTTTCTTCATCCTCATTCTCTTCCCCACTCACTTCACCATCACTCACTTAGGATTCAAACTTAGTGGCCTCAGAAGATTCATGTTTATAAATATCACCATAGGAAGATTTCTCATCAAGACTCATATGACTAGCCATGAGCGCAATGAAGTTGCGCTCAATAGGAGAATTGTGTTCGTCTTTCGGATCACTGTCACCAAATATGGAATTGTACACCTTCAGTTTGTTGACCTCTTCCCTTAGTTTAGTGAGGCACTCGGATACCCTATGGACATAACCATCACAACAAAATTACCTTTTCGACTCATCCCCCGTAAAATTATCATTATGATTTTTAGGGAAGTGATCGACCTTATTATTCATGTTTTCTCAAACATTTTTGCATCTTTCAATTTCTTTTGAAACTTCAAAAAAATTTCTTGAATTACTTTACTAATATTGCTACATCTCTTGACTCGATGTCAGACTAATCATATAAAATAAGTATTTCCTCCTTTCGAGATTTCAAATAAATTACCTTGTCCTTCTTTTTCTCTATTTTGGATGAAAATATTTCTAGATCATGAGTCTGTAAGTCAATTACAAGCTCTTCAAGTTTCGTAGAATCTAAAGTACCCATGGAATTCAAAACCGTCACTTTTGAATTATATATTTCCGGCAAAGACCTTAAGATTTTCTTGATTACATGGTTTAAGGGTATTCTCTCTCCCAAGTTAAAAGACGAGTTCACTATATCAGACAATATAACTTATAACTCATCAAAGGTCTCCTCTGGGTGACAAAATGAAAAAGAGCATTTAAACCACGCGAGTTATAATTTTCTAACCTATGATCAACCTTACTATATGATTATAGGGGTTTGGATATCCTATTTTATCAAACTAAGGTAGTCGGTGGAGTCTAACCATTTAAAATGGCTTACCATATCCGCTCATCTATAGACTTAAGTGTTGATTTCATACGCATTTTTTAGTATGCATATTTCGACCCATCAAAAATCGGGGTTCCAAGTCCATCAAAACCAATAAAATTCATGCCACAAAACACCATATTTAAATACGAAAACTTTGTGTTCTAGCCTTGATACTAATTTGAAGAATCTCGAAATTTCTTAGGTAGGGATGTTCACACAAGAAAAATATCTATTTTTAGATTTCTTAATTTTAAAGAATAAAAGTTTAAACTGGTTAAGCCCAACAAAAACTTGTGCACCAATTTTAAACCTTTGTTGTGAAAACCCAATTCACCCAACTTTATCTTTTTAACCTAAAACTTGCATCTAGGTTATTAGTTGATAAAATACATAAAACAATTGCATAGTGCATGATGTACGAGAAAAACTCACAAAGGGAAAAACTTAAGATGGCTTAGCCAAACTACTAACTATGATAAGGTTTTGCAAAGACTAAACAGTAGACTTGCTCAGCGACTCATTTCCCTAACAAACTTTGACACTCTTCTATCTTTTACCTCTCCTCCATAATGAAACGTAGGAGTCCACCCATGTATGCTATCAAAACATGTGAATCCACTCATGCCTCTTTATCCACCGATGGGGCTCGGGAATCGTCTATGAAATTGGAACACAAAATCACCACTTCTTCACCGTAATACTGCAAACCATAAGTACGGAGTCCACTGCACGAAACCTTTTCCCAATCCAAGATGATGAGAAATAAATTTCGGTTCCCAACATAAAGGTCTCAAAGCATAAGAATTTTGAAAATTGTATCTTTAAACTCAATGGGTGATCAAGCTAGGGTTTTGGAACTTTGGTAAACAAGTATGAAAATGATTTTGGCTAAAAGTTTTTGAAAAATATGAGTCCATCACGCCTTAAATTGTCGGCCTCTGACTGATCCTCATGTGAATAATGGAGAAACTGCATTCTCTTCATTTTTGATAAATCAAAGGAACTCGCGGTTAAAGTCATTCATAAGATTCCTCTACGAGCAAAACATCCTGCTCCCCCAAATATGGTGACCACCTTATTCATTCTTTTCACTTTACACAAGTCCACCTTATATAATAGATCATTTTCATATACAAGTAATATACTATACGCAAAAATTATAATTATACCTATTACAATCATAAGTATAATAACCATCCCACCTAGATATAACTCGAGGATGTAGACTCAAGTTCCCATCCACATTCGGGTTTGCTCAATAAACCACAATACCGAGCCAGACTCACTCATGATTATGGTAGAAAAGTAAACGGTGGAGGAGGTCATATTTTCTCCTGAAAGTGGAATAAAATCTAGCACTCGTATGCGGGACAATATGACCTGGGGATATACTCACCCTATTCCTTAAGCCAGGGGATTCACCCACATCGTGCAATCTCCCTGGATGGCACTAGAGAAAATATATAATCTGGTTGTCCATCCCTATGCCCGGGAAAGTCTGTGGAGCCAGCCTCTAAATACAAATATACGAACCATACACAAATATATTTATTCATATCTTATTATATATACGATAGCAACTCCCGTATATATAGTACATATCACTTCTCAATATATATGGATATAATTTCCAAACTCATATAGCTATAGACAATAACCCGAATGTTCCCAATCGTACGAGTATATAAGTATTTAGCCACTTAAAATGCTAATCGTATAAGTATTATCTTACTTAAAATATAACTTTCAACTTAATCACTTTTAAGGATTTATAGATAATCCTGAAATACCAATTCATAATAATTAGATAGCATACGCACTACGTATCTTAATTCCATAGGTATAGCATGAGCTACAATACTAGTCTTTAATATACGTACCAGATAGCCGCTAAATCCCCTTTAGCCCATATCCTAAATTCCTTCCTAGGATTCACTCAAATGCAATCAGCCCATATTTATTCTAAGTGCATAAATATATCTATACACACTTGCTGAAGACCTCTCACAAACTTCTCTCATCCTAGACATTCATTAAGTCCATACCCCGGATTGTACACTTAAATAGTCCAAGGTTCCCTCTTCTATACCCAAGATTTAGTCACCGTTAATTCAAATATTTAGGTGTCCTAATATTTCATTTGGAAACCCCTACAATAATCTACAAATTACAATTTAACTTCACCTAAACTCAATGAAGGAAAAATGTTAAATTCAACAAAGGCAAACCGATTCACCTCAAATGCGAATCGATTCGGTCCAAATCCGAATCGTTTCGGAAAAGGTTCTGTAAATAGGTCTTCAAAGGAGAATCGATTCGGTCTCAATCCGAATCGATTCATTCTGAGACAGTTCTATAGATTTCCTTATGCGAATCGATTCGGTCTAGACCTGAATCGATTCGCCTTGCTCAGAGGACACTGTTTGGGCGATTTCATCTTCTCCACAATCCCAAATATCAACCCGAGCTCCATTCTTATGATTTCTCATCTCAACCAACATCGCCACAATCATGTTAACACTGATTTATAACTAACACATCAATTAATTTATGGTATTAAACCATTTATCTTAGATTTAAACCCTAAAGCCATTAAAACCCTAGTTTATTAGTTTCTCCCATTTCAATTCATTTCTACACTCCATTAACATGGTTTAATCAGTAGATATCATCAAGAGTTAACAAGACATCAATTTGTGAACTCAAAATCAATTTTCCCAAATTTATTTTGAGGGTTCTAACCCAAAATCATATAATTTACCAACTATAATATGACATACACACACTCATTTGAATAAAGCAAGTAAACCCTTACCTCGTGGATAAAATTCGACGATCTGGAGTCGAATCCCGCGGAGTTTGGCCCGAAATTCCCTTTATTCTTCTCATTCTCCTTCTTCCTTTATTTCTTTCCTCATTTCTATCTATTCTTTCCTTTCTCTCACTCTCTCGTTCCTTATAAGAGACAAATAAGGGCTTGTCCCTTATAAACTCATAAATGACTTGTTTACTCAATTGCGAGTCCCTACTAGTCTAAAAATCCCCGAAACCTAAACACTGCCCCCTGATACTCGATTCTGACTATCTCGGTCATTCTGAAACCAATCGTGCACTCGAAATCTCCATCCGGATCACTTATCTAAAATTCACTAGTTAAATTATACTCATAAATTCCAAAACTACTATTCACAATAATTCCTCAATTTCCAAAAGTATGGGGTAATACACGAACATCCATTTTCATTCTAACGAGAACAAGCTTCCGTTGTAATGAAGTCGACGATTCAATCTAACGAAATTGAAATGGAAAAAAACATTTTTCTCCAAAAAATATTTTAAAAATTGTTCCAAACGATTTTGTTTAAAAAACCAAAATACATATCCAAGGATCATATTCAATGCATCCACACCAGTGAGATCCTCGGTAAACATGAAGATAAACTTGGCACAAAACACGACAGCATTGATATCCAGTTTGAATCTTGGCCGCTATTTCTTCATAAAATATGTGATAGGCTTATGAGATTGACAATACAAAGCCTAACCCATGACTCAAATGTTTTGTCCAGAATTAAGCCAATTATAAACAAACTTACTCGAATGGAAAAGTTTCCTTACAATATCCCCTAAAAATTCTCTACTAATTTGGACCGAAACATTTAATGTGATCCTAAATGTATTCAACTAACCTATGACTCTAAACATTCAACTTATTCCTAAATAAACTCAAGACTTAATCAAACTTCCACACTAAATCAATTATTTATAAAAACTAGGATATGTCAGCGATAAATTCCACTAATTCATAATTAAAGAAAGAAACTGATATACAAAGCCTCAAAAGATAACCCAACCTTCAAATAACTAAAGGCTAATGGTGGTGATTAATATTATGACTTCAAAGAAAATAAATTTAATTTATAATTAAAAGTAAAGAACAAAATGTAAGGAGTTTAACTCTTTATATTTTGGTATCTATTCTCCACTTGTCAATTTTTTTTACTTATGTGTTGAGAAATAACGCCTCGTACTACTTCCATTTTAAGAAATTTCAATCTACTCGAACGCATTTTGTCTTGTCGCATAAATCACACGTGCATGCTTCTCAAAGATATATAACTTTTATTGTGTTCTAAATATTTGTGTTTATCATATTTAAGTGGATGTCCACTCCTATTAGGACTCTAACAACTTGTACAATAGATAAGGGGTGACCCCCCAACACACACACACACCAATTATTGACATACTAATTAATAAGAAGCTTTTTCTCTCTCTAAAAGTGTCTCTATGCCCTTGTACTCTTAACACGTTATTTGCACGAGTGATCCAATATTTTTTTCCCTCACATGATTAATCATATTCCCGTATTATACACAAATCCGTTTCTTCTTATATCTCTTCCATTGAAGATTAAAAGGAATCCTAGTATATCTTCCTTAATTGCATTTAATTATTTTTCTCTTCAAATTCTTTGTGATATGTTTTTTTTCCCTTCTTAGGCCTAATAATATTCATGTCTGTTCTTTTGGTTTTGTCTTTTGTGGTTATCATTTAGGCATAATACTTTTGTACTTTAACACGTGTAAAGATTTTCTTTTGGTACATGAAAGATGTTATATTAGATTCTTGATTTTTTTCGTAGACATGGATATTTAATTATGTTGTTTCTAAAGCAATTTCATACTGCCATTCATGTTTTCAGTTACATATATATATATATATATATATATATATATATATATATATATATATATATATATATATATATATATATATATATATATATATATATATATATATATATATATATATATATATATATATATAATCCATCTTGGCCCTTGTTACCATTCATGTTTTTATTTATGTGTGTGTGTGTGTGTGTATGTGAAAAAGGCAATCACCTTACTTATTGTTTGTTCAAATAATACCTTGGAAAATAAAGAAAGAAATTATAATACCTCCAAATTTTTTTTAACAGGTCCGTAATTTCTTTTATTCTGGAAACTTAATCAACACGCATACAACACGCATACACTTTTCAACATGTGAATATTTTCGTCGTAATTATCTATTGGTGGTTAATATATATATATATATATATATAGAGAGAGAGAGAGAGAGAGACACACACACACACACAAATTTATATTTGGTTGTTATTTTTCACAAGTTGTTCAATAAATATATGTCAATTTTTTATTCAATTCATTAATAATGTAACGTGTTATATCATGATTATACATTTTATAATCATTTATCTATGTTTTATTTAAAATTTAGGACCCGAAGTTTCCAAGTAATAATAATTCCTCCCGAATAGTGTATTTTATACCCATTTACTCTTGTGCATTTTATTCTCCTCGTGAACATTAATTCCTATATCTATACTCGTTAACCGTAAGACTATATTCTTTTTGTTTCTATTTTTATGAGGTATATTTGAGCTTTTGTAGGTATTATGGAAGTATAGTGTGAAGTTGGATGCGTTTTCAAAATGTTTCATTGCAATATAAAACTTCAAGGGAAATTTGGTCTTTTCAAACTTTATATTTTATGGTATAAAATTATCATTAAATTACCTTCGTGTGGTAACCGACTGTGCATCATTTTGATCCCAAATCAGGATGTTATGGTCGTTTTCAAAAGACTTCGGCATATTATTCAACTTCAAGGGTAATTTGCCAATTATATACTACATAATTTGGATTTTTTTACATCAATATTTTTAAAAATTAATTATCTTTGCATGGATTCCGACCGTGCATCATTATGTGTCTGTGAGAAGATTTTATGATATTTTCCGTATGACATGTTAGAATGGATCAAAGTGAAAAAGAGGACTGTCAGGTTCCGAACTGATTCAAGCCTTTTTTCAAATCCACTAGGGTTATTGTCCACCTCCGCAAATATCTAATTTTTAGAAAAAATTTCCCTTTTTTATTTTCTTTTTTCTTGGTATAATAGAAAATGAGGAATTTTATTTTTTGGAGATATTCATTTGAATTTAGGTTGGAGAGATATTTTGTGATCTCTTCTCTTTCTCTCTCCTAGGGTTTCCATTCTTTTATATGTAAGAACACTATCCATCTCCTTCTTCCTCTATTTATTGCTTTGTAACTTAGTTTCTTACTTTGTAACCTTGATCCAATATTACTTTTTTGTGTTTCTCATTTCTTGTTTTCCAGTGTTAGTTAGTTGTATTAATTTTTTTACCATGTGTATTAGCTAGTTTACAGGGTTGGGGCCCATTTTTCCACCATTAATGGGCTTTTGAGCTTGAAATCTAGAATTTTATTTGAAACACTTTTAATTGAAACCTTGTTTATTGAAGTTATATATCTTACATTGAACTTTCTTTGTCACACAATGGTAGTGTTTATATTAATTTTGCGACCTCAATCCATTTGTGACCATATTCGATTGAAAGTTTTGTCTCTCATTTTTGTATTTATGTCTCTTAATGACTTATGTTTATAATAAATTGAATATGCTCGGTTAATTCCAATTCAAACCAAATTCCTTAATACAATTGTTAATTCATGGTGGAAAAATGATCCTAATCTCGTTTTCATTAATTTTGGTTAATTAGTTTTTATTTGTATAGTTAAATTCTTTTACGTTTTAACATCACCCAATAATATTTTACTTTCCCATTTTCTAAGTACTAACTTAATTTCATCGTAAATATCGTTCCCTATCGATTCAATCCCTACTTGACGCATCACTTCCAAGTATATCAAGTTTTGGTTTCTTGTTAGGTGGTAAACACCCAACGACAAATTCATTTTACAAAGTTTTAGCCTCATAAAAAATGGATTTGTTGTCAGGAAACAGTGGTTTCTAGGATTTTAGTAATTTAGTACTTTGTATATATTTGTATAATCTTTAATTTTCCATGTGACTTGAACTAAATTATTTCAAGAAGCTTGAAATTTGGGTGCCCATCACATGTTTAAATTGCCCGAGTGTGTTATTTCTAAAAATGTCTCATCTTATCTCCTTAGCTAGTGGTAATTGTTATGATAGCACTTTTCAAAGTTACACTCCCAAGACTATGTGTGAATTCTTTCAAATTCTTGAAAATGAAAGAATTGAGTGTGAACAAATTTCTCCACCACCTATAATGATGGGTGATTACATGAAAATTCTTAAAAATGAGAGAGTTGAACAAAATGCTTGAAAAACTTTGCAAAGTGGAAAAAAAGAATTGAACGACCAATTTGAGAGCTATGAATCTTGGACAAATGGGAAAAATGTCCAACTTGATAAATTAATTCTTATTTAAAAATTTTCATTGTGGTTGAGCCTTGCGTTCCACCTCCACCTTTCTTTAAAGTAGAAATTATTGAGAGTGATCCATGCCCTTTCGAATTTCAACCTTTGATTTATTATTTAAATTTTTTTGAGGTTGAAGTTCCTTCATTTCCTTGGTTTCGTACCGTTATCCAACCATTACAATTATCGCAAGAATCAAATGAAAGTCATGATTACTTTGACCTAATTCTTGAACGAGAATGTTATTTTGAGATGTTTTATTTAATGGGTTATTCAATCACTATTGTCTTGCCTTCCATTCTAATTGGAAAACCTTTGGGAGGAAATTTTGATTCTCTTGGGACCGATTTGGTCTTTTCTCCCATTAAATCCAAACGTCCCATCATAATCCAAAATTTTTAATTGGTGACGGTTCCTTTCTTCTGCCTTTTTACATGTCTTCTGTTTCATAAACATAACCCCTTTTTTCGTTAGGCAATCACTCAAATGAGGTACCACCTTGGATTCCCCAAATTCAAAAATATTCTTTAGGCGGGCCTTTAAAAATTTCAAATTCTAGTGTATAGTTAGTTAGAAGTTATAATTGTTAGTTGTATATAGTAGTTTATTTTCTTTTTATTTTTTTCCCCGGTGTAATTACGTTCAATTTCTGTTATTTGTTTTTCTATGCTTGGTTATAACTTATTTTATAGAATCAATGGACTTTTTCTATCGGGGATCGCTCCATTTTGGGTAATATCCCTCTCTCCATATATTTAACTTGTGTTATTGAATTCGCATTAAGGACAATGCAATGTTTAAGTTAGCGAGTGTGGGATATGATTTATATTTTTTTAGTTTCTTTTATTAATTACATTTTCTTACTAAGCATGCTTTTGTTATAAAAATTGAAAATTTTCAAAAATAAGTTATTTGTTTTTTCCCCTTTGTTGGGGTTTTTGCCCTTAGTTTCGATGATCATTTCAAATAAATGCCCGATCCAATATATAATTCAATTATGCATGTACTCGATTGTGGAAGTTATTAGACTTTAGTCCTCAATATATAAGTTTTTTGTAACTTGGTGATCTTTTATTGTATTTGTATATACTTACACCAAGTAAACATTGCAATTTTCTTCATTTGTGAGATTACACATTACTCTTTCCTTCTTGAAAATGTTGAAGTTATTGGTAATATCACTATTCTCTCTTTGATCGTCCATTAATTGAGTTCATTTTGAAATGTGTTACTTGAGTATAATTTGCAAAGTTATTTTGACTCAAGAATTGCATGTAATACGCCGTATTTCTGAATATTCTATTTAATTAAATTGAAGAATTAAATGAGAAAATATGGATTAACTTAAATTACGTAAGAGGAGTAATTTAATGAGATTTATTAAAAATTGTAATTATGGAATATTAATTGAGAGATAGATACCGATTTATACTACCTCATTATATTTACTTAGTGCGAGTGGTAAATAGTTACTTAACGCGTGTAGACCGTGTTGGGCTGAGAATGAGTAATATTTTTAAGTGACTCAAATGATAATTTAGAGGTCACAAATGAGTCCAGAATGAGTCAAATTAGTCAAAATAGTATATTCGGGGGCTACTAGTTGAGTCTCGAGGTAATTTTGGACTGAACTGAGACCGTTCGGGGGCGTTTTGGTCTTTCAACATGAGAGGGTATGGAGACCTACGAATTTGAGAGCCTTTTATCAGTCGTATGAAAGAGGGGTTAGGGTTAGAAAATCCATGTAAACACCAATACCATTAGAGAGAAGGAGAAAACCATTCTCAAGGCTTAGAAGTTGCTTTTGAGAAGGTTGGGTTTATTTCTTGCACCCTAGAAGCGAAAGGAGGAAGGATCGAAGAAGAGAAGCATCAATCCATCATCAACTCCAAGAAATCAAATTCCCTCTATCAAGGCAAGTTGTTTATTGCAAAAATTATAAAGTTATAATACCCATGTGTAGGGTTTTTGAGTAGTTTTGTTAAATCAGTATCTTGATAGGAGAATAATGATATTTATACATATTGGGATAGGAATCACATGTCGAATGATTTAACATATGTAGAGAATTAATATTCAGAGTAGACTTGATGATTAATTTAGAATAAAATCTGGATTTTGAATGCATATATGGGAAGAACACCATAACTAACGTTTTAAGAAATTCTTGATTTAATTCACTATTTCTTTAAGAGAATTGGGGTTTTGATGTATTTGACACGTTAGAAATTGTCCTAGTATATGTGGAAACATGTTAGGATCATTGGGTCGAAGTTTGGTGGACTATAATGAAGTTTGGAGATTTGTTAATAGAGGAAGAGGTTAACGAAGAAGACAAACTGTGTCTGTCGATCGATCTCGAATGTCGATCGATCGAACCCAGTAATTGATCGATCGACATAAGCTTCTTTTCCTGAATTTTTCGTTTTTAAGGATTCTTTGATTTCCGGGAATGAATGAGTATCCTAGGATTTATATTATACTTATATGGGAGTGAGAATAAGACCAGTGGGTATATTGTCGAGGTCTGATAAGGCCATTGGGTGTAGGACTTGGATTATGGACCGACGGGAATAATCCAATTTAGTAGAGTATGGGGGGAACTCTGAATTGAGTTATTAGGCGAGGTAAAGTCAATTCAAGTAATAAACCAGTAGGGTAAGTAATAACTATTGAAATTATATATGAGGGGTAACTAGGACCCTTAGAGTTGTGTGAATACTCAAATAAATGCGATTAATGAGATAAATCGTAAAGCGAATATTGTACGGTAGGTAAAAGAGATTAAAATATTATGTACGAACATAATTAATAGGTCGGGCGTGTACTTACTGAATTATATGATCTTTTAGGTCGAGAGAAGTATACCTAAATTAACTATGTTAGGGTCGATGAGATATTCCGAACTAACATAGGGTTATTATATGTTTGGGGTCGATGTAAAATGTTGAACCAAACCTTTGAACTGGTGGCATGATGAAAGAGTCCGAGCCAGAATTTGTGTATATAAATAATTGGGGTCGATGTATCATTCCGAACCAATTCTTACTTGGGGTCTATGAATCATTCCGAACCAAGAGTCCTTTACGTGTGTGAAAAGGACAAAATCTTTGTGGGGACAAAATATATGCCTACGTAATAGCATGACGTGTGGTGAGCACCCCGATCAAGATGGCGACATGCCAACAATATTGGGACGACTAAAGTCCTTAATAAACGAGAAAACCAAGGAGCAGTACCGGATTGGAAAAAAACTCCAACGAAGATAACACTCATCCATATTTGTTACTCATCCATTTTTGTAGCCCTAATTTAACCCCTAACTCTATATAAAGGGGACACCCCTCATTATGAAAGGGGGCTTAGAAGTTAGAGAAACACTCTTATGTAAAACTCTCTGATCATTCTAATGAAACACACCAGCAACCCCGTGGACATAGGCCATTCATGGTCGAACCACGTAAATCTTTATCTCTCTCGTATTTATTTTTATACTTGTATCGTGATGAACTGGCACCCTCCGACGGGTGAGTTTTTTTGCACCTACAATTGGTGTCGTTTATGGGAAACGACACAAAAAGCCTTCCCCTTCTTGCTAGATGAGATCTAGATTTACTTTCAAAGACAATGATGCCTACGCTATGCACATAATCAAAACATAAGTTTTCTTTTTTAATCTGGGCACGAGAAGTTATACGTTTCATATATTATTATTTGTTTTGTACAAATATTGTTTCAGTGATGTTTGGTTTTCGTATATTTATGTTCATAAATTCTTTAATGGGTGTATATTCATCTCAAAGTCTGCATAACCATTCTTTGTTTTTGACGAATCTCAATACTGAAGATGTGAGAAGAGTCTCCAAATATTTGGACTCTTGTAGGGTCAAGCACATACTATCACGATCTAGGCATGATCTCTCTCTCTCTCTCTCTCTCTCTTTCGAGATTTTTGGACCACCAAAGATCTCAATTACTGGGTCACGTAACACCCCATTTGGAGGCGGGCATCTTGGATCTGTCATCTCCCAACCGGGTACACTGATACGCCCACTTAATATAAGAAGGAGTCATCGCAAACTGGCCCATCACAACCATCGTCACCAACCCATGGAGATCCAGTCCTCATCACCGACTTTACAAATCATCCGCCCCTGCTGGTCGGATTTCATGTGCAATAAGAATTTCCCTCCGGTTTTCTCCACAGTCAGCGTCGTTCATCCTCATCAGGAGTTATGGGGGATTTGCACCCAACACTATTTTTTGGTCGACCTGTGATCACCGACCTCTTCGCGACGACCATCATCACAAATCAGCGAAATAAAATCTCTTGGAGGATGATTTAAATCGAAAACACCATCTTTCCTCTATCTAGTCAGTAGCCACTGCGACGAGCTCAAAGCAGATCATCTAGCATCAGCGAGCATCGATGACCTCACCTCCGGTTGTTCTCCGACATATACTCTTTCTGGTCGAGCAGGCCCCTGCGGTCGGCGACCTGTTTGCGATTATAATCGTTGGTCGACCAGAGGGCATCAACAACGAAATTATCTCGGTGAACAGAACACCACAGTGACGAGATAAACGACCACTGTGCTACCACGATGAGGCCAGAGGAAGGCCGCCGCAGGACCAACAATACTGGCCAGCGAACACTATACAACAGGCCTCACACACCAACAACGGAAGAAACCCACTCAGACGGTGGTAGACAGGTTGGGAGTAGTGAAACCCATTTGGAGTTTAACCTTTTTTAAATCATCAGGCAAAAAGGACCGAATTTACTGTGACTTCTATGATGTATTTGGGAATTGATCGAGGACCCTAGAATAGGGTCGCCAGAATACCCTTCTGGTCGGTAACCATGGTGAGAACCAAATATATCAGCGACCACTATGCGAAATCATTGGAATATCCATCGTCATTGGTGACCCCTGTACTACTGCGACGAGCCAGCAGTGGCGAGCAGTGTGGCGGGCTCAGAGGGAGCTCGACGAACAGTGTGGAGCTCGGCGATCAGTGTGCCATGGGATCAAATCAGATGGTCGACGGCGAGCACACCCCGTGCATTATTTTACTCAAACAAGATTATTTTGGGGCCTGAGTTTCTAGACCTGTATATTTTCATTAAAGCGCACTGCGCACTCCAGAAGATATTACCCGACCTATTTTAGTTCACATCTATATAGAGTAATAATTTTTGACACCAAATAATTTCGTGAAAATTCTGAACTCCTATGTTGTGCGTCTGTAAATTTTTAGAGGACCGTGTGATATTACTACAATTGTTACAACGATTTAGTTGGGACTTTTTCATGCGACCTTATTACAAATTATTTTGCTCACATAAATGATTGAGGCACACTTATATAGCATTCATGTCATTTATTCGAACATTTTAATTTCAATATTGTCATTTAGCTACAACAATTTAATCTCACCAAAAGGAGATCATTGGTTATTTAGCCCAGTCCCGACGGATGCTCGGGCATGGTTATCGCAATGGGATTTTTATCATAAAAATCATTGGATCATTTATTACATTCATACGCTACTATGAATTTTTTCCCCGGAAAATGGTCGAGCGGATGCATATCTTATATACTTTGTTGAACATATCATTTTCATGATAACTTCTATTTTTATTTATCCTCAATAGATGGTCGATGAATTTACTAACTTCCACATGTACAAGATTCAGTCCCGACGGATGCTCGGCAATAATCTTAAGTCCTTGGAAATCTCATCGATGTTTCGACGGATGCTCGAGCACGAATTGCTCGCTATATCTACTTGGTATTATATAACTTTTCCCTGGCGGACTATCCAGGCACCATTCATTTTATTAATGCTCCGACAGATAGTCGAGCACACTATAGCACCTTATACCCAAAGAAACGCTTGGGAAAAATTACTATTACTCCGACTGAATGCGGATCCTATGATTCAGTAACCTGAAGGACAGTCAGGCACATTCGAGATTCATCTTGGAAGATAATCGGCAAAATATTTCTATATATTTAGTCCCGAAGATATTTGCCTCGCATGTCGCATTTTATCCCCAGTGGATAGCTGGTCAGGATAATTCTTGTATCTAGCACCACCCCACTTTATGGATACACACATTTATTTTTACATTGTTCTTTTTCATATCATAATACTTTATTTTCTCACAAATTATGCTCATGATTTTTATCATCATAAATTTGTTAGCAGGGGGCTATCTATACTCTATACTTCACATGAGAAAAACAATTGATTGCCACTACACAAATTTTCTGTGAAAACAATTTTTTGAAACCAACTTAATTTTAAGTATTTACTTAAACCTATTTTCACAAATTCCAAATTAACTCCTGTGCATACATCTGGATATATTTGACAATTTTTGCATCTTTTATTCGACTTTATTACAATTATTTTGTCCACATAAATATTGGGCTGCACTTAAAGATCACTCATGTCATTTATCCGGTCATTTAATTTTCAATATTATCGTCCAACCATTATAAATATAACAATGAATGGTCGGTGTAATATCTTTAATCATACTTAGCATAGCACCGATGGATGCTCGGGCACGACCATCCTCGTGAGATTTTATCACAAAAATTATGGGATCATTCATGTCATTCATTTAATACTATGAATATTTTCCTCGGCACATGCTCGAATAGATGCACATCATATTTCATGATAAATTCTATTTGAATTAGCCTCGACAAATGGTCGAGCAACTTATTAACTTCTACAGGTATAAGATTCAGTCCCACCGAATGCTCGGCCACAATCTTAAGCTATTGGAAGTCTTATTAATGTATCGATAGATGCTCGAGCACATATCGCTCTCTATATCTACTCGGACATATATAACCTTGCCCTGGCAGACCACCCAGACACCACTTATATTTATTTAATGCTCTGATGAATGGTCGAGCACGTTACACCACCTTCGACCCAACAAATTCTTGGGCAACATTATTTATGATAACCGACGGATGCTCAGACGTTGATATTTCTTCAATTTCAATATTGATTATATGGCTCTATGATTCTTGAGTTGCAGGATGATCAGGCATACTCAAGGCTCATCTCGACAAATGATCGGTAAAATATTTCTATATATTTAGTCTCGAAGATGTTTTCCATACATGTCGCATTTTATCCCCAACAAATGGTTGGTCAAGATAATTCTTATATTCAGTCCCGACGGATGGTTGGCACAGTCGATTCATAATCAACATTGCATTTATTGGAAGGCATTCAGGCATCATCTATCTAATCAATGCTCCGAAAAATGCTCGGGCATGGATTGTTCGCAACACCTACTAGGTCCTTTACAACTTTGCCTCGACGGACCCTCAGCTTCGATGGATAGTTGACATTGTGTGATCACGTCTCAAGATCCAATAAACAATTGGGAAATACCGTTCTTATTTAATTCAACCTCGTCTAATGAAAAGTTGGGCGATTTGTACCACAAAGATACAATAACACATAAAGCAGCATGAAGAGAAACGATCAACTATATTTATCAATAAGGACGAATACAACTTGTAAGAAGTAACACATCCAGCAAAATCACAATCAACGAGAAAGACATGTTGATAACACCACTAGACCATCCTGAATATATCGAGCAACATCGTCAGACAACCCACAGTGATCGATGATCACCAAGCGACGAATTAATACGTCATCAACACTAAGATATCCACTCAAGAGGAACAATATTTCTTGAACGCCATATCAGATCAACGCATTTTTGCACAAGAACGCTTTGAACCCATATCAATTTCTTTAGATGCACAAGCTATATGGAATCTTCCACGGCCTCCTGGAACCACAATGCATGGTCAGCGAACAAGTGTGCCCTAAGGAACGATACAATACGTGAAGCTATACAAGCAAGATAATCCTTAAATATATCCAGCTCGACGAACGATCAACGCGATACTCTTCAAGGCAAAGAAGCCTCGAGGAGCGATCAGGCACACTATCATCCCGGTTATACAGATCAGATGACCTGATGGACGGTCGGGCAGCCTTCTCTTCACAGCCCAATTGGGGGCTCCATAGCAGCGATGACACGTGAATAGATTCACTACAACATTTATAGCAAAATAGAAGAGGTCAACTCAGGACCGATGCCAATATGGTTAACAACAGAATTAGTCTTTCAAATGACGATCATGATCAAGCTTGATTTAGTTACAACGGCCTTCTTGCTTGTTCCCAGTAAATTAAGTACGTCTACAGGCCTTTTTTATATCCAAACACAAATGGCCTCACGAGTTGCCCAGGTAACAATAAAAGCCCTACGGGGGATCCCTAGGAAAAAAGCCAACTCAGGTTGGTCGCCAACTATGTTGGTCGGTTAAAATCCTGAACAGGTGGATGACCCTCAAACCAGGTGCATTTTTTCCATCGCCTTTTAGGCCTAAGGAAGTGTTACGACACAACCTAAAAGGTAAAATAGGCGGATATTTACATGTGAGGAATTAGAAAATGGAAAAATGCAAACGTAATTGGTATTACATTAAATTGCGGGAAAAACCTAATGCAAGGTCTTACCCCTACTAGGTACACGCTCGAGCAAGGCTCCACGCATAGGCTTTTGGTCGGCCTCTCCAATTGGACGATATGACAAACCTAAGGCAGGGTCTTACCCCTACTAGGTACACGCTCGAGCAAGGCTCGACACATAGGCTTTTGGTCGGCCTCTCCAATTGGACCATATGAAAAACCTAAGCCAGGGTCTTACCCCTACTAGGTACACGCTCGAGCAAGGCTCGACGCATAGGCTTTTGGTCGGCCTCTCCAATTGGACCATATGAAAAACCTAAGGAAGGGTCTTACCCCGACTAGGTACATGCTCGAGCAAGGCTCGACACATAGGATTTTGGTTAGCCTCTCCAATGGGACCATATGAAAAACCTAAGGTAGGGTCTTACCCCTACTAGGTACACGCTCGAGCAAGGCTTGACACATAGGCTTTTGGTCGGCCTCTCCAATTGGACCATATGAAAATCCTAAGGTAGGGTCTTACCCCTACTAGGTACACGCTCGAGTAAGGCTCGACACATAGGCTTTTGGTCGGCCTCTCCAATTGGACCGTATGAAAAACCTAAGGAAGGGTCTTACCCCTACTAGGTACATGATCAAGCAAGGCTCGACGCATAAGATTTTGGTCGGCCTCTCCAATTAGACTATATGAAAACCTAAGGCAGTGTCTTACCCCTAATAGGTACGTGCTCGAGTAAGACTCGACGCGTAGACTTGTGGATGACCTCAGTAAATGGACCATACACGATCAAAATACATGAAGATGACCTAAACTTGATACACGCTAGAGGAAAGCCTCAGCAAACGAATTCTGAACAGGCCTATGGTCAGCCTCACCAATTGGGCCATGCAATAAAATAGACAGTGAACTATGTTTAACCTGATCCCAAGGTACGTAGGCAGCTCGACACTCTCGAGTCCGGTTCACATATCAATTGAAATCCTCTCAACTCAAGCAAGGCATTCATCGAAAAACCTATAAAGGCGAGAAGATCAATGAAAGAAGGCTTAAAAGTTAAATGACAGATCAAAGAATGCCAGTCCAATTCACACCAGCAACTGCATACGCTTAAAGAGATTGTGGACCAGCTCCCAGCTCATCTCAGAATCAACTCAGCTGAACTGCGACCTGTGGGTCTATTGTGGGGGGAAAATATATGCCTACGTAATAGCATGATGTGTGGCGAACACCCCGATCAAGATGGCGACGTGCCAACAATTTAGGGACGACTAAAGTCCTTAATAAACAAGAAGACCAAGGAGCAGTATCGGATTAAAAAAAACTCCAACGAAGATAAGACTCATCATAGTTGTTACTCATCCATTTTTGTAACCCTAATGTAACCCATAACTCTATATAAAGGGGACACCCCCCCCCCCAATTATGAAAGGGAGATTAGAAGTTAAAGAAACACGCTCATGTAAAAATCTCAGATCATTCTAATGAAACACACCAGCAGCCCCGTGGACGTAGGCCATTCATGGTCGAACCACGTAAATCTTTGTCTCTCTCATATTCATTTTTATACTTGTATCGTGATGAATTGGCACCCTCCGACGGGTGAGATTTTTTGCACCTACAATAGTAATAACTGATATTTAGTATATATTGTGTGTGAAATATATACTTGATGATATTCTACTTTTGTGTATTAGTAGATTGATATATATTATGTATTTAAAGATACATACCGAACTGGTAAGTTTGGTAGTGAAACTTAATTACGAAACGTAACGTTAGATAGAGAATATCTATTTAGTAATTTTAAGTAGTGAAACTTAATTCCAAAATTGGAAGATATAAATTGTGATAATTGTAGAAATTTAGTAGTGAAACTAAATGAGAAGTTTTGAAACATAACATAGGTGAAATATTACTTCAGTATTAACTAACCTTCGCGAGATGTTAATGAAATGAATATACTGTGTGGGCGATACGAAAACTTAAGTATAGATAAGTTCAGATGATTACTTAGTCCTAGTTATCTTGGAAGATATGGCTACGTAGGCTAAGTGTAGAATGTTAGGTGTGCACAAAAGATGAGGGGTGAGTAAACTCAAGAGAGTTTACGAGAACCTAACATGCGTAATTAATAACCGCATTTTATATTATGATAAATGCTTGTTAAATATTTTCAAAATGTTTTGAGTACTAACTCTTGCTATAAAATATTTTCAAAATCTTTTAGGTGACCAGCCACAGGGACGCCATGTATGATGATTTCATTCCAGGGACTCGAAGCTGTAGAAAAGTGGATGCTTACAGGATTTCAATTAGACGATATCTCTCATTCAAATCTAGTGTCGGATCTCACACTATTCTTTGTATGGACTTGTGGTCCAGTATCAGTCTCAGATTTTTAGTGTCAGACTAGTGGTTGTTCTACTATTATTTTTGGATTTTAGCCGATGGTTTATTCGGTATTACTCTTTTATACTTTGTTTCGCATGGTTGATTTATTTGTTTCAAGAAAGATAAAATTTGGCACCGGTCTAATTTTTACATAGGGGATTAGAAATTAAAAAGTTTTCGACAGTGATGCTAAGAATGAACCATTTGAGAAACCTGTTTTAATTTAATAAAGGCCTGATCACCCGATGTTTAATTAGGCAGGGTGTCACAGATGGTATCATATCATCAGGTTCTAGTGTCCATAGGATTTGTATGACTTACTACGTTTTCAGTGTATCATTTGATTGATATAGAGCCCTATCTTAGGATTGTTGTACTCCTCTACATATGTAGTTTACGTTCTCCTTCTATTTAGTAGATGTAGTGTTATATATACGAGTTCGATTAGGCATGGTACGTCGAACATAGCGGTAGGACCAGCATTGGTGTTGGAAGGACTGCAGGAGGGAGGAACTCGGCATGTAGCATGGGGTGTTTGAGGATGGTAATCATAAGAGAGATGACCATTGTCGAGGTCACTCCTAGTGTGTAATGGAAGTAGATGTTGCAAGAACTGTTGGGCCATATCAGACATTTTTCTAAGTACCGCGAAGTCAAAGGGTGAGGCTAAGCTAAACCCGCCCAACGCAGTGATAATGGGAGAAGGTCTAAAAGATCTTGGAAGTAGAATGTACAGAGGTTTTGGCATTTAGGATAGAGTATAAATACTCAGAAGTGAAAATTTGAGTAATTTTTTTTTATACAAATAGAGGGACCTTACGTATAGTATAATAGCAAATTTCTCCAATGATGGTTCATAAGCGAAGTGAATGGAAATTTCTGAACCCATCACGTAAAAGCCTGATAGAGGCCAACTGTGAGAAAGAAACTTATATGTTGAAGTGAACTTGTACCCGATGAGATATATATAAGGGAAAAAGAGCCCTTGAGAGAATGGACTCTCGAGTTGTCATTCGCAATTTTGGTAAAACTCTTCTTGGACAACTTATGTGTATGAAGGCAGTATGGTGCTTCTTACAAGGTTGAGGTAAATGATCCTAGGTGGGCGGAGCTAAAAGAGATTGAGGATTTAGTCAAAGAGTAAGACTGAATGTAATGGGGCTAGTGCAAGCCATAAGTGGAAACCCACTAAGGGATTCATTTATTTGATCCTAAGTCGGGATTGTTAAGTCTAATAGTGCGTTCCTTGGTCAGCAAAACTAAGGGAACCATGATGATAGTGTTAAAAATCAAGGATGCCAAGTCCGAGAGGAGGAATACACTAAACCAGTCGGTGCGTCCTGGAATAAGGGGATTTATGAAAAGATGTCTTATGTGGGACGTAAGACCACGCGTGTTGATCTTGTCCAAAGTTATTTAAGGGAATAATAACTCCGATAAGTTTTTCATTTCTATAAGGACAAGGGTATTATGTCCGGGAACCATTTTAACCATCAGTGCGATGGGCAAGAAAGTACATGAGTTTTAGCCTTAAGTGAATGAGGTATTTGATGATGCCTCACCTGAAAGAGGGTCAAGATCGCATTATTCATTAGTATGTTTGAGACTTCAGAGATTATGGATGTCTCATAGTGATTGATTCCGGTGTATATTGACTTTAATGATGTGATTCAAGGTATATCGTATGACCGTTGAGTAAAGAGATCGAGCTCGTTGTTATGATTAGTGCTAAGGACATGGTCATAGTATAAGTGCAGTGCCACTTGACTCCTTTAGATATATTGGAGTATGGTCACACATATTGTCGAGGAATGGAATTTGAGTCTCTCGACTATGTGTTGTTCCAATAATGATTAGTAAGAATGCATGGAGAGAAGTCCCTTATTTATGTTCGGTTGCGAAAGGGGATGCGACTAAATTTTTATGCACGTCAGGAGAAAAGACGTTGTTAGATACTAGCGCATCAGTGGAACCGGTAGTGTTGTGGAGAAACACTGAAAGGCTTAGTTCACCATGAAGGGATATGTGGGACTTTGTTGGCAAGAATTTGATTCTTGGTCTATAGGGGATTGAGAATACCAGTAATATTGTAGTCACGCCGTGAAGACAAGGCTAGAGTTGAGGAAAATCATGTTACGAGTGCGACGTTTGCAATGTTTTTACAAATGTTCACGGAGAAAAGGGTGTATGGGAACCCTAGTCAATTGGCTTTCTTAGTCATTCGAGATAGAGGGATGCAAAAAAATTATATTTGATAAGTGCGCCGGTGGGGAAGTTATAAGGCAAGTCATATTGATGAAATGGATTAAACATCATGGGAGATAGACGATGATCCAAGCTTATATGTGCTGAGAGAACCAGCACACCCTATGGGATAAAAGTTGGTGGGACGCTGTTCAAAAGTTATCTCTTGATTTGGGAGGCCTAATTGTTGTGAAGAAGTGATGCAAGGTGATACTTAACTGAGTGTTGAGGGTGACTTACGCATTACTAAAATGTTGATTCATATAAAGTAACCAACCCTAAAAGTGCGGCAATTACGAAGAGTGCACGGATTGTAAAGTATAATATAACGTAAGTGGGAAGCAGGAATAGAGTACCACTTGAGAAAAGATGACGTAAGTGGGAAGCGGTGTTGAGGAAGAGACATAGTGAGATTGTCTCCAGACGCACCACTAGTTGATAGAGAAATATGGACTTGAAATGAGCAACCGGAATGTGGTAGTGAACCTACGTTTCCAATGATGGAATGAGGAGACAAACTTATAAATTATTGATGGGCTGTGAACATCATAATTAAGCTAACATTTCATTGGGGTAGAGAAATAGGGTGACCGGGATGGATTAGTATGTAGTTGAAAAGGAAGAGTGCACAGTGCCGCTCTACATGGTTGTGAATGAGGATGAAATCCTAAAATTCCACCCTGTGAGAGATGATCAGGGAGGAATAGAGATAAAGTTTTATTTTGAGTATGTTGTGTCGCCTACGACTCAATGTTAGTGAGAAAGGATGATAATACGCCCTTACGATAGTGGAATTTTGGAGAAGCCCACTGATCAATTCATAGGTTGAATGTTATATGTGTATATTTATAGGTAGTGTGAGTGCCTATATGGACTGTACATAATGATTAGGTTCATGGGTACCTATTACGAACAATACATGTACTTTGACATGTGGTTCGAGGAGAAATTCCAAATTATTAGTTCTTAACGCGTGATATGAGGACATTCTATTGGGGTATGACATTTTAGAATATGTGAAGTGTGAAATAAATGGCCCACAAATTGTCTACTCATGTGCGATGAGATATATATACTTATATTGTGTTCGAAGTGTGATTCTGAGACAATATAACCAATCACTATTAGTGATCGAGATGGGATTCCGAGCCAATAACCCCAAAAATGTTATAAAAGGGGGGTGATTATAAAATAAGTGTTGATAGTATATGTTATGTGTAAGATATATATACCTTATGATTTCCTACTTATGTGCGATAATAAGTATGCTTAAATTCTTTATTGGGGTCGATGATGTTCCGGACCAATACATGAAGGATCAATTTGGGGTCGATGATTTTTCGAACCAAATCGATGATAAATTGGTATCGACGGAAGGTCTGAACCAAAATATGTATTACATTTACCTTGGGGCCGAGGGATTTTCGGACCAATGTAAATGATAGGATTATTGGGGCCAATGATTTTTTCGGACCAATTTCCCTTATAGTATATATTGTGTGTGAAATATATACCTTATAATATTCTACTTATGAGTGATAGTATACACATAGATGTTATATATAGAGATATACATCAAAAGGCTAAATTAAGTAAGGAGAAAGTTAATTTCAAGAGTTAACGTGAGATTGGGAAAATCTATGGAGAAATTAATTAGTGAGACTTAATTATGATATATGAGGCATGGGTAACATGCGATTAGACTTTATAATAAAGCAAGGCAAGTACTTGGGGTGACCGTTAGGATGATATGATTTGATTTTGGGAATTAGAGGATGCAGTGATGTTTAAGTTCCTTAGTCTTAATACCAGCCTCATCCTAATTTCGAGGACGAAATGCCATTGTAAGGGGGGAAGTATGTAATACCCCGTATTTCTGAGTATTCTATTTAATTAAATTGGAGAATTAAATGAGAAAATACGGCTTAATTTAAATTACGTAAAAGAGGAGTAATTTAATGAGATTTATTAAAAATTGTAATTATGGAATATTAATCGAGAGATAGATACCGCCTTATATTACCTCATTATATTTACTTAGTGTGAGTGGTAAATAGTTACTTAACATGTGTAGATCGTGTTGGGGGTGAGAATGAGTAATATTTTTAAGTGACTCAAATGATAATTTAGAGGTCACAGATGAGTCCGGAAGGGCTAAATTAGTCAAAATAGTATACCCTGGGGTACTAGTTGAGTCTCAGAATAATTTTGGACTAAACCGAGACCGTTCAGGGTTGTTTTGGTCTTTTAACATGAGAGGGTATGGAGACCTACGAATTTGAGAGCCTTTTATCAGCAGTATGAAAGAGGGTTTAGTGTTAGAAAACCCATGTAAACACCAATACCATTAGAGAGAAGGAGAAAACCATTCTCAAGGATTAGAAGATGCTTTTGAGAAGTTTGGGTTTGGATCTTGCACCCAAGGAGCCAAAGGAGGAAGAATTGAAGAAGAGAGTAATCAATCCATCATCAACTCCACGAAATCAGATTCCCTCTGTCAAGGCAAGTTTTTTATTGCAAAAATTATAAAGTTATAATACCCATGTGTATGGTTTTTGAGTAGTTTTGTTAAATCAATATCTTGATAGGAGAATAATGATATTTATACATGTTGGGATAGGAATAGCATGTTGAATGATTTAACATATGTAGAGAATTAATATTCAGAGTAGACTCGATGATTATTTCGGAATAAAATCTGGGTTTTGAATGCATATATGGGAAGAACACCATAATTAGAGTTTTAAGAAATTCTGGATTTAATTCATTATTTCTTTAATGAAATTGGGGTTTTGATGTATTTGACATGTTAGAAATTGTCCTAGTATATGTGGAAACATGTTAGGATCATTGGGTCGAAGTTTGGTGGACTATAATGAAGTTTGGAGATTTGTTAATAGAGGACGAGGTTAACGAAGAAGACGAATTGCGTTTGTCCCTACTCGGTCGATCGACTAGGTCGATCAACTGAACCCAGTAGTTGATCGATCGACGCAAGTTGTTTTTCCTGAATTTTCCTTATTTAAGGTTTCTTTGATTTCCGGGAATGAATGAGTATCCTAGGATTTATATTATACTTATATGGGAGTGAGAATAAGACCAGTAGGTATATTGTCGAGGTCTGATAAGGCCATTAGGTGTAGGACTTGGATTATGGACCGACGAGAATAATTCGATTTAGTAGAGTATCAGGGGAACTCGAAATTGAGTTACATGGCGAGGTAAAGTCAATTCAAGTAATAGACCAGTAGGGTAAGTAATAACTACTGAAATTATATGTGAGGGGTAACTAGGACCCTTAATGTTGTGTGAATACTCAAATAAATGCTATTAATGAGATAAATCGTAAAGCAAATATTGTACGGTAGATATAAGAGATTAAAATATTACGTACGAACATAATTAATAGGTCGGCGTGTACCTACGGAATTATATGATCTTTTAAGTCGAGAGAAGTATACCTAAATTAACTATGTTAGGGTTGATGAGATATTCTGAACTAAAATAGGGTTATTTTATGTTTGGGGTCGATGTAAAATGCCTAACAAAACCTTTGAACTGGTGGTGTGATGAAAGAGTCCGAGCCAGAATTTTTGTATATAAATAATTGGGGTCGATGTATCATTCCGAACCAATGCTTACTTGGGGTCGATGAATCATTCCGAACCAAGAGTCCTTTACGTGTGTGAAAAGGATAAAATTTTAATGACTAATATTTAGTATATATTGTGTGTGAAATATATACTTGATGATATTCTACTTCTGTTTATTAGTAGATTGATATTTATTATGTATTTAAAGACACATACCGAACTGGTAAGTTAAGTAGTGAAACTTAATTACGAAATGTAACGTAAGATAAAGAATATCTATTTAGTAATTTAAGTAGTGAAACTTAATTACAAAAGTGGGAAGATGTAAATTGTGATAGTTGTTGAAATTTAGTAGTGAAACTAAATGAGAAGTTTTGAAACATAACATAGGTGAGATGTTACTTGAGTATGAATTAACCTTCGCGAGATGTTAATGAAATGAATGTACTGTGTGGGCGATACGAGAACTTAAGTATAGATAAGTTCAGATGATTACTTAGTCCTAGTTAGCTTGGAAGATATGGCTAGGTAGGCTAAGTGTAGAACGTTTGGTGTACATAGAAGATGAGGGGTGAGTAAACTCAAGAGAGTGTACGCGAACCTAACATGTGTAATTAATAACCACATTTTATATTGTGATAAACACTTGTTAAATATTTTCAAAATGTTTTGAATACTAACTCTTGCTATAAAATATTTTCAAAACCTTTTAGGTGTCCAGCCACAGGGACACCATGTATGATGATTTCATTCCAGGGACTCGAAGGTGTAGCAAAGTGGATGCTTACAGGATTTCGATTAGACGATATCTCTCATTCAAATCTAGTGAAGGATCTCACACTATTCTTTGTATGGACTTGTGGTCCGGTATCAGTCTCAGATGTTTAGTTTCAGACTAGTGGTTGTTCTACTATTATTTTGGGATTTTAGCCGATGGTTTATTCGGTATTACTCTTATTCTTTTGTACTCACACTTTATTGATTGGGTTATAGTACATGGTTATTTTTATACTTTGTTCCACATGGTTTATTTATTTGTTTTAAGAAAGATAAAATTTGGCACCGGTCTAATTTTTACTTAGGGGATTAGTAATTAAAAAGTTTTCGATAGTGATGCTAAGAATGAACCCTTTGAGAAACATGTTTTAATTTAATAAAGGCCTGATCACCCGATGTTTAATTAGGCGGGGTGTCACATTGCATAAACCTTAGGAAAGGATCATGGGTAATTTTTGTTAATTAATTCATATTGATCTTAACCTCACCCTAAATATTCCCTAGTCAACTCCTTTGTACCTAAATATATCCTTTCATTTCAAAATCCAAAATCCCGTAACTAACTCCACATTAGAGTTTTGAATGAATATAGACACCATATACGCCCTTGTTTGGAATCATAATACTTGGGATTTAATGATGTTTTGGTTTTGAGGTTGTAATTAATCGTATGAGTTGACTTTTATTCTCAATAAAAATAAAAGAAAAAAAGAAAACAAAAGAAAAGGAAGGGAAAAAAAGGATACAAAAGAAACCAAAAGAAAAAGAAAGCGATTGAAAAAAGAAATAATTCTGAAGTTATATTTAGAGAATAAGAATGAAAGTCATACTCCAATATTTTATACATTGTTTTGTATGAAATTTTTATTTCAATTTTGAAATTGTTCGCGACGTTCCTTTTATTACAATCATCCCCAAAAACTTTGAATCCATAGGTATTCCATTATTTTTACACAGCTTAGCCTAACCTACGTTATGACCCTTAGTAGTTCTATGTGATCTTAGGGTGAGTGTGATTCAAATTTCATAATAATTTTGATAATCTGTTAAAATACATTTCATCTCCATTAATGAACGACATATCTCATTGAGATTCAATTTTTCATTTTTTATATAGCGTTATTCATTGATGACATGTGTGCGGCCTTACATCCTTTTAAATTTAATCTTTATGTTCGCATGTCCTGTGCGTTTAACAACCCATTCAAAGTGTTTTCGTTTATTAAGTATAATCACTAAAGAAGTTTTATCTATGAAAGCTTTAATATTTATCTAGATTGTAAAAGTTTTGTCAGATCATAATTTTCTTGTGCTCGATCTTCCACCCCTATTTATGGTTTCAGTTATGATAAAGTTATTCTAATAATGTTAATGATTATGGACTATGAAGTCAATTCTCATTTGCTTTGTTAATAACTTGTTGAAATCCTTTTTTCTTATTATTAAGCTTATTATTTGGACATTCTTTTGAGGATACTTGATGTTTGTGTGTTTCATTCCTGAAAACCCTCACTATACAACACTTGTCCACTAAGGTAACCTAGGGGCTTAGTAGCTTTTTGCATATGATAAATGTAATCATTTATCCCCGAAAGTGGCATTTATCCATTATACATATTTCCTCCTATTTTGTTATGTCTTTCATATTTGTTTTTTTACTTCATTGTTAGGGACTAGCAATGTATAAGTTAAGAGGTGTGATTTGTCCTGAATATTGTATTTTATACCCATTATTCTTTACCCCCTCATGTATGTTAATTCATATATTTAATCTCGTTAACTAGACAACCTCTATTCTTTTTGTTTCTATGTTGTTTTAGGTATATTTGAGGTTTTGTAGGTATTACGGATGCATAGTGTGAAGTTGGATTTGTTTCGAGAAAGTTTTGTCATTGGATGAAATTTCAAGAGCAATTTGGTCTTTTTAAACTCAAATCTGATGGTATAAAATTCACAACTTGTATATTATCAAATTATATTCGTGTGGCGGCTGACAGTGCATCATTCTAATACCGAATGAGGAAGTTATGTTCGTTTTTGAAATGTTTTGACACATGCTTCAATTTTGAGGGTAATTTGGTAATTTCATACTATATAAATTGGAGGGTTTCAGAACGCCAACATTTATATCATTAATTATATTCATGGAGCTTCCGATCGTGCGTCATTCCGAGTTTGTATAAAGATTTTATGCCTTTTTCCGTACATTATGTTAGAATTGAATTAGAGTAAGAAAGAGTATTGTCAGGTCCGGAATTGATTCGGGCCTTTTTCGAATCAATTCGGTGCTTTGTCGACTTCTGCAATTATTTTTTTTTGTATTTTCTTTTTTGGTATGAAAGTGATAGATTTTACTTTTGGGCGATATTCATTTTAGTTTAGGTTGGAGAGATGATTTTTAAGAGCTCCTCTCTTTATCTCTCCTAGGGTTTTCATTTATATTTTATGTAAGTTTACTATTCATCTTCTTCTTCCTTTATTTATTTCTTTTAAACATAGTTTCTTACTTTATAACCATGATTTAATTTATTATAATTTGTTTGTGTTGTTTCATTTCTTATTTTCCATTCTTAATTAGTTGTATTAATTATTTTACCATGTGTATTAGCTAGTTTAAAGGGTTGGGACCATTTTTTCACCATTAATGGGTTCTTGATCTTGAAATCTAGCTTTTTTATTTGAAACACTTTTGATTAAAACCTTGTGAATTTAAGTCAAAATACTTTTCATTTGACATCCTTTTTCATGCAACGATAGTGTTTATAGCGATGTTGCGACCTCTGTCCATTTGTGACCATATCCGATTGAATACTTTTCATTTGACGTTTATAATTAATTGAATATACATTGTTAATTGCGATTCAAACCAAATTTCTTAATACATTTTGTTAGTTCATGGTGGGTAAATGATCCCAATCTCGTTTTCGTTAATTTTGGTTAATTAGTTTTTATTTGTTTAGTTAATTTATTTTCCATTTTAAGATCACCTGATCATATTTTATTTTTGCCCTTTTATAAATACTAAATCAATTTCATCCTAAATATCATTCCATATGGATTCGATCCCTACTTTCCTCCACAATCCCAAGTGTACCAAGTTACGATTTTCTGTTAGACGGTAAACACCCAATGACAAATTTATTTCACAAACTTCACGCTTCATTAATTATTTTGAACTTTGGGACCTAAAGTTGCCAAGTATTGTTTAGATTTTAGTGCCTAAAGTTCCCAACTTCTATTTAAATTTTTAACACAAAGTCACTAATAAAATGTTCCCTAAATCAAAATCTGAATTTTTGATCATTTGTATTATAGGTTATGGGACATTAAATGTACCCAAATAATTTTTAAAGTGAATCGAAAGCTCCCAATATTTTTCTAGCCTATCAAACCTGAAGTTTCGACACAGTAGGTAAGGGACATTAAAATCCCTAAACATTAATGAAGTTTAATTATTTTATGTGTTGAGCCCAAAAATCTCACAAATAAATAGCATGGACATGAAGTTCCAAATAAAAATATTCTGTAAATTAAAACCCAAGGTTTTGATTATTTTACATTAAGGTTAGAAACATTAAATGATCTCAAATAATTTTTAATTTAGATCAAAAGTTTCAGATATTTTTTTTATTTTTCTTTTCTCATCAAATATGAAGTTTTGACATAATTTGGTGTGAATTATAAAATCTCAAGATATTATTAAAATTAAGCCCAAAGTTCAATTATTTTATGTGTTGAACTTGATCTCATAAATAAATAATAAGGACCGGAAGTTCCTGAATCAGTTGGACCTAATCATTATTGGGGCTAAAAGTATAGAAATTATTATTTGTAACTGGGGCATAATTCTTCTCCTCGTTATTTTTTTGAGATCTAAAGTTCTCACTCACTCACTCTCTCTCTCTCTCTCTCTCCTTATATATATATATATATGTATTCCCAAAATCAAGAGAATTTTTTTTATTCTTTTGAGCAAGGACCTTAACGCCCCATGAACTTCAATATTGAACCTTTATAAATCAAATTGAACTAAAAGTTTAATAATATTATATGTGGAAGTAGAAATTTCACAAATAAATGAGAGACCTTAAAGTTATAAAATACTAGATTAACATTTAGTATTGAGATATAAATAGTTTAGCATCATCTTTATGTTTTTATTAGAGTAGCTATTAGTTAATGGATTGATTTATATTTCTTTGTAATACTCGTAAGATTAGTGAGTTGTATTTCAGTTTTTATTTACTAACCTTAAAGGTATCGATCCGAAAACAATAGCTAGTATTGATACTTGTCTGGTAGAAAGTGGAACAACCCATATCATTTTAGAAATCAAAAGTTTTTCTCAGACTTGGTAGGTTCCCAAGAAAGTGAGGAGAGGAGCGATGAAAAAAATAAGCAGAACATGAGGAGGAGAGTGAGCTTCAAGTGGAATTTTGGGAGTTGTACACCGAGTCATTGAACATGAAAAATGTCAAGTTACGTTAAGAAGGTAAGGTGAAGGAACGTGCCATTGGGGATAATAATTCTAAATTGACTGAGGATCTTAGAGCATGTGAGAGCACTCTTAAAAAAAAGCTAGAGTACATTGAAGGATAAAGAAATAATCTTCATTGTTTAATAGAAGCTTTGAAATATTATCTTCTCGATTTGGAAGAGTCTAGGCATTTGCTCGAGTCTAGGAGTGTGGAGTTAGTGGAGAAGTTAAGAGACTCAAGTAATGTCGAATTTAATATGGGGTCTAGGTTGAAACGGTTATATAAAATGCTAGGCACCATTTGAATAAAAAATATCAAGTGTGGTATTGGCTACGATGATATACATACTTTCGCTGCTAAAGCAAAGACCATGTGTTTAAGAGAGTCAAACAAAGCTATCGACGTTAGAAAAGGTTTACCTAATGGTAACATTCCTAGGGTTTTCACTTACAGACACTATTATAGGAAATTTCAACTTAGGCATTTCCATTATGATCTTAGAAAAGGTCCTAGTAAGATTAAGGCTAGTGTCACTAAGGTTTCCCAAGCCTAAGTTTGTCACATTACACCTATGGAGGTTAGGATATTAGATTTGGAGGTGTTAAATGTTAGTCTTGTTATCTCTCGTTTTCTTTCACATGATTATCCCCATTCTATATTTTATAAGTGATTGTGATTGCATGTTTGTCTTACACTAGTTTTGTGCTTCATGTTATATGTTTGATAGTTTTATGACATGTTTGTATTTTGATTTTCTATTTTTTGGATCTTTATGAGAAAAATCTAAAAAAAAATTGTTTATCTTCTTGAGTTATTTTTTTTAATTTTTATCATTTTAAAAAATGTTGAAAATTCAAAAAGATTTTTTGTTTTTGTGTAGTTTAGTTTTACAGATATTATGTGGCATATCGATGTGTTTGAATCCCTTTCCTTCCGTGTATGCATATGACTAGGACATTTGATTTTGATTGTAAATGCTTGAATTCTTCTTAACCATGTTTACATGAAGTAGTTTGAAATTAATTTGCAGGATGGATTCACTTTGAATATGCCTTTGTTCACACTTTACACGAGCTCTTTTTTTTAACTTCATATTTCATATGAGCTAAGCGAGGTGTTCTTGAAATGATCTTGTCATATACATAAAAGTTTTTACTACGGGAGAGTTATATATGTAAAAACCGTTCCCCGTCAGTTTGTTTGATATTTGTTGAAAAATTTGAGTGTGCACGAAAAAGGGATATGAGAGGAGAAATATCTTTTGCATAAAAGGCCACCATTGGCAAAAGCCTATAAAATTTATAGGCAATAAAAATAGAAAAATTGTCAAGACCAAATTTTTGCATTGATGCTTTAAAAGAATTAAATATCTTCAAAAGAAATAAAGTAATAAAAATGATATGTCTTTTGAGGTTGTTTAGTTTAAGATCAATGGGTTTACATAATGAGTCCTAGATGAGTTTAATTATTTTAATTATATTGATTCGAGAATCATCAATATTTCTAGGAAAATGTGTAATATGTTTGTTTGTCATTTTGAGTTATTTATTTGACACGTGAGGTTAAATAGAATTTTGATAAATTATTGCAATTAAATAGATCTGCTTAGACATGGTTGAGTGATCGGATCATTTTATATTATTTCTAGTTCACGCCCTTTCACTGCATACCACCATGTTTAGACACATTGATAATATGCGAGTGTGTAAAGATTATTTGTTTATGCCTTTTGTGATCGTGTATACTTATATATAATTGCCTAAGGTCCATTGGTGTAGTTTGCATATTTATATATATGGTATTGTTTTATTTTGAGTCTTTGTGTTTGCATTTAATCCATATTTTCCATGCACAATCTTTGTATTTCATACTTAAATGATTGCATCTTAGATGATATCATTTGTTCGTAGTTTGTATTATTTCTTCTTGTGTTGTCGAACTATTTGTCATTGCCTGACTTTATTTACACCATTCCATGAAATATTATATTTTTTCTTATGATTTATATTCTTCACTTAGGGGGAGACTTGATTTTACTGTGGAGAAATACTTTATTATTGTCCACCTCATTTTGTCTATTCTTGAACAAAAAGAGGGAGAAATGGTATCTAAATCTTTTAGTGTGGGAGTTCTTTAACTAAGGAAGTGACTTTCTTACTTAGGTAGCGATGTTTAGACAGAGGGGGGGGGGGGGTCATATGCGGTTCATATATATTTTTATATTTTCTTTACATTTAAAGGTGTGTTTAAGTGTGCAAATTAGCAGCGATGCAACAAAGGTTTACGCAAGATCAAATCAACTCATCTTTGTGTGGTTCAAGCGTATGTAATTTATTTTCCTTTTGGGGTTTATAATTGAGTCTTACTGAGCTTGATGGCCCAATAGTTTTTTCATTTTGAGTTCTGTCTCGGAGTATCCAAATGGAGAGATTTGTAAGGAAAAAATTTCAAATCGAGTCAAATAGTAAGTATTGGTTTTATTCCATGTTTGGAAAAAACTGTTTTGAGTCATAGTTTAGGATTTGAGTTGTATATCCATCAAGACTATGATGTGTAATTGAAGACTATGCGGCAAAGCTAAAGCGACATCGATATTTCATTGGACTGCGTGCCGAGTTTTCGTCTTCAATATCCAAGGGATATTAATGATGTTATGAAGGCAAATAAGTTTCTTATCCCTGGATACGTTTGGCTGATGTTTTATAAAATTTGTTTGAGGCCTTTTCGTAAAATGTAACTTCGAAAAAAAATAATTTTTTTTACTTCAATTGAAAGAGATTGAACAGTTCGTTCGAACGAGATGTGAATATCTTGAGAACGACTTTCAAATGAACATTAAACGACATATTCGTTTCAAACTTATACAAAGTTGGTTTGAAAGAGATTATGTGTTTGTTTAAACAAGGTTTTTATTTGTTCGAATGAGATAAGTGAAAAATATGTTACTAAGGCCGTTTATAAAAATAAACTATTTAAGTAACTCCGACTCTTTTTTTAGGAAACTCTTTTCGTAAAAACCAAACTATTTGAACACAAGATGTGTTTAACAAATCAGTATGTACGAGATCTATTCAAGATTTGAATAACAGGTTTATAAAGTAGTTTAAAAAACTTAAACTCGGTACATCCAAGAATGAGATGAGGAGATGTAGAAAGATTATGTTCATGATGTTTTTTACGTGGTAAAACCTCACCAATTGAGGAAACATCCACGACTCCCTCTACGGAGTAAAATGAAAAATTCACTAAAACAAATATATGAGTTACAAACTATATAACTAACATGCAAACAACTCAGACCTATATAAGTTTAGCAATGTACCCTCTGGTGTCCTTATAACTTCTCTGCAGTTCTGATTGTAGATGTAGTTCTCCCAGTTTGTTAACTTCTGATTTGTTCCAGCACTTTACGTCAACTCTTTGTTCACAAGATCTTATTACCAACACTTTTCGTGTTGTAGGGTGAAAGTGTTTGTGAAGGTGCTCTCTAACACATGCATGCACAAACGCACACTTATTAAGTACAAACAGTCCTAGCAAATTATAGTAACACTATATGCTATGATCTTTTTGTAATACCCCACATTTTTATCGATATTTATTTATGGGATTAATTAAATTAAATGTGAATTAATTGAGAAATAATACGGATAAAATACTAACGAGATGTGAGTTGGTATTTGATTATAATGTGTATATATGGCAATATATGAATATTGAAAATATTGAATTTGTCGTGAGATAGAAATACGGAAATTTGGGAAATTTTGTTGGGACGCGCGTGACAGTCGCGTCAGGAATGTAATTATTTAAATTAAAAAGTGAATTTTATTTTTATCAACCTTATGGTCATTTTGAGTGCGCCAACAAGTCCGGAAGGGTCGAAATAGTCAGAAAACACTAGCCGAGGGTTTAGTTTGGGTCCCGGGGCATTTTTGGGCCATACCGGCAACTTAAAAGGGTATTTTGGTAATTTTGAAATTTCAGGATAATTAATCAACGAATTTTGGGAGTTAAATATTAGGAAATTAATGACCCACTAACCCATTACCAGCACTTAGGTGATTAGAAGGAAACGGGAGTTAGAGCAAAATGTTTGAAAAGTTTCCAAAGAGAGAACCTTAACCTCCATCTTCAACCTTCAACCTTGGGAGAGAAAGAGAAAGACCAACCTTCATCAATTCAACAGCAAATTCAGAGAACAATCCGAGGCAAGTGGTTCAATTACGTTAATTTCAAGCGAATGTTTCTTCCATGCTTAGAAAATTGATAAATTTGCATTGTATTGGGAGATTTATAAAAACCCATGAAATCGGAGTTATAAATTCAGATTTTGATGTAGGTTTGCATGTAGAGTTGTTATTGGGTGATTTGACTAAAAGAATTACTACTTTTTATGTTACAAAAACGGATTTATATATGGAAATTGATGACTTTAAATTCTAGGGTTCATACTCATAAGGTTTGGGGAAAACTTTGGAAGATTTAATTAATTAGGTGTTGTATAGGAGGATTTGATCCCATGAATGTGCTATATTACGACCTAAGAATGTTTAGGAATGTTGAGGAACCTTAAAATATTGTTGTAATAATTTTTGGAGGAGTTTTGAGGTAAGAAAATTGGTGAAAAACGTAATAGGAAATTTCTGGGCTTGAAACTGTCACCTCGTTAGAAGACCTGCCCAGGTCGTTCGAACGAGCTCGTTCGAACGAGCTTCTGACAAGTTGACAGTTTGACTTCTAACGAGTGGGATGTTCGTTCGATGCCTTTCGTTCGAACGAGATCTCGTTAGATGGCCATTTCGTTCGAACGAACTCTTGTTCGAACGAGACTTCTAACGAGTTGACAGATTGGCCTTTTTGGCCTGGTTTGATTTCTAGTGTCCCGTAACCTTGTTTAATTGTAGAGATAACATTACCTTGATAACAAATTGAGATATTTGGGATATTCAGGATATATTGGGGAGTAAAATATAGAAGAATGATTTGAACCAAATGGTAATTGTGGGTTAGGACGCGAATAACTAATTACGACGTGAGGATAATGGAGGATGTGTATATATAAACCGGGGACACGTGTATTGGTATAAGAATGAGAAGTATACCACTGATAACATATGATAAGTACTAAGATGTGTGCATGCTTAGTATATGCATATGATTTTATGTGTATGACATACCTACCATACTTGCTATCACGGGAGGTTTACGTTCGCTTAGGGCCATCTAATCCTTGTGTGCCTGGATTTAGACTGGTGCCTAGAGAACATAATGCTAGAATGACTTATTTGTGAGTTAATAAGTCAGCTGACTATGGAGCGTAGGTATGTACGTGACCCATGGATATGTTGAATTATGTTCGCCTCCATTTTCGTGTGTTGGGCTTATTCTAACAATTCCTGAGAGATTCGGAATTTGTGATCCTTATGTACGTGATGTACCGGGATGGATAGCAGAGTATGAGTGCACCACAGCTTAGCCTCGGGGTGCTTATATTTTATATTTATGATGTGAATAATATACGATTAAATGAAAAGAATTGTTATGTTTGAATGTGGGAATCATTATAGTAACGCATTGAGAATATAAAATGGGAGATAAACTTTGGTAAATTGTACTACTAATACTTTAAAATTTGAGAATTTAAGTAAAGCTCTCTATTAAATTGATAACGTTGGGACTTATAGTACGAATCGAGTAGAAAGGACAGTATTTGTTTTGGTCTAGTTAGATATGAGAAACACTTGTATGGGTACGGTACGTTAGGAGTGCACAAATAGCCGAGAGGTGAGTATTTCATGTGAGAGCAAGTCCTAACATGTACTTTGCATTCATTGTTTTAATGTTATTAAAACACTTGCCGTTTTTAAAATACTCTCCACTATTGGGCTTTGACCCGTTTTCTTTCAAATCTATTTTTTTGTAAAAACCTTTTAGGTGCCCAGCCACAAGGACACCATGCATAGGATTCCAATTTAGGTGACGAGCTGTAGCTGTTGTGGAAGTTACAGGGCCTTGCTAGTAGACGCTTATTTTGTCTTGACTCCACATTCAGTTTTAATCTTTGTAGGGCATGTCGTCCATTTCCTTTAGAGACATTTTATATTTCACTTACTCAGACTTGGGTTTGTAATTAATTCAGGATGCAGACTTGTTTCATTTATTTCCATATTGGGATTGTTGTGAGGAGTATTTCCTCCAGACTCATCATTAATTGTTGGTTACTTTATTGAGACTTTATCTTGAATGGTTGTGTTACATTTCTATATTTCATTTATTTCATGTTAATCAGATTTAATTTAAAATTTGGCAAATCACTTTTTAAATACTAGGTGGTTAGTAATCATTAAAAATGTTTTCGATAGTGATGCTATTAACTGGACCAACTTGGCATTTTGTATTGATTTAAATAAAGGAGTAGCTACCCGGTATTTAATTAGTCGGGGTGTCACACTTTTCTTTTTCTTTCTTCTTTCAAAACTTCGAACCTTATTTGACCTTTAAATCATTCCCAGAATCCACGGATACCTTGCTAGGAAGACAAACAAGGTCTTAATCAATCTCAGAATTTAGAAAAGTTTTTCGAGATTGAAAACCTCCAAGTGTGATTCCAAACTAGTTCAAAGGTTTAGTTTTAAAAGAACTAGAAACAGAAAGCATTTATTGTTGATTTCAAAGTAAGCAAACGTTTTATAGAAAATAATCAACAATATATTTCTCAAGATGAGAAATAAAGAATGAAACTAAGTGTAATGTAACATGAATAACTCAGATCTAAAATTTCTATGAAAGCAGAAAGTAGATCTAAGTAAAAGTTTAATTTGAAAACAAGATCTAACGAACAAGAGGTTACAGCAGCAATTACAAACTCAACAACACTCAGGGTAGTGTTTTGGATATGAAGGAGTTTTGAAGAAGTGTTTGAGTTTGGATGGAAGAGGATTTGACGAATAGGGTTAGGGTTTCTAACTCTCTCTCTTCTCTCTCTATTTCTCAGAAAAAATGAAAATGGCAAAAGTCTTCGAAGTCTGAGAATAGGGTTCCTTTTATAGGGTGAAAAGAAGGTTCGAGAGCCTGGATCAAAACCAAGGGCCAAGATTAAGTCAAGTTAAATTGACTTAGATCGAAGGGTTCTAAGAACGCGGTGCTTAAACGATACCTGATTGGTTTAAAAAGTTGTACTGGGATTCACCAAGACAACATGCAGATCATTGATAACTAATGATCCAAGGCCTAAAAACATACGCGTTATAACTCAGTAAAGAAACACAATCTCAGCCAATCAGATGAAGACAGATGTTGGTCAATAACAGGATATGAAACGCGCGTCCTAAAGTAATTAAAACCACACACTAAGGTTTACTCCGCTTTTGAATTCTACCCAAGGTAACATTAGGCCAATATACCCAACAAATTATATTTACAAATTGACCACAGAAACTTTTAAATCAAGTTTTAATTAAGAAAACCTTATTTAAAAAATGTTTATAAAATCCTAAAAAATTATTAAAATTCAAACTTAGGGATTTAAACACACTCAATATATATACACACATTATTATGCAGTATGATATGCAATAAAAAATTCTACTGTGTGTGAGTGTTGGCAATTTGTTCTTGATCACTACAAGATAGAGAGATGAAGTAGCAAACCAACTTCTGAGGTTCTTTGGTTTCTAAGGAGGAAATTATTTTGTCACAATTTCCAAACTAGATGAGCACTTATACAATATAGAATCAAGTGAGTCAAAATCATAAGGGCTTCAATCTCCCCCTTTGGAAATATGAGACAAAATCTCCTTTGAGTCATCTAGGACTCGTAGGACAACAAAAAAAATAAGAAAAACTTATTCCTATCAAAATTCTATCTACCCAATACCTAGAAAAAAATACTTAACTCACCTAAGTACATTTGAATACCCTATTACAATTGTTGAGAGTAACTGTACAATAAGAACCTGCAATAAATCACTAAGATCAAGCTGTTTAGCATATGTAAGAATTGAATAGACTCAAATTTCTCCCCCATTTTGTCTCAAATGGACAAAGGGAAAAACTTGGATAAACAACAAAGTTATTAGTCAGCATAAACCATACCAATAGATTTACGTAATGAAATGAATCTATTATAATCTAGAGGTTTGGTAAACATATCTGCGAGTTGTAGATCATTAGGAAGATAATTGATTTCTAATTCCTTAGATTCAACCAATTCGTATATAAAATGATGTCTTATTTTAATATGCTTTGTTCGCGAGTGTTGAATAGGGTTTTTAGAAATATTAATCGCACTTTGATTATCACAATAGAGATGCAATTGGTTTTCTTGAATACCATAATCACTTAGCATTTGTTTAAGCCACATTAATTGAGCACAACAGCTGCCAGCGGCTATGTATTCAGATTCAGCTGTCGACAGTGATGTGCAGTTTTTTTTACTACTCCATCCTACCAAGTTATTACCTATATAATAACATGCTCCTGATGTGTTTTTACTATCATCAGTACACCCAGCCCAGTTAGCATCAGTGTACCCAATTATAGTGCTTGGTGTGTCATTAGTGTACCAAAGTCCTAGATTTAGAGTGCCTTTTACATATTTAATGATATGTTTAACAGCATTCAAGTGGCTCTCTTTAGGGTTACTTTGATATCGAGCACATATACACACAGCATACATAATATAAGGACGCAAGGCAGTAAGATATAGTAAGGTTCCTATCATACTACGATACAGAGTAGGATCTACAGATTTTCCATTTTCATCTTTAAAAAGTTTTAGCATAGTACTCATGGGCGTTTTAGCATCTTTATCACTCTCGAGGCCAAATTTCTTTACTATCTCTAAATCGTACTTGGATTGCGATACAAATAATCCTTCTGAATTTTTTTTGACTTGGAGGCCTAAGAATAATTATAGCTCCCCCATAAGGGACATTTGAAATTCCTTATGCATAGTTTCAGAGAAGGATTTGAATTATGAGGGAGAAGTTGATCCAAATATAATATCGTCAACATAAACTTGAGCAATAGTGATATGTTTGTCAAAATATTTGACAAAAAGAGTTTGGTCATTTCTGCCTCTTTTGAAACCTTTATCTAAAAGAAAACTGGAAAGAAGCTCATACCAAGCTCTAGGAGCTTGTTTAAGGCCATACAAAGCCTTTTTCAGACGAAATACATGATTTGGATATTTAGGGTCAATGAACCCTTTAGGTTGTTCTACATAGGTTTCTTCAGCCAGTATTCCATTAAGGAACGCAAATTTGACATCCATTTGGAACAGTGTAAAATGCATGTGGTAAGCTATAGCAAAAAGCAGACGGACATATTCTAAATGAGTAACAGGAGCAAACGTCTCGTTAAAATCTATTCCTTCTATTTGAGAGTATCCTTGAGCAACTAATCTAGCTTTATTTCTAATTATTATCCCATTTTTATCAGTCTTATTTTTGAAAATCCAACATGTACCAACAACCTTTTTGTGATCAGGACGTGGAACAAGATACCAAACATCGTGAATGAAAAATTGTAAAAGTTCTTCCTGCATAGCATAAATCCAGTGAGAGACATTCAATGGCTCATTTACATTCTTTGGTTCCACAAGGGAAACAAAACATGCATAATGTGCATAGTTTCTTAGTTGGGATCTTGTACCCACGGGCTCACTAGGGTTACCAAATACGTTATTTATGGGATGATCTTTAGAAACCCAGTTAGGTACTTCAGGTGTCTCAATAGGTAATGAATTATCCATTTCAGAGGAGTCATTTTCTAAAATATTTGTAGACTCTTCCTCAATAGTAAATTCACCAGTCTTGCTTTCTACAGTAGTGTCACTGACAATTACATTTATGGATTCCATCAAAGTTTTAGTGCGAAGATTATACACTCGATAAGCTCTACTGTTAGGCGAATATCCTGGAAATATGGCTTTATCTCCCCGGCTCTCAAATTTGGATAAGTGTTCCCTATCTTTGCATACATAACAAGTACTGCCAAAGGTTCTAAGATATTTGAGATTAGGATTTTTATTGTACCAAAGTTTGTAAGGGTTTGTTTGGAATTCTTTCTAAGATATTCCCTATTTATAATGTGACACGTAGTACGAATAGATTCTACCCAAAAATATTTAGGTAAATTCTTGGCATGTAACATAACACATGCCATCTCTTGAAGGGTAAGATTCTTTCTCTCTGCAATACCATTCTATTGAGGGGTCTTAGGAGCACTGAACTCGTGTTTATAACCATTATAGTCACAGTATTCTATAATACCAGTGTCTTTGAATTCACCACCTCTATCACTACGAATTCTATTCACTTGAGTATCCTTCTCATTTTCAATCCTAAGAAGAATTTTTAGGAAGGTTTTAAATGTTTTAAAATTTTGTTTCAAGAAGGCTACCCAGGTAAATCTAGTAAAGTCATCAACCATAACAAGGATGTAACTGTGTCCACAGAGAGTAACAGTTTGGGAGGGACCTATTAGGTCCATATGGATGAGTTCTAATGGATTAGAGGTAAGAATATCTTTGACTTTCTTACGAGGAGCCTTAACAATTTTACCTTCCTGACAGGAACCACAGATAAGATTGGGTATAAGTTTGATTTTAGGAACTCCTCTAACTATTTCCTGAGAAGTCAGTCTACTAAGGTTATCGTAATTTATATGACCCATTCTGTTATGCCATATCTCATTGTCATCCATTCTGGCAACATTACAGATTTTAGAATTGTTCATGACAGTGTAGCAATTATCAGGAGTTCTGAATCCATTAATTATGCATTCATCTTTTTCATTTAAAATTTTGCAATTGTTCTTTAAAAACGTAACAGTATGATCTGAGTCACAAAATTGCAATATGCTAAGTAGATTTGCCTTAAGACCTTTGACTAGAAGAACATCTTAAAGAATAGGAAGCCCATCTTCTTGGAGAGTTCCTTTGCCTATGATTTGAGATGAAACTCCATCACCAAAAATGACTTTACCACCAGCAAAGATGGTTTTATTTAAAAGTTTAGTTTCATCACCAGTCATATGCTTAGAACATCCAGAGTCTAAATACCAACCGGATGATGTGTGTTCAGCTTTTAAAGCAGTGACAACAACATTACACTTCATCTGAGGTAATAGATCATCTTTTCTAACCCAAATTGCCTTAGTTGTCATCTTGCGCTTATTAGCTCTCAATTGATAAAATTTACGAGCTTTGGATTTTTGCTGAAAAATATTTTGCGCATGATTTTGAATTTTGTGAAAGACTTGAGCATATGGTTTAGGAAAGTGCTTAGGATTCCTTCTAGGAAATGTTCTTTTAGGTTTGGTCTTTCTCTTTCTATAATTAGAGTTTCTATCTTGCTGTCTAGGAAGTATATAATTGTTGCGGTTCCTCCTAGAATAGTTAAAGTTTTGATAGATATGAGGATTATAGACAAGTTTAACTAGTCTCCTAGCATAGCAACTATCAAAAGAGTGACCATATATGTCACAGTAGGAGCAATAAAGATTGCTCAGAATTGAGGTTTCCTTAGGAAAGTCTCTAAACAAAGGTTTTGAAGAGTTTTGAGGCTGAACTCTATTCCTAGGTGTGACAGTCTTGAATACAGACTCACTCTTCCTAATAGAGGGGCAGACGTATTTTGCCTTAGGTGAACTTTCATGTTTAGAGAAACTTGTTTCCCCAATGTTAAAATTTTGATGTTTTGAATCAAACTCAGTTTTTAGAGAATGAAAGTCTGGGCATGTTTAAATAGGTCTTTTGCCTCCTGACACAAACTTGACAGGTTCAAGAGATTTCATTTGTGTTTTTAAATTCGTACAAAACCCTATTCCAGTTCGATCATCAGAATTGTTTTTTGATTCAGCAACAAATTCATCAAAACATTTTGAACTATTTTCAAATTTTGTAATTTTTTTGAAAACAGTTGCTGTCTTTTCTTTAGTTTGCCCCAATTCTAACAGTGTCCCTTTGTATTTTTTCTCCAGAGTTTCATTTGTTTCTTTTAAATTTCTGAGTTTTTCATCAAACATTTTGATTTCGCTTTTATGAGTCAAACATTGGGTAGTATACTCTTCAGCATTTAGTTTGACCATTAGGCTTAGATCTTCCAACTTTTTGGTAAGTTCTTTCACAATTTTTTCTAGTCTAGCGCTTTTCTTGCGAGTTTTAGCATAAAGTGTATGAATGTCAGGGAGGTCTTCATTGTCCGAGTCACTAAGTGTGGTGTGTGGAGTGACCCCTAAAGATTCATTTTTTAAACTCACACACCCATTGACATCGTCATTATCGCTATCCCTTTGACTCACACACCCCGAGGTAGAACATGCAACATTCTCAGTAATCAAAGCATCTAAACCAGTATAAACATGATTCTCAATAGCAAGAGTAGATTTACTAGGAGAATTCTCATACACAGGCATAAGCACATCATCATTATATATGATCTTGGCAAATAAGGACATGCAAGGGTCAAAAACATCAGATGACTCAGGTTCCTCCTTTTCAGAGTCACTTGAATCATCCCATGTTTTGCAAATGTTAGCTCTAGTGTGTTTGTTTTGAGTGTTCAAGTTAACTCTACAGTCTTGTGCAATGTGCCCCAGTTTACCACATCTATAGCATTCAGTCTTATTAAGGTCTCTATTAGGTCTAATATGAGAGTCCTTGTGATTTTTGTCATGGTTTTTCTCATGAGGTCTGTGATTAGAGGGAGTTGGATAATTTGAATTGCCTTGTTTATTTGCCACTTTGTTTCTAAACTTAATGATTTTCTTAAACTGTTTTGTAATTAAGGCAATCTGATTGTCCAAACTCTTTATATTGCATTCCTCATCAGAATCATAAGTGGGGAATATAAGCTCAGGCTTATTTAACTCAGAAGAGAAGCTCAGATTGGAACTAGTCTGTTTCCTATGGGTTTGTGTCAATTGTTTCTTAAATTCTAGTTCCATTTCCACAGTTCTTAGTTTACTACTGAGTAATTCAGGAGTGAGATATTGATCACACATTTCCTCAATAGTATATCTTTTGTTATCAAATTTCTGTGGTAATGATCTTAGAATTTTATATAGAATTTCATGTCTGTCATAAGTCACCCCATTAGCATGCAGTTTGGTCACAATATCAGTCAGGTTCATATAGAAGTCATCAAATGACTCAGTCTCAGACATAATTAAGGAGTTATACTACTGAATAAGCATTTGAGTTTTAGCAGCCTTAACTCTAGTCTCTCCTTCATGAGCATTAACCAAGGTGTCCCATGCTTCCTTAGAAGTGGTACAGGATGAGATTCTTTTGAACTCATGTTCATTTATGGACATAAATATGGCATTCTTTCCTTTGTTATTATTTTGAGAAACTTGTTTCTCTTCTTGAGTGTACTCACTTAATGCTTTCTTAACCCTCTCATTACTTCCTTCGGTGGCTAGTTTAGTAGGAAAAGTTTTCAACAATGTCCCAGACATCATCTCCCAGAGTTCCTTGAATGAAATAAATCATCCTTACTTTCCAGTAAGCAAAATTGGTTCCATGAAAGATTAGAGGTCTGGTCAAGTTACCAAATCTTTCATTTTTCTCGTCCATATTTCATTTTCAGAAAACAATTTCAGAAACACAGTTGCTCTTTTGAAAGAAGTTTACCAAGCTCTGATACTAATTGAAAAATATATTACTAAGGCCGTTTATAAAAATAAACTCTTTAAGTAACTCCGATCTGTTTTTTTAGGAAACTCTTTTCTTAAAAAACAAACTATTTGAACACAAGTTGTGTTTAAAAAATCAGTATGTACGAGATCTATTCAAGATTTGAATAACAGGTTTATAAAGTAGTTTAAAAAACTTAAACTCAGCACAACCAAGAATGAGATGAGGAGATGTAGAAAGATTATGTTCACGATGTTTTTTACGTGGAAAAACCTCACCAATTGAGGAAAATCCACGACTCCCTCTAAGGAGTAAAATGAAAAATTCACTAAAACAAATATATGAGTTACAAACTATATAACTAACATACAAACAACTCAGACCTATATAAGTTTAGTAATGTACCCTCTGGTGCCCTTATAACTTCTCTGCAGTTCTGATTGTAGATGTAGTTCTCCCAGTTTATTAACTTCTGATTTGTTCCAGCACTTTACGTCGACTCTTTGTTCACAAGATCTTATTACCAACACTTTTCGTGTTGTAGGGTGAAAGTGTTTGTGAAGGTGCTCTCTAACACATGCATGCACACACGCACACTTATTAAGTACAAACATTCCTAACAAATTACAGTAAAACTATATGATGTGTTCTCTTCTTTTTCTTTCTTCTTACAAAACTTTGAACCTTATTTGACCTTTAAATTATTCCCAGAATCCACAGATACCTTGCTAGGAAGACAAACAAGGTCTTAATCAATCTCAGAATTTAGAAAAGTTTTTCGAGATTGAAAACCTCCAAGTGTGATTCCAAACTAGGTCAAAGGTTTAGTTTTACAAGAACTATAAACAGAAAGCATTTATTATTGATTTCAAAGTAAGCAAACGTTTTATAGAAAATAATCAACAATATATTTCTCAATATTTGAAATAAAGAATGAAACTAAGTGTAATGTAACATGAATAACTCAGATCTGAAATTTCTATGAAATCAGAAAGTAGATCTAAGTAAAAGTTTAAGTTGAAAACAAGATCTAATGAACAAGAGGTTACATCAGCAATTACAAACTCAACTCAAACTCTCAATCACTCAAGAACACTCAGGGTAGTATTTTGGATATGAAGGAGTTTTGAAGAAGTGTTTGAGTTTGGATGGAAGAGGCTTTGACGAACAGGGTTAGGGTTTCTAACTCTCTCTCTTCTCTCTCTATTTCTCAGAAAAAATGAAAATGGGAAAAGTCTTCGAAGTTTGAGTATAGGGTTCCTTTTATAGGGTGAAAAGAAGGTTCGAGAGACTGGATCAAAACCAAGGGCCATGATTAAGTCAAGTTAAATTGACTTAGATCGAAGGGTTCTAAGAACGCGGTGCTTAAACGATACCTGATTGGTTTGAAAAGTTGTACTAGGATTCACCAAGACAACATGCAGATCGTCGATAACCAATGAACCAAGGGCTAAAAACATATGCGTTTATAACTCAGTAAAGAAACACAATCTCAGCCAATTAGATGAAGACAGATGTTGGTCAATAACAGGATACGAAATGCGCGTACTAAAGTAATTAAAACCACACCCTAAGGTTTACTCCGCTTTCGGATTCTACCCAAGGTAACATTAGGCCAATATACCCAACAAATTATATTTACAAATTCATCACATAAACTTTTAAATCAAGTTTTAATTAAGAAAACCTTATTTTAAAAATGTTTATAAAATCCCAAAAAATTATTAAAATTCAAACTTAGGGATTTAAACACACTCAATATATATACACACATTATTATGCAGTATGATATGTAATAAATAAATTCTACTGTGCGTGAGTGTTGGCAATTTGTTCTTGATCACTACAAGATAGAGAGATGAAGTAGCAAACCAACTTCTGAGGTTCTTTGGTTTCTAGGGAGGACATAATTTTGTCACAATTTCCAAACTAGATGAGCACTTATACAATATAGACTCAAGTGAGTCAAAAGCATAAGGGCTTAAATAAGGTTTTCATCTGAACGAACCCTGTGTTTTCGTTCAAAAAAGTTGCCTAAAAAAACGTGTCACCTCAAAATTCACATTTTTTTTAAATACTCAGGTCTGACGTCAGTTTTTTGAGAGGTCTTTTGCGAATATAATTTTTCAAAGTTTATCTTGTGCCACCAAACCCTAGTTTACACCCAATTCTGATATCCAAAAAGCCTACATCTGTATGGCTATTTGTGGTCTCCTTATGTGTTGCTCCATATATATTTTCTCTTCATATGGTGAGCATTTCGAGTTGTGGAGACCATGTTTGTGTTCAACGGTAGCTAGACTTATCACGAAACAAGTAAAATCATTAGCATAGCGAGACGTAGGAACACACCTACATTATGTGGGTATTAGAAGGTGTATAATAATGGTTGCGAACAAGGTTACAAGGAACGAGAAAAGTGAATCAAGACTTAAGGCATCTAGTTCGTGAGTAAGCCTAAGTTAGTCTTGTAAATAGACCTATATCGTAGTGGGCATGTGTGGTTGGACCGTTCAAGGTTTTTCTCATTGTGGATTTTCCTCGTACATCATCGTATAATGGGATGCTTATTCTATCCTTGCTTATACTCATCTATATGCATGCTTAGGCCAAGACTAAAATTGGTAAAATTGTTTCACACAACACTTGTGGTTTTTAAAGGTAACACATTTATTAAAATTGTGAATTTTTTTAAATTTGTGGTGTTTTTTCTCTACAAACGCTAGGGGAACTTAGAGAGTTCTCGGATTGGGTAGTTTTTCTTTTATTCTTGTTGGCCTGTTAAAAAACTTCAATAGATTTTTTTGTATCATCACCATGTTCATTCTGACAAGAAGCATCCATGACAATCTTTTTTTATCATTTTGCAGTTTTAAATAGGTTTACCCATGCAACCATAAAATTCACAAAAGTATAGTTGTTTTTTCTAGCTCAACGTTTATACAAATTCTGGTAACATCTCCCTCTTTGATAATTACCTTTGGAATTGTGTAAGAGAAATTAATTTCAACAAAAACTATACCCTAAAGTCCATATTTTGTCAATTGTTGAGGGGTCAATTCCAATAAGTATTCCAACTCCTCTAAAAATTTGTACCAATAATATAGGATGCCAAAATACATATAGTAAATCCCATAATATTAACAATTAACGAGATGAAGAAGAGACACATTTTGATGGAGAATAATTAGTAAACCTTTGCATAGGTTTGAAATATCCTACCTCAATATTTAATGAACCAATCATACAAGCTTTCTTCAAATCCTCCAATGATTCAAAATAAAAGGTGTAAAATACCTTTCCTTTTGGAGTAATCCTCCATAGTAGATGAGTTGTTCATGAATCTGCGAGGATCTCTTTATGATTCTCTGCTGTGATTGTTTTTTCATTTTGAAAGAATCAGTCTTCCAAGCATGCATGAATTGTAAGATTAAAGGGATTGTTTGGAAACCTCTGAAGATATTTTGATATGTGCAGTATCATCAAGAAATGATGGTTGTTGGAGATTAGAAAAATGTGGAGAGATTTTTTTATGGCTTTGAAGATGGAAACATGATGAGAAGAATTTTTTAGAACACTAGCATAAGAGTTCGGGGATGCCATGAGAATTTTTAAGAGTTGCAAGATTTAAAAAAGAAATAGTTAACCGGAACAGTAAGAACATGCCATAAGAAATTCTAAAGAGAATGGGGAGTGTCTCTCTCTCCTTTATTATTAAGTCTCCCTTTTTCGTTACTAACTATCGTTGCATTAAGCCTATTTAGGTTGTTGAAATTGATATTTTGGACTCGGATGAGAAATAGTACTCGGATAAAATGTTTCTACATTTCATTTGTGTTGGAAAAGAGGGTTTAATTTAATTTGATGAACTTTGGATCAAAATAGAAATAAAACAAGTTTTATTTGAGATAAGTACAAATGGAAAAGCATTTTCCTTCACTATTATTTTCTTGGTATGTTTATTTATTCAAAACAGCTAAGTTACACTTATGAAATTGGCTCCAAGGTATATACTATGAACTAAAGAGTTGGGTTATAGGAAAAAAACTTTGTCACCGAAGAAAAGAAGTGTCCGTATAACGTATTACTGGGTTGGGCTTGAAGCGACCGCAATGGCTGTAGGCCATTTTTTAAGTGGCCTTATTTAAATAAAATATTTGTTATTAGAATAAAGGGTGCAAGTTTGCATAACCTCGTCATATCATAGATTATTACATTTTGAGAATATAAAATCACAGGTGAAAAAAAATTAAATAAAAAATATTTTAGTGCCCCTCCACCCATGGTCAATTGATTTTAGGTTGTATGTTTCAATATTTAATATGGTATCATAGTAGTCTATTCATGGCCCAACAATCGAATTCATCCACGCCACTCAATATAAATGTGTCCACATGTTAGGTTCAAATGATTCCAGATGTTAAGAGGGAGTGTTGAGAATATAAATTTTATAGGGAAAAATTAAAGCCTTGCACCACAATATAATATCTTGGGGTTCCAACACCCACTACCAATTGGTTTTGGTTTGGATGCTCTAGCATTTGACTCGGTATCAAAAAAGGCTATTCATGGTCCAATAGCCAAATTGCTACACGTCACCTAATATAAATGTGTCCATATGTTAGGCTCAAGTGGCCCCATACATGAGGGGCGATGTCGAAAATATAAAATTCAAGATGGGAAATAAAAGCCTTGCACAAAAGTATAAAATATCTTGGGGTCCTCCATAGCCAAATGATTTTTGGTTGGATGATTGAATATTTAACACGGTATCATAGCAGGTTATTCATGCCCCATGACCTAATTGCTCCATGTTATCCAATATAAATGTATCCACTTGTTACAGTTAAGTGACGACACCCGTGAGTGGGCATGTTGAGAATTTATAATCCTATATGGAAAAATTAAATATGAAATATCCTGGATCCTCCACCCACTGTCAATTGGTTTTGGTTAGACTCTCCACTATTTAATATTGCATATATATCTAACAATATTTATTACTAGTAAAATCTCAATAATTAAATCTTTAATAAATTAATAACACCTCTTAAATCATAAAATCTTTTTGTCCCACCAATGTACTAAATTAATAACCTCGTTAAATGTAAACGATAATAATTGTTTTAGAAATCCTTAAAGGTCCAATAAAATAAAAATTAATAATTGATGAAATACAAAAAAATTGCACACAAAAAATTATAAGAAAAATAAAGCTAATCATCTACAACATAACAATTTCATATCTCCTATAAACTAAGTACAATTTATATTTCTTCTCATCAAAACAAACCAAAATAGAAATCCTACATACCTTTTAGAGTACTTGTTTGCTTCGTCCCTAAAAAAGTCTGTAAAGTTTATTTTTTCCCAAGTTTTTCCTTTAACATATAAATTTGATTCAATGTTATCATTACGTTAATTGATCCATTAGTTTTAATAGATCATAAGTGGTTATTGTAATACTGCGTGTTTTCAGAATAAAATATTATGACAAAAATTAGTTTAACAATTTCAGTTTAAATTTGGAAATAAATTAATTTGGAGGGTAAATTGGGAAAATTTAAATTGAGAAAAAAATACTTATTCCTTATTTCAAAATTATAGGACTTAATGGGGCATGATGGCGTCACGTGCGAAAAATAATCCGAATAGTAATTTACTTATGGCTACGTGTTGTTTAAACATAATAAAAATGTCTATGGTGAACAAAAATAATTGGGACGCATTTCAGGAGATTTTGTGATCTTATTTAGGTATTTTAGACTTTTAGAAACTGTCTCAACAAATATCTATATATGTTGGGAGGCTATTGGAATAATTGGATTTTGGATTTGGATTCATTTGGTGGTCCAAATATGGGGCTTTAGGTCCAACTCGAGAATTAGGTTAATATAAGTTGATTAAGGAGGTTAAGAAACCCCCCACCATTAACAACGAACCCTATCAGACACTTTGGGAAAAGAAAAAAGGCTAAAGATCTCACCAAGAAATCCTCAAAAAATTAGGCAAGAATTTTCTTTACAACTTTATTTGTCCCAAAGCTTTCTTAATTCTTTGTGATTTATCTCCCGTGTAAAATTCTGAATTATGTAGGAATTTTTGGTGATATAATGATGAATTGAGTCATGACTGTAGAGGATTTGAATCTCAAATTAGATTCGTAAATCCAAAATTTAGGATGGGTATTAATTGTGGGTTGGATGATGAGAAATTCTTCCTTGATATGATTATTCACATGTGGAGGACTATTATTTATGCTAAAGATCTGGAGTTTATATTGATTATAACCCTTACATAATGGTAGGATCTTATGGTATTTATAGGTATATCTCATTTGGCTTGAACAAACCAACAACATGAAATTCTGGGATTTAGGACTTCAATCTGACATTAAAACACGTAATAAAGTGTCTTAAGAGAGTGAATTTAGTCATAGGGGCCTATTTTAATGATTACATTAGGGTTTAAGCCATTAGAAGCACGTTTGGGCTGAAGATTAAAATTTATGTTCTTGCATTTTTTGGCAAACCTATGTAGTCACACAGGGGAGAACCTATTCGGCCCAGGGGAAAACTAGTTGGAGGGATGGGGTTTATCTTGGGCAAACTAGAATTTTGAGTGGGACCTAGGGTTGTATCTTGGGGATTTTGGATAACCGTACGAGTTGGTGGGATGGGGTTTGAATAATCGAGGAATTTATTAAATATTAATTAGTAACATTATCAATAATTTGTGAGAATAAAACTAACTTGATGGTTAAGTGCATTTTATAATGAAAGAAAATTAATATTTATGGGATGGTAAATCATTAACATAGGATGTTCGCATATAAGCCTTAAGTGGAAGTTAGGGGGCAATTTATAGAGTAATTACCGTAATAAATTAACTAGATGGTCTAAAGTATTATTCATAGGAAGAGAATTTAATAACTTATGGAATGGTCATTTATTAACATAGGATACTATGGATAATCCTTATGGGGAACTTAGGAGTAATTATAAAGTAATTACCTTTACATATTATAAGAGAATAATATGTATTTATATTTTTGTGTGGACGTACCTATGTTCGTGGACGGTCCTATCGATTGGGGTTACACGCGTTCGAGATCGTAGCACATATCGGTGCAGATAGGCTAGGTATAGTGTAGGTCATAAGTTTAGGTACTACGTAGCAGCTCCAATTATGATAGATAAATGTTGATGATGGAATCCATGTGTCACTGCTAGATATGGGTCGTTCAATGGTGTATTCGATAGGTAATACCTCACTTGTATGTGTATTCTGATGTCCAATTTGGATAATAGACTCCTCTGGTCTTATCGATAGAGCACAAATGAGGCACTATTTGTAGATGCCTTATATATATATATATATATATATATATATATATATATATATATATATATATATATATATATATATATATATATATATATATATATATATATATATATATATACAAATAAAAGTGAATCAGTTAATTTCTTAGTCTAATGATGTGGACAATAAGTTATAGAGTCAATACTATATAGTATGCACGATATTTTGTTAAGTCTCTCTATGGGTAGTGATTGAGGTACCTTGGGTAGTAGTAATTGAAATATAAATAATTCCATTTCAATAAATTAATTATGTTAGATGCATCCTTATGTATACATGAGCACATTTACTCGTTACATAATTCTGGACTTGGATGGTTGAATGTTTAGCATTGCTCTTAGATAAGGGGCGAGATATTTAATATGTGTGAATGAGTATGACATATTTGCACTTTGAATTAATTGTACTTTTTCACTCTAAATTTAGTAGGTTAATTCCTTCAACTCTAGGGAGATGATCCAAATTATAAGTATTTTCCCCCTAGGTTCTCCTAGATAAGGATAACAAAACTATCGACAGATCAGCCTTCCAGTCTCACCTTGCATATTAGACTTCAAATCATTGATTCTAGACTAGGTTGCTTCTTTATTTTAGTTTTATTGTTTTTGGGATTATTGTATGGTCATAAGCCCGGAGTCTATTTTATTTCAGTTGGTTGGACACACTTATGCTTATATTGGGTTTTGTTCATATTATGTGGATGTTGGATTTCATTATTGTCTTGGATATTAACTTTTTATTCAATTGTAGTTTACAAATAAATATATTCATATGGTTTGATGCTAAGAATGATATAAATTGTATAACATGCTCTATGTTTGGCGTATTGTATTTGTCCAACCTTTACGTGATAAAATAGGGGTTGTTACAGTTGGTATCAAAGCATCCAGGTCCTAGCATCCTTAGCATCTGTGTTGCATTCATTACGTTCTGCATTGTATTCTTTTATGCATAAAGCCATATATTTAGGAATCATTTTATTCTTTACGATCTGTTACTAATACAAACCTTATTTATTTTAGATGGCAAATAGTAGGAAAGGCAAACCAAGACATGTCACCACACCAACTGTAGATGAGGGTACTCAGCAAGAGCCACCGCAACACCCACAGCCACCACCAGCCACACATGTGGTTGGACCGACAGAGATGGCCATTATCGTGGCTCAAGCAGTGTCCACAATAATGGTCTGTATGCTACATCATATCCAACCACCGCAGCCACAATAACCAACACCATCATAATAGGTGGTTCTACTAGTCCAAACACCTGAATTGATCTAGTACAGAGCTAGGGAGGCCATCACTAAGGGATAACCATATGTGCTTGCTAGCAGTTCAGATATTTTAGTGGCAAGACAATGGAAAAAGAACATTTAGCATCACTTATGGATAGTGGAGGGTATGACAGTTCAGAGTTAGATGTTAGCCTTACTTCGACTTTTAGGGGAATCACTTGAATGGTGGGAGTCCATCACTTTAGCAGCAGAGAGGTAAAGTTTGACCAACGATGAGTTTGGGAGAAATTTGAGGGGAAATATTTTCCTCGAGCGATAAAATGATAAATGATAAGAAAATTCATGGACCTCAAACACGAAGGTCGCATTGTGGTAGAATACAAGGAAGAGTTTACTTCCCTTTCTTATTTTTCTAAGGAGGAGGTAAATACAGAGCATATAAATATGGATAAGTTTGTGGAAGGGACGACCTGGCACATTAGGAAGGCACTTCTGGGAAATATGGGATTCATTACTTATAATCAGATGGTGGATGTCGCCCTTTTACACAGTCAGGACCATAGGACATTCCAAAAAAATAAAGGGAAGAAGAACACCACTCTAAGATGTTGAACCCATAGGGTAGGATGAATGGGGGTAACATCCAACGAGCCCAGCAGTTTTGGGATCCTCAATCTTCAGAGAAGCATAAGAGATTCAGGGGTTTCGATGATTGAAACATGTAGAATCAGCAGGGTCAAGGCCAGTAAGGTCAACAGGCAGAAAGACGCCCATTTCATGGGAACTGTTATATATATAGTGAGAAGGGGCAATTTTCCAGGAAATTCCCTCAAGGAAATCAGGCAACACAGGAGCTATGGGACAACGATGACACCAGGTACCTCAGGGGAAGTGTCAACGAATGCAGTCCCAACCAGTGGTGGTAGTATCAGTCTTACCAGCAATATAAGCTCCACCTCAGGGATAGAATCCATAGTTACAGCACGAACGTGTGTATCATATCGTACCCAGAGAGGGACTAGTGCCAATATAGAGAGGTGATGGTATAATTTTTTATCTTTTAAGGCATGCTTAGTTTAGTACTAGTGTGTAGTAATGAATTGTTAATACTAACTTATTAGTTCATCGAGGAGGGTAGATTTAGTTTTTAACATAACATTTTACATTATTTCACCGCGAGTTGTAGGACAGGAGTCTGTATTATGTCATGTGTAGAGGTATAAGGATTGACCTTAGTAAAACTCAGGGTTGAAGCAAACCAATTTTCATAAGTAACGTAGGAGTATGATAGTATCTTAGGGATGGATTGGAAAGAAAATCATAGTGCTTGTGTTGATTTTATGAGACTATTTTGAGTTAATGGTCGAATATAGTGCGACTAGTTGAACAATGGTGCTCACCATTACTGTGAGAACTATTACGGGAATTTTAATACATTGAGTTTAAACATGGTAAAATTGGTGGCGATAGAAACTGTAGATTTGCAAGATAATTTCTTAAAATTTGGCATGCTAAAGAGGGAGAGATGTATTAAGGCAAACTTAAAAATGTCAAAATTGTATAACGCTCAGATGGGGTGAGGATTAAAACCATTCGTGATTTCAATGAGGTTAACGCACGAGTGGTTATACCTAGGAGTAAAGTCTCCATGTGACTTCAAAACATGAAGGGAGACAACACAAATAGGAAATTGGTATGAGTATGACGTGACTTGTGCATCATCGCCCGATGTTTGGCGATGCACTGATGATGAGTGAAGTTTATGGATGAGTAGGTCCCCAACAGTGAAATTCTAGAGGCATTATATTAGAACCAACAAAGGTTCAAAGAAACCATAAATTCTATACATTGTGGGACCCATATAAACCCGAAAGGGTTGCCCTATCGAGAGTGGGCGCCACCATGTGAAATCGTAGGATTTGTTACTAAAGAATTTATTGAAATTAGAGATACAATGAATGTTCGATTTTGGGTACTAAATGTAGAATATATGCTAATAATATCATGTTTTAAGGGACAAATAAATGCAATAAATATCTAGTGAAGAATTCATATTAAATTTAACGGTATGCAAAGTGAAAAGCATTCATATTGTAGAGTATTTGGTTACTTTGAGAACGTTAGGAAGATGTGCAGGGTCATTAATAGTGTTACAATAATGAAGATGTTATTGAAAATCGGTAGTAGTAACCTTTAGTTGAATGATTAGGCTTGTGGAGCCTTAGAATTTATTAATCACATTACTAGACTTAAGTTTATAAATGACCGACAAATCTATGTAGCAGTCTATCAGGAGGGTTTTGTTTTGGATTTCTCTTACGAGACGTCCCATACACGAAATTAAAAAAATGTCGGGAGTTGAGAGATATTGGATTCTAGAATATTTTATTACTGTTCTTGGTATGATCAAACTGATAAATTTATCGGGATTTAGTGTATCCCTTATAAGTGATTTAATCACGGGTGATCAATCTTTTATCAAAATAATCAGGAATCGCATTTTGTTCATTCTTAGCATCACTGTCAAAAATATTTTTAATTACTAACCACCTAGGTTAAATTAAGTTTGTTCCAAATTTTATCTTTCATTAATTTAACAACAAGTAGAACTACAATAAATTAACCAAACCATCTACACAATAATAGTTTGAACTATGACATGACTGATATATAAATAAGTAAGATCGAATAAATCATCGATTCCCAAAACCAATCCAAATATAAGTCTAAAATAATAAAACTGAATTTGAATATGGTAGGATAAATAACTGAAGAAATAAATACTCTAAAGGGGAAACAAGCCCAAATTAAATACTGAAGAATCTCCTATCTAGATGTGAATAAACGAAAGTATCTAAAGCAACTATTGTAAGCATCCACAAGTGCTGCAGCTACGCATCCCTGGATAGAATCATCAATCTTGGTGTCTCTGTGGTTGGACACTTAAAAGGTTTTGAAAATATTTTGACATGGGTCAGAGCCCAAGAAAATAGTTTGAAAACATTTTGAAAGTGTTTAAATCAGTTATTAGATACACGTGTTAGTTTCCAAGTACACTCCCTTGAGATCATCATCTATCCACTAATGTGCACGCCTAACCCACCCTATCAAGCTATGCTACCAAATACAAGTAGATAACATATAACATATCTAAATAACCTTAATAGGTCTAGTTGACTCGTATTATCCATACAACATGCTACCACAATATGAATAATATATTGCCCACATGATATTATTAGGTGATCTATTTAAGTTTCTTCACTTATATTCCTTTTAGATATACACAATCTATAAATTTTACTATCACACATAAGTATATATATTTAACTTGTATATATTTAACACACATATAATATATACAACTATTGCATCCCCTTAATGGCCCCTCGTGATGCTGACATACTCTGCTATCAAGTTCATGTCTCCTTTAACTCAAAATCTATAAACACGCACTAGAGGAAAACATGGCTTTAAGCCTTTGGGGTACACACATGCCTAACGTATCCAAACAACACATTGGTCCCACTAATACACAGTATATAGTGAGGCTCCCTAAGTTCCACGCTCTGGGTCACACATCCAAACCTCACTGGAATCGTTATGGTGGGATCTCCCTCTATGACGTTCTGATAGCAGGCAGCGTACGTATGTTCACAGACATGATCAAATCACAAACTTAGGTATTCACACAACCTATTTATGCATATATTTCAATGGGTATACACAAATCCCAATCATATAAGTCCGTACATGATATATATCTCTTGCATACTCAACATACTAAAATAATTCTCACATATTATTTATTTCATGAAATTTTTGGCATTACGCACTACCCAAAGGGTCCCACCTATCCCTTATGTCAATTCAGTAATTAAACATCTCTATACTACTAATTTAACTGTAACACCCCATATTTTTAAGAATTATATATTTAATTAATTCGTCTAATTTAAATTACTTGTGTGTCGTAATTTAATGGAATTAATTATTATGAATATATTAAAATATTAATCAAGAGAGTAAATGGTTAGTATTTATGGAATATAAATTACTAAGTGAATCGTAATAATTAATTTACGTCATAGAGTATGGTAATGACGTGGTATTATTTTACCTCAACTAGGAGTCGGGCATAGAGTATATTGGGGTCGAGATAAGGAGTTTAGTAAAATAATTCGGTTGTCAATTCTGAGTGCACGGTTGATTCCAAATGGTCAAAATAGTTTTAAAAGTGATATCGGGGTTAGTAAATGGGTTTCGGGACGTTTTCAGGCATTACCGGACCCACATAATGGTGTTCGGGAAATTTTAACTTAGCATGCAAGCATAATTTTGGGATTAATACATTAAAACCTATGTTTGAGAGTTTAGGAGACAAATCAAGAGGGGATTTTTGTATTTTTCGTGGAATCACCATCAACACCAAAGGAATTCAAACTCTACAAATTAGAAAAGTCAAGTGGTTAAGTTGCTTTTAATTTAAATTGAAGTCTTCAATTCATATCATGGTGGGTGTGATAAAATCCATTTTTTTGGTTGGGTTGATACATAAATTGTTTTACGAATTTATGGAACAATACGGGTATTATATTTTGAGGAAAAGTGATATCTCAAAAAATAATGTTTGGGAATTAAAGTCGTGATTTTTCTTAAACCCATAAGTTCATCCCCTAATATTGATAATTTGAGAATACAAATTTCGATAGATGTGTTGTTAATATATGTAATTTCTCCATATGAATTGAGGAAGGAATTATAGAAGTGTTAATGATTTGAAATCTATGAAACCAAATTAATTATGGTTACGGAATTTTGGGACATGAGATTTAGTAAGGATCGTTGTTATATAAAGGTTTACAGAAAAAGAACTCTGGTAAATAAGGTTTGAGTTTTCATGTAACGGAGGACGAACTGTAGGGGAGAGAGAGAGAGAGAGAACACCCATAAGTCGCTCGAGCGACCTGGGCCTTCGTACGCGCGACACCACCTCTCGTTCGAACAACATGGTGGAACGTTTGAGCGACGTGGATGGGCCAGGCCCAATATCGTTATTTTTCTATTTTGGGCCGGAGGATATGATTTTTGGGTGGTTTAGGATAATTCAGTTGGGAGTTATTCTTTTATATTAGGGATTTTAAAAGGTGTTTAATATAGTTAATTATGTAGGGGAAACGAGAAAAAAATCTACAATATAAGATTGGAGCAATAAATTCTAAGGAATAAATTATGGACTGAGCGAATGTGTTCGGGCATTTTAGGAGAGTGACACCATTTTAATAAATTAATTAACTTGGAGTAAAAAATTGACTCATATATTTTAGGCTAGTGCTACATGAGTTAGGCACAGATTAGGTGGGTTTAAATTAATCATATATATATATATATGGTGAGTGTATTAGTATGTGTATATATATTATTGTTTTCTCTTTTAATATCAATGTAGATGTTTTAGAAATACAGATCCCTCTAGTGCTATCATAGGAGGTTCGCGATGTGGGTGAATCCCCTCGCTAGTGAATGCAGGGCGAGTATAATGCCCAGGTCATAGGCATCCAATATTTATATGTTGTGACTTTTATTGGGGGTGAGACGCTTTGGGTATGATTCGGTCTCACAACCGAGGAACTATGACCGCCCCCGCTAGGTTTATTTTAATTTTCACTGATTTGGGAGCTAGGCGTGTCGGGGTGTCCAGATGGATGAGTATACTTGGGGTGATAGCGTTTTAGAGAAAGCATCTGATGAGTTCTTACTCAAGAGGATGAATATTATATGCAACATGTGTGTAATGTGTAGTATAGGTATACATATATAATAGTGTCGATAATTATATATGGGTGAAATACTTGGAGTGAAATGGTATCATTTGTATAACTAGTGAAATTGTTATATACTTAACTAAAAATGATAAATTAAGCTAATGTGAGAAATAACTTATCAATCATTAGAGAAAGTTACTCGAGCTAGATTAAGGTTTCAGGTAGCAGTTATAACAAGGGTAGTATATCTAGAAAGGTTATAAGAGAAGCGGTAGGTGTGAACAATAGTTGAGGGATGAGTACTATCTAAAGTGAGTGCAACACTAACTTAAATATGAAAAGCATACAATCATTTTAATTATTGCAATATTAATCACTTGCTAAATATTTTCAAAATATTTTGGGTTCTAACCCTTAGGATGCCAGACTTGAGATTCTATTCCAGGGATATGCAGTTGTGGTATATGTGGATGCATGCAGGAGATTTGATTAGACGCATCGGTTTTTCCTTCTTAGATTAGAGATCTCATTTCAGTTACAATTTTATTTAGGGAACGTTGCCCAATTTACTCTCAGATTCAGTTTTGGATTTATTTATTTTTTCGTTGGATTGTTATGTTGGATTTGGATTTGCAGTCGATGGTTCATTCGGCCAATTTCTTATTTATTTATTCAGCATTATTTTTAGACTCATTAATGGTGTGTTTGAATTATTAGTTAAATCTATTCTGCATGTTTATTTATCAATTTAATGAAAGATAAAATTTAACACCAGTTTAATTAATCATTTAGGTTGTTAGTAATTAATGTGGTTTCGACAGTGATGCTAAGAATGAACCAAATAGAAATCCTTATTTAATTTAATAAATGAATGATCAATCGGTATTTAATTAAGATGGGTGTCACAGTAACCTAAATCAAAGTCTCTATATATAACCCTCAATCGGTTCTGCATTATCAATTCATGCCTTAATTTCCTCTTATTAAGAATCACTGAGTCTAGATTTTGTACCAACTAACCTTCTCAAGTCTTTGTACAATTATTAAAATCACCACCAAAGTTTTTCCATCATTAGTTTCATAAAAATTAACACAAAAAAATTTCTAGGTATATCAAGTACCATGAATCTGGTCTAGTACATGGCCGAACCAGTTTTGGGTGGTAGTCGAACTAGTTCGAACCACTTGGAACTTCTTGTTCCCCACTATTATGGGTTTCACCATTTTTAACCCACAATGTCTTCATGCAACACACCTAAACTCCAATATAATTTGTCTCAACATCATTCAAGAGTATTGTTGATACTAAAATTAGTATGCTGATGTGGACGAATAATAAGAAGACACGTGTCAATCTACGTGGCACAATAGCAACGAGGAAGATTATTGCCCCGACCAACATACTCACTCCGAGCAACAGGTATACTCCGAGGAACGCCAGTCTTCCGAGGAACACCAACCCTCCGAGGAACTCTTATCCTCCGAGGAACTCCAATGCTCCGAGGAACTCTTGGACGACGAGCAACTAAGGCGGTTCGAGCTGCATCTCGACCGCAGCATTAATTGCCAGATAATCAACAGTTCAAATATTCATTGAATGCTTATCATCTTGACGCACACGTTTGAAGAACATTAAAGGAATTACCCTTTCATATGTGTATCATTTAATGTAACCCTCTTTCTTGTACAGCCTAAGGGCTATAAATACCTTGTATCACCCTCATTCAAAGGGACCGGAATTTCTTGAGAGCACTTGTAATCAAGAATTCCCAAACACTCAACAATAACATAACAGTGGACGTAGGCCATTCATATAAGGCTGAACCACTTTAAAATATTTTGTCTCATTTATTTATCTGTGATTAAATAATTAGAGTAATCTAGTTTTTTACATCAACAGATTGGCGCCGTCTGTGGGAACGATTGTTATTATTGTTTTTCACCAAAAATCATTCATCATCAATGGCGGATAATCCAGAATCTAGCAATCAAAACGCTGGAAATGCTGGAAATCCTCCAAATCCATCTGCACCTCCAGATCTGGCTGGGATTATGACGAATCTGGCTCAAGGACAAACCGCCATGCAAGAAACAATGAGGCAACTCATACAAACCCTTCATGGCGGTGCACCTGCACATTCAGGACAGCGAAGTGGTCAGAGGCAAACTTATTTACTTTCTTCACGATCCAGGCGTACTGAGTCATATCGTAATGAGGAGTCTGATGATTTATCTTATAAACCTGGGCAAACTTCGTCAATAAGGGCTACAAATACTGATCAACGTATCACTCTCTCTCCAGAAAGACTCAGTGCCTTAGAAAGATTGAGTAGGGTGTCTCCTTTCAGTCGATTAGGCCCTAGGAGGAATAGGAGTCCACCTAAGACCATGTCGAGGAGTTTTCGAAGACCATCAAATTTAAGAGAAGGATCAGCACAATCACGACTAGTTGCTCGTCAAGATAGATCTCAGGAGGCCACATCAGAATAATCAATTTCTCGAACTAATAAGCCCGAGGAAGGAAACGATGCATGGAAAGGTTCCATTCAGCACTTGGAGGATAGATTGGGAGAAAAGGCCAAGGCGAAGAATCCCTTACAACGAACTTTTATTCAAGTGACACCTTTTGTCCAGGCCATTGTGGGTTTTCCTACCCCGTCGAAATTTAAAGCACCAGTAGTGACCCCCAAATATGATGGAAAGACAGATCCTGTTCTTCATATAGAGCAATATCAAGCTACCGCTGATATCTATGATGTCCCCGACGAAATGAGATGCAGAGCATTCTCAAGAACTCTGACTGGAGCTGCCCAGATATGGTACAATAATCTTCCTCGGGGTAAGATTTCAACTTTCTTTCAGTTGGCCGAGTTGTTCATCGGCAATTTCTATTTTGGAGCAAAGCCAGTAAAACCAGTAGCACACTTGTTAAGTGTTAGACAAAAATCTGGTGAGAGTACTAGAGACTACATAACTTGTTTCAATAACGAGAAGCTGGAAGTCATAGATTATGAGGAGAAGACAGCAATCACCGCCTTGATGAGTGGGTTATTGCCTAATAAGTTGTATTACACTTTGGCGAAAGATCCACCTAAAACTATGTCAGAGTTGATGGAAAAAGTGGCCAAAATCATGAATTTCGAGGAAGCTATGGCTGCAAAGAAGAATATGGATAAAGACACCAAGGTGGAAGTCGACAAGTCTAAAAATAAAGAGCATAAGGGCAATGGCGGTGACAAGCGTTCCAGAAATAATAAGTCATTATGGGAAGTCCTGAAGAAATTCGATAATTATACTCCCTTGAAAATGGGTATTAATCATGTCTTGGAAGAAATCAAGAATAGCGAGGAGGTAAAGTGGCCGAAGAAACTGTGGTAGACCCTGATGCGAGGAATAGGGATAAATATTGCGAGTTCCACAAAGATCATGGCCATATGACTAAAAATTGCATAGCTCTTCAGAACGAGATTGAAACAATCATCCGAAGAGGAAATCTAGCAAAGTATGTTGATCGAGGAGGTGAAAGAAGAAATAATGATCGAACTAGAGAGAGATCTAGATCTCCTCGTCGAGTAGAGGAGAAAAAGAAGAGAGGCCATGAAGATGATGCCGAGGATGACCCCGATCTTCCCAAGAAACCAAGGCAGCCAGAACGAGAGGTATTTTCCATACATTTTGGGTCATTTGATTGTAATGTAATTACAGGAGGAGATGCAGGAGGAGGAGATCTTACTGCAGAAAGAAAAGCTTACCTCGAAGAGGCACAAGCTTGCTCGTACATTCAGCGAATAAATTTGGCCGAGGAGGATCGTCCGAGGAAGTTAAACAAAGAGAAGCTGGTTATTGGCTTTTCAAAAAATAACTTGGCAGGTGTTCTTTACCCTCACGACGACCCTTTGGTGATCAAAATGAGGATGAAAGAAGTAGTGATTTCAAGGGTGCTGGTAGACAATGGCAGTTCGACAGACATCATGTACTATTCATGCTTTGACAGTTTAAATTTGAAATTATCTCAATTGGAGCCTTATCACAGACCTCTTCTGGGTTTCGCTGGCGAGAAAGTTTTTCCACTTGGGACGATCAAGTTGGATATATTCATTGGAACTTGGCCTGCTTGTCGAACAGAGAGAATACGCTTCTTTGTGATGGATAAGAATGTGCAGTCAGCTTACAACATCATCATGGGAAGAGTTGGTTTGAAGAAGTTCGAAGCAGTGCCATCTACAGTACATCAATGTTTAAAATTCCCAACAAATTTCGGAGTGGTAGTGGTGAAAGGTGACCAAAAAGTAGCTCGAGAATGCTATTATTCATCTGCCGAGCAAGAGGAACTTGAAGAGTCAAGGAAAAAGACTACTACTTACCAGGTGGATGAAAGTACAGAAATTGAAACACTTGATAAAAGAGATGAATCCCAACTTGTAAAAGGACAGGTGGTGGAATCTACAGAAAATGTTATTCTGGACGACGAACACCCTGAACGAGTAACCCAGATAGGTTCGTCGTTGGATGCTTCAATAAAACAGGAGTTGATAACTTTCTTGAGAAACAGAAAGAAAAATTTTGTGTGGAGTCATGAAGACATGCCAGGAATAGATCCAAACTTCTTATGTCATGAGCTCAATGTGAATAAGGAGATCAAGCCTGTAAAGCAGAGAAGAAGGGTATTTAGCCCCGAGAAGAATCAAGCTATTCAAGAGGAGGTCGAAAAGCTCCAGAAAGCCCAATTCATTGAAGATGTGAAGTATCCAGACTGGTTGGCAAATGTGGTGATGGTAAAGAAGAAAAATAATAAATGGAAAATGTGTGTTGATTTCACTGATCTCAACAAGGCCGGCCCAAAGGATCACTTCCCATTGCCCAGAATTGACCAACTAGTGGATGCTACCTCGGGGCACGAGCTGCTCAGCTTCATGAATGCTTACTCTGGTTACAACCAGATCAAAATGAAACCTGAAGACAGGTAAAGCACTTCTTTTATTACCCCTAGGGGAACTTATTGTTATAATGTTATGCCTTTTGGTTTGAAAAATGCAGGAGCGACATATCAGCGGCTGATGAACAAGGTTTTTGCCGAACAAATCAGTTGCAACATGGAAGTCTATGTCGACGATATGCTGACAAAGAGAAAGAAAGATGATGAGCATCTAGTTGACTTAGGTCAGACCTTTGATCAACTGGATAAATACCAGATGAAGCTCAACCCGACGAAGTGCACCTTTGGAGTACGAGAAGGAATGTTCCTCGGGTACATCATCAACCAGCGAGGCATTGAGGCAAATCCAGCAAAGATCAAAGCTCTTTTAGGGTTGCGATCTCCAATGACGAAGAAAGAAGTGCAGAGTCTTACAGGACGAGTTGCAGCGCTCAATAGATTTGTATCTCGAGCAACTGATAGGTGCCTTCCATTCTTCAAAACACTCCGAAAAACTTTCGAGTGGAATGATGAATGTGAAAAAGCCTTTCAAGACTTGAAAAAATATCTGGGAACACCTCCACTGCTGTCCAGGCCAGTGATGGGAGAAAAGTTGTACTTATACCTGGTAGAATTTACATATCCTGATACCCCCGAGGAGCAAAAGTTGCTCGCTAACCAACCTGTGGATGTTACAGGATCAACAGACATGAGTCCAGATCAACTCCGGTTGGTAAAAGGGCTTGTGGATGTCGAAAGATCATCAAATTCAAACCCAGACCAACTCCGGTTGGTAAATGGGCGAAAATAGATGGTCGACGAAGAACAAAAAAATATCAGGGGAGGATGAAAGGAAACAGCAGATATTTCACCGAAGAACTCTGTCAGAAAAGAAATTTGAAGACGAGTTACCTACATGGAAATTATATGTAGATGGGTCATCTTGCACAACAGGTTGTGGGGCAGGGATTGTTTTGAACACCCCAGACGAGATTGACGTGGAATATGCCTTACGATTCCAATTCAAAGCTTCCAATAACGAGGCTGAGTATGAGGCCATAATAGAAGGTCTTAATTTAGCAAAGATTGTGGAAGCGCAACAAGTGATGGTATTCAGTGATTCTCAATTAATTGTGAATCTGATGATGGGAACGTATGCAGTTAAAGGAGATTTAATGGTCAAGTATCATGCAAAGGCGATGGAGTTGTTGGCAGAATTTGATGCCATTCAGTTAATCAGAATACCCAGAATGGAGAATGCACAAGCAGACGCACTGGCCTGACTAGCATCAGCTACTCGTACCGAGTTGCGAAGAACGATACCAATTGAGGTGTTAGAAAGTCGAAGCATAGATGAAGGCCTGACGATGAATGTTATTTCCCTTGATTTAGGACCATCTTGGATGGATCCCATCAGGGCATATGTCGAGGAAGGAGAATTACAGGAGGATAAGATCGCTGCCAAGAAATTGAAGTTTAAAGCTGCTCGGTATGTACTAACTAATGGTGCTTTGTATAGACGAGGAATTATGGTGGGTTTGCAGAGATGTGTACATCCCTCCGAGGTGAAGGAATTGATTAAAGAAATCCATGAAGGGTACTGTGGAGCCCATATAGCAGGTCGAACACTTTTGCAAAGGGTGATGACGCAAGGATACTACTGGCCAACGATGAGGGCTGATTGTATAACTTATGCTAAGAAATGTGATAAATGCCAACGTTTTTCTTCCATCTGACGTACTCCACAAGCATTGTTGACACCCATAACTTCCCCTTGGACTTTTGCCATGTGGGGAATTGATTTGGTTGGACCACTGCCAACGACCCGAGGAAGATTCAAGTACCTCGTCGTCGCAGTGGATTATTTTACTAAGTGGGTAGAAGCTGAGCCTCTGATTGATATGACATACGAGAAGGTGTACCAATTCGTTTGGAAGAACATCATCTGCCGATATGGTCTCCCTCATGCCTTCATCGCAGACCATGGAACACAGTTTGATAACGAGGAGTTTGCCGCCTATTGTCATCAGTCAAACATTTTGAAGGTTCATTCAGCACTAGGCCATCCTCAAAGCAATGGGTAGACTGAAGTGACGAAAAGAACATTATTAAATAGTTTGAAGAAGAGGCTAAGTGAGGCTAAAGCTAATTGGATTAATGAGCTACAATCAGTATTGTGGGCTTACCGAACAACTCCCCGAGCAGCGACTAGAGAATCACCATATATGCTGGCGTTTGGAAGTGAGGCTATAATACCTGCTGAGTTGGGTCTCCCAACACACAGAGTGCTGAATTTCAATTCCCCAGTCAGTGACTTGATGAGAAGATTAGATTTGGACATGCTCGATGAGGTTAGAGAAGAAGCAGCCATTAGGAATGTTGCATATCAACAACGAACAACTACTACAATAAGAGGGTGAAGAAATGTGATTTAAAAGAAGGAGATTACGTGCTAAAGAAGGTCATTCAGAAGCACAATAAATTGGAAGCAAATTGGCATGGACCTTACTGAGTTACAGAAGTTGTTCGACCAGTAACATACCGAATAGAAACTCTAGAAGGAGAGGAATTCAAGAATGCATAGAATGCTGAACACCTACGCAAGTATTATCAGTAATGTAAAATGTAAAGCAGTTATATCAATATGAATAAAACGATGATATTTCACCATCTTCTCTCCTTTTATTGAAAGTTTTTCGGGGAATACTAGTGTACAACACTACGCTGCTCGACAGCAAAAAGAAGACGATAGTTCAGACCCACGACCAACTCCGGTTGGTAAAAGGGCGAGAACAAACTATACTCCTTTGGTTAGGAGGCATACACTAGCGTGACCGACTCCGGTTAGTAAAATAACTAGTGGACACTGATAGTTCAGACCCACGACCAACTCCGGTTGGTAAAAGGGCGAGAACAAACTATACTCCTTTGGTTAGGAGGCATACACTAGCGTGACCAACTCCGGTTGGTAAAATAACTAGTGGACACTGATAGTTCAGACCCACAACCAACTCCGGTTGGTAATAGGTCGAGAACAAACTATACTCCTTTGGTTAGGAGGCATACATTACCGTGACCAACTCCGGTTGGTAAAATAACTAGTGGACACTGATAGTTCGAACTCAGACCAACTCTGGTGGGTAAAAGAGCAAGAACATATAAAAATGCCAATCTCGGTTGGTTAAGAAACAAAATATGCCAACTTATGTTGGTCGGAAGGTAAAACTATTCCAGAAAATACAAAATATTCCAAACTGAACCAAGTATGGTTGGTCGGGATCAAAATCCACTAACTGTAGTTGGTCGACGAGGATAAAATTATCGACCTTAGTTGGTCGGACACATTTTATGAAAAAATTTACCAAGTATGGTTAGTCGGGGATAAAAACTCTCACTAATTATAATTGGTAGACGAGCACAATTTCACAACCTTGGTTGGTTGGAAAAATTTTAAACATTTTTATACTCATTACTTTATTATTAAGTGATCGAGCAACATTACTGATACTTGTAACTTTTTATTACTAGATTGGTCGATGAACCACAAAATATTGTTATGCAATCACAAATATAAAAGTGTTAGACAAGTACAAAACAATAGCAATACAGATTTGCAAACAGAAAATGAAAGTCTTTCATTAAAATTCAAAACGAATTACAAATTACATGTATACTAACTATTACATTGAGATCCCTACTCTATTGGTTTCTTTCCCTCAGCTTTTGAAATAGGTTCCTCGTCAGCAGGTGGATGATTTCAAGTCTGAGGAGAATTAATAAAATTAAAGTCCTTTAGCATTCTGACATTCATTACTGAAGGTGTGTCCAATAGATGCTCGGGACGAGATACCTCGATCTGAGAATGAAGATTGTAGCCACCGAGGTATTGTGCAATTAAGCTCCGAGGAATAGCATGAGCTGGGATCCATTCCTTGTCCAAATTGAACGGTGTCACAGGCAAGTCAAGTACCCCAGGGTCATAATAGTCCCATAAGTAATGTCCCTGTTCAAGTTTCAACACGTATAAGGCATTTAACCAGCCTTGTTTATAGCCATCATTAGTGGCATTCTGGATACGAGCATCTAAATGGAATAGTGCCTCGTTGTACCCAGCCATCCAAAATTCCCTGGGCTACTTATGGAATTGGAAAGTTAGTCTCTCCAACTCCTCGTGAAGGTTTTTTGCAAAAATGTCCTTATTCTCTAAAGCAGACTTCGTCGCAGTAAGTTGATCCTCCAAAGTTAGGATTTTCTTGGACATTTCAGACAAAGCCCTATCTTTTGCATTCAACTGGTACACTTGAGTTTCCAATGTTGACAGAGTATGAGCTTCTTCAATACTACGAGGAGTTCTTGATCGACTCCGAGCAGGTGGAGTACTTCGTTCCTCGACAACATCCTGGGAAACTCTTCCTCGCCCACGAGAACCTCTTCCTCGTCCTCGAGTAGAAGTAGAAGTACCAGATCTTCGTAGGATATCCAACTCTTGCCTTAATTTGGCATTCTCAACCTCTAAGAAGGAAAATCCCTCATCGGTCACTGGGATTACCGCTGTTGAAGAAGAGGCTGCAGACTTATATTGTGCTAGCTCATCTGCAAATTATTATTCACTTGCTCCAGCAGTTCAGCAATTTGTCTACAAGCTTCAACTTCTCTCTTTAGGGTCCTTTCCCTGACATCATACCCAGTAAGGAGTTTGTCGTAGCCCTTCTCGGCAGAAAGCTGTTGATATTTCTTTTCATACCCCTCATGTAACAAGGCATTTGACTCCTTGTACTGAGTCTGAAGATCTTCTAGAGTATATTGAAGCTCCTCGATCATATCATAGTAAGTCACGTTGTTAGCCATAGCTCGATCAAGTAATCCCTTCAGGTATTGATAAGCTTCTACTGCCTGCTCTGAAGCACCATGGCCAAGGATGTCGGCAACTTCTGATGCACTTAGGTCTGTGTGACCAGCTTTATAATATTCATGGCATTGCTGCATCAACTTTATGTCATTAGCAGATAAAAGATCCATCCTGGCCAGAAACTAACAGAGAAAGAAAAAGAAGATCAAGATAGAGTGCAGATAAAGAAGATATAATCATATGGAAGAAAAGAACTCAAATTTTATTAGATCATAAGGAAAAGTTACAAAGATCTGGGATACAAAGTACAAGTAAAAGAAAAACAGAAAGAGAATACCGAACAACTTCACACCTTTTCCTTCTCTCCCAAGACTTTCTCGGGAGGCTGGGACGAGGAGCTTGGTTGCTCGGTGGAAATAATGAGTTGGTCGGCGGGAGCTGGAACTTGTTCTGGAGGAGCTGGCAGAGATGAAAGCTCCTCGTCAGCAGGCTGGGTAAGGATGATATCACCCACTACCAATGAAGATTCTTCTGAGGCAGCTTCGTCCTCTTCTTCATCCTCGATGGCTGGGGGAGGACGAGGGAGATGCTGTTGAAATAACTCGGAGTCCTCGCTCACCTTCAATTCTTGCAAAGCAGCAACCTATCCATCTCGGAAGTATTTCAATCTTCCATATTGCACCTGAGTCATCATGGCAGCTACTCCCTTGTTCCACCCTTTGTTCCAACCTGTGTTGAAAGACTTATTTATTGCCATTTTTCTTTTCATTTTCTCCGAGGAGATCTTCTCGTATAGAAGGTCCTCGGAGGCTTTCCGCTTGGCCTCCAACTCCTCTTTCTGAAGATTTGCTTCGCGTAGAAGGGTCAGCTCTTCCTCAGCTGATTTCAGCTTATTTTCAAGCTCCCCGAAGGTAGTGAGCTTCTCGGCGTATTTCTTATTCTCTCTTTCCATGTCCTTCACTTTATTTCCCAACTGCACCTTCTTTGCTTCAGATGCAGCCAATTTCTTCTCCCATTCACCTTTATCCTCATCGTACTTTTTACAGGATTCCTTCAGAGATTGGGCCAAACCCTGGAATGCATCCTCTACTCCAGACGAGGAGCTTGAAGCCTTGAGCGCTTCATCTTTCTTCACAATGGTGTTAAAGCAACTCACCAGTTGAAAAAAGAAGGTAGTGATGAGTTAGTGCCGAGATACATACATTGATAGAAGGAAAGAAGAATTCAAGATAAGAAGAAACTTACTGAAGCAATGTGACGAGTATCTAGGGATGTCAGCATATCCCTAGACATGTTTTCCTCGATGCCTTGGACTTCAGGAGTAGTCCAAGTCTTTACCGAGCTCATTGCAGAGCTCGGGAGAATAATGGTTGGAACACCATCTCCACTAGTTTGGAGTTGGGGAATGACTTCAGAAAAACTAACCGAGGAGGACTTCTTCAATATCCTCGGTGTCTTCTCAACAACCTCAACAAAAGAAGAATTTTTGGTTGGAGAGATAGTGATTACTTCCACAGGCGCATCCTTCTGTACAAGAGCCACTGGGGGCTTCTCGGCGGCCTTCTGAGGAGCAGCAGAAGGGGCAACATCCATTTTCTTTGTCCCCTTTGGGACATCATCTTTATTTCTCTTTCCATCTCCAGCAGATGAGGTCTCTTCAAAGAGAGTAGGAACTCTTCTCTTGCCCATCTTCTGACTCAAAGGAATGTGAGAGTCTGGTGAAGAGTCTTCAGAAGCTGGAAATGGTTCGCTAATGCTAGCCACAGGACGAGCAGTATAAGAGGATGTATAGCTCCTGTACTGCAGAAAGTATGAAGCAGACCTAATGTGATCTTCTGCAACCTTCTGATGCAAACTCCAGATATGTTTTAAATGCTTGATATTAACTTCTGTTTCTTTTGGAGTTTTTCTCTTGCTGTCAACTGCAAACAAAAACATAGTGAAATATCAGTCATACATTTTGTCAAACACAATGAAATCATAATTTCAAAAAACAAAATAAGATGAAAATAACCTATCCCATTGCCATATGGGGGGCATTTGGGACCCTCATATAATGCATCTCCAACCAAAGGGGCATGTTGCCAATTTTTTATAACTACTCCATGTTCAAAATAATCCCTGTTAGCATCATGGAGGTTGACTACTAGAGCCCTATTCAAAAATCTAGTTTTTAAATAATAAACATTGTCTAAAACAGCCCATCTATAATAGTACATAATCTCAGGAATTCCTATACGAGTTCCATGAGTTTGATTTAACCTATACACCCCATTAACTATTCTCCATGTGTTGGGGGCTATTTTTGCAGGGACAACATCGAAATACTGACAGAACTCTAAGCATAAAGGGTTTGGTGGAAAAGAAAATCCACATTGAGCAATAAAGAGGCTAGGGAACCAATGTCCTTCAGCCAAATCAAAATAACTTGAAGGCTCAGAAAGAACCTCCAAAATTACCCAAGATGGAATAGAGAAATCAGAACGGAATTTCTCAAGAGACTCAATAATGTAAACCATGATGAATAAAAGAAGAAGGAAGAAGAGCTTACAGTGAAAAAGGAGATCTGTTGACAAACAAACGAAGAATGGGATGGACGCACAGGAGAGAGAAAAGCTATAGAAAACTCGAAAGAAGAAATTGAAAAGGTAGAAGACGATGGGATTGCCTCTGAAGCTTAAATACTTTGCCTTAGGAAACGGAGAAAGAAATGATTACAAAATGGAAACTATTACGCTACCGGCGGCTAAAAGGACAAAAAGGGCACGAAGATCGAAGCGCCTATAAAAATGAAAAAAGGCGGATTCTGCGAATTTGGAAGGAAATTCAAATATGAAGAAAAGGCTCCTAAAACCCAGGAAGGTCATTTAATATCGCCATATACCGAGAAAGAATGTTCCATACTCCTCAAAGTTCGAAATATGAAACATTGGGGGCTTCTGTTGATACCAAAATTAATATGCTGGTGTGGACGAATAATAAGAAGACACGTGTCAATCTACGTGGCACAATATCAACGAGGAAGATTATTCCCCCGACCAACATACTCACTCCGAGCAACAGGTATACTCCGAGGAACGCCAGTCTTCAGAGGAACACCAACCCTCCGAGGAACTCTTATCCTCTGAGGAACTCCAATGCTCCGAGGAACTCTTGGACGACGAGCAACTAAGGCGGTTCGAGCTGCATCTCGACCGCAGCATTAATTGCCAGATAATCAATAGTTCAACTATTCATTGAATGCTTATCATCTTGACCCACATGTTTGAAGAGCATTAAATGAATTACCCTTTCATATGCGTATCATTTAATGTAACACCCTTTTATGTACAGCCTAAGGGCTATAAATACCTTGTATCACCCTCGTTCAAAGGGACCGGAATTTCTTGAGAGCACTTGTAATCAAGAATTCACAAACACTCAGCAATAACATAACAGTGGACGTAGGCCATTCATATAAGGCTGAACCACTTTAAAATCTTTGTCTCATTTATTTATCTTTGATTAAATAATTAGAGTAATCTAGGTTTTTACATCAACAAGTATATATATTAGTTCAAACAATTCTCTAACGTTAAAACATCATTAAATTCGTAATTTCAAGTTTTCATCAAGGTTTTATACACAAGCCCTAGTTATGTTGTTCTTCATATAAGTTCATCAAAAACCCTGATTCCTTTCATATTGTTTATCCCAAAACTTATGATTTCATTTTTTCTACACACGGGGATTCATTCTACATGCAATCCTACCCATAATTATGAATTCTAATCATCAATCTCCCATGAACATCATCAATTTAACATTTAATCAAGAACCCTACACTATATGGGTATTATAACTCATAAAATCATGCAATATAAACACTTGCCTTATCAAGCAGGTCTGATTTTGTTTTGAAAGTGATGAAAGTGTTCCTCCCTTGCTTCCGATCACGATTTCGGCATGAAGAAAAGGATGTTGTACCTTCAATAACTCTCTTTTCTTCCTCTGTAATGGCCTCTCCTCTCTTCTCCTTTGATTCTTAGGGTTAGGGATGTGATGCGCTGCTTCCTCAATTAGCTAATCTTAGGTTTTAAACCCTAATTCTAAAAATTAGGCTAACGGCCCAAGCCCAAATATCCCAAACACTCCCGTGTGGGCTCGGTTATGACTAAAAAGTCCCCGGAACCCAATTTCAACCCATGTGTACACTATTCTGACTATGTTGACCCATTCGGAAACAACCCTGGCCTAAAAATTGCAATTCGAGTCACTCTACGATAAATTCTTATCTTGACCCCAATTAGTCTATACGTGACTCCCGATTGAGATAAAATATTGCCATGTCACTATCACTTGCTATGACGTAAAATTAATCATATACTATTAACTTAGTAATTTTAATCAATAAATATTAACCATTATCTTTCTCGATTAATATTTTAATTCACACATAATAATGAATTCAATTAAATTACGGCACACATGTAATAAAAAAATGGATTTAATTAAATATAAATACTAAAAAATATGGGGTGTTACATACTTCCCACTTACAAAGGAATTTCCTCATAGAAATTTTGACGTTCTTGTGGTAAATAACTCTGGATACTACTCTCGCATATCCTCCTCTTGCTCCCAAGTCGACTCGTCAACATTGTGGAGCCCCCGCTGAACTCGAACCAAGGGCACCACCTTCTACCGCAGATTACGCTCATTATGATCAAGTATATCCATTGGTCTCTCCTCATACGATATGTCTGGATGTAATTCGATCTCCTCTAATGTAACATGACTAAAATCTCACTCACTCCTTCAGTACCTCTTCAACAATGATACGCGAAACATATCATGAATCCTCTATAAGTGTTCCGGTAAGCCCAGTCTATACGCAATTGGTCCCACCCTCTCAAAGATCAGAAAGGGTCTCCCATAAGTCAGCGCTAGCTCCCTTTTTCTTGTCGAACCTCATTAACCCCTTCATAAGTAGGTACCCGCAAAAATTTTGACCACTCGTGTCAGTACTTAAAAACTTTGATTCACAGTGATGTAACTCTCATTACGTTTCCAAACTGCACGAATATGACGTAGATCAACGCAATCCATTCCGCTGGACCATAAATAATTTCGAGTCTGATAACTATGTCATTTTTCCACTCTTAACCAATCGAAGGGTGGATGACACGATTTTCGTATGAAGCCTCATAAGGTGTCACAATGATAATAAACTACTACAAGATATTATGCTTAGCTCTACCGATGGTAATTTGTACTCCTAATTACCCAAAAATCCATAATATGCATTTCTCCCATTTTCCAACATCCTAGTCACCTCCCCTCTACCCATTGGTGTACGGGTGACAAGACTGGATCAAAATGTAACTTTCTCCCCATCACCACTTTCTACCAGAGTTGTAAGGGTCTCATCCTAAATCACAACAATATTGTGCGGCACCTTATTCAAGTTCATTTCTTCTTTCTAATGAAATGTTGGGCATACTTCCTGACGATACCAGAAATGGTATCACCAAATCAACGTGATATGCAAGCTCAAACCAGTGTATCAATAGAATATCATCAGGTATATATATGTAGAAACAGATGAGGAAAAAAGCGAGATAATACCAAATATAAGTGATTTAGCCAATTCTGGCTTACTCCACTGTGTGAGTGTGCGTGAAATCCACTACAAATGGGCTTTATTAGTATTGGGATATAGAGCAATCAAGCTCTCTCTCTCTCTATGAAGTGAATTTAACAGAGTTTCAACAGGTTTGTGAATTAAAGATCTTTTACAAAGATGTAAAATACAAGTATTTATATGGATAGGTGGTGTCATGCACACCCCAGGCATGCGGAGGCGTGTATAATATCAAGCATCCATTATCTGTGAATGTAAATAATGATTGATAGAGATTATCCACAGGTGAGGAAGATGTTTTTGCAACGATTTTCTGCACATGGGGATCGCATCCCACGTGCACTCTCCCACACGTGATCCATTCCATACGCCCTACCAGATGTGTCCTATCGAGATAAAGTGTTGGCCTGGATGAGTAAGAGACATCTAAGGTGCTGTTGGATCATATGTTGTTAACTGCTAAGTAGAGTCTCAGTTGACTTGCATCAGATCGAGACGAGCGTGTACAAAGGTCTGATGAGGTCTCAACTTTCCCATTAGTAGACGACACGAGTCATTAGGCCCATTGACATGATATGTAGTCTCTTCCTAATGGAAGGGAGAGACCGAGACAACTAGCTTTGGATTCCTTGCGAGAGGCGCTTCATAAGGTCTGCCTGAGTCGAGCGAGGCATGAGTGTAGACGAGGTCACACTTGGGCATATCAATCACCCCTAGACCTTAGTCTCTGGCGTTAGGAGGAGGCTGAGGGGTAATAATGTCTGTAGAAAAGAAGTTAATATTGGTCATTAATTAGCCACACGTCAGTTGATTGATGGCCTGTAGGCTTGATATGACACTTGTCATAGTTCCTATAGGTTTGCGTGTGTGATGGAGTCTAAGACGCTTGATTTTTTTCCCTACTGATGGTTTTCTCGAAAGTTGGCCTCATTGATTTCGACGGTATAACCCCCCCCCCCCCCCCCATTTTCATCTTCTTTGCCAAAACATTCTCTTTCCTTCCCTTAACTTCGCTAAACCTCCATTGTTATATTGCGACATTCCTTGTTGTTCCTTGCACACACTCTACCATTTCTTACTACTTGGAGACCTTCTTGGAACATGTAATCTTCTTCACCATTTCTTTCCTTGCATTTTCATGGTTTCCTTGGTTTTGCAATTTTTCGGTGACTTTTTTATTTTTTGATGAGTTGTTAGATGGTTTGTGGTTGAGATAGAAACTTTATTAGGCAGTTTTTGGCTTTTAGGAGATGTTATAGGGTGTCATTTAGTTTTTCTCGCCTGTTTTTACCCTAGTTTGGATATCCCATTGGATCACTAGACACCGTCTCCGGTGGACCTTTCAAGTTTTTCTTGATAGTTCTTGAGTAAAATGATTTAGTTTCCTTCGTTCAGCCTTATGTTTGTCCCCTTTTACTATTTTTATCCATCTAAGTGGTAGGTGGTCCTTTAGATGTTAAAACCTTTGTATAAATTAGTCGAGGAGTTCCCAACTCTCTGAAAGAGGTGTTTTAACGAGATCATAAAGTATGAGGTCGAGGACGCTGATAGGTGTAAAGATGAGTCTTTTCCTCTTCGTTCTATTTACCCTATCCCCATTTCTACTGTTCATCCTCGTGTGTTAGAGATTAAGGACTCAATGTCTGAGTCACCAGCATCTACAAATGACAATCCTTCTGTCTTCCACACCGCCGAGAGTGTGGATTCTTTGGATGAGGCTATGAGACTCCCCACTAATGGATCTGAGGAGAGTAAACATTCTTCTACAACCTCATCCTCAAATAAAGTAGAGTTTTCAAATCAGGTCGAGTTTGGTAATCAAGCCAAATCTTTAAATCAGGACGAATCTTCTCTAGGGTCAAACTCTTTTATACAAATTATTTCGTCTCACGACGAGCCAAGAGTGGGTTTTTTAATTCCACCTCCTACGATGGATATTCAACTTTCTTCCATTCCGGGGTAATACTTTGCAAAAAATTCCCAAGATTATGGTGTCGTCCCACCAAGTGTCATCCCGACTACAGACTAAGACGATGATGAAGATACAGTCTAGGGCACACTTGATGCCTCTTATATTGAATCATATGTCAACACAATCACTAAAGTTAATCTCCTAGTTTGGAGACATCTTTATGGCATAGGATTCTCTATAACAATGAGGTTACCCTCTGAGGACGAGAGTGCATTCCAAGGTCGAGAGGGCTAGGTGTTCTTATATGAACAAATGTTTAAAATTGGTTTTAGATTACATGTGCATCCTACTGTACGAGCCATTCTAGACAGTCTTGGTCTCGGCCCTACCCAGTTGTCACTGAATGCCTGGAGAGTTATTCTCAGATTCGTCACCTTTTGGAAAGTAGTCCACCGTACAGACCTTCCATATAATGTCTTTAGAGGATGCTAAACTATCTCTTCACCTAAAACTCAGCCTGGTTACTACCATCTCATAGCTAGAAAATCGAAAAAGAAAGATCTTATAGTTACCCAATCTTCCAATCATAATTATAAGCCCTGTTACTTTTTCATTTCTAGAGCATGAGAATTCCTTCCTGATTCCCCTTGAAGTGCCTCGGAACCCCGAGTTCCCCAATGATGGGCAAAGGCACCAATATCGACTAAACTGGATCTAGGATTAAGCATTGAAGCCACCAAAGACCTTGAAAAAGTTAGTAAATAAGGGAAGGAAGGGGGTCTTGTACGATTTGAGAAGTCGATGACCCGATATTTTTTAGAGCAAACGGGTATGGGGGTAGACCCCCTATCTAAGTTATGTAAGAGTTAATTTTTTTTCTAACTGTTGTGTTATATTCCATCTATATGACTCATTGATCGCATACTCTTCATTACAGACCAACCACCCAACACTCCCAAAGTCATGTGGAAAATGGCAGCCCTAAGCATGATGAACTTACTGAAGCAAGTGGATAAGAAGATGGCCTCGATGCCTCAGACGAAAAAGTCTAGAATGTCTAACCCCATCCAGGCCGAGGGATCAAAGAAGTAAAAATACGTGCATGAAAGTATTACCTCATCCCAAAATAATAAGAAGAGCAAGGATGGCTTATCCAAGGACGGGATGAATTAAGCCATCCCTATTTTCTCTGAGGTTGCACTGGTTTCTTGCTTGGAGAACTTAAAAATCGTCCTGACTCTCTCCTGGGGAGTAAAATCAAAGCCTTTAACTCCCTTGCCTCTATTACCTTTGAGTCCGACACCGGGTATCTGAAAGCCACCAACATCTCTCTAATGAATGGCTTCGTCCTTCATAAGTCCATCCAAGTAGGTCTTTGCATCCTTTTTATAATTTTTATCATATCTATAAGGATGTCTCGTACTTACATATCTTATCTTATGCAGACTACCATCTGTCTTCAAAAACTCCATCAATCGATGGATAAAAAGGTCCCTAAAATCTTCCAATCTCGTCAGGACATAAGAAATGATGAAACTCAAAGAAATTGCATCTTAGACTTGGAGATTGAGATAAAAAATTTGAAGAACCAACATGGTGAAGCTATCAATAACTTGAACACCACACATTCAGATGCAATAAAGAATCTGAATAACCAACATGATACCGAGATTTGTAGAAACGTAAAAAAAATAGTTGATATTAAAATTAAAGAAGCTCAGAGACAAGTTATGGAAGACTTCAAGTCTTTGGAGAAGTTACTGGGATACAGTCTGCATCATCTAAAAAGAGGAGCCCATCCTGGTTCCCTCTAGGTGACACTGAAGTTTATGAAATTGCCTACCTGTCAGAGAAACTTAAATCTTTCAGCCTAGAAGACCCCTGGCCATGGTTGCTCTGAATCAAGTTGATTGGGCAGAAGAAGCGGAGCCTACAACACAAATGGCTAACCAGATGGAAGAGACAGAATGAGTCAGCGATGCTGAAGCCAACAGTAACATTATAGGGGATGGACTGGCACCCGCAGAGAACAAAACGAACCAAAGATCCTAATTCTTGAGCCTTTTTACTTCTCTGGGCGACCGCTTGTGTCCTAATGGCCCTTCTAATGTAGTATTTGAAAAATAATTTACGATATCTAATGTTTTTGTTTTGTATTCTGGGGTGACTTTGCAACTCCACTCTCGGAAACATTTAACATCGCATTTGAATGGAAATGCTCATTTTGTTTACTATAATGAATGAATAGAGTTTTATCTCGTACTTATGGTGCCTTTATCTGTTTGTATGTGTGAATTCTTCAGATGTTTTAACAAGTAACCATAATTAAATGCCTTATCATCCTGACACCACTCGCTATTCATTTTTTTCACATATTGTCCCATCCCTAGATGAGACAAGTATGACTTTTTCCATAATTTGAATTCACCAACTTATGTTATTATATCACAAGTCATCTCCTGTGGTTTTGATAGTGTATGGACGAGGCCACCTCGTTCATACACTGTTATCTCGGTCGAGAGAGTGTTTTCACCAAATTAATGATGTTAGGATGAACCATAATAAAGTGATTTTTTTATTTGAATTCACCAAATTTTAGTGTTATATCATAAGTCCCCTCTCATCGTTTTGATAGTGTATAAACGAGAGCTACCTCGTACATACACTGTCGTCTAGACCGAGAGAGTGTTTTAACCATATTAATGATGTTAGGATGAACGACAATAAAGTGATTTTTGAATTTTAATTCACCAAATTATAGTGTTATATCACAAGTCCCCTCTCGTCGTTTTGAGAGTGTATGGAAGAGAGTTACCTCGTCTATACACTGGCATCTTAGCCAAGAGAGTTTTTTCATCAAATTAATGATGTTAAGGGAATATTCCTCCTTCTTGATGTTATCGAGAGTCTATGGATAAGATTATCCCCGTTTAGACTGTCATGTCACTGAGAGCAAGGTAAAGCTACTTCACCATGAATGATGTTCCATAACTTAGGATGACCTGATACATACGATTTGGACTACTCATACAGCAAAATAGGAGAGAACACTTGGGAAATTTTTCATTCATAACTTTCTCTTCATACACTGTTACATTGATAAAATAAATTCACACAAAGTTCCTACTCGTAATACTTTTTCAGATGGCCAACATTCCAAGGATTAGAAAATGGCTCTCCTTCCAAGTTCTCAAGCTAATATGTCCCTGAAACCACCTATTCAATAACTCTGTAGGGGCAATGCCAGTTGGGATGGAGTTTGTTCGGATTTTTCCAAGTCTTCTTTAAAATTAGGTGTTAGAACACGAGAAGGCCCCTAATTTTTTAAAACCTTTTTACTTCAAAAAGTAATTTCCTTTTACATATATGCGGAAGCGAAAGATGGTTCTATTAAACAACTTAACGAATTTTAATTTCTTTTCAAATTAAAATTAAACCAAGTGAAATAAGATTAAACACACACTTATGTTAATTTCACTTAAACTAAATTAATTCAACCAAGTCATAGAAATTTGACTAAGTCATATTTTTAATATTACCAAGTTAGGCCAAACTAATTTTATCAAATTAAGTGACAACGTGAATTAAATTAACATAAACATTACCCAAATCAATTTAGCACCAAATTAAGTAAGTAGTGATTAAAACCAAATTTTATATTTTTACCTAAGCATGCGTTCTAGGTGAGTTTTGCAACAGATAAAATAAATAATGAATCACTACACCGCGATGTACGAGGAAAAACCCACAAGGGGAAAAAACTTCGGACGGCCCTAGACTTAATTCCACTAAGTATGGTTTTACAATTGCAAGACAGATGACTTACTTCCCCGACTCGACCCCTTTCAAGCCTTGACACGTCTTCTTGTAAACACCTCCGCCTAGTTGACAACCCCGGAGCTCCATCAGAATCTTGGAATCACCAATGAGACATAGGTACTCCATCAACCACACATGGTGCCTTTCACCATGTGAGAATGACACAGTAAAACAAACTTCTTCTTCTTTGAGGGATTTAGAAGAAAACCCAAACAAACTCTTCAATAGGTAGAGTAAACCGGTGCCAAAACTCCAAGCAATATATATATATATATATATAATTATATATATATATATATATATATATATATATATATATATATATATATATATATATATATATATATATATATATATATAAAGGAACTTGGATAAACAAACTATGGGTGTAAAACATAAGTGTTTTATGAATTTTTCTTGGAAAAATATACACTTAAACAATGAACTTTTCGTTGGAAAGATGAACACTCAAAAACGCTCTCTAGGAGCTGGAATAGCATAAAAAGTTAAAAAGAAAAAGTTGGTTTTCGCACTTAATTAACCAGGTACAAGGTTATTGGGAAAAGAAGTGGGAAAGTGGGAAAACTTCTCAAAAAACTATGAATTCATTGTTCCTGCCAAAACTCGTTCGAACGAAGTCTCGTTCGAACGATGTTTCGTTCGAAGGAGCCTTCTAACGAAGTTCCAGTGTATTAAAAGTTCAACTCTTTAGAAATCTCGTTAGGAATTTTCGTTCGAACATCATTCTCGTTCGAACGACACTTTGAACGAAATTCCAGTGGCCAATGTGGAAACTCGTTGGCAAACTCGTTCGAACGACATTCTCGTTTAAACGACAAACTCGTTCAAACGACAATATCGAACGAAAAACCAGAAAGTATAAAATTCTATTTTTAGCCCAGAAACTTAATATACTTTATTTTAAAGTTTTAATAAAATCTTTCTGAAAATAAACAATATTTTAAAAACAAAGTACACCCATATAAATATTTTCCAAGCTCCTATATATATATTTGAAATGTATTCATACCTTTGGATCAACGGAACCATGTTGATGACGTAGAAACGAGGCACACTGAGCTGACATTTGATGAAGCTTTATAAACTTGGCCGCTACATCTTTAACTTTTGTATGTCATAGGCTTGAAGGATGGTCAATAACTCTATCCTATGACTCAAACATTTTTTTTCAAAATTGAGCCTAAACTACAAAGGACTCAATTGGAAATTTATGTCCTTACACTAGGTCTCTTACTACAAATGGCTAGGCCTTCACTCTTTTATTATATATACTGATGGGAAGCTTTCCTAACCTCAGTATCCTCTTTTTTTTCTTTTTATGAGGTCCATATCTAGTCTACCTTCAACAGTATTCTACCCTAGATCATATGTCTTGACTCTGAGAGTTGGTAGACCAATGTGTGTTTACACCATGACCTCTAAAACGTAGGCCAGCATAAACCGGGTCTCCCTTGTTGGTATTCTCCTCGTCGTCCTATAGGCCCAAAGGATGGCGAGAACCTATTCATTCCATCTTCCTTTGGCATCTTCCAATTTTTTCTTGATCCTATCAAGGATTGTTCTATTCGTCACCTCAGTTTGCCCATTGGCTTGGGGTCGTCTAGGAGTTGAAAAGAACTTTTTAATATTGACCCTCTCACATTACTTCTCTAAGGATATATTCTTAAGTTTCTTCCCATTATCTGAGATCAAAGTGTTGGGGAGTCCATATCTACAAATAGTAGTCTTCCAAATAAATTGGAAGGTCTTCCTCTCTGTTATAGTGATCATTGCCTCGGCCTCCACCCATTTAGAAAATTAATTAATAACCACTATCAGATATCAGTAGTTACCCACAGCTCTTGGCAATGTCCTACCAAATCTATTTCCCACACTAAAAATGGCTAGGGTAAGTGATAGTAGTCATAGGTTGTTGAAATTGATGAGAGATGCTGGCGAATTTTTGGTACTTATCACATTTCTTCACATAACTGGATGTATCCCTGGCCATTGTTGGCCACTAATATCCCTGAGTGACAATTCTCTTTACCAATGACCTCCCTTCTATGTGGCTAGAGCATGACCCCTCTTGCACATCCTTCAAGATAAACTCCACCTCAGTCAGATGGACACACTTGAGTAAGTTGAGGAGGAATCCCTTTTTTCTATAGGACGTCTCCTCTGATGGAGAACTTCGCCTCTTTATATCTCAACTTTATCTTCTCAACTTTTGAATTGGGTAACTCCCCATCTCTGAAGTATCGGATGATGTGGTCCATCCATGAAGCTCTAAGGTTCAGGCTGTGTCAAAACTCCACCGTATTATCCTCAACTTCAATGGTTAGAAGGTATAGGATCTCTACTGGCACTGACCTTCTAATATCTATCCTGGCGACTGAGACTAATCTCGTTAAGGCATCGGCTCGACTATTGTCTAGCCAAGGAATCCTGTTAGCTTCACCTCCTTGAAATTTTTCAACGCTGCCTTTACTCTTCCTAGGTAGTTGGCCATTATATCATCCTTGGCCTCATATACTCCTAACATTTGATTCACTACTAATCTGAAGTCACTGTGAACCAAGAGTTGGCCCATGTTCAATGCTCCCACGAGTGACAGTCCTGCCTTAAGGGACTAATACTCCGACTCATTATTGGAGGCTTTAAAACTGAACCTCAAAGCATACTCGATGTCAGTCCCATCTGGGGGAGACATGATTAAGCCTACTCCACTTCTCAATTCACATAAAGAGCCGTAAACAAAATTCCAAATAGTACCTTCCTTTGAAAAAGTGTCCTCTTCTAGGATTTAATATTTGAAAATATATCTCTCTTATTAATTTTTAGTAACTCTACCTCTTTTCGTGCTTATCTCGACCTCAGTCGGGCTTTCATCTACTTAGACTGGCTCTCCTGTAGGTTTTGTAAACTTTTCACTTTTGGCCTCGTCCCAGGTGAACTCAGTGACAAAATCTACCAAAGCATGTCCTTTTATGGCTGCCCTTGGATAATAGATAGTTTCATATTCTCCCAACTCTATCGGCCAGGCTATCAACCTACCTAATTTCTAGGGTTTATGGACGATCTGTGTAAGAGGAGAGTCGGTGAGGACGCCCATAGTGTGTGCTTGAAAATATAGTTTCATTTCCCTTGAGGCGTGAATTAAAGCATATTATAGATTCTCCATCTTGGGATATCTCTGCTCCGCCCCCTGGAGCTCCTTACTGTTAAAATACACTGGCTTTTGTACATCATCCCCATCTCTTACGATTGCAGCACTGATAGCTGATTCTGACATGGATAGATACAAATATAACATTTCACCTTGTACAGGCCGACATAACAAAAGTGACGATTTGAGATAAGCCTTTAACTCCTGGAAGGCTCTCTCACACTCTCCATCGCACTCAAAAACTTTCCTCGGCACTTTAAAAAATGTAAGATACTTATTAGTAGCTCTATATACAAACTTATTCAACGTTGCTACTCGTCAAATTAACCTCTAAACATCTTTTGTGGACTTGGGGGTCTTAATCTCCACCAGAGATTTAATCTTCTCGAGGTTGGCCTCAATCCCCCTTTGATTCATAATAAAATTGAAGAACCTACCTGTCCCTACACTAAAACACACTTGGAGGGATTGAGTTTCATTCGGTACTTATCCATGGTATCAAAAGTTTACTCAAGGTCGGCCATATGAGTATCGACCTTGATGTTCTTCATCATGTCGTCAACATATACCTCCATGGTTTTCCCTATTTTCTCTTCAAACATCTTATTTACCAATCTTCGATATGTCCCCCCGTCATTCTTTAGGCCAAAAGGCACGACCTTATAATAGTAGGTCCCTTATTCTAATAAATGATGTCTTCTTCGCATTGGTTGGGTCCTTGAATATCACGTTATAGCCTAAATAGGCATCCTTAAAACTCATTAATTCATGGAAGGTCGTGGCATTAATCATCTGGTATATCCTCGATAGGGGAAATCTATCTATGGGGCATGCCTTGTTCAAGTATGTGAAATCAACGCACATTCTCCACTTGCTGTTGTCCTTAGGGACGATGATAACATTTGTTAACCATTCAAGGTAGATGACTTCCCTAATGAAGTTTATTTTCTCTAACTTCTTCACCTCTTCTCTGATAACATCGTCTTTTCTCTAGAGTTCACTCTCCTTCTCTATTTGATCAGATTTGCATCCTCATCCACATTGAGCTTATGGAAGAGGACCTTAGGAACCATTCCAGGCATCTCCTTATGGCTCCAAGAAAAAATGCCTTGCCTCTTCCTCAACAATTTTATTAACTCCTTTTTAATCTCTTTCTTCAAGGCCTTACCAATTTGGACGATTTTTTCTGGCTCATCCTCATTGAGGACTATGGATTCTACCTCCTTGGTGGCTTAACCCTTTTTTAACTTGGTCTCATCTCTTGGGTCAAGTTTTTCAATGTTATAAGTTATGGTAGCCCTCTTATACGCCTCTCTCTCCTCAGTCGAGTGGAAGTAGCACTCACATGCCTCAACTTGGTCCCCTTAAACTTCCTCTAATCCATATGGAGTGGGGAATTTACTCAGCGGGTGAACTATTGAGGGCACGGGCTCAAATTCCTTGAGGGCTACTCATCCCAAAATTATATTGTAGGCCGGGTAGACGTTCTCATCCATAACAAAGAAATTTATCATCTTTGTGAGGCATTTTGGCCAGCTGTTCCCCATTCTAACTTCCATCTCGTAGATTCCCAAAGGCTAAACCTTCTCTCCACTGAAACCAATGAGAGGTTAGTGATATGGGATCAGCCTCTTCTTACTCAACCCCAGGTCCTTGTAGCAGTCCCAGAAAAAATCACATCGGTTGAGCTTCCACCATCGACCAATATCCTGGGAACTTCATACCCATGCACCAATGTGGTAATCAGGATAGGTTTATCATGTGGGGATAATATCCCCTTAAAATCCAACCTCGAGAAAACAATAATCAGGGTAATCATATCAATTTTTCTTCTCGACTCAACACCTGTCGAGTGCACCTTTTTAAACTTTGGAGGGAGAGCGTTGGCTTCAACCACATAAGCTTTCCTATCAGTAATTTCCTTTCCCTTCACCTGCAAGTCCTCTATAAATCATCTTAACCCCAAAAGAAATTTTGTGAAGCTGACCCTTATAATAGGTTATTGTAGGAGGCGGGTTTGGGTCGGCCTCATCATCATCATCCAAGGCATTATAGTCTCAGCTAGCTACAGTATCAGGCTTGCATCTATCATTCCTCTTCTTTTGGGTGTTGTATCGGCCACCCTTTGAACTACTATTATCCATGTACTTCCTCAAATTTCCAACCTTCATTATTTTTCCAATCTCATTTTTGAGATAGAAACATTTATCGGTTATATGGCTATGATCTTGGTGAAATTCACACCATAAATTCGTGTTCCTCTTGTGAGGAAGAGCTCTTAACTTCTCTGGCCATCTCAAAGACCATTCATTCCTTATCTCATTAAAAATATGCTCACAGTTGACCATCAACGGGATATAGTCATAGAACTTTCATTTGCCAACCTCTTCTTTCCATTTTTACCATTTTCTGGAATTTACTTCCACTATTTCCTCCTTTCTCATCGCCTCCCTTTGCAGCCATCACCTCCTCTGTATTGATAACCTTCCCGGCCAGAGCCAGGAGTTCGGCCCTGGACTTTGGAGGATATTCGGAGAGATTCCAAAGGATCTTTACTTTTTTAATCCTCCTATCAGGGCGATCATAGCAATACTCTCTTCGTAGTCTTCAACCTCTAATTCTCTTCATTGAAGTGAGCTATGTACGCCCTCAGACTTTCATTCTTTCCCTCCTTAATATACAGTAGGTGTGCCATCTTTTTTTGTTACTGTAATCCAAAGCAAAAATTATTTATGAACCTCTCTGCCAACTGCATGAAATTTTCTATTGAGTTTTTAGGATGGAAAGGGAACCATACATTAGCAGCACCGGTATGTGTGCTAGAGAAGGCCTAACACCTCATCTCATCTGAGACCGAGTAGATAATAGTAGCCAATTGATACATATCCATATGATGGACTGGATTAGTTCTCCCATCATATTTAGGTGTGACTCGCAATCTTTGCTACAAAGGGGGAGCCTTCTGTATAACCCCTTTGCAAAAGGTCTCGGCTCTTTATTATATCCCCATTTTGGTCCTCTAATCGCTATATAGAGTCATTCTAAGGCCTCTAGATCGTAGATGTAACCTCTCTTTCAGCCTGAACAACATTATCTCCAGCCCTGCTTTGCTGGATGGATGAACTGAAAGCTCTCTAACGACTGTCCTCTTTCGGCCATTCACCTCTCGTTGCTCCTCGCCTCGGCCTAGAGGAGGCCTACGGTTGCCACATCTATCATTCCTTCTGGAACCAACTAAGCTTCAAGATATGGAGAGGTAATTCCTCAATTCATCTCCTACTGGGTCGAGCCTATCAAATCCCAACCCTCTGATTAGTTTGTCTAAATACGATGCTCGTGCCTTATATTCTCATCTTGGCCTGCGACTATGTCCTCTACTGGGTTGAATTGGACGTATAGTGTCTTCCAGATATTTGATAGGTCTCCTAACTTACCCTATAGTCCTCATCATCATGGAATTCCTGACCTATCTTCCCCAGGCATAAACGCCTCGGGTCGACCACGTCTCTACTCCTTTGATGTGGATGCACCTCTTTGTGCAGGGCCTGGGGTGGTCACCTGGCCGCTAGATCTGGGTGGCCTTCCCTAGTGGCCCAAGTTATCATCTCATCTCCGGTGCTGGAAGGTCAAACCACCATGTTGTGGGTGAATGTAGCGATTTTATCCTGGATCTTTCGTTGGTTGTCCGCTAATAAGCGTAGCGCCACCTCAACCATTTTTTACTAGGGTGGGACTTGGTTGGAGCTTGGGCCAACACCTAGAGACAGATTGGAGACCATATCTCCAGCGAACTAAAAGATCTCAAATATGAAGAAAATCTTAAGAGGCTGAACATGAGATTTTTCAATAGTGATACAGGCCCACCTAAGTGGATTTGGATCACCCCCAGAGAATCCAGTGAGTACAAGTTAAAAAAAGATGAGGAAGAAGATTTACTTTGTTCCCATAGACAGTGCTAGATTATTGGTACCAAAAATGGTATCACCAAATCAGTGTTATATGCAAGCTCAAACCATTGTACCAATAGAATATAATCAGGTATATATGTGCAGAAAGAGATGAGGTAAAGAGGGAGATAATACCAAATATAAGTGGTTCAGCTCATTCTGGCCTACTCCAATGTCTGAGTGTGTGTGAAATCCAATACAAATGGGCTTTATTGGCCTTGGGATATAGATCACTTAATCTTTCTCTCTCTCTATGTAGCGATATTAACAGAGTTTCAGCAGGGTTGTGAATTAGATATCCTTTACAAAGATGCGGAAAAAAAGTATTTATATGGCGAGGGTGGTGTCATGCACACCCCAGGCATGCAAGAGGCATGTACAATATCAAACAGCCAATGTATGCTGCCACCTGTCATCTGTGCATGTAAATAATGATTGAGAGAGATGCTCCACATGTCAAGAAGAAGTTGTTTTAACTATTTTGTGCACATGGGGCCCACAACCCATGCGTACTCTTCCACGCGTTCTTCATTCCACAAGCCCTGTCAGATGTGTCCTATCGAGATAAAGTGTCAGCCTAGCTGAGTAAAAGACCTCTGAGGTGCTGTTGGATCATCTGTTAGTAACTGCTAAGTAAAGTGTCGGTTGACTTGCATCAGGCTGAGCGAACGTGTAACAAGGTCTGATAAGGTCTCATCTTTCCCATTAGTAGACAAGATGAGTCATTAGTCCCATTTAGATGATATATAGTCTCGGCCTGATGAAAGGACAAGACCGAGATAACTTCCATAGGATTCTTTATGAGGGGAACTTCATAAGGCTGGCCTGAGACGAGCCAGGCATGAGTGTAGATGAGGTCACACTTGGGCATGTCACTGGCTGATAGTAGAATCCACCCCACTTAATAACACTTTTTCCATTTCGGTCAATCCATTCCACAAATCCGAAGGAACTCCTGACCTCTCTACGTATCTATCTCGTAATTGGAACCATCAATCTATTACAAAATCCTTATTGGTAACCTTGGACCAACCCTTTTTATGACCACAAATGGCGCCCTTGGAGCAAATTTCACCACGTATCACTTAACACAATCTCTACCTACTTTCAACTCATCGTCGTTGTCATAGTTCTCCTTAAACTAATTTCAATTGATTATAGCATTCCACTTATGTTTCTGGTTTCCCCACAGGCATACATTCAACACGTTTATTTCCAAATTTCTTTTCCTGGATGATTCGAAATATCAAAATAACCAGGGCGCCCATACACCCTATAATCCCATTCATCCCAGCATAATCATCACTAATGCCTCATACGTAACATACTAATCTCAAGCTCAGCCCCGCACTCTTCATGCGACTATACATTAAGGTTACCTTTCGTTAACTTACAAAAAAATGATTTAATTCTCCCCGAGATTGCCCCACCCATCAACTAGTGGTTTAAGAGTTTCCCCAATGCTCCCTCCACAGCACTACTCGAATATATAGGTCTTCTATCATATACTAGCTCTCAGCTCATGATTTTATCCACACACACGTGTAGTAACTAAATTGATATACTCGTGCCCTAGAGACCAACGCGTCTCTCAACTCTCAACTCTTAACTTTTGTTAAAGTCCATGCGTGGGATGTCTCGCAAGAGAAATCCAAATAAGGGACCCCCTCGATACATTACGTCCTAGCATTATCGATCATCGAGTCCTTAGGTCCAAAGCACATAACTAAGATACCTCAAATCCATAATCCTGACAGATAAGTCAAATCGTCCATGCCCATGTCTATCAAGGCATCACACAATACGATGCTCTAATTATCACTAAGTTTTTTAGCACTTAAATAATAACGAGCTAAATCTTTTCACTCAATTGTAAACGCGATATACCCTAAATCATGTCAGTAAAAGTCCCTACACACCGGGATCAAATGTAACAAGACAATTGTTCTCTCTAAAGTCTCCTTCATAACACATCATATAAACATATATATGCAGGCTCGACCCTCTTTTAGGTGATACCGTGTAAATCAATACATTTTATCTTGTGATAGTGAATACAATAGTCTTACTATAACAGTTCAGTACCACTCAAACCCTCACTAACCCGCCACTACTCTGGATAACATCATACTTAAATATCATCTCTTAAAACGAGCTACCCTAATAAAATATATTGTCTCAGTGTCCCCACCTGCTCCCCTTGCAGATGGAACTAAAGAGAGTCGCTTTACTCAACGGTAACCATATACACACTAGTACTACCAACAATCCCTCTAATAAACTTGTTTCACGTGCGAATCAAGTGCTAATGAACTACTGTGACTCACTCGCGTCACATAAAACAGACCCCATTCACCCTGGGATAAAGCTCATACTTTCACTTGCCAATAGCAATCGCTGTTCAAATGGTACTTGGATATAACACTCTCATCCCAACTAAACCCAAAAACTTCTTATAACTGTTGCACCTACTGGGTATCCCGATCATGTCCCCTAACTCCCTACGTACAAGGTCACCATATGTGATCCTAACCTTCACACATGGGACACCTCTCTGTGTCATTCCCCTTTCCTTAGCTCCACTGGCCCTATAGGTGTTGTCTTTTTCTCGAACCTGGTAGTCTCGACTCTGATTACAACCCCCATTGTTCCTTCATCTCTACCTTCCTTGTGGAACATATTGTTAGTTCTTACATCCTGGATGGATCCATCACCACTTGATAGATATTCCATTAATCAAATTTATTTAAACGAATCCTCTACTGGGTATCCCCCCTCCCCGTGGAGCGTCACTAGCACCGTTAAATCTCGTATTTCCCTTCGATTAGATTCTCCAAGTCTCTTGTCTCCCTTCTCATGGAAGTATTGATGTAAACTTGTAAACATAAAACCTATACAACATCAGACATGTCATCCTAGCTGAATTTCCCCATCCACGCTTATATATTTTTTCCCTGTATCCCCCTTGTCAGGTATGAAGTTGGCTAAACAATTTAACTCTACTTCATGTTCGGCCATTGCCCGGTCCTTCTGAAATAAGTAATTAAATATCCTTTGCCTCTTTGTTTAAACAGCTGATGAGAGGATTTGTATTCAAACTGTACCCTAACTTTCTCGTTATTAATGGTATATCTCCATGGTTCTGGTGATTAACTCCTATCACTATAACGCTGCTCCTATGAGATAAAAAATCCGCCCTAAATTTTAATCCTTAGTGTCACACACCCTACAAAATTGGCCTTGGATGGTCTCCTATATTTATCCCATTACACTTACTCTTTTCCCCGAACCCTTACAGAGATGGCTCTTCAAAAGAGTTTCTCCGACTCCCCCCTTTATCGACTACTCTGTATGAGTCTGAATTTGCACCACATTTCTTCTATGACAGTGCTTTTGGGAAACTACTGATCTTTAGTGATTATCATATGGTCATCTCCCTAAGGAATAATCATGGGGGCTTCTATCGCAGTCACCATTCCCAGAATACTCTATGGCTTTTGCTGAACCTCTCCTCTTGCAGTCTTTATAATGTACCTTGTTGGTCATCCTATATTATACGGTGTACGAAGCGAAATCGAACTCAATAATGAAATGCATCAATTATACTTAATAGAAGGAGAACGTAATGCAGATGTAGAGGAATACAACAATCCTATAATAAGGCTCTATATCAAAGAACGCTACGCTGAAACGCAAAAAGCCGCACAGATTCTAAGGACATTGGAACCTGATCTACACCCCCTATTTTAATCACGGGTGATTAGTCCTTTATCAAAATAACCAGGAATCTTATTTGGTTCATTATTAGCTATATTATCAAAAATCTTTTTAATTGTTAACCACATATGATAAATTAAGCTGGTGCTAAATTTTATCTTTTATTAATTTAACAACAAGAAAAATTACATTAAATTAACCAAATCATCTGAACAATAATAGTCCGAATAATCACACGATAGATATATAGATAAGTAAGACCGAATAAACCATCGGTTCCCAAAACCAATCCAAATACAAGTATGAAATAATAAAACTGAATCTGAGTAAGGTCTAATAAATAACTAAAGAAATAAATAGTCTAAAGGGGCAACACGCCCAAATAAAATACTAAAGAATCTTCTATCTAAAAGTGAATAAATTGAAGCATCTAAAGCAACTCCTGCTAGCCTCCATAAGTGTTGCGTTTACGCATCTCTGGATAGAATCATCAAGCTTGGCGTCCCTATGGATGGACACCTAAAAGTTTTTGAAAATATTTTAACACGGGTCAAAGCCTAAGAAAACAGTTTGAAAATATTTAGAAAGTGTTTAAATCGCAGTTTAAATCAGTTATTAGATACATATGTTAGTTTCCACATATACTCCATTGATATCCTCACCTCTCCGCTAATGTGCACGCCTAACGTACCCTATCTAGGTATGCAACCCATCCCAACTAGATAACATATCTAAATAACCTCAATAGGTCAAGGTCACTTGTATTACCTGTAACACCCCGAGTCACAGCTGTGGTGCAATGCATTACTCTGCTATCATGTCCCATCATCGCAGGTCGCCGAATAGGGGACTACAGGTTCGGTAAGATTCCACGAACCACAAACAACAACAAACAAATTGGAGGCGAACATAGTTCTCGTATCCATGGGTCACGCACATACCTACGTACCCACAGTCAGCGGACTTATCAACTCCCCGATAAGTCTTTCAAATACCTATGTTCTCGAGCGACAAATCAAAAATCCCATGGATTCATCAGGATATGACTGTCCTCACGCGTAAACCTCCCACCGATAGCAAGTAAGCTAGGTATGTCATACACATAATCATTAATCAATCAAATAGGTATTATCATACCTATAATATAATATCAATAAGGTAATTATCACTACCCTAAGATATTTCCCATACGTAGCATTATATCTCTTTTTTAAAATATCATATCTTTACTTCATAAATTAATTACCCTCGCACCCTATAACATCTCTCCACTACCGACGCCGTTAAGGTTCATGCGCGGAGCGTCTCGCAAAGCGAAATCCAAACAAGGAACCCCTCCAATACACTACTACTTAACTTTGTCAATCGAGGAGGTTCGAAAACTTAAACTATGCGATCGGGATAACCTCATAACCTCTTTCAACCAAACGTGTTCTAAACTCCCATCTCACAAGATTCAAATAGGATTTTCCTCATCTTATATTCAGTAAGAAGTCACTAATATCCTACTGGTCCATAACATTATTTCTCCCGAACTACTACGAGTCTAGTTCTCCTTTTAATTAAGGTTAAAACCGATAGTTTCATTTATCTTATAAACACATATGCTTTCACTTAGGATTATACCCTCTTGTAAACTTAAGGATACCCAGGTGTTATATCAAATCACCCCTACTGGTCCTATCATAATTCCTCATACATCCCTATTTGGAATTTAACAAATAAATCTAGCAACCCAAATTCATTTTCGGGGTTTCTAAAATACCCCAAAAATTATTCCGAATATCTACGACATTAATTGTAGCCGTAATTTTTCCAATTCCCGATTTGATTTCCGAGTTGATGATTTCAACCCGGAGCTGTCATCTTGTAAAAATCATATCAAATCGTAGAAAAATCAAAAAAATACACGGTCAGCGTCTACGCGACCGTATCGAAAAGATCTACAACTTTCGTGTTTTGTCCGAAAGCTAAATCATTTATCTTCTTGGCCAAAAATGACCCCAAAGGCTACGGGTTACTATTCATTATCTCTCCCAAAATCCCAAACTCCACTTTTCTCCATTTGTACACATTCAAACCTTCATATTAACCTCCAAAATGAGTTATGATTATTTCTACATGATATATCAACATATATGAACGATTTCCAATACTCTAAACATCTTAGTATCATCAAGGGATTGGATAAAAATATGTTTATCTCCTTATTTCCAGAATTTATCAATATATCATCTTCAAGAACACATCAATGGTTTCCATCTTTTCTTCAACAGATTCAAGACTAATTCGTGGATTATTAACATCCTAACACATGAGTTAAATTCCTATATCATTTCAGTTTTCCAGAAATCCATTTAATGATCCATTATTTCTTCCAAACAATGATAATCTTCTCTTTTCATATTTTTCTAACGTGGACAATATACAAACTGAATTTGCCATTATTAAACACTTGCCTCTAATGAAGATCTGGTCCTTTGGAGTTGAATAACACAGGTGGTGATGGTGGTGGTGACCTTTGACCTTTGGTTCTCCTCCTTTCCAAGCAAGCTTTTCCCTTCCCAAGCAACCTTTCATTTTTCTCTAGGAAGATGACTTCTCTAATTTGTGAAGATGAGATGTATAACCCAAGTACACTTAATCTACCAATACTTATAATAAGACAAAACCCGAAATCACTATTCATCCCCCTTGTAAAAATTACCAAAATGCCCTTTTGGGTTATGTTTTCATTTCCAAATGACCCGAGACTCAAAATTAACATCCAAATAGAATTTTCTGACTATTTCGAACCTTCCGGATGCAATGGCGCAGTCGAAATGACTATAAGGTCGATAGAAAATAAATTTCCTTTTTAATTTAATAAATTAGTCCCAACACGTCCCATACCGCGTCTGACTAAAAATACAAATTACCGATTTTTTATCACACCGTCATATCAATGACATCACATTCATATATTACCTAAATATATTTAAGTAATATTCAGAATCATCCATTTTAATATCCACAGTCCGGATAAACCCGAATGAATTAATTAATAATAAAATCCAATTAATCCATTAATTTAAAATATAACCCATTTTAAAAGTCATAAAAATTACGGGGTATTACATACTTCCCCCCTTATAACAGAATTTCGTCCCGAAATTAAGGAATATAAGCCATAACGGTAAGGTCAACTCCGAGTATAAATCTCACATTGCAAGAAATTTAAGACGTACCGCCCATACAGTACATTAGCGAAAATCCCTATCGATGTTTTACGCCAAACCTCACCATATAGTTCCAACTGAATTGAATATAAACTTTATCCAATCTTCCCTATACCATCCTCGTGACAACGTTTGGAAAAATGATCCTCACATATTGAACAAATAATTCTCAAGTCCCAACTACTTACTTTTCCACAATTATGAAAACTACTACCATTCAATCATCCAGGGCGCCCATACACCCTATCGTACCACTTTCAATATAATTTTTTTTTCCGCAAAGGTTATAAACTCACATCCCAAAGACCTAACTTATTTCGACTCCCAACGGTTATTAGTTTCATGCGTGGGGTGTCTCGCAAGCGAAATCCAAACAAGGAACCACCCCGATACACTACTTCCTAAAGTAGTCGGTCATCGAAACTTCTCAGGTCCTTAGTCAAAGTTATATAAAAATTTGGTTTTTTTGAAAAAAATATCAGGTTTATCGATTTAAAAAAAAATAAGTTTTATTGATTTCAAATAGAGTCTACTCATCTACTCTTCTCTAGAAGACAAGATGTTGGTTAATAGTAGTACATACGCTCTCGTATACCACAAGTCAATGCATGCCGATAGTCACATCATGCTCGGACATGCCCAAAGTAAGTAATCCCATGATTAAAATCAAACCCACGTGATAACATGTAGTATATAGGTGTCCCACACCCCTCAGTGAGTCTACGTAAATAACAGTGCTATAGGCTAAGTTTATCAACCCTATTTACAAAAATCAATATACGCTTCATAACTCCATAGATATAAAGCATACCCTCATTCGCGGGTAGTGGTTGTTGACTCCAAATATTATAACTTTGCTCCGATAAGTCAAGAAAATTTTTACCCCAAATTTTCAGTTCCAGTTAACCACACTCCACTATATGCCCAAGCCTTTTGAATGTATTCCCTTCGTTAGGTAACACACATAATTCCCGCATTTCAAGAACTTCTACTAATGACTCTCCTCAATTTTTCCATAATAGGGGTGACCTCGACTACGGTCATCATAATCGAACATACTTCATAACCTCCTAAGTACGATATCCGCTATCCATCCAATGGCCTCCATCTTCCATACTTCATTGTTCGATCACGCCCGAACGCAAATAAGATTCACTAATATATATGGAATCTTGCCAAAGAAATCAACAATCCTAAACATAGGGCTCTACATCAAAGAACGCTAAGCTGAAAACATAGTAAGCCGTACAGACCCTAAAGGACACTAGAACCTGATGCTCTGATACCACCTGTAACACCCCGAGTCACAGCTGTGGTGCAATGCATTACTCTGCTATCATGTCCCATCATCGCAGGTCGCCGAATAGGGGACTACAGGTTCGGTAAGATTCCATGAACCACAAACAACAACAAACAAATTGGAGGCGAACATAGTTCTCGTATCCATGGGTCACGCACATACCTACGTACCCACAGTCAGCGGACTTATCAACTCCCCGATAAGTCTTTCATAGACCTATGTTCTCGAGCGACAAATCAAAGATCCCATGGATTCATCAGGATATGATTGTCCTCACGCGTAAACCTCCCACCGATAGCAAGTAAGCTAGGTATGTCATACACATAATCATTAATCAATCAAATAGGTATTATCATACCTATAATATAATATCAATAAGGTAATTATCACTACCCTAAGATATTTCCCATACGTAGCATTATATCTCTTTTTTAAAATATCATATCTTTACTTCATAAATTAATTACCCTCGCACCCTATAACATCTCTCCACTACCGACGCCGTTAAGGTTCATGCGCGGAGCGTCTCGCAAAGCGAAATCCAAACAAGGAACCCCTCCAATACACTACTACTTAACTTTGTCAATCGAGGAGGTCCGAAAACTTAAACTATACGATCGGGATAACCACATAACCTCTTTCAACCAAACGTGTTCTAAACTCCCATCTCACAAGATTCAAATAGGATTTTCCTCATCTTATATTCAGTAAGAAGTCACTAATATCCTACTGGTCCATAACATTATTTCTCCCGAACTACTACGAGTCTAGTTCTCCTTTTAATTAAGGTTAAAACCGATAGTTTCATTTATCTTATAAACACATATACTTTCACTTAGGATTAAACCCTCTTGTAAACTTAAGGATACCCAGGTGTTATATCAAATCACCCCTACTGGTCCTATCATAATTCCTCATACATCCCTATTTGGAATTTAACAAATAAATCTAGCAACCCAAATTCATTTTCGAGGTTTCTAAAATACCCCAAAAATTATCCCGAATATCTACGACATTAATTGTAGCCGTAATTTTTCCAATTCCCGATTTGATTTCCGAGTTGATGATTTCAACCCGGAGCTGTCATCTTGTAAAAATCATATCAAATCGTAGAAAAATCAGAAAAATACACGGTCGGCGCCTACGCGACCGTATCGAAAAGATCTACAACTTTCGTGTTTTGTCCGAAAGCTAAATCATTTATCTTCTTGGCCGAAAATGACCCCAAAGGCTACGGGTTACTATTCATTATCTCTCCCAAAATCCCAAACTCCACTTTTCTCCATTTTTACACATTCAAACCTTCATATTAACCTCCAAAATGAGTTATGATTATTTCTACATGATATATCAACATATATGAACGATTTCCAATACTCTAAACATCTTAGTATCATCAAGGGATTGGATAAAAATATGTTTATCTCCTTATTTCCAGAATTTATCAATATATCATCTTCAAGAACACATCAATGGTTTCCATCTTTTCTTCAACAGATTCAAGACTAATTCGTGGATTATTAACATCCTAACACATGAGTTAAATTCCTATATCATTTCAGTTTTCCAGAAATCCATTTAATGATCCATTATTTCTTCCAAACAATAATAATCTTCTCTTTTCATATTTTTCTAACATGGACAATATACAAACTGAATTTGCCATTATTAAACACTTGCCTCTAATGAAGATCTGATCATTTGGAGTTGAATAACACAGGTGGTGATGGTGGTGGTGACCTTTGACCTTTGGTTCTCCTCCTTTCCAAGCAAGCTTTTCCCTTCCCAAGCAACCTTTCATTTTTCTCTAGGAAGATGACTTCTCTAATTTGTGAAGATGAGATGTATAACCCAAGTACACTTAATCTACCAATACTTATAATAAGACAAAACCCGAAATCACTATTTATCCCCCTTGTAAAAATTACCAAAATGCCCTTTTGGGTTATGTTTTCATTTCCAAATGACCCGAGACTCAAAATTAACATCCAAATAGAATTTTCTGACTATTTCGAACCTTCCGGATGCAATGGCGCAGTCAAAATGACTATAAGGTCGATAGAAAATAAATTTCCTTTTTAATTTAATAAATTAGTCCCAACACGTCCCATACCGCGTCTGACTAAAAATACAAATTACCGATTTTATATCACACCGTCATATCAATGACATCACATTCATATATTACCTAAATATCTTTAAGTAATATTCAGAATCATCCATTTTAATATCCACAGTCCGGATAAACCCGAATGAATTAATTAATAATAAAATCCAATTAATCCATTAATTTAAAATATAACCCATTTTAAAAGTCATAAAAATTACGGGGTATTACATTACCCATACGACATGCTACCACAATATCAATAATATATTACCCACATATTATTATTGAGTCATTTATTTATGTTTCTCCACTCATATTCCTTTTAGATATATAAAATCTATCAGTTCGACTATCACACATAAGTAGATATATTGCACTTCTATATATTCAATACACATATAATATATAAAATTATAGCCTCCTCGTAATAGACCCTCATGATGATGGCATACTCTACTACTAAGTCCATGTACCTTTCGTACTAAATCAAGGACTATTGGTTCGGCATGTCTCCTCGAACCCAAAATTAATTAACACACACTAGAGGCAAACATGGTTCTAAGTCTATGGGATACACACATAACTAACGTACACAAAATACACGTTGGTCCCACTAATACACAACACAGAGTGGTCCACCCTAAGTTCCATGTTTTGGGGCACACATCCAAACCACACTGAAATCGTCAAGGTGTGATCACCCTCTGCACGGAAACCTCTTGATAGCAGGCATCGTAGGTATGTTCACACACATAATCAAATCACAACCAAAAGTATTCACACAACCTATGTATGCATATATTTCATTGGATATACACACATCCCAATCATATAAGTTCATCCGTAGTATATATCTCTCGCATACTCAATGTACTAAAATAATTCCCACATATTATTTATTTTATAAAATTTCTGAAATTTAAGCTGTTAAAAATCTCTATACTACTAATTTAAGTCCAAGGTTTTCATTTTACTCTTCCCGTAATCTAAATCAAAATCTCTCGATGCAACCCTCAATCGGATGCGCATTATCGGATCAGGTCTTAATTTCCTCTCACTAAGAATCACCGAGTCCAGATTTTATATCTATTGACCTTCCCTAGTCTTTGTACAATTATTAAACTTACACTAAAAGTTTTTCTATCATTATTTTCCTAAAAATTAACACACAAAAAAATTCTAGGTATAGAAGGTACCCCGAACCTATTCTAATACAGGGCCGAACCATTTTTGGGTGGTGGCCGAACCGATACAAGCCACCTGGAGTTTCTTCTTCCCCACTTTTACGGGTTTCACCATTTTTAACTCACAATTTCTTCATGCAACACACCCAAACTCCATTATAATTTGTCCCAATATCATATAAGAATATATATATGAGTTCTAACAATTCTTTAATGTTAAAACATCATGAATTCGTAAATCTCAAGATTTATCCATGTTTTTCTACACAAACCCTAGTTATGGTCTTCTTTATATAAGTTCATCAAAAATCCTGATTTATTTCATGTTCCTTATCCCACAACTTCTGATTTCATTTCGTATATATAAGGGAATTCATTCTACATGTAATCCTACCCAGAATTATGAATTTTATTCATCAATCTCCCAAGAACATCATGAATATAACATTAAATCATTAACCCTACACTACATGGATATTATAACTCATAAAATGATGCAAGATAAGCATTTTCCTTATTAAGCAGGCTTGATTTCGTTTTGAAAGTGATGAAAGTGTTCCTCATTTTCTTTCAATCTTGATTTCGGCAATAATTATGAAGAAAAGGACATTGTACCTCCAAGAACTCTCCTTTATTCCTCTCCAATGGCCTCTCATCTCTTCTCTTTTGATTATTAGGGTTAGGGATGTGTCATGTTGCTTCCCCAATTAGATCATCTTAGTTTTAAATCCCAATTTCCGAAATTTGGCTAACGGGCTAAGCCCAAATGTCTCGAACACTCCCGTATGGGTTCGATTATGACTAAAAAGGCACTATAACCTAAATTATAACCCTCGAGTACACTATTATGACTATCTAGACCTATTTAAAATCAACTGTGACCTCAAAATCGCTATTTGAATCACTCTACAATAAAGTCCTATCTCTATCCCAATTAGTCTACATGTGACTCCCGGTTGAGATAAAATACTGCCACGTCACTATCACTTGTTATGACGTAAAATTAATCATTTACTATTCACTTAGTAATTTTATTCCATAAATATTAACCATTATCTCTCTCGATTAATATTTTAATTCACACATAATAATTAATTCAATTAAATTACGCACATGTGTAATTTAAAAAAATTGAACTTATTAAATATAAATACTCAGAAATACGGGGTGTTATAGGTCACAAACTGAAATTTATGTTATTAGCATAAACATTTATTTTTATTTTTACGTTAAGTTTTGGACCGAAGGATCTCAATAATTGACTAAGTCGTGCATTAATGTATCGAGAGGGTTGCTTGTTTGGATTTCTCTTGCAAGACGTCCCATGAACGAAATTGGCAACTGTCGGAGTTGAGGAAAGTTGGATACTAAGAGGTTTACCTTTTGTGTTTTACATATGTGAAGGTATACCTTACTTTATCGATATAGTTGGTTTTTATGGATCAAATTGGATGTATAGGTATTATCCATATTTGACGTTAGTACATGTGTGTGTATGTAATTTGAAATGTATGGGCACCCAAGTAATAATATAATAGGCATAAATGCGCCTTTTTCTTTTATCTCACGGGATATGAGTACGGATTTATTAGGAATAAACTTAAGATAATGGTATGAAATGTGACTTTATTCTTTAGTGAATTCCAAGGACGGAATTCCGTTATTAGGGGGGAAGAATGTAACACCCCGTGTTTTTAGAATAAAATATTATAACCGAAATTAATTTAATAATTTTGATTTAAATTTGGGAATAAATTAAATCGCAAGGATTTAAATTTAAATTCATAAAATTTAAATTGAGAATAAATACTTATTCTTGATTTCATAACTATAGGACTCAACGGGGCATGGTGGGTTCACATGCGAAAAATAATCGGAATAGTAATTTACTTATGGCTACGTGTTGTTTAAACATAAAAAAATGTCTATGTTAAATAAAAATAATTGGGACGCATTTTGGAAGGTTTTATGAGCTCGTTTAGGTATTTTAGACCTCTGAAAATATTCCCGGGATATATATATAGAAGCTGGGAGGCTATTGGACTATTTAGATTTTGGGATTGGGCCCATTTAGGGGTCCAAATATGGGACTTTTGATCCAACTCGAGAATTAAGTCAATATAAGTTAATTAAGGAGGTTAAGAAACCCCCCACTATTAACCAAGAGCCTAAGAAAACACCTTGGGAAGATAAATACGGCTAAAGAACTCCTAAGAAATCCTCAAGAAATCAGGCAAGAATTTTCTTACTAACTTTATTTGTCAAAAATATTCATTAATTCATTGTGATTTATCTCCCAAATAGAATTATGGATTACTTAGAAATTTGTGGCGATATAATGACGAATTGAATCATGATTGTAGCGGATTTGAATATCAAAATAAATTAGTAAATCCAGAAATTAGGATGGGTATTAATTGTGGGTTGGATTATGGGAAATTCATGCTTTAGAACCCTTGTTGGAATCGATATGATTATTCACATGCAAAGGAATATTGTTTATGCTAAAGATCTGGAGTTTATGCTGATTATAAGATTTACATGATGGTGGGATCAAAAGAGATTTGTATTTATAAATCTGATTTGGCATGAACACACCAACAACATAAAATTGTGGGATTTGGGACATGTATTCGACATTAAAACACATAATAAATTATACTGAGAGGGTGAATTAAGTCATGGGGACCTGTTTTAATGATTACTTTATGAATTAAACCATTGTGCTCACTTTTGAAGTTTCCGTTTTTGTATTATTTGTCTATGCAATCGGCCCCGGGGGTGAACTGGTTCAGCCACTAGGGAATTTTGAGTGGGACCTAGGGTTGTATCCAAGGGAAATTTAGATTACCGTGTGAGTTAGTGGGATGGTGGTTGTATATTTTAGGAATTTATTAAAAATAGATTAGTGATGTCACCAATTATTTGTGAGAATAAAATTAACTCGATGGTTAAATGTATTTTATAACGAAACGAAATTTAATAATTTATGCGATGGTAAATCATTAACGTAGGATGTTTACAGATAATCCTTACGGCGCATCTAGGTGATAATTTATAGAGTAATTATCGTAATAAATTAACTAGATGGTCGAAAGTATTATTTAGAGGAAGTGGATTTAATAATTTACAGAATGGTTGTTTATTAACGTGGATATTATGGATAATCCTTATGGGGCAACTAGGGGTAATTATAGAGTAATTACCTTTATATATTGTAAGATAATAAACGAAATATCATTCGCACCCAAAAATATCCCAAGCAATAATTTGTGATATCATCTAAATTTTAGAGGAAGCCCCTTCCCAATTGATTAAAGTATATGAAATCCCTTCATTATTAAAATCTATCAACTTACATAAATTATGGTCTCCCCCTTTATCAATTATAAAGCATAAACATCTATTATGCATTATAGGATCGTATATTAGATAGTGCCTATAACCTTAGACAATTAGGTTTATTTCCATAATATTCGGATAATTTAATAATATATGTCCTTCCATATATGTGGTACACAAGGGCTTTTACCGTTGGAGTCATATTCATGCTCTATTGGCAAGTCCGAAGGAATCCTAACATCCAAATCGGACAGTTCGAAGGAATCCATACATCCTAAGTGGACACCACAAAACACATACAGTTAGGAGCACTTCCTATGCATGATACTTGTATACGACCCATACCCACATGTGATATAAGAAGAGTTAGGGCCATATATACGTCTAGTGGGTGGATCCTCTACGTAGTACCTGTATGCCTACACATCGTGAAGCCCACCTGTGTCGACGTGTGTTCACTAGCCCGAACGCGTGAATCCCCGAGCCGATAGGAAAGTACACTCTTATGTCCACACACAGTTTTAATATAATACAAATTATTTTTCCTATAATATGTAAGGTAATTATTCCTAAATTACTATAAAATTTCAAATCCAAATCCTTTATCCATCATTTATTTTCCATTTACATAATTACTTAACGATCTAGTCATAGGTAATTATTATTAATTTGGATATGGGTATAATTTTGTTCCACAATTTCATTAACCCAACCATAACTTTTTAAGTCTCAAGTTAATTTCAAACATGAATGAGGATACCCATTAGTTGATACTCGTAACCAAATTTGTATTTACCAAGAAGCTTATATACATTTCAATTCACTATACACCACCCACCACCTCCGTAATAGCTATACATTCATGGCCCAAATTTCTACCCAGCCGAACCGATCCGTCTAGATGAATCGGTTCGGTTCGCCATTTACAGGAGGTTTTTACTCTACCGGATCGGTTTGTTTTCTTTTTCATCTGTTCGGTTATCTCTTTAAAGAAAAATTGAACCCACACCGGATCGGTTCTTTTTTCCTCTCAATGGGTTCGGTTGGGCTTACAGGTTTCTAACCCCAAGTGTTCAGATTTAGATTCATAATTTCTCAAAATAATTTTTACATGTAATCAGTCATTTACATGCATATCATCTATCATTCCTATACACGTGGGTATTCAATCATAAGAATTAAATCCAATAACCCTAATTTTCAGAAATCTAAAGGAATAAAATTTTGCATCGACAAATAAATTATATGCATAAATTATGCAAGAAATTCTTGCCTGAAATTAGTAGAGGAGAAACCTTGGAAGGTACTCATCTTACTCTTGTTTTTCCTCCTTTCTCTTCTTGGGTGTTTCTAACTTATCTCTCCCGTGGCTGCTATTAAGGTTTGATTAATGTGATGATGGGAAAGTGGTTTACACCCACTAAACCACTCATTAAGTGTTAAATCCCGAGTTGGGTTATGGGTCCAACCTTTGGACCCCCAAATGAGCCTGAATCCATCATCTAATTAGGCCAAAACTTTTCCAACCCATATGTTATTGACCCAAGACTATTTTTAAAGGTTTAAACAACTTAAGCGAGTTGATATAAGTCCCAAAACGTGCTCTGAATTATTTGTGCCAAAATAGTTAGTTTTTATTTGTGTCGCACATAAATCTTTATAATTTCATTTTTATTATACGCAAATGACATATTCATGCAAAAAAATAAATAATACACACAAGCACACTAAATAACAAGTTTTCACTTAACATGTTCAAATAAAATTTTCATTAGGATTAAATTTTCAAAGTTAATTATTTATTCGAAAGAAATTATTTTTCACTAATTATTTAAGAGAAACAAATGCGGGGTATTACTGATAATTTTAAGAATTTCATGGGGTTTAGTGTAAAAATAAAAGTAGGCTAATAAACCAAAAATGTGAGTAGCATTCGAGGGGTCAAAGTGTAACTTACTGTAAAAAATAAAGCTCCACGTCGCTTCACTACCCTGTCATCAAGAGGGAGGAAAAATAATATGTTCAAACCTCTATGTATAATCTATCTTTCATTCTTGAATAAAAACTAACTTTGGTTGTATTCTACTCTAATTTTAGTGTGGATTTGGTTGAAGAATTTAAAATCCAAGAAATACACATGTTTTCATTTTCATACATATGTTGGCTTGTATATCATAAAAAATCCAAAAGCAACATGTGTTGTTTGGTCCTTCTTTCAGTGAAAATTCCCATGTTAATCTCAATTTTTTCGCTATATTTTATATTTGGATCTATTTTGCTATATTTTGATTTTTTTTTATAGCTGAAGTGTGTTTTGGCATCTTTTCCACTGTGGGAGGTGCTGCTTGAAAGAGGGAGAGATAATGGAGGTCAGTAGCGGGAGAAAGAAAAAGGGGGTTGCCGGTGTGTGGATGGCCACCAAAATGGCCTCAATGTTGTGGAGTTTGAAAATTCGGGTTATGTTATTTGTTTACTTTATTTTTATTTTTCTTGTTTTAATTTTAGAATTCGTCCAATTCTAAAGGATTTCAAAAATTATAGCCTATAAATTAATAATTATTTTTATGGGCTAGTTTAGATTAATATTATTGTTTCATTCTAGTATAGGTTGCACTGATAGTTTACGGATCATGTCATGTAATTTACTTATATTGAAAATTCTCTAAAACATTTGGTTATTTGCTGTGACAACCCGCTCCAAATAATAACGGATGGCCAGCCCTATACTACATAAACTAGGTATCTCAGATGGTACAGTCCCAACATCAACAACTAAACACTATAATATAAGGCTAACTACCCACAATCATTTAGTGCGAATTCCCAAAAATTTAAAACTTTTATTTTTAACAACAAGAACAAAACCAATAATGCACTCAACTAACAATATACATAAAACTATGATGTGAAATGTGCATGCTCCAATGATATGAAAGAGTACAATACATTGTACAACAAATCTCAATAAAGAAATACCCGAATATGCTGTCAGGCAACAGACAATAAAAAAATCTGATAAATAAAATATGAAAGTGTTAATCTACAACACTTGAATACTAACTCAAAACAACTGAATCCTAATCTAGATGTACAAGAGATAGGAATCGACTAAAGCAAAGTGCCGCAACAGTCTGCTATTGCCATAGCTCCACAAATCCTGAATGGAGGAATATCAGAGGAATCCTTGCAGAGGAACACCTGAAGTAATACAATATATATACATGGAGGAGGAAAATATAAACGGGCCAGAACCCGAGTTTGAAAAACAGTTTATAGCAAGTGTATTAAAATGCATAATAATTATAAATACATTATTACATGATTTAGTTGGAATCGAACACTCCATAAAAGTTCAACTCACCTCTCATCTAAAGCGCGCACTAAGCGTATGCACGTATCTCCAAAAGGATGTCCGATTCTAATTAGGTAAGAGGATTCTAATTTAAACCCAGAAAGTATTTAAGTGAAACCATCTAACCTATCTCCCAATTCTACATTATCACTATATTCTTTAAGTTATATACATTAACTTTAATGTAAATGTTATAGTTATCTTTATAATGTTCATTTGTTGAACATATAAAGTTACATGAACCAATCATGTCCACATCATTAACATACACCATCATTATCAATTACTAGAATTTATATTCTAGTGATGCCCATATAAGGCATGAAACCATATATATAATTATTATAGATGAGTTATTAGCATCAAGAGTTAAGGACAAAACTCCTCCCGATTCTCAACACGGCACTGCGTTTCATGCGTGGGACGTCTCACCGAAGCGAAATCCAAACAAGGAACCCCCCCGTTACACTACTCCTGACCGTATCGATCCTCGGGGCTCATTATGCCCTCAATGCAAGATGCATGTAACCCAAATGATTATTATCTAATTTTAATTAATTAATATTCCCAATTCTCGACAGTACACGGCCTTTCATGCGTGGGACGTCTCGCCGAAGCGAAATCCAAACAAGGAACCCCCCCGTTACACTACTCCTGGCACTGTCGATTGTCGGGATAGGTGATACATAAGTATATATAATTATGAGCATTAAGGACTAAACTTATCCCCAAGTTCCAACATTACACTGCGGTTCGTGCGTGGGACATCTCGCCGAAGCGAAATCCAAACAAGGAACCCCCCCTCCCCCCGATACACTAATCCTGGCAATGTAGGTCGTTGAGGTCCATTATTCCCTTGACACCCAAAGTACAAGCACAAGCAATAATAACCATCCAACCGAGCTATAACTCGAAGGACGCAGGCTCACATGCTATCATCTTCCAGCAGCCCATATACGTATCAAACTGGGGCCACCTGGTGGGGTTCAACGACACCCACCTCGTGATCAACTCACGCACACAACGTCCGGGAAGCGGTCATAGTTCCTAATGGGCAAGTGAGAGCGTCACATACCCCCGATCTCTCACCCCCAAAATAAATAAATATATATATTATAAATGTCATTTGCTGACCACAAAGGACGACTATGACCTGGAGAATATCCACAACCTGCTTTTCTAGTCAAAATGCTCACCCTCTACGCACGAAACTTCCCAATGATAGCAAGGAGGGGGTATGCTTAACATGTATATACACCATCAATATACGGTATACATACATCCCACATAATAAAGATATACCATTATAAGGTATACCTGCAACATCATATTCATGTTTATAATACGCCCTTAGGAGAAATTTGATTAACATCATTTGTTTAGTATATTTCTCTCAAGATATACAAACGCCCAACCTCACACATTAATCCCGCTTAGTTTATGCTATACTAATTCTCGCTTGAAGCTCTCATGTCGCTTCTAGTATGAATTGTCTTTCAATTCTTTTAAGTTAAGGATATTTTATATCCTAATGCACCTCAATTAGCATTTCTCGTTGTATGAGATATCTCCCAAATCAATCATTAATAAGGATATTTCTATATCCATATTCACATCAAATAGCATTCATAATTCTCCATCCATTATAGGGTTCAATTTATTTTGTGAACCTTTAAAGTTATCCCAATTTGGGATTGGATCCTAAGATTCGGCATCTCTAAATCAACCTCATTTTCAAATCGTGTAGTTGTTAGCATCACCAAACAAACCTCAAATAAAAGTGGGCTTCCCCACTTAGAAAAATACCAAAGTCCCTAATCGGTATTCCTCAAATTTAGTCAACATGACTCCAAAATTTCTTTTAGGGGAAACTCGCTAAAAGTCTCCAAAACATGCTCCAAATATCTCCTATCGAGATCCCCAATCGATAACTTCAAACAAAACGGGATGAATTTCTCTTTAGAAAAACAATCCCTCCAAAAGCCCTGTTTCCGAATCGATTCGGGCTTATTCCGAATCGATTCGGCCCTGCGAATCGATTTGGCCAGGAAGGCGAATCGATTCGGGTCATCAGGCATGGGATTTTTTTTTAGGCCGAATTGATTCGGCTGGAGTCCGAATCGATTCTGTCACTCAGACCTGGGCACCTGCATATTTCCGAATCGATTCGACTAAGGGGCCGAATCGATTCGACCTACCTGGAGGCTCAAAAATGGCTACTTTTTAAGTAAGCCAAAATACCCAAAATCCATATTCATGGTTTTCTCTCCATTTCTCTTCAACCCAATCACAAATATAACATCAATAATCATCCTAGAATACATATAAACTAGTTTCTATCCTCAAATCAAAGATCTACCTATTAAATCTAAGATTATATCCAAAAGTTAGGTTTTGGCAAATTTAACCTAAAACCCAAAATATTAATCCACAAATCATGAAATAAATGTACACAACAATTATTTAACAAGTTTAATCACTTGCCTCGGGTTCGTAGGGTCTGAATCCGCGGGAAAATCCTCTTTCTCTCTCTCTTCTCCTTCCTTTTTCTTCTTCTTTCTTCTTTCTTTTCTTTTTCTCTTTCTCTCTTTGGAGAATTGTTTCTCCCGTAGGCTAATTAAGCCTTTTCTCCCAATGTACACATCTTTAAATGATAATACACACTTTAAATGACTCGGTGATTTTAATTCGAGTCAAACGGTCCTAATTTATTTCGGAACCCAAATAGACCCCAAGTATAGTCATTTCGACTTTCTCGACCCTTCCGGAAACGATGGTACCCTCAGAATTGCCATTAGACATACTTTTTAACGACTCCAAATTTTGACTTCAATTGCCAATTTTAATTATTCTCCAATAAAATATTATTTATTTCTCGTAAAATAAAATAATTACTGCTCCGAAAGTCTTGGGTTGTTACATTTGCCACCCTGTTTTTATATATGATTATTATCTTAAATTTAGTATTTATTTAATTATTTTTGTAAAATCTTATTTTGTAAGATTTTTTTGCCACATTACACTAAATGATTGAGTCAACTGACAAAAATGACTAATATGATGTTAGGGCAAATTTACATCACTTTTATTTTGATGAAGATAAAAAAATGTAACAATAAAAAAAATTGAGGGAGAAAATAAAATCTACATCAAATTTGGAAGTTTGAAATATTTTGTGTCTAAATAATACCCAATCTCATTACGTTTTTAACATGACTCTCACATTATTCAATATAATCTCCTTTTAACTCTCACTAGATCACGATGATATATTTGGATTCATAACTTTTTTGCAAAAAAATAATATATTTCTTTTTAGCCTTTCGTTCCACTTCAATAATTTGATTAACCAACAATCTAATGTATTTTTTTAAATAATACAGTCTTGTAGCCATAATTAATTTCATGCATATTCATTTCTTAGGAAGTAAAACGTGTTAGATAATATTTTATGAAAGGACCAAGAACTAAGAGCCCTTTTTATAGCATTAGTTGATAAAATTTGTCATAGGGAATTTTTTGGATTTGCTATTTTTTTATCATGTTTGATAGTCTTCATTTGTCTTGACAAAAACTTACATTAAAGTATCACACACCAATGCATATTTTTAGGATTTATGAGGATGACAAATTCATTCAAGTAATTTTTGCAATTGCAAATTTTGTAACCCCATTATATCAAAATGACAAATTATTTAAATAAAATTCTACCATTCATTTTTTTAGAGCTAATTACACCTACTCCTTAATTTTACCACCATTAATTTATGGACGAAAAAATAAGTTATGTGCATGACATGTGACTTTTTAAAAAGGTATTTTGATCTTTTAACCTTATTTATCTCTATTACTTAAAAATAGCCAAAAATCTTTGATTTGACACAATGTCTAGAATACCGCCAATTATTGTGTTTCTTCAAATTTTGACCTCTATAATAATATCTCACCCATATGCTTCCATTTTTATTTACTGTCCGCTTCACTTCTCAATTGCTGAAAACGAAGCATTTTTCTCTCTTTACTTTTTGTGCAATCACTCAGATATGCTAAATAGCTTCACGAAGGAATAATTTTTCTTAAGTGACATTGTCTCCCTTAGGGATGATTAAGTTGGCTCTATTTCCCCTTTTCTGAGTTAATTTTGTTTAAATTCCATACTACTTTTATTATCTTCATATGATTTAATGCTACGTGTTAATTATAATGAGCTTTAAAAAAATTATCTAGGAATTTTATATTTGCAGGCTTTCTTCTTTCAATTTGGGGTTTAGTCTCAGTTATATTTCTTTCATTATTCTTATTTTATATTTATGTTGTCTCACCTATTAGAAAACTACATCATCATATCAAAAGATATGTAACCAAAACAAATATTAAAAGATCTTAATAACATGTTATTCCTTCTTTATTATTAGGCTGTTTTGTTATTATTGTTTCTTTTCTCTATTTATTTTGTGGATAATTAAGGTGAGTTTTTTCAGTATGCATGTAATATGTTTGTTAAAATGTGAATTAATTCTTGGATATTCATTTAAATTTTTTTATTTATATACAAGTTAAATATTAAAAATAAATAAAATAGAGTAGTACCATATTAAGTTTGTACCAAATAATTGTCAAAATAGTAACAATTAGCTTCGTCAAAATTCCTTTGGATTTTTTTGCATATTCCATGTATGATTCTTATATTAAATCAGTTGATTATTTAGGAAAAAAATTGAATGTAGTGCCTATTTGAACTGTGGTCTCCATTTCTCTAAAAGACTTCTACCAAATTAATTAGATGCATAATTAAATAATTCATTATCCTTAGCTAGATTGATTGAGAGTGCAGTGAGAACCATTGTTATCACTCGATACTTGATTTTCTTTCCTAACAGGTGCTTGACCTTTATGTTTATTTGTGACTCCATGTGTTGGATTTTAAGTTAAATTCCATGTCTTATTCTTTTTGTAGCCTTTGTTGAATCAGAATAATATTCCTCCACCGTACTCGCATGGCTGAATACCTAGCTTTTGAGTTATTCCTTTAAACCCCCCTTTTATCCATTTTAATCTTTCATGACTATGCCCAATTTATAGGTTTTTTGATAGGGCTTCAAAGTTCCATGTAGTATAAATAATTTGTATTTGTAAGTACTTAAATAGGCTAAAAATGATGTGAGGATATGGACTATGGCCAATGCCACTACATCTGTAAGTAAAGAGATTTTCTTAGTTTTTTTTTTCAGAATATAACTATTTTTGTAGATGTAACTTAAACATAATGGATTAGTAAAGGAAAACTGATTAAAAAGTTTTATTATCTTTGTTTCTTTTCTACATTTTGGCGAGTGTAATTTTAGTGGGGTAATCGTAGCTGAGGACGCAGGACTATATCGCTGGCTTTACCGATTCGTAATAGATTACTTCTAATATTTATTCATCTTCTTGGATAGGTATGCCATGTTATGTTTTATTACCAACAAATAAAAATGAAAAAAATATATATTTGTATTGGTCACTTGGACGTTATTACACATTTTTGTACATAAAAAAATTTGAATGCATATGCCATGAATGTGAAGTTGAGAAATGGTATCAAAGACTTGAACAAAAGATGGTGCAAGCTCTACCCATAAAAAAATGGATTTTATGACTTCTACATGAAAGTGATATGTATACCTAAAAATGTACATTGTTTTTAGGTATACTCTACAATATATGTTATGTGCAAAAGTTGATCAAGAAAATTGAGTTCATATTAAATTTTCAATGGTAAGAATGAAAGAATTGTTTAGTGGGCTTATTTAATAAGGATATATTGTTTTTTACATATATAAATCTTATGTGAGAGTATGACTGCTCATTGGTTCTTATATTGAATACCTGGATTTGATTTGTTTAATAAGGACTTGTATGTAACCTGCGCGATGCGCGGGCGCCTTATAATATGTTTAATCAAATTTTTATATTTATAAAATTAACAAAATTATGATATACTAAATTAGAAAAAGTTTGAAATTATAACATTAATTTTTTTTTATCATGAGTTGTTATCAAAACCTCCCTTTTATCATTTCCAATATATATATATATATATGTACATATATATATATATATATACATATAGATGAAGGATTATATTATGGTAAACTCAATTATGGAGACCAATTGTGATTGCACAAAAATGAATGTAGATGTTAGTTTATCTTTAAATGGAATGTGTTTAAATGGTTAAACATCATTATCTAGATATGTCTATTGGGCCATAATAACATTTAGATAATCAGTACGAACTATTAATATGTTCATAGGGGGTGGTAAATAGACGAATACGGATTGAATACCATGTTTTCCATATCTGTATTCGCTATCTGGATGCACTATCCATATCCATATTCGTATCCACCCGGATAGTTAAAACAACTATCCATATTCATATCTGCTTGGATACCTTGGATTCAGACAATATCCGTATCCATTTGCATTGTTTAGCCTAGGGGTGTTCGTGGTGCGGTCCGATCTGATTTTGAGGTATTTTTGGGACCGAAACGCATTAATCGGTTCTATAAAATTATGAATCGAGATCGGACCAGAATAATCGGTCTCGGTCTTATTCGATTTTCAAGTGGTCCGTGTTCGGTCTCGATCCTATTTGGTCCATACCCACAAAAAATAACACATTTTTTTAATTAAAAACAACACTTATAAAACAACTTTTTTTTAAAAACCGATTATTATATTAACACAGATTTTACATCAAAATTAAAATACATAACAGCATACCACTAATGTAAACGATATATTAAAATATATTTTACATCAAAATTATACAATAGCAGTGATGGGTGAGAATTAGGTTATGTAGTGTAAGTAACCGTGTGGTTAAACATGAAAAAAGAAATTATACAATAAGGAGAGCTTGACATGTGATTGTATTAAAAAATATTTTACATCAAATATATACAATAAGAGTGATGTTTGAAAGGGGAAACAACCAGCAACAATGTTTGAAAGGGGAAATGAAAATAGCCACTAACAATGTTTGAAAACATGCCTGATAGGCTGCGTATATGGAAGACAAAAAATGGTCCGTGCCGAATCTTGGATATTTGAAACCTTTTAACTTCTGTCATTGGGTCTTGGATCTTGTTGTGCGGCTGGAGCAAATGAAATGGACTATGCTGGGTTTGTAGAGAGAGGGAAGGGACGGAGCCGGAGAGGGAAGGGACGGACCTTAGAGTTGAGGTGTTGTAGGCTGTAGCCGTTGGCCCGTAGCAGTTTGTAGATAGATAGAGAGAGAAAATAATAATTGAGGTTTAGGATTATGTTATGTTGTGTGGTGGGTGGGGTGATCGTGAATTGTAATATTTTAAACATATATTTGACATATACGAATATCGGGTAAAACGGATATCCGGTAAAATGGATACTCCTCATCGGATATGGATTATCCGTGTCGGATACTAGTACATCCGTATCCAACTTCTTGGATATTTTTATAGAGTATCCATATTCGTATCCATTTCCATTTTTTGGATAAATATCCGCAAATTCGTATTCGGATATCGGACGAATGCGGATTTTCGAATATCCGTTTACAGCCCTTTATGTTCATAATATTAATATTTTTTATGCACACTCAATCCATGAAAAAAACAACAAAACTAAAAATATCATTTCATTAAACAATAAAGGCATCTAACTATTGACAACTAAATTTATGTAAATAGATTTCAAGGCGGATCAAGATATATAGAGACCACAAATACTAAAAAAATCCAAACAAAAGAAAGTGAGTTTGATAAGTGTGCATCAGTTTTAAATAACTTTTTATCGGTGTAGTATTAGGACAGCCCCAATTTGTACTGATCGATACTCACGATAAAAAATCAAAATTGAAACTACTCATTCTTATCAACATGTGGACACAAACCTAAGAATTAAAAAAACTTCTAAAATATTAGTAAATAACAGAAAAAAGTTCTAAAAAGTATGAAAATAATTAAAAAGGTCGAATAAAACTAAAAAACTTTCTAGGAATATGAAATACTAAAAAACTCTTTAAAATGTTAAATAATACAAAAAACGTTTAAAAGTTTGAATAATATTAAAAAAAACTGAAACATAATAGAAAAAACATTTAACATTTTGACTAATATTGAATAAAACATTTTTAAAAAATGATAAATACACAAAAACAGTTTTGCTCGAAAAAAAATTCCAACTTCAATAACAAAAAAAAACATCAAAACATTTCCTGTAAAAAAGCCTAAAATTTCTAGATAAAATTAAATTCTACAAAAAAATGTCACTTGATGGAATCATTGACCCAACCCACATGCCAAAAGTCTTTAAACGGCTTTGACTAGCCTCATATTTGGATAATTTCAGTAACAAATCATCTCCTATTGTAACTTAGATTATTGCATTATAGTGATATAGATTTGATAATTTTTCTCAGGAAAGAAACATACCAAATAAGGTTGGATGCGAGACACCCCATATTTTGTTCGGAATATCCTTTCTAAACATATAACCAAAGAATTTTTCTAGATCGTCCACATCCCTTTAGGTTTGTAAAGCACTAAAAAATGAATGACGGCAGTACAATGATAGGTATTGATCTAATAATGCATTTATTCAAACACCAATGGGCTATTATATAAATGTCCATAGTACATAAATGCTTAGAATACTCCATGTCAGAAGTAAAACATAAAAACAGTAATGCAATGAAGCAAAGATTGGAATTTTTAAGATTTTCATCTCCGGTGAATAACTGGAATTTTGAACCAACAAAAACATGATTCTTAATAAAAATCTAAAAATCTAAAACCCTTAATAGAAAGATGGAGAGAGAGAGAGAGAGGGGAATTGGGTATACCTCATTAATGATAAAAAAGGATTCTTAATAAATATATAAGAACACAAAATAACATTTGAACATCCTTTTGAACGCACAAAATCTACCAATGTTAAAAACATGATTTTAAAACCCTAGATTTGAACATGATTTTGAACCCTAAATAGGGTTTCAAAGAGGGACATCCAACTTTGATTAAGGTTTGATCTGCCAAATGAAAATTAAGCACGTTTAAAATCATAGAACAGAGGGTGTAAGGTTGATATTCTACGACTAAATGAACGGTTGATATTTTACCGGTGACTGAACTGATGAATTGGGACATTGGATTAAGGGGGCTATATTCATTTGTTAACATCAATTGATACATTAGTTAACATTAATTGATACATTAAACTCTCTTTTTTATTGTTTTTGAAGTATAATATAGATTCGAACACTTTTTTCTCTCTTTACATTCCTTTTGATGTAAAAAACTAGATTTGATCTAATTTTTTAATCACAGATAAATATGAATAAAGAAATAAGACAAAGGATTTTTAAAGTGGTTCAGCCTTAATGAAATGACCTGCGTCCACTATCTTGTATTGCTGGGTGTTTTTCCTTAATCTTGATTAGCTTTGCTTATGATATCTTACCCAGCCATGAGGGTATTATAATGTATTTATAGCCCTTGGGTTGCCCATATGAATAGACAATACGTCATTATTAAATAGGCATATACATCGGTACATAGTAAGAATATTCATTGAATCTTTGTTAGTCATTTAGTCTTCCCAGCTAGTTACTCGGTATACTGAGTAGCTCGGCGCGTTAAGTTTCTTGGTACATATATTTATGCCATGTTGGATGACACATGTCTTAACATAACTGGTCCATGTTAGCTGACTAATTTTTGAATCAACATAAGCCCCCAATGTTTCATAGTTGAGATTGGATGCGAGAGTGTGAAATATTATACCCAAAAGTTGCTCGGGCATATTTTACATGTTTTGTTTGGTTACAGACCTTAAACACTTGTGAAATTTTCTTCTCAGCATAATAGTTTTGAGCGCGAAATGGAAAACTTGTAAATATTTTGAATTTTTGGCGAACGCTTGGGTACTTGCATCTTTTTCCTTGATTAGCCGCCGAAAACGCAATCGTCGTCATCTGTGATCATTACTTTTCCCATTTTCTAAAGCAGCGTATATAAAGGCGGCAACAGCATATTATCTTCTACCTTTTGCCATATAGATTCCCAAACTCTTTATCTTCTCGCTTTTCTTCTTACGATCATCTTCTCTGTCATCTTCCTGAGCTGATTTCTTAATTTTTCTGTAAGACCTTCTTCCTTCCTTCTTCTTTCTTTGTTTTATCCATCATGGTTTACCTTATTAAATCATTGGATAAGTTTAGGGCCAATTTTGGGATTCCTTCTTGGGTTATTCTCTAAGAAACTTCTTGCCCTTCTGATTTGTTTTCTCTAACTGAGGGACATTGGTTTCCTTTTATTTTTGTGGTCGAATGTGGTTTTTCTTTCCCGCCTAATCCCCTGTGTTTGGAATTTTACCAATATTTTTATATTATTCTTACAAGAGTAGTTCCAAATACATGGAGGGTAGTTAATGGCGTACATAGATTGAATCAAATTCATGGAACTCGTTAAGGAATTCCTGAAATTATGTATTGTTATAAATGGGTTACCAGCAACACCACCTTTTATTTAAAAACTAGGTTTTCTAACAGAGATTTAGTGGCTAATCTCCCCGATACTAATAGGGATTATTTTGAACATGGGGTTGTGATGAAAAATTGGCTACATCCCCCACTAAAGAGGAAAGGCTTGTACCAAGGTCCTAGATGTCCACTTTATGAAAATGGGATAGGTTGTTATGTTTTTCAAATTAACTCTGTTTTTGTTTGATAAAATGTGTCACTGATATTTATTTTTTATGTTGCAGTTAACAGCAAGAGAAAATCCCCAAAAGAGAGTGATACTAATATAAAAGATTTGAAATTCATTTGGGATTGCATCAAGCAATAGCTGGGGAATACGTGAGGTATACTTCCCATTTGCTGAGATACATGAACACCACTTCTTCTTTTATTGCTCGACTTCTTGCTCCTCATTTGGTGATTGATCTTGAGCAGGCTCCAGTATCTTCTTCAATTGTTAAAGAATCTTCCTCTGATTTGGGCACTTATATTGCTGACCTGATGACGAAGAAGAGGAGAATGCATGATCTCTTTGCCAAGGTTTCTTCTGGCGCTGAAGGGGCAAAAAAGAGAAAAGAAGACATCCCAGCTAAAGGGACTAAGAAAAAGAATATTTCTCCATCTAGGGGAGCAGTCACAACTGTCAAGGAAGTCAACAAGAAGCCCCCAGTTGCTCTAAAAAAGGAAGCACCTTTGATTGAAGGGTTGTTGTTGTTCGAGAAGAGAAATCACCTTTAAATGAAGTTATTTCTCTGAAAAGATTGAGAAGGGGTCTTGTTGAGAAGACTGTGGATGCTGCTACTCAACCTTCTGGGGTTGAGGTACCTTCTTTGAGAGTTAGTTATCCAGCACTCATTTCTCCAGTCTTGGCCAAGAAATTGATATGGTCTGGAACTCTTCCTGACTGTCGAGCTGTTGAGACTTCTATTCCTCGGGAGAAGGTCACTGACTTGGCAGCCCAACACCTCGCATCAGTAAGTGTCATTATACTTGTCATTTTAATTCTTTATACAATAATTATTTTTGATTTGGGTTTCTTTTCATTTTGCAATTTTTGGTATATTTTAATAATATTCTGGAGAAGAATGAAGCTATGAAAGCTACAACTTCTTCTAGTGGAGTAGAAGAAGCCCTTGCTGGGTTATCAAAATATTTGGAGGAATCTCGACAGAAGTATGAGGAGGATAAAGATGCTTGGGAAAATAAAATCATGTCTGCTAAGACAGCTCAACAAAAGGCTGTCGAAGCTGCAAAAGAGGCTGATCTAGCTCGGCAGGAATCTATGAATGCTACATAAGAGGCTGTAAATGCTTCCAAGGAGGCAGAGGAAAAAATGAAGATGGTCATTTCCAGCAAGGAGGAAGCTAAGGGCAAGATTGAAGAGGCTAAATGGCGTAACAAAGATCTTGAACATAAAGTACAATCTTTTGAAGAGCTTTTTAGGGAAAATACTTCTTTGGAGAGGGAAAAAGAAGAGTTTATGTGAAGAAGTCCTTTAGCTCTGGCTGGGACAAAGGGTGGAACAAAGATGTAGCTGCTGCCTCTACTCAAATGGAATATGCAAGTTTGAAATTCTTTAATGGGTTGCATCTTTGAAGGAGTTGAACGTTGCTCAGGATTCTGAACTATTTTAAATACATATCCATGGTCCTCCTCCTACTATTGAAGAAGGAGAAGAAGAAGAAGATGAAGCTTGATCTGATGAATCTTCTTTATTGATAGTAGAACAAACACCTGCTATCATTATCCCTCAGTCCTCCTAGAAAGTTCAGCAGGTAACATCCTCTACCGAGCAACACCAGCTGCCCGCCGAGAAATAAATTTCTTATTTAAAATTAGCTGAGGATGTTGTAGGGAATAAGGAGAAGGTGTAAAGTTATTCAACGATTTTTTACTTTTATCTATTTTCCCTTTTGTTTTATAATTTTGGTTGTACCCTCTTATCTTATGATTAATAAAATGGACTTTGTTATTTGTTCTGAGCTTATCCTTTATAGCTATGTTGTTTGTTAATCTATTTTTACTTTGCCTTGCTAGTTTATTGCCATGATGGAATTATTATCAGCTCATGATACAGATTTGATGAAGAAGTGTACTAATTACTTCAAAGATGGTCATGCAGACTTCTCTGAAGCACAAATAATTGATATTCTTAGATCTGATGCCTCTGAGCGAGAAATTAATGCTTACCAATATTTAACATATTTACTTGATCAGGTTATAGCGAATAACGTGGCTTACTATGAGATGATTGAATACCTTCAAGGAATGATTGAAGAACTTCAACTTCAACACAAGGAAATAACTTCTCTTCTACATAAAGGTTATGAGAAGAAGTACCAACAGTTGAGCGCTGATTGGGGCTATGACAAATTTATCTTAGACCATAATAAGAGAGAGAGTGTGCTAAAGCTTGAGGTTAAAGATCACAAAAATATTGCAAAGTTGATGGAGGAAGAAAATAATTCTTTGAGAGAAAAATTAAGATAACTGAAGTCTTTTTCTTCTTCTATAGCTCTGGCCCCAGTCAATGATGAAGGATTTTACTTTTTAGAGACTGAAAATGTTTTATTAAGAGAGCAATCAGAAGCTTTGAAGAGAGCCATACCTATATCCTCTAATCGGGGTAGAGCTGGTCGGAGCAGCATCAAAGAGACTAGGACTCAATAGGCTTTAGAAAACCAAGTTGCTAAACTGAAGGCAAAAAATCAAGATTTAGCTTAAATAACTCTAAAAATTCAGACTCTTACCAAGCAGTTTTCCAATCAGAGTTCTACGTTGGAGAATAAAGAAAGTTTGGTGAAGAGGCTTCATCACCATTTTGAACGATTGACTTATCAATTCCACAAGAAGCCCAGAGAGTTTTTGATGGGGGGATATGATGAAGCTTTGTGTCATCTTGATGCCAGGTTGAAGCAATCAAACAATGAGGGATACAAACAGGGGTGGTTGATGTGACACCCCGTTTAATTAATCCCGGGTGATCAGTCCTAAATCAAGTTAGAACAGGTTTCTCATTTGGTCCATTCTTAGCATCACTGTCGTCTTATTAATTTACTAACCACCTAAGTGAGAAAAATAGACTGGTGCCAATTTTTATCTTTCATTATTTAAACAAAAACCCATGCTGAACATAAAACAATACAACAATCACAGATAACTGAAATAATCATCCACAAGTAAGAATAATTAACCGAATAAACCATCGGTCCAAATAATAAATCCCGTAAAGACAAGAATGAACTCCCAACAAGTCTAATACAAATAAACGGAATGTGAGCAACATGCTCAAATAACTAATCATGAATTTCTACATTAAGAATGAAGAATGAGGCGTCTATCAAAACCCCGCAACATCCACATATGCTGCAGCAACGAATCCCTGGAATTGAGTCAAGGCTGGCGTCCCTGTGGCTGCACTCCTAAAAGGTTTTGAAAATAGATTTATAGCAAGGGTTAGTACCCAAAACATTTGGAAAACATTTAACAAATGATTAACTTGTAGTAATAAATAAATATGCATGCTCTTCATATTCTAGTTAGTATCGCACTCTCTTGAGGACTTCCTTACCCCTCCTCTAATGTACACTACTAACACTTTAATTAAATTACCGAGTTATTCATCTCATGTATAGATAATTAACAAAGTTCCTTTATACCCACCCTACTCTAACTGAGTATATAGTGATTATGATTTTTAAGTTATTAGTAACATCAACTTAACTAAAACATTTCCCTTTTTAAATTCATATAACTTCGACACTTGTTATACATATGAAACAACTCATATTTTTCATTAATAACCCGTATATAATTAATTATCCAATTACATACTTATAATCATATTTCAGCATTAACAATCATACTGTAATATATTTAACAACTTACATCCACCCGAGTAAAATACTCCCAGAATGTAAATTCTATAAAGTGCTATCCCACTAGGTACAATCACATAGCCTAGTTATCCCAAGTCAGAATTTCACACCAACTTGATAAAAATGAATAATTGGAGGCGGTCATATTCCTTCCCTGAAAGTGAGATGTCCCTCACCCATATAATGGAAGCTATGACCTCGGGAATATAGTCACCCTACTCCTCAAGTTAGGGGATTCATCCACTACGCGCAACCTCCCCCTATAGCACTATAGTATAGAATATCTAATCACTGATATTAATGTACACACCGTATATATATACTATCACATCCGTATATATAAATATAAAAGTCTCGGCTCTACCGTGCGCTAAATTCATAACATAAGCCTATTAAAATTATTAAGAGTTTATGGTCCAACTCTAAATATTAATGAAATTTCACCGTAATTAATTAAGTTACTTTTGGTGTCTCCCCCACCATAAATTTGGACTTACTCTCGTAGCCCAAATTAAATTTACCCAAGTCAAAATCCCCGACTCTAATTTATTAGCCTCTGTCTAATTAAATTATTACATTTCGGTTTCGCTCAACCAATATCCCCGGACTCGACAATAGCTCCGTATTTCATCATGACATGACAACCAATTTTTTCTGCCTCAAACCTTAATTAATTTATCTACAATTAATTAGATTTAAACTCATGTATTTAATTTCTCAATAATTAATTACATAAGATTTGTATATGAATTTCCCCTTTTATATAATTAACTGGCGAAACTGCCAAGTTCTGACGACCGTCGATCGATCGACCCCAGACCGTCGATCGATCGATCGAACAGGTCTTTGTCTTCTTCGCGTAGACAGAGCAGCCATGGACGAATTTACTTAAACCTTAATCTCTTCTAACATGAATTATAAGCCTTCTTATCACAAGCACATATCAAAAACCTTATTAGGATCCCCCAGAAAGTCCACAACAATCATCAATTCGTCCATAAACTACTGATTTATAATTTTGGGGAAAAATCTATCTTTATCCTTAAACACATTTACACCCCAAATTTCTTCATCAAACTCGTTCTAATTTATCCGGATATCATTCTAACAGATACACATCAATATTCCAATATCAGATTTTTACATAAATCCTCATAAATTTTGGCAAATCAGATTAATATTTTCTTTTGTTTTTCAAAACCCCATGTTTATGCCATGAAACCCCAAAACGAATTTTAATTCATTACCTCACACAAATATGAATTGAAAGATAGATTTAATACTATTGCAAGTTATTCACTTGCCTTAGGTTTCGTAGTGTCTGAATTTGAGATGGATTACAAGGTTGAAGATGACCTTTGTTGGCTCTTTTGAGATCCCCAAATGGCTTTGGTTGCTGTTAGGGTTTCCTAACCCTTTAATTCTTCTCTCTAATTAAGCTCAGCCATGCCCTTACTTCTTTATATTAGGTTAATTACCCAAATCCCGTTTTTTGACTAATGGGCCAAGCCCAAGTGACCTAAATTCCCCCGAGTAGGCCCGACTATGTCTAAAAACGTCCCGTGACCCGTTTACTATCCCCGGGTACACTTTTCCGACTATCTCGGCCCATCCGGACTCAACTGTACACTCAGAATTTGCATCCGAATTAATTTATAAAAATACTTTTTCCCCACCCAATATAGTCTATACCGACTTCCGGATGTGATAAATACATACCTCGTCATTAATACTCGAAACGACGTAATTACATTATTACTATTCACTTAGTAAATAAATTTCCCTAAATATTAACCATTCAATCCCAGATTAATATTTATATATTATTTTACCATAATTAATTCATTAAATTAAAACACACTAGTAATTTAGAATTTTCGAATTAATTAAATTTTTAATGTACCAAAAATACGAGGTGTTACATACTCCCCCCCTTACAAAGGAATTTCGTCCCCGAAATTAGATCGTACCTGCGGTGAAAAGCTCTGGATATTGTTCTCGCATATCCTCCTCTCGCTCCTAGGTAGACTCGTCAACATTGTGATGACCCCACTGTACTCTAACCAATGGAACAACCTTTGTTAGAGTACAGTACTCTATGATCCAGAATAGCCACCAGCCTCTCCTCATACGAGATGTCTGGCTGTAAGTCGATCTCCTCGAGTGGAATGTGCCAAAAGGCTCTCTCGCTCCTTCGATATTTCTTCAGCGATGCCACATGGAATACATCGTGTATCCGCTGAAGATGTTCTGGTAACCCAAGCTTATAAGCCACCGGTCCCACCCTCTCAATAATAGGGAAAGGTCCTACGTACCGCGGTGCTAACTTACCCTTCTTGCCGAACCTCATCACCCCCTTCATAGGGGATACCCGGACTAAAACCTGGTCCCCAAATTCTAGCTCCACATGTCTTCGAGAAGCATCAGCATAACTCTTTTGCCTGTCCTGAGCTATCCGAATCCTTCCTCGAATTAACTCTATCTTAGAAGATGTCTCCTGGACAATCATCGGCCCCAAGAGTTTGTTGTCCCCCACCTCTAACCAACAAGCGAGTGAACGACAAGGTCTCCCGTACAGTGCCTCAAACGGTGCCATGCCAATCGTGAATTGGTAAGAGTTGTTATACGCAAACTCTACCAAAGGAAGATATTTCTCCCATCCTCCCCCGAAGTCCAAAATGCACATTCTGAGCATGTCTTCCAGCATCTGATTAACTCTATCAGTCTGTCCGTCAGTCTGTGGGTGATACGCTGTACTCAAGCGCAACTCCGTGCCCATTGCCTCCTGAAAGCTCTGCCAAAAGTGGGCGACAAAGATTTTGTCTCGGTCGGATACAATATTTATTGGTACCCCATGCAGCTTAACAATCTCTGCTATGAATAGCTGTGCATAACGCATCGTCTCAAAGTCTGTGCGTACCGGCAAAAAGTGGTCCACCTTAGTCAACCGATCCACAATAACCCATATGGAGTCGTGACCCTTCTGCGATACAGGTAACCCTGTGATGAAGTCCATGGAGATGCTCTCCCACTTCCACACGGGAATTTCTAACGGCTGTAGCATCCCTGATGGTCTCTGGTGGTCAACTTTCACAAGCTGACACGTGGCACATTTCGAAACACACTCCGCTATGTCTCGTTTCATCCCTTCCCACTAATACTGCCTCCTCATATCTTAGTACATTTTATCCCCACCGGGATGTACCGCAAATTTCGAACCATGGGATTCGGTCATAACAGCGTGCCTCAAATCCTCATCCTCTGGCACCATTAACCTCCTATTAAAGCGTAGGCCTCCTTCTGAGCTAATTGAGTAACCCTCTGCTCCCTCAGCTAACAACTGGCCCACCCTATCCCGGCAAATCTGATCCTCTACCTGAGCCTTCACAACTCGCATAATGATCTCGAGTGTGATGGATAATGCTAACATGCAAGCCTTGGCTACCTCATCCTCATATCGAAGCTCTCTCCACTTCGCTTTCCATACCTCCGATATTTCCCCAGTCGGCCTTCGGCTCAATGCGTCTGCTACCACATTGGCCTTACCAGGATGATACTGAATATCAAACTGGTAGTCCTTCACGAATTCTAGCCACCGCCTCTGCCTCATATTCAGATCCTTCTGTGTGAAGAGATACTGAAGTGACTTGTGATCCGTGAATAGAGTAAACTGCTCTCCTAGAAGATAATGCCTCTATATCCTCAAAGCAAAAATGACCGCTGCCAACTCTAGGTCGTGAGTGGGGTAATTCCTCTCGTGGGGCTTTAGCTTCCTGGAAGCATAAGCTATAGCCCTTTCCTCCTGCTGGAGCACACCCCCAAGACCCCGTAAGGATGCGTCTATGTAAACCCGATACTCTAGCCCTCCCTTTGGCAATGCAAGCACGGGTGCAGATGTCAACTTGTCCTTTAGCTCGTCGAACGCTAATTGAAAATTATCATCCCACTTGAAAGGTACCCCTTTCCGAGTCAGATTCGTCAAATGTTAGCAATCTTAGAGAATCCCTTAATGAATCGCCTGTAGTAACCAGCCAAACCCAGAAAACTGCCCACCTCGGTCGGTGTCGTGGGCTGTCCCCACTCCCTCACCGCCGACACCTTATTCGGATCCATTGCAATACCCTGATCTGACACGACGTGACCAAGTAACTGTACCTCCCGTAGCCAGAATCCACACTTTCCTAATTTGGCGTAGAGCTGATGATCCCTCAGTGTCTGTAAAACCATGCGCAGATGCTCTGCGTGCTCCTCCTCGATGCGCGAGTAGATTAGGATGTCATCAATGAACACAATGACAAACTGATCTAGGTACTCCCTGAAAACCCTGTTCATGAGATCCATGAACACTGCAGGTGCATTGGTGAGCCCGAAGGGCATCACCCTGAACTCATATGATCCATACCGCGACAAGAAAGTGGTCTTAGGAACATCCCCCTCTCGGATACGCAGTTGATGATACCCTGACCTCAAGTCGACCTTGGAGAAGTAAGACGCCCCTCTCAATTGGTCAAATAAATCATCAATCCGAGGTAACGGATATTTATTCCGTATCGTCACCTTGTTCAGCTCCCTATAATCCACGCACAAGCAGAGTGAACCATCTCGCTTCTTTACAAAAAACACTGGCGCACCCCACGGCGATGTACTCCGCCGAATAAAACCCTGACCCAGTAGTTGCTGAATCTGTTCCCTCAATTCCCGCATCTCTGAAGGGGCCATACGGTAAGGTGCCCGAGCAATCGGCCTCGTCCCCGGTGCCAAATCGATAACAAATTCAATTTCTCTACTGGGTGGTAATCCTGGAATACATCCTCAAAGTCCCTCACTACAGGAATAGAGTCTAAAGGGACTACCACCTCCTGTGAGGTTTCCTCCTTAATGTAATATAAGTGAGTGCGCGACCCTCCCTCAGGAAGTGGCATTGCTATCAGGAACATCTCCTGTCCCGGAATGGAGAACACGATTGTCCTCTCATAACAATCCACCGTAGCCCGGTAACTTGCCAACCAATCCATGCCCAAGATGACATCATACCCCTCCATATCTAACACTAAGAGGTCTGCTGCTAAACTAAGCCTCCCAATCAAAATGTCAACTCCTCTACAAATCGAGAGAATCAAAGCCCCGCTGCCTACTGGCGACTCTACACTCATACGGAGGCTACCCGCTGTCTCTAATAACCCAACCCGTTTAGCAAAATTAGATTTAATGAATGAATGTGATGCTCCCATGTAAAAAAGAATGCTACCCTCATGCCCATGAATGAAAAACATACCCTCAATCGCTGGCGGCGCCTGCTGTGCTGGAGGATTGGGAACATCCCGAACGTTATACACACGTCCATAGTGCATCTGCCCCTGCTGCTGTGGGGAGGGTGGAGCTGGTGCTGCTGGCGGCATCTGACTCTGTTGCCCCTGCTGGGCACCCTGTTGATGGCCTCTGCCCCTCTGCAGGCACTCCCTCTTGAAGTGTCCTGGCTGGCCACAGGCAAAACAGCGTTTCTGGTCGTCACCCTACCGTTGGCCCTGCTGGCCCTGACGTTGCTGGCCCTGTTGGCCTCCCCCGTTGTTCCCTTGGACCTGACGGACCTGAGGAACCTGTTGTTGCTAATTAGGGCCTGGTTGCCCCTGCTTGAACCCCTGTCCTCCCGGTCGGAACCCACCAGGCTTAAACTTCTTAGCCTGATTCCCTTGCTGAATGATCACCTGCTGTTGTGGCCACTTGTCTCACTACTAGTAACCGCCTTGCCCTGCTGGCTCGGTTCACCTGCCTTCTTGTTCCCCTTAGCATGGAAACGATGATCCTGGCAATGTACAAGTCCGGCATTAACGACATCTGTATAAGTCACTAACACCGGATTTTCAATCAAGTGCTGCCTGATCCTCCAGGCTAATCCATCCATGAACTTTGACTTCTTCCGCTCCTCATCGCTCACCTCATTTGGCACAAAGTTTGCCAAACGGGTGAACTCCTCCTCATATTCTGCCACTGACCTGTCACCCTGTACCAACTTGCTGAATTTCTTTCTCATCTCAGACTCTACTGCAGGAGGGTAGTACTTGCGGTCAAACCGCACCCAGAATTCAGAAATCGGCATCAAATCCCGCTCCTCAATGGTGGTAACAAACTCCCACCATTTTAAGGCTGCCCCCGACAGACGAAAGGTAGCCAGCATCTGTTTCTGCACCTCTGTACCCTCTAACATGCGCAGATGGCGCTGAATGTTCTTCTTCTAGTCACAAGCCTCCACCACATTGGTGCTACCTCGGAACTCAGGTGGGTGACCCTTCTGAAAGGTCTCCCTCACTCGCTGCCAAGACGGTGGTCTCACTGGAGCCTGAACTGCTGGAGCCATTGGAGGCGGTGCCTGGGGATGTGGAAATTGAGCTGCCATAGCTCGCATCGCTGTCTCGACTGCTTGGGCCACTATCACTGCCACCTGAGTGGTAGAAATCAACTCGGGTGGGGGTGGTGGTGGCGGTATCTGTGGCTCCTGGCGAGCCTCCCTCACCTCATCTCTAGCCTCAGCCCTCTCCGCTCTCTGTCTCTTTGGTGGCATCTGAAATAGATTGAATTGTATAGGTACACAATTTATACAAAAACTAATAGCAGGAATACGATATCTCACAAGAGGAAAATATGATCAACAGTCCTAATAATAGGGCTCTATAACAACCGAACGCTATGTCGAAACGTAGAAAGCCACACAGATCCTAAAGACACTAGAACCTGATGCTCTGATACCATCTGTGACACCCCGCCTAATTAATCCCGGGTGATCAGTCCTAAATCAAGTTAGAACAGGTTTCTCATTTGGTCCATTCTTAGCATCACTGTCGTCTTATTAATTTACTAACTACCTAAGTGAGAAAAATAGACTGGTGCCAATTTTTATCTTTCATTATTTAAAAAAAAACCCATGCGGAACATAAAACAATACAACAATCACAGATAACTGAAATAATCATCCACAAGTAAGAATAATTAACCGAATAAACCAACGGTCCAAATAATAAATCACGTAAAGACAAGAATGAACTCCCAACAAGTCTAATACAAATAAACGGAATGTGAGCAACATGCTCGAATAACTAATCATGAATTTCTACATTAATAATGAAGAATGAGGCATCTATCAAAACCCCGCAACATCCACATATGCTGCAGCAACGGATCCCTGGAATTGAGTCAAGCCTGGCGTCCCTGTGGCTGGACACCTAAAAGGTTTTGAAAATAGATTTATAGCAAGGGTTAGTACCCAAAACATTTGGAAAACATTTAACAAATGATTAACTTGTAGTAATAAATAAATATGCATGCTCTTCATATTCTAGTTAGTATCGCACTCTCTTGAGGACTTCCTTACCCCTCTTCTAATGTACACTACTAACACTTTAATTAAATTACCGAGTTATTCATCTCATGACTAGATAATTATCAAAGTTCATTTATACCCACCCTACTCTAACTGAGTATGTAGTGATTATGATTTTTAAGTTATTAGTAACATCAACTTAACTAAAACATTTCCCTTTTTAAATTCATATAACTTCGACACTTGTTATACATGTGAAACAACTCATATTTTTCATTAATAACCCGTATATAATTAATTATCCAATTACATACTTATAATCATATTTCAGCATTCACAATCATACTGTAATATATTTAACAACTTACATCCACCCGAGTAAAATACTCACAGAATGTAAATTCTATAAAGTGCTATCCCACTAGGTACAATCACATAGCCTAGTTATCCCAAGTCAGAATTTCACACCAACTTGATAAAAATAAATAATTGGAGGCGGTCGTATTCCTTCCCTGAAAGTGAGATGTCCCTCACCCATATAAGGGACGCTATGACCTCAGGAATATACTCACCCTACTCCTCAAGCTAGGGGATTCATCCACTACGCGTAACCTCCCCCTATAGCACTATAGTATAAAATATCTAATCACTGATATTAATGTACACACCATATATATATACTATCACATCCGTATATATAAATATAAAAGTCCCGGCTCTACCGTGCGCTAAATTCGTAACATAAGCCTATTAAAATTATTAAGAGTTTATGGTCCAACTCTAAATATTAATTAAATTTCACCTTAATTAATTAAGTTACTTTTGGTGTCGCCCCCACCATATATTTTGGACTTACTCTCGTAGCCCAAAATAAATTTACCCGAGTCAAAATCCCCGACTCTAATTTATTAGCCTCTGTCTAATTAAATTATTACATTTCGGTTTCGCTCAACCAATATCCCCGGACTCGACAATAGCTCCGTATTTCATCATGACGTGACAACCAAATTTTTCTGCCTCAAACCTTAATTAATTTATCTACAATTAATTAGATTTAAACTCATGTATTTAATTTCTCAATAATTAATTACATAAGATTTTTATATGAATTTCCCCTTTTATATAATTAACTGGCGAAACTGCCAAGTTCTGACGATCGTCGATCGATCGACCCCAGACCGTCGATCGATCGATCGAACAGGTCTTTGTCTTCTTCGCGTAGACAGGGCAACCATGGACGAATTTACTTAAACCTTAATCTCTTCTAACATGAATTATAAGCCTTCTTATCACAAGTACATATCAGAAACCTTATTAGGATCCCCCAGAAAGTCCACAACAATCATCAATTCGTCCATAAACTACTGATGTATAATTATGGGGAAAAATCTATCTTTATCCTTAAACACATTTACACCCCAAATTTCTTCATCAAACTCGTTCTAATTTATCCGGATATCATTCTAACAGATACACATCAATATTCCAATATCAGATTTTTACATAAATCCTCATAAATTTTGGCAAAATCAGATTAATATTTTCTTTTGTTTTTCAAAACCCCATGTTTATGCCATGAAACCCCAAAACGAATTTTAATTCATTACCTCACACAAATATGAATTGAAAGACACATTTAATACTATTGCAAGTTATTCACTTGCCTTAGGTTTCGTAGTGTCTGAATTTGAGATGGATTCCAAGGTTGAAGATGACCTTTGTTGGCTCTTTTGAGATCCCCAAATGGCTTTGGCTGCTGTTAGGGTTTCCTAACCCTTTAATTCTTCTCTCTAATTAAGCTCAGCCATGCCCTTACTTCTTTTTATTAGGTTAATTACCCAAATCTCGTTTTTTGACTAATGGGCCAAGCCCAAGTGACCTAAATGCCCCCGAGTGGGCCCGACTATGTCTAAAAACGTCCCGTGACCCGTTTACTATCCCCGGGTACACTTTTCTGACTATCTCGGCCCATCCGGACTGAACTGTACACTCAGAATTTGTATCCGAATTAATTTATAAAAAAACTTATCCCCCACCCAATATAGTCTATACCGACTTCCGGATGTGATAAATACATACCTCGTCATTAATACTCGAAACGACGTAATTACATTATTACTATTCACTTAGTAAATAAATTTCCCTAAATATTAACCATTCAATCCCAGATTAATATTTATATATTATTTTACCATAATTAATTCATTAAATTACAATACACTAGTAATTTAGAATTTCCGAATTAATTAAATTTTTAATGTACCAAAAATTCGGGGTGTTACAGTTGAATGCTCTAACTGTGATGAAGGTTAAGGAAGGAATCGATTTGTCGGATTGGTACGACCCGGTATTACTTGATCTGCCAGTACATCTTTTCAAACTAGATGTTAGATGGATTCTAGTTAGATCCATTCCCGAGTGTTTGATTTCCAAATACCTTGGTGACTATAAGCTTTACGAAGATTTTGAAATATCCCAACCTCCTCATCTGCTTAACCGACCAAGTACGAGCAATACCAGGATGCTGCAAGATTTGAACTTTATTAACTCTTCATTTTCTTTAGTTGATCCTCCAGTTGGAATAGATCCTTGTAGAAGCAATTGTTATGTAACACAAATAAATATGAGAGAAAGATTATCCAGAAGAGAACAAGGAATAGAATATGCCAATCACACAATAAATGATGTACGTGCTTCAGCCAAAACGTGCCTACGTCCACGGTGGTGCAGTCGATGTTATATCTATATACTCCCGAGAGTGATTACAGAGAATACAACTTGTACTTTTGCCCCGGACCTAGGGTTTAATATATACATGTGCATGTAGATGAGTGGGGGTGATGGGTTCCTCCATGTTTTCCATTTCTCCCATAATTTCCCTTCATGGGATCGTGGGGCGAGACTGGATTAATTATAAAAGATGAGGGGCCTGGACTTTGGGCCGCCAGGACTGGGCTACTCGTCCAGGCCCATAGTTCTACATTTCAGGTACCCACAATTGCCCCTAAATTTGTTGGGACGTGTTCATGGGTCCAATAGATTTAAATGAGCAGCCATCATGGCTGATTTGTGATTCTTCGAAAACTGTGCAGTTGCTTTGGCAGAACCCGCTTCGCTATCTGTGCGCTATGATTAGAATTGAAAGCTTGTTGGGATAGCCACTTTTACATCCATTGTTTCAGCCTTTCCAGTACTCTTCCTTCTTCTGAGAACTTTAGTACCTCGTACCTTCTTCTCTGAATCCTCATTCCCATTGCTTCTTAGTCATCTTGAGCTCGTGCTTCTTCATCACTTGAACCGATCTTCTATTTTGTAAGTTTCTCGTGACCTTTCTCTGCACTTTTTCTTTGGTTTGTAGAGTTTATTTGAGTTTTTCAATAGCGAAGATTGGAAATAGGTCAATCTCTGAGTTCAGGAAGTTCTACAATATTCTTGAGTGGGTAGATATTGAATGTTGTGCCTCCCCTCCTAGGAACGTTAGGGATATAGAGGATGCCCACTGGATTCATGTCTTGTTGCTTTCCCAGGGGGGACTTACTTTTCCCCCCTAATGATCTTTTTCTGCATTTTTTTGGTTATTTCAGTATTGTTCCCGCACAGTGCTCGTCCAATGTGTGGAAGATAGTAAATGGCGTCCATAGAATAAACCAGTTGTATGGTACTAGGTTAGGACTTGTCGAGATTTGTTTCTGTTATTCCTTCTCTCTAACTATCTTAGGTGTCTTATACCTCAAAGCTAGGAGTCCTGATAGGGTACTGGTAGTAAACTTACCTGATTCCCATAAAGACTACTAGCAAGAGAGTCTCCTTGTCAGGAATTGGCAGTTCCCTCCCCAGTTTGATGGGTCGAGGTCTGAGAGGTTCACTGTCCCTTTTTACGGGGAATAATATATAGGTAGACATTGCACTATTATTTCAACATTTGCTGACTTGTGACTTTTCTAACCTCTCTTTGCTTTTTCTTTTACAGCGAGGACAAAGAATTTGGAGCCTGCTCTCAGCGAGATTCGTATCTCGGAGTTGGTGAAAGCTTGGAATATTAGGGAGCCTCTGGGTGACGGCGAGCATCCCAGATCTGCTGCCTTTTTACTCGAGTACAAGAACACAGGCTCCAGCTTCATAGCACGACCTGTGGACAGTGTTCCAGAGTTTGATTCCTTTGGAGAGGTTACAGCTGAGCCTATCCAGTTGGACGAAGAGGAGAGCAGCTCTGAGAGTGAGCCTGCAAGTGCTGTGAGTGGTGTAGGAAGTTCTGACAGTAATAGTTCTTCTGGAGAGGATTCCGAAGCTCAAGACTCGTCGAGCACTACCAGCAGTTCAGGCAAAGATATGCCTCCAAGGAAGAACCTGATTAGAGACGATAATGATGAGGACCATGTGCTTCTTGCACAAAGGTCGAAGAAACAGAAGTCTTCTTCTGGGGCTGTGGCTACTGGTTCTCGGTCTTCCACTCAGGAGCAAGAGAGGAAGAGGCGAGAAGAAGAGTAGGTGAGAGAGAGGGAGAGAAAGAAGCAGGAGGAGAGGAATAAGGTGGAGGAAAAGAAGAAGGCGGAGGAGAGGAAAAGGATGGAGAGGGAGAGAGAGGAAGATAGGAGGAAGATGGAGTTGAGGACGAAGGTTGGGTAAACCTTGGTCCCGGTGTCAGCTTTGCCCGAGGGGGCCTCGGTTGCTACTTCCCCTCAGCTGGCTCCTGCACTGCTTGAGAGGGCAGTTCTTCTTGCAGATCGCCAGAGGGCACTGGGGTCTGATCAATTAGCTCTCCAAGCTAGCCAGAGATTGGCCTTGGTAAGGTTCTTTCCCTTTTCAATTCCTTAACAAGTTTTAATTATTTCTCCTTCTTGATTCCTTCCTTATTTTTGCCAGTTTATGACGGACTTTGCTGTGCTCTACCGCTCTCGTGATGAGTTGGTGAGGATGAATGGCGAGCTAAAGCAGAAGAAGTTCGCTCTGGAAGTCAGGGGTTCTCGACTAGAGGATGACCTGAAGGCTGCTGATGCCGCTCGAGCTTCCTCTGATTTGGCACTTATCAATTCTAACCGAGAGAGGGATGCGATGGTCAAGGAGCTGAGCGAGCTGAGGCAGGCCTATGACCTAGTCTGCTCGAGCAAGATGGGTGTGGTGGAGGAGAACAAGGTCCTGACCGAGCAGATAAAGGAGAAGGAGTCCATGGTAGCCACCATCAAGGAGGATTCATATAACTCCGGATGGGCTGCGACTTATGAAGACGCAGAAGTTCAAATAGGCTATATCAGCCGTTTGAACTTCAAGAAGGGCTGGAACAAGGCCCTCCTAGCTGCTGGTGTTGATCCTGAGTCTTCACTATTCGACGAGTACGACCCGGGTCTAAGGCCAACCGTGGACGAAGAAGCCCCTTCCCCAGCCAGCGAGGGTATCTCTGTAGAGGGGGATGCCTCTGCTGCTGCTGATAAGGGGAAGCAGCCAGCCACCCCTGGGCAGCCTGAGGTTGCTAGTTAATCCCTCTTTAGGATTTATTTTGTACTTTTGTTTGTAATTTTATGTTTCTTGCTCGATGTAATTTGACCTTCAATAATGAAATAAAGAGGCTTTTTTTCCAATGTATTGATTGATTTCTCTTTCCTTTGCACTTTTATGTCTTGTAGTTGACTAATGTAGAAGACTATATTCCTGCCACATCTCAATTGGGCAGGACCCTTGGTCCTAATGCCAGTCCTCAGGTTCGCCAGGCCTTTGTTAGGCTTTGCAGGTTTGTTAAGTCAAGGAACCAAAAATATAAGGATCAGTCCGTGCTGGTGGCCAAGCTGAAGGACAGGCTCTAGGAGATGGGTGACATTGGTGCTTCTGTACAAGAGGAAGTCAATGTTCTGAGAGCGGGATTGCTAGAAGCCACCGAAATAAATCAAGTTGGGGAATTCCTGCAGCAGGAGAATGAAAATCTGAGGAGGGAAGTCCTACAACTTAGAGAGCATGTGCCGAGCACTACTTCAACGATTATGCAAGGCTCCTCGTCTTCACGAGCTGGTAGGAGCACCAGGGGAAGGAACAGGGAAGCAGAAGAACAGCGGGATAAGGAGATGGAAGAGATCCGTGATGATGTCCGCCGAGCATATGTAACTGCTGCTGGGCTTCAAAGGGACGTTACTCGATTGCGGCATTTATTCAAGAAGGGTCTTCGACAAGCATGGGCTGACGGTCATGACCAAGGCTTGTTAGATGATCCCACAAGATTATCCGAGTTCGAAGAACTTTCTTTTATCAGAGGGTGGTTGAGTGCCTTGAAAGAACTCCAGGTCCCGAGGAACTCAGTTTTGTGGTAGCGTCACGAGATGTCCTCCTCCACTCTGATGCCCAATCCATTCAGGAGGGATGATAGATGGATCCCTATTGATGCCATTCCTCGGCAACTGTTAGAGTCTGACGCGGATGAGGTTGTTGAAGAGCTGGTCCCTGCTCCTGATGATGGGCGAAGAGCTAGAGTGGCAGACTATCTCGTTCGGAGGCTTCCACCTTCTTGAACTTTTTGCAAGTCATTTTTCTTTTGATAATGTAAACGCCTTGGGCGAGCTTCGCCGGCTAAACGTGTATTATCGTTGTTGTAAATATAACAAGTTCTTATTCTTTTGTCTTTTTTGATAATGTAAATGCTTTGGGCGAGCTTCGCCGACTGAACATGTATTATCACTATTGTAAATATAGGAGATTAATGAAAACTTTGTGTTTTGGGCAGCTTTGCCGACTAAACGTGTTCATCCAATCTTTTTTGTTTTGTCATGCAAGTGCCCCCCCAGTCCAGTATAATACCAAAATACCATTCTGCCCCATTTTACCTTTTAGGTTGTGTCGTCACACTCCCTTAGGCCTAAGTAGGGCAATTGGCGAGGACATACCTGGTGTTGGATGTCTTCATCCGGTCAGGATTTTGCTCAACCAAAGTAGGTTTGATGGCCAGTATGAAATCTGGTCGCATTGCCTAAGAATCCTCTGTAGGGCTTTATATATTGCCAGGGGCAATGCTAAGAGGTCTCTCATGTTTCATGACGATGACCTGAGGAGGGGTATCCCCCTGCTATATCGACCATCATGCCAGTGATTTGGAAAAAGATGTGTGATAAAATGCAGCTACTGATTTCATTAGTAATAAGGGGAATGAACTGTTCCTTTCACATAATAAATACAAGAAAAATATTCAACAATAGAATTCCTTGAGAATCTAAAAATAGAATTTCTTGAGATTGGCTGCATTCCATGCTCGTGGTATCTCCCTGCCCTCCATTATTTCTAAATGATATTCACCTTGCAGGTCGTCCCTAGTTACTTTAAATGTTCCTTACCAGTTTGGGCCTAGCTTTCCGTCTGATGACCTTACTTTGCTGCCCAGGACCTTCCTTAGAACATAGTCTCCAACTTGGAATCTTCTTGGGCTAACCCTTTGGTGGTAATGCTTTGCGAGCTGTTGCTGATAGTTCGCAAGCTTCACCAGGGCTAGCTCTCTACGCTCGTCGGCGAGGTCGAGTTCAGCGAGCAACGCCCCATCATTCTGGACTTGGACGACGAGGTCGGACCTCATTGTAGGCAAGCCCCCTTTTAGTGGAATGACTGCTTCCATGCCATATGTTAGTGAAAATGGGGTTCCTCCTGTTGCTCGCCGAGGAGTTGTTCGGTATGCCCACAGAACATAGGGTAGCTCGATTGCCCATGCCCCCTTGGCTCGCTCCAGTCGCTTCTTCAATCCATCGATCACAGTTTTGTTGGAAGCTTCTACTTGCCCATTGCTCTGTGGGTAGGCCACCGAACTAAAGTTGTGCCTGATCCCGTGCTCATTACAGAAGTCCTGAAAGGGGCCACTCTCGAACTGTGTCCCATTATCAGTGATGATGGTTCTAGGGATTCCGAATCGAGTGATTATATTCCTCCATATGAATCTTATCATGTCAGCGTCTCGGATGTTTGCCAATGGTTCTGCCTCAATCCATTTGGTGAAGTAGTCAGTTACAACCAACAGGTATTTGCGATTGCCGCCAGCATTGGGTAGTGGTCCTACGATGTCCATCCCCCATTGGGCGAAGGGCCACGGGCTAGTCAGGGATTTTAGGTCACTGGCTGGTTGGTGGATCATTGGAGCGTAAAGCTGGCATTTGAGGCATTTACGGACATATACTGCGGAGTCCTTTTGCATATATGGCCACCAATAGCCTTCCTTCATTGCTCGAAAGGCTAGAGACCTTCCTCCGACATGACTTCCATAGATTCCTTCGTGAAGCTCGCGCAGCACCTGCTCGACATCGCCTGGGTGGACACATCTAAGGTAGGGACTGGAGAAGGACTTTTTGTACAAGTTGCCTCCTGTGGATAAGTGAAAATGAGCAGCTTTGACTCTTATCTGGTGGGCAATTTTCTTATTCTCGGGGAGCGTGCCCTCCTTTAAATAGTCTCTTAAGGGGTCCATCCAGCTGGGGGCTGATCCCACCTGGAGTATTTGTTCCACGTTTGACAGCTTGCTATTGTGGTTAATGCTTGGACGAGTGAGAAAATCGATGGGAATGACTCTTTTAAGACTAGAATCAACTGCCGAGCTTAGGGCTGCTAGGGCGTCGGCATGACTGTTTTGCCCTCTGGGAAACTGCTAGATGTTGATCTCCTCAAAGCTCGTCACTAGTTTCCTCACCAGGGCGAGGTATGCTTTCATCCTTCGCGTTGTAATCTCCACTTATCTAATTGGATACTAGTTAAGAATCACTGAACACCTATAAACGTTTTGCTCCCAGAATTTGTGCCTTTTGGAGACCGGCTATTAGAGCTTCGTACTCTGCTTCGTTGTTGGAGGCTACAAATCCAAGCCTGATCCCTTGCTCAAGGATGGTGTTTTCTGGGGTGATGAGGACGATGCCTATGCCCGCCCCCTTTGAGTTGGAGGCTCCATCAACGAATAGTTTCCAGGTTTCCACTGTTGTTGGGTTCTCTTCTTGCTTTCTTAGTTGAGGTTGGTTGGGGAGTTCTTCGCCAGTGAATTCGGCTATGAAATCAGCGAGGATCTGACCCTTGATAGCGGTCATTGGTTGAAATTGGATGTCGAACCGGCCGAGCTCGACTGGCCACTTAGACAATCTGCCCGATAAATCCGCTTTCCTCAGGATCGCCTTAAGGGGGTGCGAAGTAAGGACGATGATAGTATGAGCTTCAAAATAATACTTCAGTTTCCTCGAGGCTATTACTAGTGCAAAGGCGAGCTTCTCTAATGACAGGTACCTTTGCTCGGTGTCTAATAAGGTCTTTCTCGCGTAGTAAACGGGGTGCTGGATTCCTTCGACCTCGGATATTAACGCCAAGCTGCCAGTGTGACTGGATACCGAGAGGTATAGGTATAAAGAATCCATTGGTTGTGGTATGACAAGCAGCGGTGGAGAGCTTAAGTAAGACTTGAGCTCGTCCACTGCTCGCGAGCAGTCCGGGCTCCATTCTATTAGTTTATTCCCTTTTAGAAGCCGGAAAAAAGGCTTGCACTTCACGGAGGATTTGGAGATGAAGCGATTTAAGGCAGCGAGCATTCCAGTGAGCTTCTGCACGTCCCGGACTGTCCGAGGTGGTTGTACCCTGTTGATTGCATCGATCTGGTCCGGATTAGCTTCTATGCCTCTCTTGCTGACTAAGTATCCAAGAAATTTTCCTGACTGGACACCGAAGGAACACTTGCTCGCATTAAGCTTCATTAGGTATTTCCTGAGGATTTCGAAGGTCTTTGACAGGTCTGAGAGGTATTTTCCTTCTTCTTTTTCTTAACGAGCATAACATCGATGTAGAACTCCATTATATCTCCCATTTGATCTTTGAACATTTTTGTGACCAGCCGCTGGTAGGTTGCCCCTGCATTTTTTAGCCCAAACAGCATGACTTTGTAGCAATACAACCCAACCATCGTGATGAACGCTGTTTTGTCTTGGTCTGGAGCATACAAGGGGATCTGGTGATACCCTGAGTATGCGTCCAGGAAACTCATTCGCTCGTGAGCTGCAGTGGCATCTACTAGTTGGTCTATCTTTGGGAGGGGGAAACTATCCTTTGGGCACGCTCTATTGAGGTCGGTGAAGTCGATGCAAACTCTCCACTTCCCGTTGTTCTTCGGAACCACTTGGGGAATTGTACATCTCATATAGATTCTGCATCCAGCAGTTTTTCGACGTCCTTTTCAACCGCTTTGGCCTTCTCAGGTGAAGCTCTTCGTGCTTTCTGCGTGACTGGATTGAATGTCGGGTCGACGTGCAACTGATGACAGACCATACTAGGATCAATGCCAGGCAGCTCATATGGTTCCCATGCGAAGACATCTACGTTGTGTCTTATCAAGTCGTCAACTCCTTCTGTTCTCGATCGGTGAGAGATGCTCCAATCAGGAATACTCTGCTACTGTTACCAACTTTGGCTATAACTTCTACCAGGTCCTCGATGACACGCTCGGAGGGGAGGAGCCTGGTCTCCTCTACTCCTGGTCTTCCATACTTTAGTTGCTATTTAGAAGGTATCACACCCTCTACAACTTTCTCGCTAGGTTAACCGGCCTTCTTCTCTGGCTTTGGTCGGATGGCTGCTATGAAGCACTTCCTTCCCATTGCTTGGTCACCGTGGATCTCCATTACTCCTCGCTTGATTACATACTTGAGCTTCTGATGGTAGGTCGAGGAGACCGCCTTCATTGCATGAAGCTATCCTCTGCCGAGGATGGCCTGGTACGGTGATTCGATGTCAACTACCAAAAACTCAATCATTTTGGAGACGTTCCCAGTACGAACTGGCAGCACTATCTTGCCTAGAGGCATGGTCATTTTCCCGGGGAAGCCGACCAAAGCAACAGTAGCTTCCTTTAGGTCGGAGACGTTCAACTTCAATTTTCTGAACAGGTCAAGGTACATTACTTCGGATGAGTTTCCTTGATCGACGAGCACCTTGTCGATGTCAAAGTTGGCTATCCTGAGGGTAATGACCAGAGCATCATGATGTGGGGTCCTTAATCCCATCAAATCTTCATCCTTGAAAACAATATGCTTGTTATAGTTGACGTCCTCTGCTCATCAACGTTTTCCCGACTGTGATTTTGCTGGATCGATTTAGAAGGCCTGCATTACCACTGTAAGTTTTTTCAGTTCCATCCGAGCTGAGTTCTCTTGTATCTGTTTGACGTCAGATACTCCGTGAATTACGGTGAACTTGTGTTCAACATCATCCTCCAGCACATTATCGGATCTCATCTCTCTGTTGACAGTCACTTTCTCTGCCTTTTTCTCCACAAAGTCGTTCAAATGCCCGGACTGGGCCAACTCTTCGAGGTGAGACTTAAGAGCTTTGCAGTGCTCGGTCTTGTGCCCTCCCTCTTTGTGAAAAGCGCACCTCAACGCATTATTTCTCTTCGAGAGATCTCGCCCCATCTTCCTGGGCCACTTGATGAATGACTCATTCTTTATCTTCGCGAGAACCTTGTAAATTGGTTCTTTGAAGACGGTGTTGACTGCCTGGAATGCTTTTGATGTGTCCTGGTTCCCTCCGTTTTTGGAGCCATTTTTACCCCTGTTCTTTCCTCCTTTCCTCTGGTTCTCATCTTTCTCACCTACCTTGGTAGTGAGCTTAGTTCGACCGTTTTCTCCTGTATTAGAGCGGGTGACATCTTCCACCTTTGCGTATTTCTCGATTCGGGCCATAATGGTCATAACTTCCTTCTTTGTCAGGGATTGGTAGAGGAGGGAAGAATTAGGGAGCCCAATTTTGAAAGAGGCCACTGCCACCTCCTCCGTGTAGTCTTCGATCTCATTGAATAACTCCCAGTACCTCTTCGCGTATTCGTGGAGGGTTTCCTGAGGCGTTTTCTTCATTGTCAGTAGAGCATCCATCCTTTTGAGATGGGAGCTACTGGTAATGAATCGGGCCGTAAAGAGTTTGGCTAGGGATTTGAAATTCTTAATCGATCGGTGGGGGAGCCTTTCGAACCACTTCTGTGCTACATCATGAAGGCTCGAGGGGAAAATACGGCACATCATGGCATCACGGTGACTCCATAGGGTCATTGCCTGTCGGTATTGCCTGACGTGATCGATGGGATCAGTCTTTCTGTCGTAAACCTTGAACCTTAGAATGGAAAATTTCTTGGGAGCTTCCTCCTCTTCGATTTCTTTCGTTAAAGGTGACTTCATCTGGGTTTTGAGAGATCGGCTCGCGAGTTCTCTAGTTGATCTTGTCCCGTGGTGAGTGGGATGCTGGTCCATCTCCCTGCGGACCATGTTTCGTATCAGCTCGTCACTGCGAGCAGGGCTCTGGTGGCGGCGAGCTCTTCGAAGCTGTTCGCAGAGGTCGTCGTCTGACTCGCCTCTTTCGTCCCTTTGAGATCCTGGCCTAGGGATCCTTCCTCGGCTGCGAGACTTGCTCGCCTGAGGGCTAGGAGTACGATGTGGGCATCTCCGGTTATCAAGATGAAGCTCCCTTTCTAGTCTTTCCAGTCTTCTTTTTAAACGAGCATTCTCAGCCTCGTACCTATGAGAAGACTCTCTCTTCTCGTGGAGCCTTGCCTCGTACGCATCAATCAACCTGGATATCTGCGTGGACCTCGCTGGTCCCTGACTTTCTTCTGAGGCTGGTCTTTCTAGGCGAGCTCTCTGATCTGAAGGCCGGACTTCAGACCTAATCCTGCGAGGAGCAGGTGGCTTTTGAATATCTCCTGCTTGGGGGGCATTGCTATTGTGACCAAACATCTTAAACTCCTTTCTTGATGTGGGCTCTTCTCAGGGAAAGATGAACGTTTCCCACAGACGACACCAATTCTAGAAGAAATTATTATGTAACACAAATAAATATGAGAGAAAGATTATCAAGAAGATAACAAGGAATAGAAGATGCCAATCACACAACAAATGATGTACGTTGTTCAGCCAAAACGTGCCTACGTCCACGGTGGTGCAGTCGATGTTATTTCTATATACTCCGAAGAGTGATTACAGATAATACAACTTGTCTTTTTGCCCCGAACCTAGGGTTTAATATATACATGTGCATGTAGATGAGTGGGGGTGATGGGTTCCTCCACGTTTTCCATTTCTCCCATAATTTCCCTTCATGGGATCGTGGGCGGAGACTGGATTAATTATAAAAGATGAGGGGCCTGGACTTTGGGCCGCCAGGACTGGGCTACTCATCCAGGCCCATAGTTATACATTTCGGGTACCCACTGTACCTAAATATGAAGGAAAGAAACCAGTAGAATAGGCAATTTATATTTCGTTAGTGATTGGGTAATGAAGAAAAATCATCTTTTTGTAATTTTGTTTCCTTGGAAATAAATTAATTGTATGATGTTTTTGATGTCAATTTTTATGAGATCAACTATAATAATGATGTACTTGTCAGTCACTAAGTATATATATATATATATATATATATATATATATATATATATATATATATATATATATATATATATATATATATATATATATATATATATATATATATATATATATATAAATGGACAATTTGTCCTCTGTTGATTTGGTTTCCTTGACAATGGAACTTTGCCCCGTATATTTGCCTAGTTGTAGTGAGTTATCACCTATAAGTGCCTAAGAAATGGAATTATTTTTATCACATGTTCCTTCTTAGTTGTAGCAATCATTTAAGTAAATAATTTCCCTAGTGCCTAGGAAGTGGATATTTTACCCATCTTCTTGCTTAGTTTAGATGCCACTTGGGTCACCCATACTCAAATAGTACTTGCCTTGCTAGATTGTTGTACCAACATTGTTGGTTATGTTGATGTCGACAAACTTGTAGTTGGTGATTGCTGATGCCGACTAACTTTTTTGGTGTTTGGGAGGATGCCGACTAACTTTATTGAGAGAACAATTTTTTTTTGCTGAGTTAAGGGTAGTGTGTAGCACTAATACTTCGAAAAAAAACACAAACGAATATAAGAAAATTCGCATTTTCATTCATACTGAAACAATGGGGTACATGTACAGTTACATTACTGATAATACTTTCTTAGGTTCTTTACATTCCAAGGATTCTTGAATTCTTCCCCTTCTAGAGTTTCTATTCTGTAGGTGCCAGGTCGAACAACAACCGTGACACGATAGGGGCCATGCCAGTTGGCCTCCAACTTATTATCCTTTTGAATTACTTTCTTGAGCACATAATGTCCTTCCTTGAGATCGCACTTCTTGACCCTTTTATTGTAGAACATGGTAGTCCTTTGCTGATAGGTTGCATTTCGGATTTCTTCTTCTTCTTTGACTTCTTCGAGCATATCCAAGTCCAAGCGCCTCACTAAATCACTTACTGGAGAATTGAAATTAAGCACCCTATGAGTAGGTAATCCTAATTCAGCAGGTATGAATGCTTCACTCCCAAAAGCGAACATGTAAGGGGACTCCCCTGTTACTGTTCGGGGCGTTGTTCGGTAGGCAAATAACACTGAGTGCAGCTGATTGATTCAATTCTCTTTACCATCATCTAATCTTTTCTTTAACCCAGTCAGTAGATTTCTATTCGTCACCTCCATTTGCCCGCTAATTTGGCGATGACCTGGAGCAGAATGGATTTTTTGAATGTTGGACAGTAGATAATAAGCGACAAACTCATAATTATCAAATTGGGTACCATGATCAGTGATAAAAGCATGTGGTAGGCCATATCTGCAAATAATATTCTTCCAGATGAATTGATTGACCCTTTCATAAGCCATATCAATGAGAGGTTCAGCTTCCACCCATTTGGTAAAGAAATTAACTGCTACCACCAAATATTTGAATCATCCTCTTGTAATTGGTAGAGTCCCAACTAAGTCTATTTCCCACATAGCAAATGGCCAAGGTGAAGTGATTAGTGTTAATAGTGCCTAAGGAGTTCTTCGTATAATACAAAATCGCTGACACTTGTCGCATTTCTTTGCATAAGCTGTACAATCAGCGTGCATTGTTGGCTAATAGTATCCCTACATATTTATTCTCTCTAATAGAGTTATACCTGGTACGTGAGCTCCACAGGATCCTTCATAAATTTTTTCAATTAGATCTTTGACTTCTGATGGATGAACACATATTTGCAAACCATCTATCACACCTCTTATGTACAAAACTCCATTGTTTAAGACGTAGCTGGTAGCCTTAAACTTTAACCTCTTATCTACAAGTTAATCGGATGGTAAAGTGTCTTCTTCGATATAAGCCCTGATGGGATCCATCCAAGAAAGTCCCATATACAAAGAAATAAAGTTCACCATTAAATATTCATCAATACTTCTACTTGCCAATATCTCAATGGGAATTGTTCTTCGTAGCTTTGTGCGTGTAGCTGAAGCTAACCGAGCAAGTGCATCTGCCCTTGAATTCTCTAGTCCTGGTATTCTAATCACTTGAACAGTCGTCAAATTAGATACACTCTCCATAACTTTAGTTAAATACCTCGACATGAACTCCCCTTTTGTTGTGTAAAGACTGAGCATCTGATTTACCACTAATTGTGAATCGCTGAACACCATAACTCGCTCTACATTCAATGACTTATCTAAGTTGAGGCCCATAATTACAACTTCATACTCAACTTTATTTTTGGAAGCCTTGAATTGGAAACGTAGAGCATATTCTATGTCTATTCCATCTAGACTGTTGAGAATAATTCTATCTCTGCGACCTGTTGCACATGAAGAACCATCAATGTATGATGATGCTAAGATCCAGCACCACCAGATAAGAGGTGAGAGCTTAAATAGTGATAACAATGGCAGCCGTAGAGATATATGTGTGTATAAGTGTATAAAAGGGGATAAGTACAAGAGGAATAAGACAATGATGTATAGTGGTTCAGCTAATTAGGTCTATAACCACTATGAGTGTGTGATCCACTAAATATGGGCACTAATGACCTTGGATACAATGCACATAATCTCACTCTCTCTTTCCTGTGTGTATAAGGAGAGTTTTAGCTAGGGTTACAATTATCGATCCCTTTACAGGGTTGTTGGTGATAAGTATATATAGGGCTTGAGGGGAGTAGTGTACCCCCAAGCATGCATAGTGCATGTGAATGATGATCTAGACAATCCACTACTGACACCTGGATGTGCCCCTTGTGATAAATGATGACATAATATTCCCTCACATGAGTGGATGATATTGTTATAACGGCCTAGTCCATGTGCTATATAAGTCCCACGCACACTGTTCCATGCATCTCCCAAATCAAGCACTGTGATGATGTCACCCTCAGCCTAGGATGCCAACCGAGGCTAAAAAGGGTGATGACATTGGGTCCTGCTGTATGTGGGATTCGTACTATCATCCCCTCATAGGGTTATCCAGTCCATAATAAAGGGTGAGCCCCTTGTAGGGTCGTCTGGGCCATAATGATGGGTCAGCCCCTTGAAGGGTCGTTTAGGCCATAATGAGGGGTCAGCCCCTTAAAGGGTCATCTGGACCATGATGAGGGGTAAGCCTCTTGAAGGGTCGTCTGGGCCATGATGAGGGGTCAGCCCCTTGAAGGGTCGCCTGGGCCATGATGAGGGGTCGGCCCCTTGAAGTGTCGTCTGGTCCATGATGAGGAGTCGGCCCCTTGAAGGGTCGTCTGATCGTGGTTGAGGGGTTATCTTGGCCTATCCTTCCTGTAATGGTACTGTGGCCATTGGACTCATTCTGGTCCTGAGCTCTTGTCTGGTAGAGGACACCTTCAGCCTAACCGAGGGTATATATGGGTATATTAATCACCCCAAGTCCTTAGCCATCGATGTTTGTTGAGATGGATAAGGAGTAATGTTGCCTTGGAATTATCAAGTGAGTGATCAGATGGATAAGTGACATCTGTCAAGTTGTATATCGTCAGGTGTCCATCATTATCTTTATTTCCCAGATGTGGTGGTTGCACACTCAGCTTGGGACTTTGTGCCCTAATGATACCTCTCCTCGTGAGCTATGCACAACCTTGGTTAATGGTCCCACTAATAACAAAGTATTTAAACTTTTTTAAACAATCATTTTCTTCTTCTTCTTCTTCTTCTTCTTCTTCTTCTTCTCTCCCAAGCTTTCTCTCTCTAGCCCTACCAGTTCACACCGCCATTTCTATGATTTCTTCTATATCAAACTTCGCTTAGCCGTCATCTTCATCTTCAAGTAAATCTTCTGTCATAAATTCCTTTTTTAGTCTTCAATTTCTATTTCGTTTCTTGCAATTGGGTTTCTTTCCTAGATTTTCCTGGATTTGTATTTTTTCGGCGTGAAATTGCCTTACTGTGGTGGTTCTAGGGCTGAGCCTTAGGTCTTGGGCATTACAAGGTACTCCCCCCTCCCCCTTCCAGTGGTAGTTTAGCCCTTGTTTATTACATTTCTTTGGTTTTCATGTTCCTCGGTGTTCGTCTCCGACGAACTGAGTTTTCTTTATTTTTGAGTGTTCATCCATAAAACTCTTCATTTCTTTAGGTTTGATCCAAGAGTCAAACTTGATCAAATACCAAACCTGTTTGTAGTTAGCTTAAACAAATTCCTTTAAGTTTAGGGTCTTCCCCTTAATGCATAGAAGAGTTTACGATTTAGTCGAGGAGTTCCCAACCTTTAGGGAGAAGTTCTTTGCTGAGATTAGACGAATAGAGGAGGAGGACAAGCGAAGACGAGGGTCTGACCCTACTTGGGTATGACCCATCTTCCCCATTCCTTTAGCCACAATAATACCATATGAGTCATGTGGGTCTTCCTGTCGTCCAGCCGAGAGTCAGACATACGAGGGAGAAATGAATGAGAGATCATCATTGCCGATGGGTGCTGGTCCTTTTGGGAGGAGAGAAACATCAAATCTTATCCCAGACAGATACGTCGAGGGGACAGATCATGTAGAGGCTGTCCACGTGACAACATTGTCCCCTCTTGCTTTTCAAGTAGCCTTTCCATATAGCCCTCCGATAGGCGATGAGGTTGAAGGATTTGGGGACAATAATGAGAGTTCTGATGATGATGGTCGAGTTGACACTTCCAGTGCCTTGACTTATGTATCATCAGTTAATGATCGCGACCTCTTATTATGGAGGCATATCTTTGGTATACAGTCCAATATAAGTATGAGGGTCCCAACTGAAGATGAGAGAGTCTTCTAGGGGAATGAGGGAGAAGTTGCTATTTATGAGCAAATGCTCAGGGTAGGTGTTTGGTTCCCTCTGCACCCTGTAATAGTTGACATACTATCTGTCTTTGGGGTTGCTCCTTCTCAACTTTCTCCTAACTCGTGGAGGACTATCCTCGGCTATATCTCGCTTTGTAAGAATACGTTTACCGACGAGCCCTCGACCGATTTATTCATAGCCTATTACAATATCACCTCGTCGTCCAAGCAGCCTAAGTATTTTCATCTGGGGGCTAGGAAGTCTGATAAGAAACTCCTTCACGTAGCTCAGACTTCCAATCATGACTGGAAGAAAAGGTTTTACTTTATATTTAGGGATTAGGAATTCCCCATCGGGGATGAGCCCGTGGAAGATAGTCCGAGGGTCCCAAGGGCATGGTCCAACCCCTCAATGAAAGCGCGGTCAGACCTCGGACTCAGCTTGGAGGAGAGGGTCATTATTGACTACCTGAGGGAATGAGGTAAAGATGGTGAACTTCATAAATTTGAAGATTTAATGACCCCTTTCTTCCTCAAAGAAGCTGGTCTGAGGGTCGGCCCCCTGACAGATTTATGTGAGTAGATTTTTGCTCAATTTTTAATTTTCTCCAAGTGTTTCATCTTTGCCACTGTATCTTTCTGATATATCGTCCCCTTTTTAGGTCATCCTGTAAATATATCTGATCAACTCTAGGAGATGACTTCCCCAAGTTTACTGTATGGCTTGGGAAAGAAGAAAGTCAAGGAGCCTCAGCTGGCTCAGAAGAAGATAAAGGCCGTGGGCCCAACAAAAGTGGAACCCACCATCGACAGTCGCAAAAGGAAAGATCCTGAAGTTTCCGCGGGCTCTTGGCCTGACTCCCGGATGAGGGAGAGGGTGGAGGTGTCTCAGGCACATACTGAGGGGACCAACTCCTCTTCTATCATGGGTGCCTATTGGTCTTAGAATCTCACTTTCCTCAAGGTTGAACCTTCATCCCTCATATCCAACCTGAGGGCGGCCAAAGCCTCGATGTTTTATGCTCCCTCGACCGCAGATTATGACTTCTTATCAAGGATGCCCCCAGCCAAGGTCTATAACTACGGTCTGTACACTTTGGTCCAGGTACCTCTTTTGACTTCATTCTTTTTTATTTATCAATATTTCATGAACTATTCCCTAGGTCCCTTTTAACATGTGTTTGTCTGTGTAGTCTATCTGCGCCTTCACCTCAACCACTAAATAGATGGCTGAGAACCAACAAAAGTTTCACGAGGCTCAGAGGCCTATTCATCATGAGGCTGATTTGAATACTGAATTGGATACTTCTCGGGGTGAGCTAGAGAGTGTAATGACTGAGCATGCAAGGGTCCTAAATGAGCCGGTGAAGCATGAGGTCAAGCTACATGTGAAGGACACTCTCATCAAAGAAAAGGAAGAAGCCTTAACCAACCAGGGGGTCCAATTCAAGGCTGAACTTAATGAGGCAGTGAAGAAAGCCGAGGCTAATACAGTGGAGGCTTACAAACTCTCAGATGAGTTTTAAGACTTAAGTCTTGAGTACTTGGAGAGGGGGATTAGGATGGCCTGTCGGTGGGTCATCCTGAAGTTTGCTGATGATGTATCGTTCGTCCTCCCCTCTCTGGATGACCCACTTATTGTTGAGGCTCTGGACCATGTGGAGTCTCAAGTGAACGTTGAAAGCATCGGCACCTCTGAGGATCGGCCTATTTTGGTCACTGGAGAAACTCCTCTGATTGACGTTGAAACCTTGCCGTTGATACTACTCAGTAGGGTGGTTGTCTGTACCCAATACCCTCTTCGTGTAAAAATATTTTTGTACTATATTTTTATTGGACAAGCATTTGTAACACTTGGTTTATAATATAATGCCTCTTCCTGTCTTATATGCTTTCCTCTTGCATGATTTATCTTAACTCATGATATGTTGAATTAACCATCCCATTAACTCCCCCCTTGTCTTTCTTGAGGGAGAATGGGGGGTCGTCCCCACCATTTTCCCTCATCATAGCTGAGGGTGGTTTCCACCAACTAAATGATGTTTTAAATTTCAAGTACCCCCTCATCTTTCTTAAGGGTAAATGGGGGTCATCCCCACCATTCGCCCTTATCATAGCTGAGGGTGGTTATCATCAAATTGATGATGTTTTAAATTTCAAGTCCCCCTCGTCTTTCTTGAGGGCAAATGGGGGGTCGTCCCCACCATTTTCCCTCATCATAGACGAGGGTGGTTATCACCAAATTAATGATGTTTAAGTCCCCCCTCGTCTTTCTTGAGGGTAAATGGGGGGTCGTCCCCACCATTTGACTTCATCATAGCCGAGGGTGGTTATCACCAAATTAATGATGTTCAAGTCCCCCCTCGTCTTTCTTGAGGGTAAATGGGGCGAGGGGGGTCGTCCCCACCATTTTCCCTCATCATAGTCGAGGGTGGTTATCACCAAATTAATAATGTTTTAAATTTCAAGCCCTCCCCCGTCTTTCTTGAGGGTAAATAGGGGGTCGTCTCCACCATTTGCCCTCATCATAGCCGAGGGTGGTTTCCACCGACTAAATGATGTTTTAAATTTCAAGTCCCCCCTCATTTTTCTAGAGGGTAAATGGGGGGTCGTCCCCACCATTTGCCCTCATCATAGCCAAGGGTGGTTTTCACCAACTAAATGATGTTTTAAATTTCAAGTCCCCCCTCGTCTTTCTTGAGGGTAACCATTTGCCCTCATTATAGCCGAGAGTGGTTATCACCAAATTAATGATGTTCAAGTCCCCCCTCGTCTTTCTTGGGGGTAAATGGGGGGTCGTCCCCACAATTTGCCCTCATCATAGCCGAGGGTGGTTATCACCAAATTAAGGATGTTTTAAATTTCAAGTCCCCCCTCGTCTTTCTTGAGGGTAAATGGGGGGTCATCCCCACCATTTGCCCTCATCATAACCAATGGTGGTTCAACAAGGATAACCTAATCATGCTATCATTAACAAACACAGGATGAAGAGCTAATATAATATTCTCATTGACATTCCAAGTATTCTGTTGGAGCAACACATTCGTTATAACTGTGGTCCCATAGGACATTACATTATTGATAGTACTTCTTAAAATGATCTGCATTCCAGGGGTCGGAAAAGGGTTCCCCTTTAAGGTTTTCTAGTCTATAGGTTCCAGGGACAAGTTCATCAATGACCCTATATGGGTCATGCCAATTTGTGTGGAGCTTGTTAGGTTTCTACCATGTCTTCTTGAAGACTAATCCCCCACAACGATTGGCCTTTACTTCACCCTCTGGTTGTAAAACCTGGCAGTCCTATACTGATAGGCTGCTTGCCTTATCTCAGTGTCTTCTCTTCTCTCATTGACCAAGTCTAAATCGAGTCTCCTTTCTTTCATATTCCTCTGGGGGTCATACATTTGGACTTTGTGAGTAGGAAAAAAAATCTCGATGGGGATGATAGCTTCTGAGCCATACGCCAGCATGAATGGGGTTTCCCCGGTAGGAGTCCTTATCATCGTCCAGTAGGCCCACAGTACAGCGTACAACTCCTCAACCCATCTTCCTTTTGCCTCCTCGAGTTTTTTCTTGATCCCATCTAGAATTGTTTTGTTTGTAACTTCAGTTTTCCCATTAACCCGAGGTCGGCCTGGGGTTGAGAAGAATTATTTGACACCGACACTTTGGCAATATTTCTCCAGAGATGCATTCTTGAATTGAGTCCCATTATCCGAGATGAGGGTGTTGGGGAGACTATATCTGCATATAATATTTTTCCAGATAAACTGGAAGGTCTTCTACTCGGTAATCATTACCATCGGTTCCGCCTCCACCCATTTTGAGAAATAGCCAATTGCTACGATCAAGTATCGATAGTTATTGACGACCCTAGGCAAGGGTCATACTTGATTGATTCCCCATACTTTGAATGGCCATGGGGATGTGATAGAGGTAAAGCCTGATGGAGCAGGTTAGGAATGGTGGAAAACCTTTGACATTTATTGCACTTTTTTACGTATGTCATGGCGTCTTTCCCCAGGGTCGGCCACCAGTATCCCTGGGTTACTATCTTCTTTGCTAATGACCTTCCCCCAATATAACTTGAACATGACCCCTCGTGCACATCTTGCAAGATGTGTGGGACTTCAGACGAGTGCACATATCTGAGCAAGGGGAGCAAGAATCCCTTTTTGTACAAGGTGTCTCCAATGATAGTGAATTTCGCGGCTCTGTATCTCAACTTCTTTCTTTCTTATTTTTTCTTTTGGCATCTCCCCCTTTTTAATGTATCTGATTAGAGGGTCCATCCATGAAGCTTACCTGTTGATGTTTGATTAAAAGCCAAGTGTTCCCTCTTCCTCTTTAATCGTTGTTTGAAGAAAAATTTCCACTGGGACTATCCTCCTGATATCTGTCCTAGTTGTCGAGGCCAGCCTAGCAAGTGCATCAGCTCAACCATTATCAAGCCTAGGTATCTTCTTCAAATTTACTTCTCTGAATCTCTTCAATAGTGCCTTTAACCTTTTAAGATATTTGGCTATTCTCTCATCCTTAGCCTCGTAGGCTCCTAGTATATGATTTATTATTAGTCTCGAATCACTATAGACCAAGATCTGGCCGACACTAAGAAACTTAGCCAAGGATAGGACTGCTATCAGGGCCTCATATTCAGACTCATTGTTGGAGACTTTGAAGTTGAACCTCAGGGCGTACTCAATGTCTGTGCCGTCTACTATTAGTCCATCCCCACTTCCACTCTCGTAAGAGGACCCATCAACGAAGAGGTTCCACACAGTCTGTTCCTCTGAGAAATTTCCCTCAGTGAGGGATCCCTGTCTAAAGAGATACCTTCCCTCTTCATTTTCGGTGACTTTTTCTCTAGCGATGCTTGTCTCAGCCTTATGTGCGGGTGGGTCAATAATTCTGCCTTACCGAGTTCCTGTCTTCTTGAGGCTTTCATCTTTTTCCTCATCATCTTCCTAAGTAAATTCGACCACAAAATCTGCTAATGCTTGGCCCTTAATGGCCACCCTTAGTTTATATATAATGTCAAACTCTCCCAGCTCTATAGCCTAGGCCATTAGCCTCCCTAATTTTTTTGGCTTGTGTAAGACCTGCCTGAGAGTAGAGTCGGTGAGGATGACCATTGTATGGGACTATAAGTACGACTTCATCTTTCTTGATGCATGGATCAAGGCATAGGGTAAATTCCCCATCCTTGGGTATCTTTACTCTTCCCCCTATAGTGCCTTACTATTCAAATACACAGGCTTTTACACTCCGTCCTCTTCTCTCACAATGGATGCTCTGATGGCTGATTATGAGATGGCTAGTTACACATATAGTCGTTCACCCTGCACTAGTCGTGACAACAGCAAGGGAGACCCTAGGTATGACTTTATCTCCTTGAAAGCCTAGTCATACTCTTCATTCCATTCAAATGTTTTTATGAGAATTTTGGAGAATGGTAGACACTTGTCTGTAGCTCTAAATATTAACCTATTCAAAGAAGACACTCGCTCTGTGAGCCTTTGAACGTCTTTAATGGTCCTGGGGGTCTTCATTTCTAAGAGTGCCTTTATCTTCTCAGGATTGGCCTCAATGCCTCTTTGGTTGACGATTAACCCCAAGACTTTACCTGCTCCAACCCTAAAAACACATTTGGCTAGGTTGAGCTTCATCCGATACATGCCCATCGTGTTAAAGGTCATCTCGAGTTCGGCCATATGATCCTCGGCCTTTAAACTCTTGGTCAACATGTCATCTACACAAACCTCCATAGACTTCCCAATTTGGTCTTCGAACATTTTATTCACAAGGTGCTGATATGTTGCCCCCACATTTTTTAGGCCATAGGACATGACTCTATAACAGTATGTCCCCTTATCGATAATAAAAGACATTTTTTCCGAGTCTTCAGGGCTCATAAAGATCTTATTGTAACCTGAACAGGCATCCATGAAGCTCATGATCTCATGGCCTACGGTAGCATCTACCATCTGGTCAATGAAGGGGAGAGGGAAACTATCTTTGGGATAATATTTGTTAATATCGGTGAAGTCTACGCATATCCTCCATTTCCCATTGGCTTTGGGGACTATGACTGGGTTGGATAGCCATTCGGGATAGATGACCTCCCTGATAAACTCTACATCTTCTATCTTCTTGACCTCATCCCTAATGACCTCATACTTTTCTCGAGAATAAATCCTCTTCTTCTACTTCACTGGCTTTGTTCCCTCTACCACATTGAGGTTATGGCTCATAATTTTGGGGTCGATCCCCAGCATATCTACATGACTCCATGCAAAGATGTTTTGTCTTCTCCTTAGCAGCTTGATGAGGTCTTCTTTTATGTTTGTCTTTAGAGCTTTGTCTATTTGGATGATTTTTTCTGACTCATCCTCATTGAGGATTATGGATTCTACCTCTTCCGCGGCCTCTCCTTTCTTCAACTTGGTCTTGTCCCTGGGGTCGAGGGTATCAATATTGTAAGTGGTTGTTGCTTTCTGGTGCACCTCCATTTCTTTAGCAGAATTGAAGTAGCATTCTCGTGTCATCGTCTGGTCTCCCTGGACATCCCCCACCCCGTAAGTGGTTGGGAATTTTATCATTTGATGAAACGTGGATGGCACGGCCTCAAATTCCTTAAGGGCCACTCACCCCAGTATAACGTTGTAGGCTTAGAAAACTTGTTCATCCATCACGAAAAAGTTGACCTTCTTGGTAAGCCATCTCGGCCACTCGTCCCCCATTCTAACATCAGCCTCATACACTCCAAGGGGATGAACTTTTTCCCTACTAAAACCAATAAAGGGGTGATGGTATGGGACGACCCTGGCACGGCTGAGACCCAAGTCTTTAAAGCATGCCTAGAACATCACATCTATATAACTACCCCCATCTACCAGGATCCTTGGAACCTCACACCCGTGTACCCTGGTAGTGATGACGAGAGGGTCATCATGTGGGGATAAGAGGCCTGTGAAGTCCATTATTAAGAATCCCACTATCAGAGTATTTGTATCAACTTTCTTCCTCTTTTCTGACTTTTCTTCTATAAAGGTTGAATGCAATGATTTTGTCACTGCCTTGGCTTTAGCTACATGTGCCTTCCTATCTACGACCTCTGACCCTCCTCCTGCTAGTCCACTGAAGATCATCCCCACACCGAGTGAGATCATATTAAGTCTCCTTACGGGGCCGTGTTCGTCTCTCGGGGGAGGTCAGGGTCGTCCTCATCATCCGAGGGGTCGTCCCTTCTATTTAGGGGATCTTCTGTACATTCATCGCTTCTCTTTTTCCTCCAGTCGTCCCCTCATCCCCTCTTGATGGCACTCTTGTCAACATATTTCCTTAACTTCCCTTTTTTTAACATTTTTTCAATTTCATCTTTTAGAGCAAAGCACTTGCCGATCACATGGCTATGGTTTCGGTGAAATTCACACCATAGGCTTTTGTTCCTCTTGTGAGGGGCTGCCCTCAACTTCTCGGTCCATTTCAAGGACCGATCGCTCTTTATCTCATTCAGAATGTGTTCACAACTGACCGTTATAGGGGTATAATCAGTAAATTTGTCATCTTCTAGCCTCTTTTTCCCCTCTTTCTTCTTTTTTTGGTACTTAACCCCACTAGTACCTCCTCTTTCATCTTCGTATTTTACGGCCATTGCCTCTTTGGCGTTTATCACTCTTCCTGCTATTGATAGTAATTCAACCATCGTCTTCGGAGTGTCTTCAGCAAGCTTCCATAAAAGCTTCCCCTTTTGGAGTTTTCCAATGAGGGCTGTCATGGCGATGCTTTCCTCATAGTCTTCAACCTCTAACTTTTCTTTATTAAATTTGGATATGTAGTCTCTTAGGCTCTCATTCTTCCCCTGCTTAACATAGAGCAGGTGTGTGGTCTTCTTCTCTGGCCTCACTCCAAAGCAAAAGTTATGGATGAACCGGTCTTCTAACTGCTTGAAACTTTCATTTGAGTTCTTTGGAAAAGACATGTACCAGACATGTGCAGCCCCAGTCAGAGTGCCAGAAAAGGCACGACACCTCATCTCATCTGAGATAGAGTATATGTCTGTCGCTGATTGGCACACCTCAATATGATGCATGGGGTTAGTACTCCCGTTATATCTTGGGGTGACCACAGGTGGCTTAAACTTGTATGGCAATGGGAAGTTGACTATCTTCGCCACAAAGGGTGAGCCTATGGAGTATCCTCTTTGAAGAGGGTCCCGGCTCTTCAGGATGTCACCAATTTTATCCTCCAGCCTTTGGATCGAGTCATTCCATGGCCTCGTAGGGTCGGTTTGGCCGATGTTATCCCCTATCGCCTCTTTAAGGTGGACGGAGGGTTTTGCTATGGTAGGCCTATGTCGGTTCTTTACATCCCCCTGCCCGTCGTCCCTTCTATAGGGTCGACCATCTGCTGCCTCCCTCCTGGACCTCGCAACACTTCTCGACCGGGATAATTTTTCCTGAGGTCATTTACTAGGCTTAGCCTCTCAAAGGCCGACCCCCTGCTCAGACGATCGAAAGAAGATCCTCTCGGGAGATCGTCGAGATTTTGCTTTCCACACTTCCCTCTGCTCTCCTGGATAGGTCTCACAGTATTATTGGAGACCTCATACGGCTCCCAGCATTCCATCGGAGCCTTTTCCACCTCCACATCATCATATCTATCTTTTGGGCAAGGGTTTCCTTGCCTCCCTAAGCGTAGAAGCCGGGGGTCAGTTACATCCCTCCGTCGTTGTGGAGGTGGTAGGTCTTTGCGTGGTACCTGGAGTGGTCCCCTGGCCTCATGTTGCCCTGGGGCTGCTGCTGGAGTAATCATTTCCGATGATACTCCTGGAGGTCTTAGTATATTTTGGCTAATAGATGTAAATTGCTCATGCATAATCTATTGGCTTTCTTCTAAAGACTTCAGGGCAGCTGCCACATCATCCATCTCATACTGAGGCAGTGCCTGGGTGGAACTAGATCCTACTCCACTATCCGGTGGAGGAGGTGGTGGTGGCATCTCTGGTGCCATATGCTTGAGCTATGAAGAGCTGAATGATTAAAAGACTGATGAGCTTGAGAACCTTAATGGACTTCTTTCAATGGTGAAACATCTCTACACGAAGGGAGAGAACTGGTTCACCACTAGTGTTTTTGATGAGGTCAAGCTGTATAAAGGAAGAGATATCTTCTCATTCCCACAGACGATGCCAAACTAATGATGCTAAGATTCAGCACCACCAGATAAGAGGTGAGAGCTCAAACAGTGATAACAATGGTAGCCATAGATATATATGCGTGTATAAGTGTATAGAAGGGGATGAGTATAAGAGGAATAAGACAGTAATATATAGTGGTTCATCTAATTAGGCCTACATCCACTGTTAGTGTGTGATCCACTAAATATGGGCACTAATGGCCTTGGATACAATGCACATAAGATCACTCTCTCTCTCTTCTGTGTACAAGCAGAGTTTTATCTAGGGTTACAATTATCGATCCCTTTACAGGGTTGTAGGTGACAAGTATATATAGGGCTTGGGGGGATAGTGTACCCCCAAGTATGCATGGTGTATGTGAATGATGATCTATCCAATCCCCTACTGACACGTAGATGTGCCCCTTGTGATAAATGATGACATAATATTCCCTCGCGTGAGGGGATGACAATGTTATAACGGTCTAGTCCACATGCTATATGAGTCCCACTCGCACTGTTCCATACATCTCTCAAATCACGCATTGTGATGATGTTACCCTCGGCCTAGGATGCCAAGCAGAGGCTAAAGTGGATGCTGACATTGGGTCCTACTAGATGTGGGCCTCATATTTTCATCCCCTCATAGGGTCGTTCGGCCCATGACGAAGGGTCGACCCCTTATAGGGTCGTCTGGGCCATGATGAGGGTCGGCCCCTTAAAGGGTCGTCTGGGCCATAATAAGGGCTTGGACCCTTGAAGGGTCATCTGGACCATGATGAGGGGTCGATCTCTTAAAATGTCATCTGGTCCATGATGAGGGGTCAGCCCCTTGAAGGGTCGTCTGATCCTAGTTGAGGAGTCATCTTAGACGATCCTTCCTGTAACTGTACTGTGGTCATTGGATTCGTCCTGTGCCTGAGCCCTCGTTTGGTGGAAGACACCCTCGGCCTAGTCGAGGGTATATATAGGTATATCAATGTATAAATTCCATATAGGGATATTATTATCAAACCCTTAGTCTGATAAAATCCTTTAATGGAATATCTTATCATTCCTTTCTTCATCCCTCAACTCTGGATACTTACCAAAAGATTCTGGTTGATCGGCTACCATCCCTTCTGGCAATTATACTGCTCGGAGTTGATCGAGGATAATTTTTATTAATCGTCAAGCATCCTTGAGTTTCTCCGCATTATCCCCTTGTTGATCGGAGATATCTAGATAGGTAAATTTAGTAATGAAATCTGCCACTGCCTACCCTTTGAGATAAGATCTTGGCTCGTAGATAATATCCTATTCCCCTAATTCCACTACCTAATACATCAATCTTCCAGACTTTTTTGGCTTATGTAGAGCCTGTCTAAGTGGCATGTGAGTGTATACCACTATTGTATGGGCTTGAAAATATGATTTCATCATCCTGCTCGCCTCAATCAGTGCTAATGCTAACTTCTCAAGTTTTGGATACCTGATCTCTGCTCCCCTGAATGCCTTGCTTGCGTAGTAAACTAGTTTTTTCACTCTGTTTTCTATTCGTATCAAAGCCGAACTGACATCTATCAATTCGGCTAAAGCACTTTCTGAAACGGCTAATATAAATATAATTTTTCTCCCGCCACTGGCCTGGACAATAGAGGAGGTGTTGTCAAGTATCTCTTCAACTTTAGAAATGCCTTCTCGCATTTGTCATTCCACTCAAAGGTCTTTCTGAGCACCTTAAAGAATGGAAGACATCTATCAGTTACTCAGGAGACGAATCGGTTGAGAGAGGTAACATGCCCCGTAAGGCTTTACATTTTCTTCTTGGTGGTTGGGGATTCTAATTCAAGCAAGGCTTTTATCTTATCAGGACTTTCTTCAATCCCTCTTTGATTCACAATATACCCAAGGAACATGCCTTCTTGTATGCTAAAAACACACTTGGTCAGGTGCAGCTTCATCTGGTACTTCTCCAACTGATCAAATATTTGGCTGAAATTAGCTAAATGGTCAGCTGCTTTCTTTCTTTTGGTCAACATGTCATCGAAGTACACCTCCATATTTTTGTCAATCTGCTCTGCAAACACCTTGTTCATCAGCCGCTAATATGCAGCACCTACATTCTTAAGACCAAAAGGCATAACATTATAACAATATGTTCCTCGTGGGGTAATGAAATAGGTACTTTTCCTATCTTCTGGCTTCATTTTAATTTGATTATATCTGGAGTAGGCATCCATGAAGCTTAGCAATTCATGCCCCGAAGTTGCATCTACCAGCTGATCTATTATGGGCATAGGGAAATGATCTTTTGGGTAAGATTTATTCAGGTCTTTGAAGTGCACACACATTCTTCATATGTTGTTGTTCTTCTTCACCATCACAACATTAGCCAGCCAATCAGGATATTTGACGTCTTTGATAAAAGAAGCCTTTTGTAACTTTTCCACTTCCTCTTGAATAGCCTGATTCTTCTCCAGACTAAAGACTCTTCTTTGTTGCTTCACTGGTTTGATCTCTTTGTTGATGTTGAGCTCGTAATATAAGAAAGCTGGGTCTATCCCTGGCATATCTTCATGACTCCATGCGAATACTTAATTTCTATGTTTAAAAAATGCCACTAGCTCTTGCTTCAATACCGGATCAAGTGAAGCACAAATCTGAGTTGTTCTTTCTGGTTGCTCGTCATCCAGAATAATGCTTTCTGTTGCTTTCATGATCTATCCTTTAACGAGATCCTTTTCATCTCTTAGGTCTAAGGTTTCAATCTCAGACTCATTAGATCCATCCACTTGATAAGTAGTAGTTTTCTTCCTGGTTTCCTCCAATTCTTCTTTCTCGACAGATGAGTAGTAGCATTTTCGAGCTACTTTTTTATCGCCCCTCATAATTCTAACCCCAAAGTTGGCCGGGAACTTTAAACACTGATGTACAGTGGACAAAACTGCCTCAAACTTTTTGAAACCTACTCTCCTCATGATTATATTGTAGGCTAATTGGACATTTTTATCCATCACGAAGAAGCGTACCTTTTCTAATCTGCAAGCAGGCTAGGTACCAATCAATATATCTAACTTGATTGTCCTATGTGGAAAAAAAATTTCTCCAGAGAACCCAATGAGCAGCCTATGATATGTCGCAAACTGACCAAGTTTTAAGTTCAAACCATTGAAGCAAGGGTAGAACATGGTGTCTTCTGAGCTACCGTTATCCACTAGTACTCTTGAGATGATTACATCTTTTATTCTCATTTTGATCACTAGAAGATCATCGAGAGGATACAAAATTCCATCCAGATCATTTTTGGAAAAACCAATGACCAGCTTATCTTTGTTAACCTTTCTTGGGCGATCCTCTTCTGCTAGATTTATCCGTTGTATATAGGAACAAGCTTGGGCCTCAATGAGGTAACCTTTTCTCTCATCGATATGATCACCCCCTCCTGCATCTCTACCTGTAATCATATTACAATCAAATGAACCAAAACGAATTAAAAATACCTCACACTCAGGTTTTCTTAGACATTTTGGGAGATCAGGGTCATCTTCATGGTCCCTTTTCTTATCGTCTCTTGGTTCACAAGGAGATTTGGACCTATGCCGAGCTCTGTTGTTGGTCCTCCCACCATTCTAGCGATCAACGTACTTATTCAACTTTCCTCGTCTAATGAGTGACGCTATCTTATTTTGGAGAGCTACACACTACTTGGTCATGTGATCGTGATCCTTATGGAACTCGCAATACTTGGATTTATCCTTTCTTTCGGGAGATGTCCTCAGTTTTTCTGGCCAATTCAGCTCCTCGTTGTTCTTGATCTCTTCCAGAACGTGGTTTATATCCACCTTTAAGGGATTATAATTTGTATACTTCCTTGTGCATTCTAATGCTTCTTTTTCTTTCGACTGCTTGCTCCCACCGTTATGCTTGTGATCTTTGCTTTTCGATTTACCTTCAGCTTTAGTTTCTGCCTTTGCCTTATCATTTTTCTTCGTAGCCATAGCTTCTTCCGCATTCGTAATTTTGCCTGCTTTGGCCATCAATTTAGCCATGGATGTCGGGGGATCCTTGGCTAGGGTATAGTACAGCTTGCCTAGTAAAAGACCACTCATGAGAGTCGTGATGGATGTCTTCTCCTCATAGTTAATGACTTACAGTTTCTCGTTGTTAAAACGAGTGATATAGTCCCTGGTGCTTTCTCCTGCCTTTTGTCTAACGCTCAACAGATGTGTTACCCTTTTAACAAGCTTTGCACCAAAACAAAAATTCCTATAAAGAGTCGGCCAATTGATGGAAGGTTGCAATCTTTCCCTGATGAAGGCTATTGTAACATATATGAAAGGATCCAGTAATGGTTCCTGAGAATTCTCTGGACCTCATTTAATTTCGGATTGCATAGATATCTGTTGCAGCTTGATATTGCTCTATGTGGAGAACATGATCGGTTTTGCCGTCATACTTTGGCGTGACCACAAGAGCCTTGAACTTTAATGGCGTGGGGAAATCCACAATTGCTTGAACAAATGGATATCCTTTGATAAAGGTTCTTTGGAGAGGATTTTTGGCCTTAACCATTTCCCCTAATCTATCTTCTAGTCTCTGAATATACCCTTTCCAAGCATCATTGCCAACCTCTGATCTATTTATATTCGTATGAGCAACAGATCGTGCATAATTCTCCTCTTGGAATCTTTCTGTACGAGCTACATGCCTGGAATTGGGATGTCACTAGACTGAGCCTTCCCTTAAATCATTTGGTCGTTGAGAATTTCTCAACGCAATCCGAGGAGGATTTATGTTCCTCTTAGGGCCCAAACGATCGAATGGAGAGACTCTGCTCATCATTTCCAGAGCGCTTGTTCATTATGGAATTAGAGTAACATCTTTGAGATAATTCAAATTTTTTATAGGTGATGTTAAGCCCGGGTGATAGGATGGATCACTTGAATTCTCGGCATGACGGAATTCAGTGTGTCTAGATCGTGAGGATGGTGGACGCATGCTTCTGCGAACACTTCGTTGTCCTGACTGGGTAGATCCTCTATTTTGGACAGTTTGAATGAATTGTCGCATGGTTTTCTGCATAGTTTTTTGTCCCTTGGCTAAATTTATCAGGATCTCAATGATATATTTGGAGGAGCAGAAGGGTTTGGAGGATTCCCTTCGTTGTTCCTGTTGCTAGATTCTGGGATATCAGCCATTTATGATAAGTTTTTAGTGAAAAACGCTGCGTATAGTCGTTCCCACATATGACGACAATTCGTTGATGTAAAAAACTAGATTTGATCTAATTTTTTAATCACAGATAAATACAAATAAAGAAATAAGACAAATGATTTTTAAAGTGATTCAGCCTTAATGAAATGGCCTACGTCCAATGTCTTGTATTGCTGAGTGTTTTTCCTTAATCTTGATTAGCTTTGCTTATGATAGCTTACCTTACCATGAGGGTATTACAATGTATTTATAGCCATTGGACTGCCCATATGAATAGACAATACGTCGTTATTAAATAGGCATATACATCAGTACATAGTAAGAATATTCATTGAATCTGTCTTGGTCGTTTAGTCTTCCCAGCTAGTTGCTCGGTATACTGAGTAGTTCGATATTCTGAGTAGCTCGGCACGTTAAGTTCCTCAATACATATATTTATGCCATGCTGGATGACACATGTCTTAACATAACTGGTCCACGTCAGCTGACTAATTTTTGTATCAACAATTCCTTTTTTAATGCTTAAATTGAATACTCGGATTTGATCGCACGTGCCTAGTATGTTTAAAAGGAACAAAAAAACTAATTTCGTTTCCTCTCTCTCTCTCTCTCTCTCTCTCTCTCTCTATATATATATATATATATATATATATATATATATATATATATATATATATATATATATATATATATATCTCGTATGGAAAGCCATAAAATCCATTGTTGCCCCCCCCCCCCCCCTGTGGGACGCTACCCCCTAACTGCTCCTCCCCCATCCACCACCCTTTTCCCTAATCCCCTGCTGCCCCACCTCCTCCACCACCCCCTCACACTCTAGCCTCAACCCATCTCACCCATCGCCTACCTATCCACCACTGTTTGCGTCCTCACAGTGAAGAGATTCAAAAAGATGAAGGGATTTTGAATCTTTATTGGATCTGGGTTTATAAAAGTTTGATTATATTTGAATCTATGTTTGATTTGGATTTGTTAAGTTTTTTTTTTTTTTTTTTAGATTTGTGTGATACGTAAAGGTTTTTAACAGACTTGGGTGATATGTAAAGGTTTTTGTTTGGATCAAATTTTTATTTTTTTGTAAAATTTTTGGTTGGATCTAGGATTATTGAATATTTTTTCTACTTTTTTATTAGAAATTTGTTTTTCACTTATTGTAATTTTGTTTTATTTTTATAGGAAATCTATTTTTCAAAACTTTGTAATTGATTTCTTAGAATTATGTTTTTTGCCAAAAATAAGTGTTTATTTTTCCTAGATATAAGATGGATCTTAAAAACATAAATTTTGAGTGCCAATAAATCTTTCGAAATAAAACTACACAAGTGTGCTCCCAAAAGTGAACTTACGGGTAGTGTATATGTAAGTGCACGTATGTGGTGTGTCGAGTTTCGTCGTGGGCTTAGAACTTAAAAGTGAAAAGTAGTACAAATTGAAAGGTGGAAGCAATGCATGGATTCGACCAAACCCAGAAAAAAGAGGAAAAAAGACAGCTTCACGTGGACAGTTGGGGTTGGGGCTGGGGCATCCCCCATTCCCGTGTGGAGCCACCACCCCCATCATGATTGGTAAATCAGTTGTGCCACACGTTAGTTTTTCCGCCTAATATCTCTTTGACGGTTTAAATTTTGGATTTACAAGTTGATCTTAAATTGTGAATAATGCTACGAATTTACTTTTGCAGGCACATGGAGCGTGTTCTTCTCTTATCAGTAAATATTTGAGTTAAGTATTAATCAATAATACGAGAATAAGTGTTATTAGATCTTAATTTAGCGTGATGCGCAGACACTTTATAAATCTTGTAATAAAATTATAACAAAATACTCAAAATTGTAGAAAATATATGTGTATTGACACACGCCAGTATATATGAACTATGGAGTACACATTAAATATGAAAGACCTTATAGAATAACAAATTTTATAAGCACCAGAGAATTAAATTTGAAAAAGTTGCCTAACAAACACCAATTTATATTTGGGACATGTTCCAAAATAAAATCAGCATGCATATTTACATGAACAAGAAGAACAACATAAACAAAAAAAATAGCAAATCAAAATACAACATAATTTGGTCTTGATTAAAATCAAGGAATCAAACCGGTTCCATGAAAAAAGATTTTTATTCCAATAGATCCTATTTGTAAACCTACAGTGAATATTAACTACATGTATAAATAGGCCTATTAAGAAAAAAATTATTTCGATAAACCTATTAGAAAATGTCTTATATAAAAATGACTTATTTTACTCCCAAAAAATATGATACATTTACGACACATGTACGTGTAAAATGTGTTTCGTCTCCAACTGCATCCAAAATGACAAATCTTAGTTATATACACAATCGGCTATATCAAATATCTCTTTTGCGTAAGATATCACACAATCTTCTATATATACAAACACAAACATAGAGAGAATTCATAGATGTATAGAAAAGCTCAACATGGAAGTTATATCTCATTTCATCACAACAGTACGCCCTTTCGGTTTGATTGTCGCATATGGTTTCAAAAGAAAGTAGAAGAAACAACAAACAACAACAGAGATAAAAGTAAAGCCCCAGAAGCCCGTGGGGCATGGTCACCTTCATCTTCTTCGAGGTGGAGACCTAATTGCAAAAACACTTGGAGCTATGGCTGATATTTATGGACCCGTTTTTTCTCTCTCGCTAGGTACTCGCCCAACAATCGCAGTGAGTAGATGGGAGCATGGAAAAGAGTGTTTCACTACCCATGACAAAATCTTTGCGTCTAGACCAAGTAGGTGTGATGTTTAAGAGGTTCATTAGTCAATTTAAAGGAGGGGAGAGAGAGAGTCAGGGCTATTCGAATTACAGAAGACTTTATGAAAAGTTTAGAGAGAGTCGGATTGAGAGAGCGAGAAGGACGAAATTAGGGAGTGGGAGGGCGGGTAAAATGGCACTATACCAAATGGTAAAATTGTCACTTTTTTATCGGCTAGGCTTGTCACGGTCAATGACCATGACACAAAAATACGCATTTTTTGTCACGGTCATTGATCGTGACAAGTGAAGTTTGTCACGGACTTGTCACAGTCAAGGACCATGGCAAGTTCGTGACAATTCTGTCAGTAAAAAAACCCTCCCCCTTCTTTTTTTCCCACCGAATTTGTTCCCTCCATCTCTCTCTCTCTCTCTATAGTGAATGCTTTCTCTCTCTCTACAACTTTGGTATGTTTTCTTACTATTTCTCCCCCATTTATGTATATGTGCGTGTAAATATGTGTGTTTGGTGTATGTGTGTGTGTGTGGGGGGGGGGGGAGAGGGGGGGAGGCAGTAGGGCTGGGGGAGGGGTGGGGGGTATGTGCATGTGTGTGTGTGTGTGTGTGTGTGTGTGTGTATGTATATATGTGTGTGTGTGTGTGAGTATATATATGTGCATGTGTGTGTATATGTGCGTGTGTATATATGTGTGTGTGTGCGTGTGGTGGGCAGGGGTAGCGGGAGGGAGGAGGGGGTGTATATGTGCGTATGTGTATTTTTTTTAATTAAATTTTTATTGGTTTATTAGATATTGACCCTCATATTGTAGTGCCCCTTGTAAAAGAATTGATTGATTTGATATTGATTGGTTGTTAATTTTTTTTTTTGTAAATTAATAATTAGTGCCCCTTTCATATGCAAGTAGGATTGCCCCTCATTGTAAATTAGTAAATTAATAATTTTATACTTTAATTGTTAGTTTAATTGATGAAAATATTTAATTGAGCAGATGAATTAGAAGGAGTACGGGATACACATTTGTTGTTTCCATTGCGGTTGGATTAGAGTGGATCGATGTTGGGTAGTTTAATTTTAAAAGTGGCACGACCACTGGATTATTGTCCATATGGGGGTGAGATTTTTCAACTTTTTTTGAAAATTACTTTGTATAACAAACAATATATATGTATAGTATGATAATTAAATGAAACATACTTGAAATTACATATAGTGCGCATAAATACTAGCCTTCTAGTTCTTATGCGTACGCATTCAATAGCCCTTAGACCCATTCGAGAGTCATTACCCCTGTAATGAGATCTCTCGAATTGTCCCGTTTGGATAGTTTGGGACTACATAACTTCTGTATAATAATATTCTTAGTGGCTTAAAGTTGTTACTTTTGGAGGAAGTTCTACAGTAGTATCCTAATGTTCTGTGGGTACATACTAGATTGACAAGTGTGATTGTTATTTCAATTGATCAATTGAAATAATACTCACAGTTGCCAATCTACGTCGTGTACTTGGAGAACTACGCGGATATGCTGTCGAATTTTTCTCAAATCGTAGCAATGTGCATGAGCTGTTAAGTATATTACAGAAATATGCGATCTTGAATGGGATAGTACCACTCACCCTTTAGAGGAGATGGAGGAAATAGAAATTAAATGAAATTAAGTAAAACATACTATAAATCTATGTTTTGTTTATACTAATCCATGAATATACGCTTCTTACCTTTAATAGGTGTTTAGTTGTGGTAGCTGTGATGGGATATCCGAAATACAAAGAGTGGATGGGTGAGACAAATAGAACGGGGGATGTGTTTCACAGAGGTGATAAAGAATTTGTGAAATACGCAAAGAGATGTCATAATGATGAAGAGTTTCCGTGTCCGTGTGCTAGGTGTAAGAATGGTAAGGTGTTTGAGTGGAAAACCATTAAACTTCATTTGTTAAGATCGGGTATGCAAGATAGTTATCGATTTTGGAGTTTTCATGGTGAATTAAAAGTTCCTTTTGTTCCCGAACAACCTTCACAACAACCTTCAACAAGTAGGATAGATGTAGAAAGGGACGACGTAGATCATAACATGTTAGAGGATTTAGTTGATGATGCGTACGGAGTTTATGAAGCTGATGAGAATGAGATTACTGATGATGTACAAGGTTTAAGTGTTCGTTAAGATATCACGATAAACCTTGACAATGACTACCAAAGTTTAAAATTTAAGGCGACCCAACCGTTATACTCTGTCTGTGAGAAAGGTCAAATAACTTTACATGCCATGGTTGGTTTGCACAGTTTGAAGATGCAGTATGGTTTGTCTGGCAATAACGTGACAGGAATTCTAAAATGGGTGAAGGGATTACTACCGAAGGAGAATACGCTTCCAAATAGCTATCATGTTATGAAGAATAGTTTGAAAGGTGTGGGTTAATAGTATAAATCGATTCATTCTTGTGTGTATGACTACATACTATACCGAAAGGAGTATGAAAATATCGATCGTTGTTCGGTTTGTGATGAACCTAGATATGTCCAATCTACTAGTAAAGAAGGCATAAGCTCAAAAGTGCCTCAAAAAGTGTTGAAATATTTTCCCGTTGGGCCTAGATTAAAGCAATTTTTCACAGTACCATGGATAGCAGAGGCAATGACTTGGCATCCTAGGGCAGAAGTAGGGGTAATCTCATGTGTCATCCTATTAATTCTACAACTTGGAGGAGGATGAATTATGAGTATCCCGATTTTGCTTGAGAACAGCGCAACATTCGTTTGTTGATATCAACAGATGGTTTCAATCCATTTGGAAATCTAAGTACCAATAAGAGAGTATGGCCAGTGATCGTAGCCCAACTCAACCTCTATCTTTCACAGTTTATGAGACCTGAATTTTCGATGATGTCTTTATTGATACCTGGGCCAAAGGCACCAAGTGATGACATTGACATCTACCTGGATCCTTTGGTAGAAGAATTAAATGAGTTGTGGGAAGATGGTGTGAAATCATTTGACTCTTTCAAAAAAGAAGAGGAGTACTTTCCCCAGCATTATTTGACATAAGTGTTCACTTGTTGGTACACCTATGTGACGAGGCACTTCTTTGTGGTCCAGTTAGATATCGGTGGATGTATCCGTTTGAAAGATTGATGAAAGTTTTTAAAGATCACGTCAAGAATACACTATCCATTGTAGGATCAATTACAGAGGAATACATCACTGTGGAGTCATCAATATATACTCGGGAATATATTCCTGATGTGACACCCCGCGTAATTAAATACCGGGCGATCACTCCTTTATTAAATTAAATCAAGGTGAACAGTTGGTCCATTCTTAGTATCACTGTCGAAAAATAAATTTTTCCAATTTAACACCCTAATTAATTAAGCTAAGTGTCAAAACCATGTTCATACATACTTTCCAAATTTTGTTTAAAGAAAAATCATTTATTTTATTAACAACATTCAATAAGTAAGAGTCACACCACATTAAATTCTGCAACATAATCCAATTAATTTAATACATTCGTCAATCGAATGTCAACATACGAAATCTAAAGTCACACATCCAAACTGAATAAATCCCATAGTAACAATACTGGAAATAACTAAAATACAAATGTCCAATAACAACCGAATAATGGAAAGAGCTACACATGCCCAACTAGATGAAAGTACAAAGAGTGGATCCGAATGAACGAAGTCGTCTAATCAAGAGTCCTGCAACTTCCACCTAAGCTGCAGCGCGTTCCTTCCAAGAGATCTTAAGCAAGACGCCCCTGTAGCTGGGCACCTGTAATACATACATATATATACAAGAGAGAGAGAGAGAGAGAGAGAGAGAGAGAGAGAGAGAGAGAGAGAGAGAGAGAGAGAGAGAGAGAAACGGGTCAGAGCCCGATAGTGTATATGATTTAAAATTTGTTTAGCAAGTATTTAAATTGATACAGGCCAATGCAACAACATATTAGTGCGTCACTCTCTTGAGGAATTCTCACCTCTCTTCTAATGTGCACACCTATCGCACTAACCTTCCCAACGGTTTGTCTCATCATATAACATGCTATCATTTCCCAATGGATTAATTTATCTTATATTACTCGTAAGATTCAAAATTAACGATTTAATTGTTTGAAGATACTATTCAATTAGTAACCAAAGTTCTCATTTTAACCTTATAAATCAATAAAGTTTTCCAGTGTCATATTATACTTTCTCAACACAAGTATTTATAATTTGAGTTATCAACCACGTCCTACATATCACATCACAGAAGACAGTTCCAGATTTCAGAATTTCATATATATATTAACCACTCGTAAAATATATATATAAACCATAACAGCACCCCAAATAAAACTATGGTGCGGGCATACTCTACTATCCAAACCCCATATCACTCATATTAAGGGGAATACAAATTCGGAATCACTCTCGAATTGTATTAATACATATACAAACTATAGGTTCCAAGTCCCTTAGGACCGTCTGAACTATCACTGCGATAGCCTGTACCAAGGATACCTATACACAAACAAAATGAGGCCAAGCATATATTCCAAGTCTCTAAGAGGAAAGCACATACCCGCATCTCTTAGGACTGTCTGAACTATCATTCCGATAGCCTGTACCAAGGATATCTATCTTCTAGGGCACAAGTCAATATCCCCCATAAAGGTCCCATTGAGATAAGACTGTCCCAGCGCGGAAACCTCAGGGATATCAAGTAGCGTGGGCATGATTTTCACACATAGATAGTATATGCATACACAATCATATAACTATACTCATATTACCATATCAATAACGGGTAAATTCTCAATTCCCATAATTACGTCATTCGCATTTATTTCTCATTATTTAGTTATCACGTATAACCATTCACATCTTATTTTAATTTGAGGAACTTCTGCACTTACTACATAACGCTCATGGATTCTATCCTCCCAAGTATAAAATTTAGTAGGTATACACATTTGTTCCAACGTAACCCTCTTACGTGTCTCTCCCCTTTAACATATACTTACATTGTCCCTCATATAAGATATCCCAAAAATATAGATTTCGCCTTACATTAAAGGATTTTGAATTTTATTTTCAAAGATGAGAATTTCAAATGGCTTCGAAATCGGAATTAAAATGGAGTTTTAATTGAATTATTTTATTATTTAGAAGAGTCCTCAAAATATAAAACTCTCTAAGAGTCCTCAAAATATAAAACTCTATAAGATTCCTCAAAATATAAAACTCTCTAAGAGTCTTCAAAATATAAAACTCTCTAGTAAAAATAATATTTTTATAAATCCGACCGTTCGATCAAGCTGAATTTTTGTCAGCAGTCCTGTCTCGCCGTTCGCTACAACATACTAAAATTTCAAGCGATTCCAATGGTCCGATCACCCGAAATAAATTTTTTAGTGTTTGTATCTAATTTGAACTCTTTTCTTAATCAAACTCTTAATCTTTTACATGACAAAGGGTTTCCATAATATCATTTAAGTCATCACTACATGCAATTTCCTATCTCAAATTGGGTTTTTCTTCCATACAATTCATCATAATCATTCCTAAACCAATATGAAAGATGCATCAACGAAATAAGAAAGATAAACACTTGACTGGAATTGTTAGAAATCTAGTTTGGTGCCGAAATTGGTGTGGTTTCGTTCCCCGTCTCGCGATCTACGCGTTGGTGGTGACGGCGGTGCAATCGGAGGTGTTCTTGGCCTAGAACTCCTTGGAGAGCTTCTCCTCTTCCTCTCCAATGGCCGTCATTTGTCGTTGGTTGTTCTAACCCTAGAAGACAACCTATATATCTTATATAACCCTTTTAATTTTCGTAGGTTTAATTACCCATAATTGCGAAATGTCCAAAATGCCCTTCCGGGGTACTAATTGGGCCTAAAAACGCCCCGAGACCCAAACTAAACCCCCGGGTACACTTTTCTGACTATATCGACCCTTCCGGACACGTTGGTGCACTCAAAATGACCATACGAACAACTTATAAAATATTCACTTATTAATCAACATTTAGTCCCGACACGACACAGGCGCGTCCCGACTTAAATTTCCATAATTGTCATTTTATTCACACGTGACAATATTATAACAATAAATCTCATATATTACTATACTCATCCAGTAATATTCAACAGATAACAAATTTCCAATAATTACTAACTCTCGTCACGCTACTAAATATATAGAGCAACATTCCGGATTAAAATTAAATTAATTTATCTCAATTAAATTTAATAAATCCCATAATTTAAAAGCTATAAAAATACGGGGTATTACATACTTCCCCCCTAATAACTAAATTTCGTCCCGAAATTCGGAAAATAAGGCCTATCCATTAGCACAATTCTGGATATCCTTTTCCGTACACAACTAACTACACATTACGGCGTTCAATTACTATAGCCCTTTCTTCACAGCAACATTGTTTTACATTCTCATTGGAGACACTTCACATTGTGCTCCCAACCGACAAAATTCTCATAGGTCACGCCTATACGTTATAAATTTCATTATCTCACTATCATTAGGAGGCCGCACTTTACTACATGACAAATACTCGGATTTATTCATATACAAAACTCCCATTCTGAGAAAATATTACGAACATTTGATCACTCTCGCTCGCCTAAAACAGTCGTGGAATTCTACCATATTTATCGGATGCTTTCTCGACCGATCCAAAAATTTTGATTACCTATTCTCCTATAAACATACGAAAGGAGAATAGTCGAGGTTCTTCCATAACAAAACCTTAATAAGTACCTTGTACGCGACAAATAGGTACGAGTGCTTCTACAGAGCATTCTTGAAATCATCGTATCAAGATTCCAAAATCTCCTTCACGTGGATCCACTAATCTTTAATCACCATGCGCTTATTCCCTGGCTAAGGGTGATACATCTTACTTGAAATGAAATCTTATCTCCGCTGGTTCCTGAAATCCCATATCAAAGGTGGGATTCACCAAATCTCATCCTGATTCAGAAATTTATACTGCGCCGGACCATGCACTGGCGCGATCCTTCCTTTCAAAGGAAGTCTGGGGCATACTAGTTAATATTGTAAGCCAGTCCAAAGGAATATCAATCACTTCCCTCTCGACGACTTAATTCACATGTTCGGGATAAACCCTTGATCTTGTTTTGAGGATGGCAACTCATTCAAGAACTTAATCGGCTTTACCGACCTTTTCCAAGTTCAGGAATTTTTGATAAACACAAAATTCTTTGGTTGATTCTCCTCTTTCAACCAAACTTTACCTATGGGCGGTGAATGTAGAGACTACTCACTATGTCTCGCTAAACATCGATTCTTCCCTTGAAATGCCTCACATTAAGTGACACGTAATACTCCCCTTCCTTCCTTGTAGTATGTCGAAAGTTCCACCCGTGCTCTTCTCTCCACGAAGCGCACTTCTGGATCTCATATACTATACTAACATCATTACTCTTTATATGTGTGAGTCGCTCTCACACTTGACTAATAACAACTCCGCTCCGGGTGTGCTTCATAACGATTAAATTCTACTATATTCAAGGAATACCATTTCTTGAATGGCTTCCCACAACCTTCCAATCAAGTTAGGGCGTGCTATTCTAATTGCACACTTATGTATGGATTATCGCCCCTCATGTGACGTTTAATCCACTCTATCACTTCCACTTCGTTATACTAGTCCCACAAATATTTATTTCACACGTATATTACCACGTCCCTTCGGCTCAGACTATTTTGACTGCATCTAACCCAGATGCCCACATTTTTGCAACACCCCGTCCGCTCTGGGAGAGCGAACGGCGGCTACTCTTATGTAGGACTAACTAAATTCAGCGGAATAGAAGGAATAGGGTATTCAATTTCCATGACAATAAGAGAGGAATAATAATTCTCAACGTTCCTCAGATAAGTACAAAAATTTCTCAAATTTGTACAACAGCCAAAATAATTCACTAACGCTCTATTCATCAAAATGATTACAGGTTATCTCTTTTGTATAATATAAAGTTCTTTCCAGACAATCCATTCTAAAAATCATTCCAACTCTTTATTCACCTTGTGTTCTGTACGCGGTTATGACATTTGGGTACTCTCAATCACCCTAGAAATCAAAATTCTTAAATTCTCCTTATCATAGTTCCACCCCTCAACTTGTGGGGATAACTTTCAATGCTTTCCTACCACAAAAATCCGGCTCCAATGACCTTAAAACAAAATTCAACTCCCAACTTACATACATAATTACTTGATCCCATTTCGACCAGGGTACCGAACTCATGGAATAGTGACCAAACGTCTCCCTATTTCTAACCTTACGCCAAGTTTCATGCGTGGGATGTCTCGCAAAGCAAAATCCAAACAAGGAACCCCCCCGATACACTACTACCTAGCATTGTCGGTTATCGAAATCCGTTATGTCCTCCGTCCATAGTATATAACCTTTATTCCATCCTTTGACAGAAAAGTTATAATTTTTCCCGTAATTATGCTTAACAAAAAACGTTTCACCAATTTCACTATCGTCCCGTATTGGTTGATGGTAATTACATTCTATAAACCTCGGATACATACGATCGGAATTCTCGAAATTCCCTTCCCTAATAATAGGGGTATAACTATTAACTCCCCATCTCTAAAGGATAAATATTACAATGCACTCTTCTTATCACTAAGTCCGGAGTGCTAAACATAATACTGAGTCAAATCTTTTCGCTCAACGGTAAGTCCCGATACATACGGAATTATACTGACAAAGTGTATACATATATTGGCATCGAATATCTCGAGCCCACTATCTCCTCTGAAGTCTCTAGGATATATAATATAAGTGCGAGTCCAACCTTCTCACAGGTAAAGCCTCGCCAAAAAAACATAAAACATGTTGCACTAATGCAACCACTCCGATAGTCTTGCAATAAATGCCCACTATCGTATAACCATTTCTATAATGTTTTAAACAAGATAATATCATACTCGTGTATCGCATCACTACAACGAGTAACCTCAATAAAGTATAAAACATTGTTGATATACTCATTCATCCTCCGCAAAATCCCGCTACACTAGGGAAAAATATTCACATAATGGTAACATTTATAATTATATGCATTAAACTCGTCTCACATGCTAATCTAGAAATGAAAAAAATATGGTGACTCGCTCGTGTCACATAAACACGTCGCATCCTCTAAGGATACAACCTATACTTCCATCCTGGCAATCGTCTTGACTGCACAAATGGTTTTTGGACGTAACACGTCTGCCCAAACCAAAACAAAATTATTTTAATCGTTGCCTTTTACTAAGCACCGTATTCTTGTCCTTTTTCTCATTTTGGACATATTATCGTGAGCGATCTCACTCCGCACAAAATACCTCAGTACATAATCCACTTACCACCTGTCCTACTAACCAGGTTAGGATTTGTCCTCCTCTCGGACTTTAGTAAACTCGATTCCTGTAAACCATCCCGATTGTTCTCTTAACTTTTCAGACCATAAAGATCATTTTACTATCTATAATAGTACTTACTGAATTTACCATCACTTGGTAAGAATTTAACTATCTAAAGCATTTAAATGGTTTTCCTGATGGGTATCCACGTCCTTTTTGTGGTGCTATACCACCATCGTTGCATTCAGTCTCATTCTCGACTAAATCCTTCGATTTCTTTAACTTCCCTCACAAAGAAGCGTTATCATCTATTTTGACAAAATATGACAATGTCAACCTCTGAATCGGTCGTCCATCAGAATTTCCTCCTCGAGTATTATCAACTATTATTACAAGTTGGTCTCCCACTTGGAGTCGTTTCCTCCACTCGTATCTACATCTTTCGATACAAAAGTTGCTAATGATTAGGGTTCATATCCACAATCGGACTTCTGTCATGCCCTCCTGCGATGAGTTCAGAACCACGTTTTCTTCTCACCCTGAACAGTTGAGGAAGGAACATACGGTCAACACTATACCTAAGGTTCTCCTATAGGCATAGCATTCCACTTCTAAAATTGGTGGTTGACTCCAACCATTATAATTTCGTCCCGAAAGCCAAGAAAATTTTCTCTAAATTTTCACTTTCAGTTTGCCACACTTCGTCCTATATCTAAGCCTTTGGGTACATTACCACCTTTGGTAAAGACACATACAATTTCCGCATTTCTAAAATTTCCCATTGACAATCTCTACACATTTTTGTAATATGTTGGGTAAGTTTGCCCTCGCATCTCATTTGACTATAACAGCATTTGAAAAATCATTGTTGCACCTTAGTCGCCTTTCTAGTCATGGCTTCTCGTGCCATAATGGAGGTGACCTCGACTACGGTCATCATCCTCGGATATATTTAATAATCTCAACTGAACCCTACCTCCTGATGTACGCTTAACGGTCCTCTTCTGACATCCGTCATCGCTCGGCACGCGCACACATCCGAATGAAATTATTATTCACTAATGTATACACATTATAACAGGAGAACGAAATCTCGTCAAAGAAATCGAAAATCCTAAACATAGGGCTCTATAACAAACAAAGCAACGCTGAAAGCATAATAAGCCGTACAGATCCTAAGGAAACTAGAACCTGATGCTCTGATACCACCTGTGACACCCCGCCTAATTAAATACCGGGAGATCACTCCTTTATTAAATTAAATCAAGGTGAACAGTTGGTCCATTCTTAGCATCACTGTCGAAAAATAAATTTTTCCAATTTATAACCCTAATTAATTAAGCTAAGTGTCAAAACCATGTTCATACATATTTTCCAAATTTTGTTTAAAGAAAAATCATTTATTTTATTAACAACATTCAATAAGTAAGAATCACACCACATTAAATTCTGCAACATAATCCAATTAATTTAATACATTCGTCAATCGAATGTCAACATACGAAATCTAAAGTCACACATCCAAACTGAATAAATCCCATAGTAACAATACTGGAAATAACTAAAATACAAATGTCCAATAACAACCGAATAATGGAAAGAGCTACACATGCCCAACTAGATGAAAGTACTAAGAGTGGATCCGAATGAACGAAGTCGTCTAATCAAGAGTCCTGCAACTTCCACCTAAGCTACAGCGCGTTCCTTCCAAGAGATCCTAAGTAAGACGCCCCTGTGGCTGGGCACCTGTAATACATACATATATATACAAGAGAGAGAGAGAGAGAGAGAGAGAGAGAGAGAAAAACGGGTCAGAGCCCGATAGTGTATATGATTTAAAATTTGTTTAGCAAGTATTTAAATTGATACAGGCCAATGCAACAACATATTAGTGCGTCACTATCTTGAGGAATTCTCACCTCTCTTATAATGTGCACACCTATCGCACTAACCTTCCCAACGGTTTGTCTCATCATATAACATGCTATCATTTCCCAATGGATTAATTTATCTTATATTACTCGTAAGATTCAAAATTAACGATTTAATTGTTTGAAGATACTATTCAATTAGTAACCAAAGTTCTCATTTTAACCTTATAAATCAATAAAGTTTTCCAGTGTCATATTATACTTTCTCAACACAAGTATTTATAATTTGAGTTATCAACCACGTCCTACATATCACATCACAGAAGACAGTTCCAGATTTCAGAATTTCATATATATATTAACCACTCGTAAAATATATATATAAACCATAACAGCACCCCAAATAAAACTATGGTGCGGGCATACTCTACTATCCAAACCCCATATCACTCATATTAAAGGGAATACAAATTCGGAATCACTCTCGAATTGTATTAATACATATTCAAACTATAGGTTCCAAGTCCCTTAGGACCGTCTGAACTATCACTGCGATAGCCTGTACCAAGGATACCTATACACAAACAAAATGAGGCCAAGCATATATTCCAAGTCTCTAAGAGGAAAGCACATACCCGCATCTCTTAGGACTGTCTGAACTATCATTCCGATAGCCTGTACCAAGGATATCTATCTTCTAGGGCACAAGTCAATATCCCCCATAAAGGTCCCATTGAGATAAGACTGTCCCAGAGCGGAAACCTCAGGGATATCAAGTAGCGTGGGCATGATTTTCACACATAGATAGTATATGCATACACAATCATATAACTATACTCATATTACCATATCAATAACGGGTAAATTCTCAATTCCCATAATTACGTCATTCGCATTTATTTCTCATTATTTAGTTATCACGTATAACCATTCACATCTTATTTTAATTTGAGGAACTTCTCCACTTACTACATAACGCTCATGGATTCTATCCTCCCAAGTATAAAATTTAGTAGGTATACACATTTGTTCCAACGTAACCCTCTTACGTGTCTCTCCCCTTTAACATATACTTACATTGTCCCTCATATAAGATATCCCAAAAATATAGATTTCGCCTTACATTAAAGGATTTTGAATTTTATTTTCAAAGATGAGAATTTCAAATGGCTTCGAAATCGGAATTAAAATGGAGTTTTAATTGAATTATTTTATTATTTAGAAGAGTCCTCAAAATATAAAACTCTCTAAGAGTCCTCAAAATATAAAACTCTATAAGATTCCTCAAAATATAAAACTCTCTGAGAGTCCTCAAAATATAAAACTCTCTAGTAAAAATAATATTTTTATAAATCCGACCGTTCGATCAAGCTGAATTTTTGTCAGCAGTCCTGTCTCGCCGTTCGCTACAACATGTTAAAATTTCAAGCGATTCCAATGGTCCGATCATCCGAAATAAATTTTTTAGTGTTTGTATCTAATTAGAACTCTTTTCTTAATCAAACTCTTAATCTTTTACACGACAAAGGGTTTCCATAATATCATTTAAGTCATCACTACATGCAATTTCCTATCTCAAATTGGGTTTTTCTTCCATACAATTCATCATAATCATTCCTAAACCAATATGAAAGATGCATCAGCGAAATAAGCAAGATAAACACTTGCCTGGAATTGTTAGAAATCTAGTTTGGTGCCAAAATTGGTGTGGTTTCGTTCCCCGTCTCGCGATCTACGCGTTGGTGGTGACGGCGGTGCAATCGGAGGTGTTCTTGGCCTAGAACTCCTTGGAGAGCTTCTCCTCTTCCTCTCCAATGGCCGTCATTTGTATTTGGTTGTTCTAACCCTAGAAGACAACCTATATATCTTATATAACCCTTTTAATTTTCGTAGGTTTAATTACCCATAATTGCGAAATGTCCAAAACGCCCTTCCGGGGTACTAATTGGGCCTAAAAACGCCCCGAGACCCAAACTAAACCCCCGGGTACACTTTTCTGACTATATCAACCCTTCCGGACACGTTGGTCCACTCAAAATGACCATACGAACAACTTATAAAATATTCACTTATTAATCAACATTTAGTCCCGACACGACACAGGCGCGTCCCGACTTAAATTTCCATAATTGTCATTTTATTCACACGTGACAATATTATAACAATAAATCTCATATATTACTATACTCATCCAGTAATATTCAACAGATAACAAATTTCCAATAATTACTAACTCTCGTCACGCTACTAAATATTTAGAGCAACATTCCGGATTAAAATTAAATTAATTTATCTCAATTAAATTTAATAAATCCCATAATTTAAAAGCTATAAAAATACGGGGTATTACATACTTCCCCCCTAATAACTAAATTTCGTCCCGAAATTCGGAAAATAAGGCCTATCCATTAGCACAATTCTGGATATCCTTTTCCGTACACAACTAACTACACATTACGGCGTTCAATTACTATAGCCCTTTCTTCACAGCAACATTGTTTTACATTCTCATTGGAGACACTTCACATTGTGCTCCCAACCGACAAAATTCTCATAGGTCATGCCTATACGTTATAAATTTCATTATCTCACTATCATTAGGAGGCCGCACTTTACTACATGACAAATACTCGGATTTATTCATATACAAAACTCCCATTCTGAGAAAATATTACGAACATTTGATCACTCTTGCTCGCCTAAAACAGTCGTGGAATTCTACCACATTTATCGGATGTTTTCTCGACCGATCCAAAAATTTTGATTACCTATTCTCCTATAAACATACGAAAGGAGAATAGTCGAGGTTCTTCCATAACAAAACCTTAATAAGTACCTTGTACGCGACAAATAGGTACGAGTGCTTCTACAGAGCATTCTTGAAATCATCGTATCAAGATTCCAAAATCTCCTTCACGTGGATCCACTAATCTTTAATCACCATGCGCTTATTCCCTGGCTAAGGGTGATACATCCTACTTGAAATGAAATCTTATCTCCGCTGGTTCCTGAAATCCCATATCAAAGGTGGGATTCACCAAATCTCATCCTGATTCAGAAATTTATACTGCGCCGGACCATGCACTGGCGCGATCCTTCCTTTCAAAGGAAGTCTGGGGCATACTAGTTAATATTGTAAGCCAGTCCAAAGGAATATCAATCACTTCCCTCTCGACGACTTAATTCACATGTTCGGGATAAACCCTTGATCTTGTTTTGAGGATGGCAACTCATTCAAGAACTTAATCGGCTTTACCGACCTTTTCCAAGTTCAGGAATTTTTTATAAACACAAAATTCTTTGGTTGATTCTCCTCTTTCAACCAAACTTTAACTGTGGGCGGTGCATGTAGAGACTACTCACTACGTCTCGCTAAACATTGATTCTTCCCTTGAAATGTCTCACATTAAGTGACACGTAATACTCCCCTTCCTTCCTTGTAGTATGTCGAAAGTTCCACCCGTGCTCTTCTCTCCACGAAGCGCACTTCTGGATCTCATATACTATACTAACATCATTACTCTTTATATGTGTGAGTCGCTCTCACACTTGACTAATAACAACTCCGCTCCGGGTGTGCTTCATAACGATTAAATTCTACTATATTCAAGGAATACCAATTCTTGAATGGCTTCCCACAACCTTCCAATCAAGTTAGGGCGTGCTATTCTAATTGCACACTTATGTATGGATTATCGCCCCTCATGTGACGTTTAATCCACTCTATCACTTCCACTTCGTTATACTAGTCCCACAAATATTTATTTCACACGTCTATTACCACGTCCCTTCGGCTCAGACTATTTTGACTGCATCTAACCCAGATGCCCACATTTTTGCAACACCCCGTCCGCCCTGGGAGAGCGAACGGCGGCTACTCTTATGTAGGACTAACTAAATTCAGCGGAATAGAAGGAATAGGGTATTCAATTTCCATGACAATAAGAGAGGAATAATAATTCTCAATGTTCCTCAGATATGTACACAAATTTCTCAAATTTTTACAACAGCCAAAATAATTCACTAACGCTCTATTCATCAAAATGATTACAGGTTATCTCTTTTGTATAATATAAAGTTCTTTCCAGACAATCCATTCTAAAAATCATTCCAACTCTTTATTCACCTTGTGTTCTGTACGCGGTTATGACATTTGGGTACTCTCAATCATCCTAGAAATCAAAATTCTTAAATTCTCCTTATCATAGTTCCACCCCTCAACTTGTGGGGATAACTTTCAATGCTTTCCTACCACAAAAATCCGGCTCCAATGACCTTAAAACAAAATTCAACTCCCAACTTACATACATAATTACTTGATCCCATTTCGACCAGGGTACCAAACTCATGGAATAGTGACCAAACGTCTCCCTATTTCTAACCTTACGCCAAGTTTCATGTGTGGGATGTCTCGTAAAGCGAAATCCAAACAAAGAACCCCCCCCGATACACTACTACCTAGCATTGTCGGTTATCGAAATCCGTTAGGTCATCCGTCCATAGTATATACCCCTTTATTCCGTCCTTTGACAGAAAAGTTATAATTTTTCCCGTAATTATGCTTAACAAAGAACGTTTCACCAATTTCACTATCGTCCCGTATTGGTTGATGGTAATTACATTCTATAAACCTCGGATACATACGATCGGAATTCTCGAAATTCCCTTCCCTAATAATAGGGGTATAACTATTAACTCCCCATCTCTAAAGGATAAATATTACAATGCACTCTTCTTATCACTAAGTCCGGAGTGCTAAACATAATACTGAGTCAAATCTTTTCGCTCAACGGTAAGTCCCGATACATACGGAATTATACTGACAAAGTGTATACATATATTGGCATCGAATATCTCGAGCCCACTATCTCCTCTGAAGTCTCTAGGATATATAATATAAGTGCGAGTCCAACCTTCTCACAGGTAAAGCCTCGCCAAAAAAACATAAAACATGTTGCACTAATGCAACCACTCCGACAGTCTTGCAATAAATGCCCACTATCGTATAACCATTTCTATAATGTTTTAAACAAGATAATATCATACTCGTGTATCGCATCACTACAACGAGTAACCTCAATAAAGTATAAAACATTGTTGATATACTCATTCATCCTCCGCAAAATCCCGCTACACTAGGGAAAAATATTCACATAATGGTAACATTTATAATTATATGCATTAAACTCGTCTCACATGCTAATCTAGCAATGAAAAAAATATGGTGACTCGCTCGTGTCACATAAACACGTCGCATCCTCTAAGGATACAACCTATACTTCCATCCTGGCAATCGTCTTGACTGCACAAATGGTTTTTGGACGTAACACGTCTGCCCAAACCAAAACAAAATTATTTTAATCGTTGCCTTTTACTAAGCACCGTATTCTTGTCCTTTTTCTCATTTTGGACATATTATCGTGAGCGATCTCACTCCGCACAAAATACCTCAGTACATAATCCACTTACCACCTATCCTACTAACCAGGTTAGGATTTGTCCTCCTCTCGGACTTTAGTAAACTCGATTCCTGTAAACCATCCCGATTGTTCTCTTAACTTTTCAGACCATAAAGATCATTTTACTATCTATAATAGTACTTACTGAATTTACCATCACTTGGTAAGAATTTAACTATCTAAAGCATTTAAATGGTTTTCCTGATGGGTATCCACATCCTTTTTGTGGTGCTATACCACCATCGTTGCATTTAGTCTCATTCTCGACTAAATCCTTCGATTTCTTTAACTTCCCTCACAAAGAAGCGTTATCATCTATTTTGACAAAATATGACAATGTCAACCTCTGAATCGGTCGTCCATCAGAATTTCCTCCTCGAGTATTATCAACTATTATTACAAGTTGGTCTCCCACTTGGAGTCGTTTCCTCCACTCGTATCTACATCTTTCGATACAAAAGTTGCTAATGATTAGGGTTCATATCCACAATCGGACTTCTGTCATGCCCTCCCGCGATGAGTTCAGAACCACGTTTTCTTCTCACCCTGAACAGTTGAGGAAGGAACATACGGTCAACACTATACCTAAGGTTCTCCTATAGGCATAGCATTCCACTTCTAAAATTGGTGGTTGACTCCAACCATTATAATTTAGTCCCGAAAGCCAAGAAAATTTTCTCTAAATTTCCACTTTCAGTTTGCCACACTTCGTCCTATATCTAAGCCTTTGGGTACATTACCACCTTTGGTAAAGACACATACAATTTCCGCATTTCTAAAATTTCTCATTGACAATCTCTACACATTTTTGTAATATGTTGGGTAAGTTTGCCCTCGCATCTCATTTGACTATAAAACGTTTGAAAAATCATTGTTGCACCTTAGTCGCCTTTTTAGTCATGGCTTCTCGTGCCATAATGGAGGTGACCTCGACTGCGGTCATCATCCTTGGATATATTTAATAATCTCAACTGAACCCTACCTCCTGATGTACGCTTAACGGTCCTCTTCTGACATCCGTCATCGCTCGGCACGCGCACACATCCGAATGAAATTATTATTCACTAATGTATACACATTATAACAGGAGAACGAAATCTCGTCAAAGAAATCGAAAATCCTAAACATAGGGCTCTATAACAAACAAAGCAACGCTGAAAGCATAATAAGCCGTACAGATCCTAAGGACACTAGAACCTGATGCTCTGATACCACCTGTGACACCCCGCCTAATTAAATACCGGGCGATCACTCCTTTATTAAATTAAATCAAGGTGAACAGTTGGTCCATTCTTAGCATCACTGTCGAAAAATAAAATTTTCCAATTTAACACCCTAATTAATTAAGCTAAGTGTCAAAACCATGTTCATACATACTTTCCAAATTTTATTTAAAGAAAAATCATTTATTTTATTAACAACATTCAATAAGTAAGAATCACACCACATTAAATTCTGCAACATAATCCAATTAATTTAATACATTCGTCAATCGAATGTCAACATACGAAATCTAAAGTCACACATCCAAACTGAATAAATCCCATAGTAACAATACTGAAAATAACTAAAATACAAATGTCCAATAACAACCGAATAATGGAAAGAGCTACACATGCCCAACTAGATGAAAGTACTAAGAGTGGATCCGAATGAACGAAGTCGTCTAATCAAGAGTCCTGCAACTTCCACCTAAGCAGCAGCACGTTCCTTCCAAGAGATCCTAAGCAAGACGCCCATGTGGCTGGGCACCTATAATACATACATATATATACAAGAGAGAGAGAGAGAGAGAGAGAGAGAGAGAGAAAAACGGGTCAGAGCCCGATAGTGTATATGATTTAAAATTTGTTTAGCAAGTATTTAAATTGATACAGGCCAATGCAACAACATATTAGTGCGTCACTCTCTTGAGGAATTCTCATCTCTCTTCTAATGTGCACACCTATCGCACTAACCTTCCCAACGATTTGTCTCATCATATAACATGCTATCATTTCCCAATGGATTAATTTATCTTATATTTCTCGTAAGATTCAAAATTAACGATTTAATTGTTTGAAGATACTATTCAATTAGTAACCAAAGTTCTCATTTTAACCTTATAAATCAATAAAGTTTTCCAGTGTCATATTATACTTTCTCAACACAAGTATTTATAATTTGAGTTATCAACCACGTCCTACATATCACATCACAGAAGACAGTTCCAGATTTCAGAATTTCATATATATATATTAACCACTCGTAAAATATATATATAAACCATAACAGCACCCCAAATAAAACTATGGTGCGGGCATACTCTACTATCCAAACCCCATATCACTCATATTAAGGGGAATACAAATTCGGAATCACTCTCTGAGAATGCGTGATATTGAAAAACTTCGCAGATTTCTAATTTAGCACACTTATTAAATTTCAGCCCCTAAACATGCATCTAAGGTGCGTGTGTGTGTCAACCCATAACCAAATAAATCATGTGACACCAAGTTTAAGGAAAAATCCCCGCAGGGCAAAACCTTTTATTTCACTATAAAGCGTAAATCGCAACTTACAAGATTTACAATGAAATACAGCAATGAATCCACACGCAGCGAACCCACATGAACCTCAGTCCAATCAGCAAAGGAAGAACCGCAGCACTCCTCAATGACACGCAGCCATAAAACTTTGTAGAGGCTCCCTCAGCAATGACACGCAGCCCTCGGTTGCAAAGATCTCTCCACAAAGGTTTGAACAAACTAAAAAGTTGTGTTCTTGGGTTACCAAAAGATTCACAAAGGTTTGGCAATTGTGTGAATCAAAATATGAGTCTTGGGACTCAAAAATATGAAGACTAGAGTAATTTGGACTCTCAAAAATGTCTTCTCAAGTCTTGCAAAACAACTCCCCCGAAGTTGGTATTTATAGGAAAAAATATGAAGAATCCCGCTTTGTTAAAACTCTTAAAAACTTATCAGCGTACAGGTACACCGAACCCCATCTGGGGTACACCGAACCGGTTTGGTGTTCCCATTCTGGTATGAGGTTAAAAAAAACAGCATTTTTCAAGGAATTTTCTCCAACTTCAAAAGGTCATAACTTCTTCACCGTAGCTCGGATTGAGGTGTCGTTTCTTCCAGTATCTTCATTGCGGCGAGCTCTTCAACTTTACAGTTGACCAGACCTCCTAACTATGGATGTGAAATTACGAAAATGCCCTTGAACTTCCCTATCAAGCCTTTTTTCACTGTTTTGACTTCCCTTGCGTACCACTTGCATTAAATCCCTAAAATCGTGGAACGTGAAGTCGTTGAGGCATATATAGGACACATTAATGGAGATGTTGAATGCTTGATTCCCGGAATTCGGATAGAGGCCGTCATGTGCGATCTTGAGGTGACGAGCCAAATGTAGCGGCGTACGACATACATAAATGAAACATATTGGACATGAGAAAAATGTCCTTACAAATCTCCCCCTATGTCTATGCCGGTACATACATAAAAAATCCGAATTATCAAATATGAAATTGCCTATACAAATCTACCCTCCCATGAACCCAAAACTGGAAAAGGTACAAATGAATAGTCTTCATCGTTTGTTCTTCGAATGTTCAGGAATCTAAAATCTTTTCTCATCAGGGTGTGCAACATATAGATCTTCAATCTTCATACCTACACACATGAGACAAAGCAAATACCACGTGACATATCGAGTTTGAAATGAGATAACATGGATATCAATATATGATAAAAACATAAGCAACATCTCAAAAACTCCCTCAAAATTCAAACTCCCCCATAATATGATAATTCTTTCTCCCCCTTTTTATGATGTTCCCAAATAGACAAATGAGAAGAATGAATCAAATAAGCAAAATCGGGGTGTCACGGTATACAAAAAAATACAAACTATTTTTGATTTTTCAAATTTTTCGTACAAAAATAAGATACCAATATGAACGAATATGAAACAAAAATCACACCATGGATTTAGACTCAAACAACCAAGTCATGGAAATGGAATGAATGGGTGTGAACACATTCGATAGGTAAATCAACTCAATCAATCATATGTGCACGATGCATACGTGTACTCCTAACGAATGAACATCAAAGGTATCCTTAAGTGTAAACGTTTGTTGAATTTAAATGACATCGTCTTATGCAAATCAACAAATCAAAGTCAAATGATTTCCACACCAATAACGTCCAAAACTATAAAGCGCATTTTCAAGAATTTCAAGGACGTGCAAACCCGTTTTAAATTCTCTAACCAAACTCCCTCATATATATATTCTTTTAGAGGTAATCTAAATTCTCAAACATTGGAGAATTGGTGCAAAAATCTAAATGGCCCATAATTGGCATGAATTTCTTTTTATTGCCTTTCAATTTTTTTCGGGCTCTTTTAACCCCTTTGGACCCCGGATAATAAAATTCCTCCATTTTTTAGGTCCTTTTTAACGGTGGCTTAGTATTCGCAAAGGTCAAAATGAACCTTTCGCAGCCCTTCCCCGTTTTCAAACAAAGCACACAAACTCACAAAACGGTTTTTATATGCACAGTTTCCTTATCAAAAAATTATCGCGCTTGGTTCGTTTTAAGGACAGGATTGAAGTGAAAACACCCAACCAACATGTGATAAGACAAGCACAATAATCAAACAAATCCGTGCATGTGTGCAATAAAGGAAATATGAGTCAAACATGTAGGAAGTAACACTTAATTACATCTTAATGACTCCAAACATTATAAAGCACATGGATGAATTGACCTATTGTCTCAAAACACTATCAAATAGTCACATGAAAATGGAATGATGTTGTGACTCGGTCATCCTAAGTGTTAATCCATAAACGGTGCAAACAAAAAAATCTTTTTGTATTTTTCAAAAATTTTCAAAAAAAATATATACAAAAAGTACATGTCACAACGCTAGCAAAAATATATCAAAAAGCATAACTAGCGTATGACAAACATGCAAACACAATCATCTATATGATATGGCAAGAGAAGAATCATGTGCAAGCAAACGGGAATCAACTTGTTTAAAATCTAGTTCCTCCAAAAATGATTTCCTAACCCAAATGGATGAAACACGTCGACAAGGGGTTTTGGGAACCAACAAAATACTAGACTTTGAATTCCTAGGACCTCTTCCAAGATCAAAACAAAATCGCCTAAGGTGACCATTCCTACCACAATATGAGCATGTGTAAACGGGTGGGATGACACCGAAAGTGTGATCTTTTCTAGCGTCCTTGGAATTAGTTGACCCTCTAAAACAAATAATGGTTTTGGCTTTAGCATTAGAAGCATGAGAACACGATGAGCCATTACCATCACTATCAAACCTACTTGAGTCTGTCAAATCATTTTTTAACTTCAAAATTTTTGACTCAAGCAAAGAATTAGACTCTTCCAAATTAAGGGACGCCTTCTTCAAATTATCAATTAAACTTAACAGTTTATCACGCTCCCCCTCAATTAAAACAAACTTATTCATAAAAGTCTTTTCGCATGCCGTAAAATCATCGATTAATTTTTTATCCTCGACGACACAAACGGGAACCCTAGAATTTTTTAAGTCCTCCAATTCCTTCTCTAAAACTAGGACTCTCTCATCACTCTTCTTTTTGGCAATTTTTAAAGAATCAAAATCAGTACACAAATTACCAAAGTGCTCACGACAAATATCACTTTGAGTTTGAAACTCTTGCAAATATTCAATCTTACTTTTAAAGAGAGAATTTTCTTTTTCCAAAACTTTAATTCTTTTGCAAAGTTTTAAATTCAAACTTTTTAATTTTTCAGCACGGTCGTGAAATTTTTCAAAAATAGGCTCCTCATTAAATGGGCGTTCCATTGGAAAAATTGCGATTTTTCACAAAACTGATTTTAAAAAATCAATATCACACGATTTTGCGGAAAATAGGAATACGCAATAGATTAGCGTAACTGGCTCTGATACCAATTTGAGAATGCGTGATATTGAAAAACTTCGCAGATTTCTAATTTAGCACACTTATTAAATTTCAGCCCCTAAACATGCATCTAAGGTGCGTGTGTGTGTCAACCCATAACCAAATAAATCATGTGACACCAAGTTTAAGGAAAAATCCCCGCAGGGCAAAACCTTTTATTTCACTATAAAGCGTAAATCGCAACTTACAAGATTTACAATGAAATACAGCAATGAATCCACACGCAGCGAACCCACATGAACCTCAGTCCAATCAGCAAAGGAAGAACCGCAGCACTCCTCAATGACACGCAGCCATAAAACTTTGTAGAGACTCCCTCAGCAATGACACGCAGCCCTCGGTTGCAAAGATCTCTCCACAAAGGTTTGAACAAACTAAAAAGTTGTGTTCTTGGGTTACCAAAAGATTCACAAAGGTTTGGCAATTGTGTGAATCAAAATATGAGTCTTGGGACTCAAAAATATGAAGACTAGAGTAATTTGGACTCTCAAAAATGTCTTCTCAAGTCTTGCAAAACAACTCCCCCGAAGTTGGTATTTATAGGAAAAAATATGAAGAATCCCGCTTTGTTAAAACTCTTAAAAACTTATCAGCGTACAGGTACACCGAACCCCATCTGGGGTACACCGAACCGGTTTGGTGTTCCCATTCTGGTATGAGGTTAAAAAAAACAGCATTTTTCAAGGAATTTTCTCCAACTTCAAAAGGTCATAACTTCTTCACCGTAGCTCGGATTGAGGTGCCGTTTCTTCCAGTATCTTCATTGCGGCGAGCTCTTCAACTTTACAGTTGACCAGACCTCCTAACTATGGATGTGAAATTACGAAAATGCCCTTGAACTTCCCTATCAAGCCTTTTTTCACTGTTTTGACTTCCCTTGCGTACCACTTGCATTAAGTCCCTAAAATCGTGGAACGTGAAGTCGTTGAGGCATATGTAGGACACATTAATGGAGATGTTGAATGCTTGATTCCCGGAATTCGGATAGAGGCCGTCATGTGCGATCTTGAGGTGACGAGCCAAATGTAGCGGCGTACGACATACATAAATGAAACATATTGGACATGAGAAAAATGTCCTTACACTCTCGAATTGTATTAATACATATACAAACTATAGGTTCCAAGTCCCTTAGGATCGTCTAAACTATCACTGCGATAGCCTGTACCAAGGATACATATACACAAACAAAATGAGGCGAAGCATAGATTCCAAGTCTCTAAGAGGAAAGCACATACCCGCATCTCTTAGGACCGTCTAAACTATCATTCCGATAGCCTGTACCAAGGATATCTATCTTCTAGGGTACAAGTCAATATCCCCCATAAAGGTCCCATTGAGATAAGACTGTCCCAGCGCGGAAACCTCAGGGATATCAAGTAGCGTGGGCATGATTTTCACACATAGATAGTATATGCATACACAATCATATAACTATACTCATATTACCATATCAATAACGGGTAAATTCTCAATTCCCATAATTACGTCATTCGCATTTATTTCTCATTATTTAGTTATCACGTATAACCATTCACATCTTATTTTAATTTGAGGAACTTCTCCACTTACTACATAACGCTCATGGATTCTATCCTCCCAAGTATAAAATTTAGTAGGTATACACATTCGTTCCAACGTAACCCTCTTACGCGTCTCTCCCCTTTAACATATACTTACATTGTCCCTCATGTAAGATATCCCAAAAATATAGATTTTGCCTTACATTAAAGGATTTTGAATTTTATTTTCAAAGATGAGAATTTCAAATGGCTTTGAAATCGGAATTAAAATGGAGTTTTAATTGAATTATTTTATTATTTAGAAGAGTCCTCAAAATATAAAACTCTCTAAGAGTCCTCAAAATATAAAACTCTATAAGATTCCTCAAAATATAAAACTCTCTAAGAGTCCTCAAAATATAAAACTCTCTAGTAAAAATAATATTTTTATAAATCCGACCGTTCGATCAAGCTGAATTTTTGTCAGCAGTCCTGTCTCGCCGTTCGCTACAACATATTAAAATTTCAAGCGATTCCAATGGTCCGATCATCCGAAATAAATTTTTTAGTGTTTGTATCTAATTAGAACTCTTTTCTTAATCAAACTCTTAATCTTTTACATGACAAAGGGTTTCCATAATATCATTCAAGTCATCACTACATGCAATTTCCTATCTCAAATTGGGTTTTTCTTCCATACAATTCATCATAATCATTCCTAAACCAATATGAAAGATGCATCAACGAAATAAGCAAGATAAACACTTGCCTGGAATTGTTAGAAATCTAGTTTGGTGCCGAAATTGGTGTTGTTTCGTTCCCCGTCTCGCGATCTACGCGTTGGTGGTGACGGCGGTGCAATCGGAGGTGTTCTTGGCCTAGAACTCCTTGGAGAGCTTCTCCTCTTCCTCTCCAATGGCCGTCATTTGTCTTTGGTTGTTCTAACCCTAGAAGACAACCTATATATCTTATATAACCCTTTTAATTTTCGTAGGTTTAATAACCCATAATTGCGAAATGTCCAAAACGCCCTTCCGGGGTACTAATTGGGCCTAAAAACGCCCCGAGACCCAAACTAAACCCCCGGGTACACTTTTCTGACTATATCAACCCTTCCGGACACGTTGGTCCACTCAAAATGACCATACGAACAACTTATAAAATATTCACTTATTAATCAACATTTAGTCCCGACACGACACAGGCGCGTCCCGACTTAAATTTCCATAATTGTCATTTTATTCACACGTGACAATATTATAACAATAAATCTCATATATTACTATACTCATCCAGTAATATTCAACAGATAACAAATTTTCAATAATTACTAACTCTCGTCACACTACTAAATATTTAAAGCAACATTCCGGATTAAAATTAAATTAATTTATCTCAATTAAATTTAATAAATCCCATAATTTAAAAGCTATAAAAATACGGGGTATTACACCTGACTCGACCAATGTTGATGACACTGATGAGTTTGTCGATAATGGTGGTCATGTGATGGGAAAATGAGTGAAATTAATGAGTTTGCAACATGAATAAGTAGCTCGTTATCTATTTGATACACATAAAGATGTCGAAGAATGGAAAAAGTAAATTTAAATTATTTTAATGTTTAACACTATTTTGTAATATTTTATATTATTTTAATGTTTAACATTATTTTAGAATATTTTAGATTATTTTAATGTTTAACATTATTTTAGAATGAACACGTGAGCGATGAGCCGTTTGTTTGTGCATTTTAAAAGGTTAACTAAGTGTTTTACTCCGAGTTTATCAACAACGAGTCGTGGTCAATTGTCTTACACGTGCCAAAGCGTCTAAACAGTAGTGTGGATGACTTGGCTGCTCCTACCGAATATCAATCAATTTTTGATGAGAACCCGAATTTGAAACAATTTTTCAATTTGTAATAAATGTTCCAATTTGTACTATATCAATCCATTTTTAATTCTTTTAATTGATTTTCACTTTATCATTTTCACTCTTGTGTAGTCTGCGTGTGTGTGGGCAGTAGGGGTGGGGGTGGGGTTGTTTCGAATTTTTAGTAATTGTACATATTATGAGCTAGATGCTGTTGTTTTGGAATTCAGAATTGAGGTGTTAAACAATAACAATTCATTTGGATTTGTAGTAATTGTACATATTTGCATGTGTTCTTCTAATTCATTTTGATTTGTACTAATAGCAACATTTTTTTATAGCAAATGTCTCCTTCAAGTATTAAGGCCAGGACGATGATGCTGATTGTGATGATGTCGTCTAGGCTTGGTGGTAGCGGAGGTGAGGAGGGCTCCTCGGCCCCTAGGCTACCCAAATATGGTAAATTGGGGATGGCCATCGAGAACAAGATGGGACTATTAGCCATATCCCTTGAGATGGTAAGGACAATCATCGGCCCGGGGTACAGTAGTTGGAGGGAGGTGCCAAATGATCTCAAGTTAGCTATTTGGGTGGCACTAGAGGTAATGAATTTATATTTATATTTATATTTATATGAATATTTCAATTTCATTTTATATTTATATGTATTCGCAACTAACATTGCATTTGTTGAACAGGAATAATTCATCCTGGATCCAAAGCTACGCGATTCCGTCTTGGAGTAGTTGAGGGAGCAACAAAAGACGTGGAAGAAAAATATGCGAACCCGATACTTTGGGAAGACCCGAGAGTCTGTTACCCAAATGCATGAATCCGTCCCACCGAAGGAGCCGATCTCATTAGAACAATGGCAAAAGTTCATTGACAATGAGATCGCGGAGCGACAATTGGCATCTCTCCAATCGGGGAGGGAAAATCGGGCAAAAAATACGGACATGCACTACTCTGACCGGACGTCTTACACCGAGGCGGAGTATAGGATGATGGTAAGATTTAATTTTTCTATAACTATAGAAATATATTATTCTGCATTATTTTACTTTGCAAGGTCGATACTAATTTTACTTTTTTTTATTTCAGGGGACAGGGAGCGGCCCTGGGAGTAGGCCACATAGGCTCGATACTTGTGTAGCTATTCGGATGAAGAAGGGGAAGGATAAGGAGGTGTCCCCGAGCGTCACAGCCACGATTGTAAGTAATCCGATAGTTTAATTTTTGTTAATTACATTATAATTTTTTTATTTACTTATTAAACTGATCATGTGCTTTTTGTCATTTCAGGCAAAGTTTAAGGAAGTGCACAAGTCGCAGTCTGATGCTGGCAAGGCATTTTTGTCCACAAACGCACTCAACCAAGTTCTTGGCGCTGATCGCAAGAGAAGGACAAGGGGGGTGAGCTCGCAGGTGACCAAATCTAGGATAATCGGATTGGAGATGAGCGACATCGGGTTGGCTCGAATGGTGGTCTCGCATGACGCGAAGCTATCCTGTTTGGAGGCGACGGTCCAAGATATATTGTCATTCATGAAGCATTCATTGGGTGTAAACCGTAAGTGGAAAGGGAAGGAGAAGGTGCAAGATGACGAGGATGTGGACCTCTCTGCTTCATTACCGATATGTGCGGACTTTGATGATCCACTCCCTTATTTGGCTACCTTCAACCGATCGATGTCGACACTTGGTTGATCGAGCGTATTTATATTGGACATATTTAATGGCCAGCGGATAGGGCGGGGGTTGAGGGACCCGAATACCATCCAGGGTATGCCAGTTCATGGACGCTTGCTTCAAGACATCGAGTCTAAGGTGCTTGTCACGCATGTGATAGCCGGGAAGGAGAACTACCCCTTCTGGTTGCACGAACAATGTAGGACGATGTATATTGGTGGGTGTGTCAATTCGTATATCATGTGGCATACTCACCTCCTCAGAGCTAACCTTACCAGAGACATGTAGTGACATTATTTGAATTAAATTATTTTAAGTTGTTACATTTGAATTATATTTGGATTATATCGTTATGCATAATGTTTTGAATGTATATTTTCATTCTCTCTATTTTATTTGGATATATGATGTTTAAACAGGTATAATGTTGCTATAACAGGTACAAATATACTGCTGGGCAGTGGCAGTGGCCATACTATCCAACAGTTTTTTTTAAATTCTTCCCAGAATTATCACAGTCATTGACCGTGACAAGTCCGTGACAAAGTATAATTGTCAGGGACTTGTCACGGTCAATGACCATGACAATTTTTTAAAGATTGTCATGGGTTTGTCACGGTTTATGACCATGACAAAACATGTCAAGGTCAAGGACCGTGACATGACTGTGATAACTCTAATGAACTTGTCACGATCATTGACCGCGATACGTCCGTAACAATAAACGTTGTCACCCCCAGAATTGTTACGGTCATTGACCTTGACAAGTCCAACTTGTCAAGGTCAATGATTGTGACAATTCGACAAATTTAGTGTAGTGTGGATTTAGAGAAGAATGGTTTGGACATTGAAGAAAAAGAGATAGAAGTGGACCGGTGTTAGAGGCTAGTGGATCTTATCATCATTTCACAATCAATAATTGTTGCCAAAATTTGAAGACGCGGAAAATTACTAAGATGAGACACGAAATTTATATTTAGATATTAGATTAGATGTGTCTTCAAATCGTATTTTCAAAATATTTTTTTTTGACATTACCATTAAGTTGTACTTATGGATGGATTCAGGAATTGGACATTTGGGGGAGAATGTGTGAGCAATAACCATTTTTTCTGTAAATTATTAAATTTTTTGAAACGAAGAAACAGAAAATTGAAAATGGGGATCGTCGCCCCTTTAGATTCATCACGAGTTATACTAGTCAAACCCTCATTTGCAGTTATAAAACATTTTCCCTTTTTGTTATTCTATATCTCTATTTTCATTTCATGAATACATTTTTGGGGTTTATCAAGGTGCCAAAGAGTGATGAATCTAGAGGAGGTGGGCGATGCCCCCTCCCCACTTTTTTTAAATATCCTTATTATACTTACATTCTCGTAAGATTTTTCGAAAATTATAGGATTTCGCTCCCTTAAAATTTTTTGAAAAATATTAAGAGTCGTCACCCCAATAAAAATGAAGAATTATTTGACATATCTATGTAAATTTATAAGCAAAAGTTAATATTTAGTTGTTATTTATAGAAAAATGTACAATTTTTAGTGTGTGTGCGCGCGTGCGCGTGTGTGTGTGTATATATATAAACAACATCTATTTATACATTATATTTTAGGATCACTCCTAAAGCCTCCTTTCTACCCTTTTATACTAACATATATCTCATTAACTACTGCCCTTATTTTTATTTTCTAAACTCGACCCCTTCAACTTATTAAAACGGTCTAAGTTACAGTCAAAATAATTATTTTATAACCATATAAGTGAAATTTATTTACTAGATAGCCATTTTATCTTGGATCGGAGAAAAATACCATCATGTGTCATGCACATAATAATATTTTTATTTAAAAAACTAACACCGCAAGGGTTAGGTATAATAATGTTTGAATAAGTTGAGGGGGTTAAGTACAAAAAATAAAAGTATGAGTGGTGAAGTAAAAATGATGACAAGGTTTGAGAGGAAAAAAAAATCTAATTCACCCATATATATACATCTCATTAATAAAAAATGACTGAAAAATTATGATATTAGGTGTCTACAAATAATAGGGTATTTTACTGTTTGGCGTCCAATATTTTTTTCGTTATTAAGGTTGGAGTTCACTATTTATCATAATAGTTGGATGGGGTTTAAACTGACGGAAACTATCACTTGACCAGTTTGATCATTAGTTGACTACATTTTTCATTTAAAAATATCATTCTCAACCCCCATATATATATATATATATATATATATATAGGATCCAGTAAGGTCCTAAAATGAGGTCCTAAGTTCCAAAGCAATTTTGAAAAAATGCTACAAACCAATATTTTCGACTGATTTTTTTACAGGGTACATTCTGTTTCCATACTATAAAAAAAATCATGTAATTTTAATTTGTTTTACTATTTAAATAAAAAAATCAGTCAAATAACCTGAGCCGTAGCTCAGCAGATCAGGCATTGGGTATACTGCCCAGAGGTCGCCAGTTCAAGTCACCATAAGGGCCACTCGAGATTTACCCAGTCGTTAACTTCAGGGCCCCATGGGATGTAGTCGGGCGAAGTCCGGATGCCCACGGTTATAAAAAAATAATCAATATATGTCAGCTTTAAAACTACTTAAACACTCCCAAATATTGATCAATTTTTTTAAAATAGTAAAAAAAATTGATCTGAATTTTTATAGGGTATTCATGGTTTGGTTAGATATCATGTTTACAAATTTTTACCAAAATACCTTTTTTTTACTATTTTTTGAAAATTGTCCACAACATAGGATCTCATTTTAGTTATGTATTGGATTGAGATTGTATATATAGAGTGACGATCTCCAACATACCTCCTAACAATATACTTATGAATGTGCTAATTTTTTAAAATAGTAAAAAAATATTTTTTTCTACCAATTTTGGAATAAATGATTTTCATAGTGAGGAGATTATCTACAAAAAAATTCTTCCAAAAATAAAACTTGAAAGTGAATGATTTGGTAATTTGATTAATACATACATTTTTAACCGTTGAAACTTGTGATTATAATCTCATCATCTTCCAAGTTGTATTCTTAGATGAACAATCTGTAGATGATCACCTCATTATGGAGATCATGTATACCAAATTTGATTGAAAAATATATTTTTGTACTATTTTAAAAACTAAGTATGTTCATATATATAATGTATTTATTTAAAAAAGTTGTTTTAATAAAAAAAGTTATATTTTTATTAAAAAAACTTTTTTTTGAATGAACATTTTTTTCTTAAATTTCTTATATAAAAGTTGCATAATAAATAAAATTGTTTTCAACTCTTTTTTTAATATACGTGTTTTTTCTAAGAAAATAGTGCATTTTTTTACAATAATAAACTATTTTTTAACTATAACGGTTTCAAGTGTTTTTTCAAACTTTACGCGTTTTTAAAAAACATTCAATTGTGTTTTTAAACTGTACATGTTTTTTCCTAATTTTTATTTCAAGATGTACATTTTTTGTTGAATTCTCATATCTTTTTGCTGAAATCTCTTTGTTAAAAAGTTGATTCTGATTTCCACCCCACCTTTGTTCCAAATTTTGTGTAATTTTTCTATTTTTAATTAGAATTTGAGGCAAACCCGGAAATATTGTTAAATCTTGTAGGGTATCTTAAATTTAAAGATCTTAAGATTTTACATTTTATAAGGTTTAGCCATGTTTGTATCTCCAAGTTTAAATCAGATGGGTGTGTAAAATAAATTAAAATAAAATTATGGGTTGGAGTAAAAAATGACTATGAAAAATTCGTTCTTGATGTGATTTTGTTAAAAAAAATGTGTTTTTACGTTAAAAATCGTGACACAAAGAATTTCTTCCAAGGACAGAGGTATTCCATCATATTTATTTATAGATTTAATTAAAAAAAATCCTTAAGTTTGGATCAAAATTAAAAAAAATTCCTAAATCCTTCAAATATATCAATACCCTTTCATTAAAAAAATTTGACTTCCATTACATATGGAAAACTTTAAATCTATATCTTTCCTTCCTCTTTATCTCTATTATTCTTATTCTCACTTCTTTTAATGCTTTTTATTGGCAAAAAAGGGGCCTGAAGCACCGGTGGGTGGTCTAGTCATTCAGTTTTTTCTTTAGGGTTTAGTTCTCTTTTCCCTATTCTCATTTATTTCTCTCTCTGATTCGATTTAAGGGTTGAGTGTTGTATCAGTGGTGGAGAACAGTGATGGATTGTTGTGATTTAGGATTTTGGTGTTTGATATAATGATTCTGGAGATGGTCTGCCAATTTTAATTATTTGGTTGTGGTGCATGCAAGTTTGGTTAGCGGTGGTTTGCTATTAGTTATCAGATGGATGATGATAATGGTTTGCGATGGTGATGGTAGTGCAAGTGCGATGGTTTTATCATGTTCGAAGAGATGAAATGGGTGATGGGTTATCTTTCTTTCTAATGGTATTGTTTGTTGGGGTTTTAATATTAAAACTATGACGGTTACTTTTCACTAATTGTGTGTCAGTTCATTTTTAAATAAGAATCATATTTTTTATAATGCCTTATATTTATATTAAACGTCTTGTATACATGTTGGTTAATTGAAATTAGTAGGAATTCTAGTGATTTGGGTTTAGCTTGATCATAAAAGATCATAATTCCGTATCTATTCATAGCCTAGATGGGGAGTTGACATCCCTTCGGTAAAGTTGCACGTACAATTTTAGTAGTTTATATTGACTACAAAAACCTATCTAATGGTTCAGGAACTTGTCTGATAAGTCAAACAGGATCGTATCGGTACATTAAGAATGTATTGAACGGGACAACAATGAGATTTAAGTCTAGGCGTTGACTAGATTAAACTTAGGTCATCTCACCACGTTTGCAAATAGTGAATAGATTCTCAATCTCGGTGATTATGAGGATTGGAATATCCATTGTTGTACCATAAATATGAGATATGGAATGGACCAATAGTAAGTTCAACACAAAATAACAAGGAAAGGTAATCACCAGAACAAATAAAGAACGTAAGGAATGACAATCACACAACACAAAATTTACGTGGTTCAGCAAGAATGCCTACGTCCACGGTGGTGCTCTCAATATTATTTCTCTTTACTCCGGGGAGTGTTTTACAGGAATGATAATGCATGCCCTTTGCCCAGGGCAGAGGGTTTGTTACATACATGTTATTTCGGAGAGTGGATGAGTGGAACTCCCCCACGTTAGCCCACAATCCCTAGGATATCTCTGAAAAGAGATTTTAGGAACTGACCGGGTCAAAACTAATTTGGTTGAGGCGCGGGGCCTTTGGACTCTGGGCCGCATTTGATTGGGCTTCTCGTCTGGGCCCAAGTGACAAATCGAGGTACCCACAATTGCCCCTAAAAGTTTTTGGTCACAATTCGGGCTCAATAATTTTAAATGATTAGTCTTAATGGCATTTTTGTGATTCGTGCCAAATTTTTGAACTGAAGCGCCCTTCCCGAACTGACTTAGGCGACAAATTGCCTCATTTCTGGTGCATCATGATTAGAAAGGTTTAAATCCCTTTTTAGAGAGGTCATTTCTCGAATCGTCACTTTCATATCTCTTCACATTCTCTCAATCTCTTGAAGCTCTCACTACAGCTCTTTTTACTCTCAGGTCTCGTCTTCCATTTCCAAGCTTTTTTCATCATCCCTGCTTGTGGCTTTGCCTCGTCTCAAGCTGACTCTTACATCGTAAGTTCTTCCTGCTTCTTATTTTTTTATTTTCTGTTGGAATTTCTTCATATCTGCTCCTAGGGTTTTCTTTTCCGATGGGTAGAGTAGGCAATAGGTCAATAGCTGAATTTAGGAAATACTATAATATTCCAAACTGGGTGGACATTGAGTGTGCCCCTATCCCTCGTAATGTCAGAGAAGTTGATGATGGTCACTAGATCCATGTTCTATTGCTGTCCCAGGGGGTCTTACCATTCCCCCAAATAATTTGTTTTTGCACTTTTTTGGTTATTTTAATATAGTTCCTGCACAGTGCTCGCCCAATTTCTAGAAAATCATCAATGGTGTGCATAGAATAAATCACCTCTATGGCACCAATTTAGGGCTTGCTAAAATCTGCTTATGCTATTCTTTTTCTTGAACAATATCTGGTCTTCTTTACCTCAAAACCAAGAGTCCTAATAGGGTATTGGTAGTGAATTTACCTGATTCCCATAAGGACTACTGGCATGAGGGGTTTATTGCCAAAAATTGGCAGTTTTCTCCCCTTGATGAAGGGTCGAGGTCTGGTAGATTTATGATTCCCTTTTATGGGGAGGAATTCATAGGTAGGCATAGCTTTTGTTTTGCCCATTGATCCTCTGTTCATCTCATATTTTCCTCTCTTTCTTTTCAGCGAAGACAAAGAACTCGGAGCCGGATCTCAGCGAGATCCGAGCTATTGAGTTGGTCAAAGCTTGGAAAATCAGGGAGCTCTTGACTGACGGTGAGCACCCTCGATCAACAACGTTCCTTCCGAAATACAAGAACGTTGGGTCCATTTTTATTGCGCTACCTGTGGATAGCGTTCCTGAGCAAGACATCAACGAAGAGGTTGCCGCCAATACCATCTAATTGGACGAGGAGGAAAGCATCTCTAGTGAGGAGAGCGAGGGTGTTAACAGGGGCAGTCCTGAAGGTAATTCCAGTGAGGAGATCTCTGGTGGTGAAGAATCTTCCAGCTCAAAAGAGGTTTCAGAGGCTCAAGAGTCTTCGAGTGAATCAATTAGTTATAGCGAGTAAGACATGGCTCCTCCCAGGAAGAATCTGATCCAAGATGATGGTGATGATGATGATGTGCTTCTGTATCACCGTTCGAAGAAGCAGAAGTCTGGCAGTGGGGATTCTGCCATTAGTTCTCAGTCTGTTACTCATAAGGAGGAGAAGAAGAAGAGAGAGGAGGTTCTGCTGAGAGAGAGGGAGAGAAAGAAGGAGGAGGAGAAAAAGAAGGTGGAACTACACCAAAACTGGCGATTGGTCACGGCCTAAATCCCTGACCAAAGCCGTGGGTCGCAGACTTGGGCCATGACCATTTCGAGCGTGACCATTTTCGTGGGTCGCGGCCCAAGTCCGTGACCAAAAAATGGTCACGGCCGAGAGGGATCACGGCAGATGATCGCGGACTTAGGTCGTGACCCATGTCGTGACGGGTCGCGACCCTGATCCGTGATCCACAACCGTGACAAATTGGTCGCGGGCAAAGTCCGCGACCCACGACCGTGATAAAAAAATTTTAAAAAAATTGGTCGCGGCCCTGATCCGTGACCCACAACCGTGACAAATTGGTCACAGCCAAAGTCCGCGACACACGACCGTGACAAAAAAATAAAAAAAAATTGGTCGCGGGGCTGATCCGTGACCCACAACCGTGACAAATTAGTCGCGGCCAAAGTCCGCGACCCACGACCGTGACAAAAAAATAAAATAAAAATTGGTCGCGGCCCTAATCCGTGACCATTTTTATGCGTGACAAAAAAAATAAAAATGGTCATGGACAAAGTCCATGACCATATTTAACTACAATTTAAAAAAAATGTATTTTTTTGGTCCAATCCTAAAATTGGGGGTCCTGTGAGTGCACCATCAGTTGCTACGTGTAACGTTTGACGCGTACGAGGTGTTACAAATATTTATTATTGGCAAAACAATAAAAAAGATCACAAATTGCAAATCGAGAACGTTGTTAATAAACAAATATATATACAAACTTATAAAAATTACACGTCTTAATAATTCACAGACCAAAAAAAAATTGGGCAGAGTTTCCTCTATTTTCTAGACATTCCAAAACCTGTAAATGTAAAACCTACTTATTATAAATCCCGCACGACTATAAAATTCAACAATCAAATTATAAAAGCCCGCACGACCACAAAACTAAACAATAAAAGCCCGCACAACCATAAAACTAAACAATAAAAGCCCGCACGGTTGTAACACAAAAATCAAAATCCTGAATATCCACAACCTATAAACAATCTTCATGCTATAGACCATTGCCTCCTTCGTTTGTTCCACGTGCAAAAATCCTACAAATGATGGGATACATAAAAAAAATATCAGTAACCAAGTAGTTTTACAAAAAAATTAATCAAGCAGAAAAATTTCATATATGAGTTAAAATTATCAGTAATCAAGTAGAAATATGCAAATTACCGTTGTATTCTCAAACCGGGAGTCCCACGACTACGGGGTCAGTTCCTACGAGTTACATTGGTCCCGTGGGAGGTGTTGGTGCCACCCACGGGGATGTTCGGGGGCTGTTTCGAATTCTCATCCTCTAACGCCATGTTTTTAAGCCTAAGTCTACAAATATGCAAATTATCGTCGTATTCTCAAACCGGGAGTCCCGCAGCTGTGGGGTCAGTTCCTACGAGTTACATTGGTCCCGTGGGAGGTGTTGGTGCCACCCACGGGTCGTTCGGGGGCTATTTCGAGTTTTCACCCTCTAACGCCATGTTTTTAAGCCTAAGTCTAGAAATATTCAAATTATCGTCATATTCTAAAACCGGGAGTCCCGCGGCTGCGGGATCAGTTCCTACGAGTTACATTGGTCTCGTGGGAGGTGTTGGTGCCACCCACAGGGCCGTTCAGGGGCTGTTTCGATTTCTCACCCTCTAACGCCATGTTTTTAACCCTAAGTCTATAAATATGCAAATTACCATCGTATTCTCAAATCGAGAGTCCTGCGGCTGCGGGGTCAGTTCCTACGAGTTACGTTAGTCCCGTGGGAGGTGTTGGTGCCACCCACGGGACCGTTTTGGGGTTGTTTTGAGTTTTCACCTTCTAACACTATGTTTTTAAGCCTAAGTCTAGAAATACGCAAATTGCCGTCGTATTCTCAAACCGGGAGACCCACGGCTGCGGGGTCAGTTCCTATGAGTTACGTTGGTCCCGTGGGAGGTGTTGGTGCCACCCACGGGGCCGTTCTGGGACTGTTTCGAGTTTTCACCTTCTAACGCCATGTTTTTAAGCCTAAGTCTAGAAATACGCAAATTACCATCGTATTCTCAAACCGAGAGACCCACGGCTGCTTGGTCAGTTCCTACGAGTTACGTTGGTCCCATAGGAGGTGTTGGTGCCACCCACGGGGCCGTTCTGGGGCTGTTTCGAGTTTTCACCTTCTAACGCCATGTTTTTAAGCCTAAGTCTAGAAATACACAAATTACCGTCGTATTCTCAAACCGAGAGACCCGCGGCTGCGGGGTCATTTCTTACGAGTTACATTGGTGCCATGGGAGGTGTTGGTGCCACCCACGGGGACGTTCGGGGGCTGTTTTGAGTTTTCACCTTTTAACGCCATGTTTTGCTTAAGTCTAAAAATATGCAAATTACCGTCGTATTCTCAAACCGGAAGACCCGCGGCTGCGGGGTCAGTTTCTACGAGTTACGCTGGTCCCGTGGGAGGTGTTGGTGCCACCTACGGGGACGTTCGAGGGCTTTTTCGAGTTTTCGCCTTCTAACGCCATGTTTTTAAGCCAAAGTCTAGAAATATGCAAATTGCCGTAGTACTCTCAAACCGGGAGACCCGCTGCTGTGGGGTCAGTTCCTACGAGTTACGTTGGTCCCGTGGGAGCTGTTGGTGCCACCCACGGGGCCGTTCCGGGGTTGTTTCGAGTTTTCACCTTCTAATGCCATGTTTTTAAGCCTAAATCTATGCATACACACATATAAACATAAATCAATACATACACACACACATACATACATAAATCTATATAAACATAAATCAATACATACACACACACATACAAACATAAATCTCCACATACACACATAAAACTTAGGGCTTTGAATAGAAATCACGAAATCCAAATGAAATGAAAAGAAATCTATACATACCAGGGGTTAATCCCAATGAAATCCAATTGAAATCGCTTAGCCCTTAGAAATGACACCAAATCGCATGAAATCCCTTAGCCCCGATACACAACCCTTACAAATTGCAAATGACTAACCAACGTTTTATTTATTAAGTCATTAATCTGGTTATGGCCTAGAGCCGTGACCCACAAAGCGCGCCACCAATATATGAAACTAGGGTATTTTTTGCTCGCACCTGGTCACGGCCTAGAGCCGTGACCCCCCATTGATGACCCTTTTCCACCCTACTACCTGCTTGAGTATTGGTCACGGCCAATAGCCGTGACTCACACCACTTACACCTGGTCACATCCTAGAGCCCTGGCCCATATGCACAACCCTCTTCACATCAACCCTGCTTCTTGAATGATCTTTGGTCACGGCCAATAGCCGTGACCCACACCCAGAAATGGTCACAGTCCTAAGCCGTGACCCTTAGTGTGTGTATTCTCTTCATCATCATGCCATGGGTCATGGACTTGGGCCGTGACCCACCCGCGACCAAGCTTGGAGGGAATTTTGGCGCGAGTTTGGTGCCAAGATGGTCGCGACTTGGTCACGGCCCAAGTCCACGACGATAGTAGTTATGGCCCAAGTCCGTGATAACTTCCCGAGCATCAATAATTTTTTGTGGTAATAAATATGGTCACGCCAAATATTGATTGGGTCACGACCCAAGTCCTTGACGAGCTGGTCGTGGACTTGGGCTGTGACCCACTGGGCGTGACCATTCGCAGGATTTGGTGTAGTGTGGATGAGAGAAAGAGAGATGAGAAAGAGAGGAAAGAGAGGGAAGAGGAGAAGAGGAGAGGGGAGGTAAGGACAAAGGAGGGGAAATCTATTGTGTCCGTATCTTCTTTGCCTGAGGGGGCTTCTGTTGCCCTTTCTCCTCAACTGGCCCCTGCACTGCTCGAAAGAGAAATTTTTGTCGATTGATCGTCAGAAGGCGATGGGGACTGACCAGTTATCTCTGAAGGTGAGTCATAGGCCAGACTTGGTAACTCTTCTTTTTCTTACCTTGTTTTGTAATACTCTGTTTAATACTTCGACTAATAATGTTTCTCTTTTTTACAGTTTGTGATTGATTTTGCCGTCCTCTATCGTAAAGGCGATGAGCTGGCGTGGAAGAATACCGAGCTGGAGGCTAGCATGAAGACTGATGATGGTGCCCAAAATTATTTCGATGTTTCCCTTATTGAGGCCAATCGAGCAAAGGTGGCGGTGACCAAGGAGCTCGAGGAATTGAGGCATTCCTATGACTTGGTCTGCTTGAGCAAGCTAGCCGTGGTGGAGGACAATAGGGTGCTCACAGAAAAGGTGAAGAAGGTGGAATCCAAGGCTTTCACCCTTAAGGAAAGCTCGTACAATGCCGGATAGATCACAACATATGAGGATTCTGATGTTCAGATTGGCTATATCAACTGTCTGAACTTTAAGAAGGGTTGGAACAAGGCTCTCCTGGCTGCCGAGGTGGATATCGACTCCCCACTTTTTAACGAGAACGATCCTAGACCTAAGCCCATTATGGATGAGTCACATGATCCTACTATCGGTCTAGATGTTCCTCTTTCCCAGACCACCGCTACCGAAGTGCCCATCAGCCAGAGAATGTCAATTTCTCCATCTGAGGGGGGTGCACCTGGGGCTACTACAGATAAAGGGGAAGCAACCAGCGACCTCAAAGTAGACTGAGGTTGCCAGCTATCTTTTCTTAGGGAACTTATTTTATTATTTTCTTTTTCTATTCTTTCCTTTCTTTCACTGACGTACTGGGAACCTTTTCTTTAATGAAATGAAATCTTTTTCCTTTGTGCGTACTGATTTCTTTGCTCTTTAATGCTTGTATAGTTTGTAGCTGGTTGATGTTGATGAATTCATACCTTCTACTTCTCAACTGGGAAGGATTCTTGGTCTTAATACAAGTAACCAAGTTCTCCAAGCTTTTGTAAGGATTTTCAAGTACCCTAGGTTGAGGAACCAGAACTTTAAAGACTAGTCGGCACTTGTTGCTAAACTGAAGGATAGGCTTTAGGAGATGGAAGATGCTGGTGCTTTCGTTCAAGAGGAAGTGAATTCTTTGAGAGCTAAGCTTCTGGATGCCTACGAGATCAATCAAGTCAAAGAATTTCTTCAATAAGAGAATAAAGCTCTGAAGAGGGAGGTGCTGTGACTTAGAGAGCATGCGCCGAACATCACTCCTCAAATTTTGTGAGCTTCCTCTTCATTAGCTGGTCCACGAGCTGGTAAAGCGCCGAGCGTCACCCCTCAAGTTTTACAAGGTTCCTCTTCATCAGCTGTTCTGCGAGCTGGTATAGGTACTGGGGGTCCAGCTAGGGAGATGGAAGAGCTTCGAGGAGATGTTCATCGAGCATACATGATAGCTGCTGGGCTCCAAAGAGATGTCACACTGCTAAGGCACCTGTTCAAGAAAGGTCCTCGGTGAGTGTGGGCTGATGGTTATGATCAGGGTTGGGTAGATGCTCCAATGAGGTTGGCAGAGTTTGAAGAGCTATCCTTTATTTGGGGATGGTTGAATGCTCTCAAGGAGATGAAATCTCTAGGAACTCAGTCCTCTGGTATCTCCATGAGATTTCCCCTTGGACTCTGATGCCTAACCCTTTTAGGAGGGATGACCAGTGGGTCCCCAAAGATGCTATCTACAGGTAGCTACTGGATCCAGATGCAAATGAGCTGGAGTTAGCTCCTCACCCAGATGACGGCCGAAGAGCGCAAGTAGATGATTATCTTGCTCGGAGGCCTAATCCTCATTAGGATCTATTTAATTCGTGCAATTATAACTCTTTGTAAATGCAGTGAAGTAATAAAATAGTTATGTTTTGGGCGATTTGCCGACTAAATATGTGTTGTGTATCATTTACTTCATTGATGTCTTGTTTTGAGTGTCTTATGTTTTCTTAGCCGACTAGAGTTGTCTTGCGTGAGTATCCTCCCAACCCAGTATGTTTATAAGATACCATTATGCCCTACTTTACCTATTAGGTCGTGTCGTCGCACTCCCTTAGGCCTAAGTGTGGCAATGGCGAGGAGAGATCTGGTATTGGATGTTCCATCCAAGCAGGTTTTTTGAGCAAAACATTATTTGGCGACCAATTTTAAGTTGTCCGAGATGCTTAAGGGTCTATTGTAGGGCTTCATATATTGCCAAGCTCAATGCTAAGAGGTTTTTTGTATTAAATGATGAGAAACTGAGGAGGGTAAAACCCTACTTATCTGTGTTAAGAGGGAAGACTGTCAGTTTGAAAAGGTGCATAAGTTATAAAATTTCTGAAAAAGAAATCAACACTTCATAGAATTCCACTGCCAAACTATCTTTTATTAAATAGGAAAGACTTATAAATTGTAATAAAAGATTAAAACAGAAAACTAGAAGTAGAATTTCCTTAAATTTGCTGCATTCCAAGCTCTAGGTATCTCCTTGCCCTCCAGCGTTTCTAAGTGATAGGCTCCTGGAAGGTTGTCCCTTGTTACCTTGAATGGTCCTTCCCAGTTTGGTCCTATCTTTCCATCTGATGATTTTATAGCACTTCCTAGAACATTCCTTAGGACATAGTCCCTAACTTGTAATGTCCTTGGATTGACCTTCTTGTTGTAGCTCATCGCCAGTTGTTGCTGATAGCCTCCTAGTTTCATTAGCGCCAGCTCTCTGCACTCGTCATCTAGGTCAAGTTTAGCGAGTAATGCTGCTTCATTCTGGCCTTGGTCAACCAGGGTGGACCTCGTGGTGGGGAGGCCAGCTTCTAAGGGGATGATTGCCTCCATACCATATGTTAGTGCGAATGGGGTTTCTCCGGTTGCTCGCCGCGGGGTAGTGCGATAAGCCCATAGGATATGTGGTAGCTCACTCACCCATACCCCCTTGGCTCACTCTAAACGCTTATTTAATCCATCAATCACTATTTTATTGGAAGCTTCAGCTTGCCTGCTACTATAGGGATATGCCACCGAGCTGAAATGGTGCCTTATTTCGTGGTCGTTGTAGAAACTCTGGAAGAGGCAACTCTCGAACTGCGTTTCCGTTGTTAGTGATGATGGTCCTCGGAAACCTAAAGTGAGTAATTATGTTCTTCCAGATGAATCTCATCATATCTGCATCTCTGATGTTTGCCAGTGGCTCCGCCTCAATCCATTTAGTGAAGTAGTCTATCGTGACCAACAGATACTTGCAATTATCGGCAGCAGTAGGAAGCGGTCCCATGTTGTCCATTCACCACTAGATGAAAGGCCAGGGGTTAGTAAGTGATTTTAGGTCGCTGGAAGGTTGGTGAACCATAGGAGCATGTAGTTGACATTTCTCGCACCTGCGAGCATATACCCCAGAAGCTTTGTGCATGTATGGCCACCAATACCCTTCCTTCATTGCTTGAAAAGCTAGTGATTTTCCCCCAATGTGGCTCCCAAAGATTCATTCATGAAGCTCGTGCAGAACTTATTCTACGTCCTTTGGGTGAACACATTGGAGGTAAGGTCCAGTGAAAGATCTTTTATACACCTTGCCCTTAGGAGATAAGTGAACGTGGGAAGCTTTGACTCTTATCTGATTAGCGACCTTATTATCATCTGGTAGGACACCATCTTTTAAATAGTCCCTCAGGGGGTCCATCCAACTAGGCATTGGTTCAATCTGGAGAACACAACCCATGTCTGGAAGCTCACCGCTCTGGTTGATGCTCGGTTGGGCGAGGAAGTTGATAGGAATTATTCTCTTTAAGTCAGAGTTGATTGCTGAGCTCACGGCCTCTAGGGCGTCAACTTGACAATTTTGTCCTCTAGGAAATTATTGGACACTGACTTGCTCGAAGTTAAACATTAATTTCTTTGCTAAGGAGAGGGAGGCTTCCATTCTCTCATCCCCGCATTGAAGTCTCCGCTTATTTGATTGGAGACTAGTTGTGAGTCGCCGAACACCTGGAGTTTCTTTGCCCCCAATGCCTATGCCTTCTGCAGGCCTACTATTAATGCTTCATATTCTTCTTCGTTATTGGAGGCTTCAAATCCAAGCATGATTCGTTGCTCGAGGATTATATCTTCTGGGGTAATGAACACAATGCCTACTCCTGCCCCCTTGGAGTTGGTGGCTCCATCAATAAACAGTCGCCAAACACCTTGTGTCGAGTGATCTTCCCTTTGACCCACGGATAGAAGTTGGTCACAAGGATGATCTCCTGTAAATTCTTCGAGGGTATGCCCCTTTATTGCATTACTTGGTTGAAATTAGATGTCAAATCTCTCGAGTTCGACCAACCACTTTGATAGTCTGCCGGATAGATCCGCTTTCCACAGGACTGCTTTAAGGGGGTGTGAAGTAAGGATGATGATAGAGTGAGCTTCGAAGTAGTTCTTTAATTTCCTCGAGGCTACCACTAGTACAAAGGCGATCTTTTCCAGTGGTAGGTATCGCCGTTCGACGTCCAAATGGGTCTTGCTCGCATAGTAAACCGGGTGCTGGATTCCTATACTCTCGCATACTAGTGCAGAGATGACAGCGTGGATGAAAACTGCAATGTATAGGTACAAGGAATTGCTGTCTTGAGATATTACAAGAAGTGGTGGTTTCTTGGTTCCACTCCATCGTTTTGCTTTTCTTCAATAGCTGGAAGAACGGCTGGCACTTTTCGAATGACTTCGAGATAAACCGATTCAAGGCACCGAGCATGCCCATGAGCTTCTCTACGTCTCTTTTTGTGAGGGTAGGATGAACCTTGTTGATTGCATCAATCTGGTCTGGGTTGTCTTCAATTCCTCTCTCGCTAACCAAGTACTCAAGAAATTTTCTTGACTTGACACCGAAGGAACACTTGCTCGAGTTGAGCTTCATTCATTATTTTCTGAGGATTTCAAAGGTTCTCGATAGGCTCAAGAGGTGGTCTTCTTTCTGCCTGCTCTAGACGAGCATATCGTCAATGTAGACTTCCATGGTATCTCCCATTTGGTCTTTAAACATCTTGGTGACCAGCTGCTTGTAGGTTGCTCCTGCATTTTTTAGCCCAAAGGGCATAACTTTGTAATAATATAATCCGACGGTGTTGATTGCATCAATCTTGTTTGGTGGTACCCCCAGTATGCGTCCAAGAAACTCATTTTTTCATGAGCTGTTGTGGCGTCCACCAACTGGTCGACCTTTGAGAGAGGGAAACTGTCCTTAGGGCATGCCTTGTTAATGTCAGTGAAGCCAATAAAAACACTCCATTTCCCATTGCTCTTTGTAACCACTAATGGGTTGGACATCCATTTAGGGAATTGAACTTCCCGTATGGATCCTACATCTAGCATCTTCTCCACTTCTTTCTCTACAGCCTTGGCCTTTTCGGGTGCAGTTCACCGTGCCTTCTGCGCATAGGCCTAAAAGTCGGGTCGATATGCAACCGATGACAAACCACATTGGGGTCAATTACATGTAGCTCGTAAGGTTCCCACGTGAAAACATCTAGATTATTCCTCAAGATTACCGTCAATTCCTTCTTCTCTCGATCTGTGAGAGAGGCTCCAATCAAGAACATCTTGTATTCTTCACTGCCACCGGCTGCGACCTCTTCTAAGTTTTTAACGACCCGCTTAGAGGGGAGGAGCTTAGTCTCCTCCACTCTGGGTCTTCTATACTTTAGTTACTATTTTAAAGGTATCAAACCTTCTTATTCCTCAACCTTCTCTTTGGCCTTCTCGACCTTCTTCTCTGGTTTTAGGCGGATGGCTACTATGAAGCACCTTCTTTCCATCGCTTAATCTCCGTGGATCTCCATTACTCCTCGCTTAGTCACGCACTTGAGTTTCTGATGGTAGGTCGAGGGAATGACCTTCATCGCATATAGCTACCCTCTGCCGAGGATAGCCTGGTAGGGCGAGTCAATGTTGACTAACAGAAACTTGATCATCTTGGAGACACTTCCTGCCCTCACTGGAAGTACGATCTTTCCCAAAGGGATAGTCACTTTTCCAGTGAATCCAACTAGAGGGACAATGGCTTCCTTCAATATCCTGAATAGGTCGAAATACATTACATCGGATGAGCTTCCCTGGTCGACGAGCAACTTGTTGACATCATAGTTTGCTATTCTGAGTGTAATGATCAAGGCGTCGTGATGTGGGGTTCTCACTCCCACTAAGTCTTCATCCGTGAACACGAAGTGTTTGCTGTAGTCGATGTCATCTGCTCGTCGACGCTTTCCTACCTGTGTTTTTGCAGGATCGATTTGAAAAGCTTGCATTACTGCTGTAAGCTTTTTCACTTCCATTTGGGCTGAATTTCCTTGAATTTTCTTCAGATTCGATGCCCCATGAATCACTGCAAACTCATGTCCGACATCCTCGTCGAGCACGTTGTTGGGCCTTGTGTCTATGTTGGTAGTAATCTTCTCTGCCTTCTTCTCTACAAACTCGTTCAGGTTTCCAGTGTGGGATAACTCTTAAAGGTGATACTTAAGAGCTTTGTAGTGCTCAGTTTTCTTCCCTCCTTCCTTGTGAAAAGCTCACCTTAGTGGTTTCTATTTGAGGGATCTCTTCCTATTTTTCTAGGCCATTTGATGAATGGTTCATCCTTGATTTTTGCTAGGATCTTGTAGATTGGTTCTTTAAGGAAAGTTTTCACTGCCTAAAATGCTTTCGAGGCATCGCTTTTGTTCCCGTTCTTGGAACCACCTTTTCCCACATTCTTACTTCATTTCTTCTGGTTCTCAACTTTATCACCATTCTTGCCGGCGAACTTGGGGCGACTATTTTCCCCTGCACTAAGGTGGGTCACATCCTCAACTTGGGCGTACTATTCGATATGAGCCATTAGGTCGTCAATGGTTGTGGCCTCCTTCTTAGTGAGGGATTGATAAAAGAGGTAGGAGCTGGGTAGGAAGATTTTAAAGGATGCCACGGTGACCTTCTCTGAGTAGTCCTCGACCTCGTTGAACAGTTCCCAATATCTTTTCACATAGTTCCTGAGGCTTTCTTGAGGCGTTTTCTTCATTGTCAATATGTAATTCATCCTCTTTGGATGGGAGCTGCTGGTGATGAAGCGAGCTGTGAAAAGTTATTCCAGGGACTCGAAGCTCCTAATGGAACTGTGAGGGAGTCTCTCGAACCATTTTTGGGCCACATTGTGTAAGCTCAAAGGAAAGATCCGGCACATTAGTGTGTCCCTGTGGTTCCAGAGAGTCATGACCTGCCTGTACTGCCTAACATGATCAATAGGGTCAATTTTTTCATCCTAGATCTTGAATCTAGGAATTGCGAATTTCTTGGGGGCTTCTTCTTCCTCTATCTCCCTTGAGAACAGGGATTTCATCTGGGTCTATAGATCTCACCTAGCTAGCTCTCTGGTCGATCTAGCACCCCGATGTGCTGGGTGCTGGTCCATTTCCCTCTAGACCAAATTTCGTATATCATCATTTCCTCGAGTTGAACTCCTGTAATGGTGAGCAAGTTACTGTTGTTTGAGTAAGACATCATCCGACCCGTCTTCCTCGAATCTCTGAGATCCGCACCTAGGGCTCCTTCTTCGGCTGCGAGACTTGATTGCCTGAGGGATAGGAGTTCGATATTGACGTTTCATGGTTCTACGATGGAGTTCTTTATCCATCCTTTCCAATCTCCTTTTGAGGCGAGCATTCTCGTATTCTTACTTGAAAATGACCTCCCCTTGCTCTTGGAACCTAGCCTCATAGGAATCGATCAACATGGAGATCTACGTGGACCTAGCTGGTCCTTGACTTTCTTCTGAGGCTTTCCATTCTGGGCGAGCCCTATCATATGAATGCCGAACTTCAGATCTGATCCTGCGAGGGACAGGCTGCTCTTGGATGTCCCCTGCTTGAGGGGCATTGTTACTGCGACCAGACATTCCAAATTCTTTTTTGGTGAGGGCTTTCTTACAGGAAGACAAATGTGTTCCCACAGATGACACCAATTTTGGTGACAATTAAGTTCAACACAAAATAACAAGAAAAGTCAATCACCAGAACAAATAAAGAATGTAAGGAATGACAATCACACAACACAAAATTTACGTGGTTCAATAAGAATGACTATGTCCACGGTGGTGCTCTCAATATTATTTCTCTTTACTCCGGGGAGTGTTTTACAGGAATAATAATGCATGCCCTTTTCCCAGGGCAGAGGGTTTGTTATATACATGTTATTTCGGAGAGTGGATGAGTGGAACTCCCCCACGTTAGCCCACAATCCCTAGGATATCTCTGAAGATATATTTTAGGAACTGATTGGGTCAAAACTAATTTGGTTAAGGAGCAGGGCCTTTGGACTCTAGGATGCATTTGATTGGGCTTCTCCTATGGGCCCAATTGATAAATTGACGTACCCACAAGTATTATAACACATGTCACCAAAAGGTGCTCAGCCTACTCACTAAACATGGTTGGCGATAATCAATCTCGTGAGTTGAGTGATATTCCTGGTCGGCTGGATAAATAAGAACCACAAGCTAATGTTAGCAACTAGCCGCACTAAGGCCCTTGTGAGTCATATGATGGAATATGAGCAACCCCAATCACGCTAATACGCACGTGGATTATTCTACGCGGTAGAGTACCCTTTCAGCAGGTTGTAACTGAATCATCATTAGTCGCCTCCTAGAATGTAGAAAACTATAATTGCTTAACCTATAAAGGTAATCCACCTATCCCACTACTCTCTCTCCCCCCTATAAATAGCACACAATCACACTTGAGGGAAGAGGAAGAAATTAATATACCTAACGTCCATACAAAGAGACACTAGAGAGAATTCCGAGAGTTTGTATTCACTTTTCTAACGACTTTTGTTTAACGAAATATTATATACCTGCATAACAGTTGTGGATGTAGGCACCATATTGGGTTGAACAACATTACTCCCTTGTATTTTTCTCTTATTTGTTATTGCTTATTATTAGTATTTAGTATCTAAGAATCATAAATTCATCTACTAATTTTAAGCGATAGCATATTAACGCCGTCTATGGGAAAATAATAAGCCATTTGTTATTTCCTACCATTTCTTATCCATAAACCTCATTTCCATAAAAAAACCTAATTCGTGTCCGTTTAGATACCATATTGCACCTTTAATTTCTAAAAATGGGAGAAAATTCATAAATTAGCTATGCGAATGAAATAAATCCACCCTCAACCTCTATTGGAATGGAGGACGTACAAGGAATTTTAATGACCCTCCTGGCCACATACCAGAAGGCAATGTGAGAAATTATAAAGTAATTGACGCATACACTCCAGGCTATATAATGTAGACCAGAGGAGAACCCATAAACTCGATAGGGGGCGATAAACTAGACATGAGGGTAGAAATACTACCTCCTGTCACTATCGAGAAAAACAATAAGACTATAATTACTAGGCCTTAAAGAACCAAAGGATTCTGTGTTGGAGTTCATAAGAAGAAAGGTGTAAGTCCAGGTACTCCGGATAACAAGACGACAAGTCGGATCACCTAGGGGAAACCTCATCCCTCAAAACCACGGGCTTTGACGATGAAAAAATATTCTCCCAAGGGATGCTAAGCTTGTTGGAAAGGTTGATAAAAGGTTATGCATTTGATTGTGTAGGTCCACGAGGAGTGAGGAAGCAATATCGTAGAGAGCCCGCAAGACCTAGATATCATCGAAAATAATCAATAATGTCAACCACTAGAGGAACAGAGTATTTGTCCAGGCTTGGGACAATTGCACGATTGTCCGCATAAGCCAAACAAACTTCCAAGAAAAAGAGTTTAGCAAAAATTTATAGCCGACTAGGCAAATCCGTCATAGTGATGGCCGAGCGGGACGACTAACCTTAAAGGGGGTCAATTCGATGTCTCGAAGATAGTTTAAAGAAAATCACTAAATAAAAGGATCCTTTGCATACGGTTTTTACGAAAGGGTCTCCATTCACCTTGTTAATTATAGGTTATCCCACACCCGTGAAGTCCAAATCGCCGGTGATGACCCCGAACTATGATTGCAAGAATGAACCGATGTTGCATGTAGAAGAATACCAGTCTACTGCCGATATTTATTCTATTCCAGATGAGATGTGTTGTCAAGCATTCTTAGTAGACTCACGAGATCCATGAAAATATGGTACAATAGTCTACTACGAGGGAAAATTTTAAGTTTTCAATAGCTGACCAATCTCTTTGAAAGTAATTTCTTCTTTTGAATCTAGCTAGACAAGAGGATGGCTCATCTATTGAATGTTCTACTAAAGGCCGATGAGACAACTCGAGATTTCATCATCCATTTCAATAGCAAGAAGTTAGATGTGATAGATTATGATGAAAAGACAACCATCATAACCTTAATGAGTGGTCTAGACCCGACATGAAGACTAGGTTATTAGCCATGGCCGGGAAGATTATAAATGCCGAAAAAGCTAGGGTTCCTAAAGAGGTTAGCAGCTCAAAAACCAACATCAGAAAAAACTCGGAGAAGAAAGAGCATAAAGATAAAAAAGCTAGAAAACCAGATAAATACAAGTATACTCCTCTGACCGTGGTGTCCATTATATTTGTTGTAGCCTAAAATTATTAGGCCAAGTCGACCAACACTTTAGTGACGCTCTCCTAGGGCACCGAGTATCGTAGAAGATGAATACTCTGTCATTTTAGAATCCCCTCAAGTATAAAGTATTTGGGCTTTCGTTGTAGCCTAAAATTATTAGTCCAAGTGGACCAACACTTTAGTGACACCTATCAACATTTCCATTGGACCCTAAACAACGGGTAGACCTGATCGGCTCAGATATCCTTTGGTTGGCCACCCAGCCGACCATAATCAGGAAGATGAATCATCATTAAGGTGAATAAATCCATGTGGGATATTCAGCAGTAAGCATGAACAAGCACGGGAATAATGTCCATCTGCATATTATCACTTAATGATGTAAATGAGTAGTGTGTAAAGGGATTCCATCTTTTTAACTTCCAGTTACTATAAATACACTAATAACTATCTTATCTAGGAGAGAACTACTTTGTTTAAAACCTATAAATTGATACTAAGATAGTTGTACTAAACTCTACACTCATAGTGATAGTACCCCGTGGACGTATGCCCCATTTCTGGGTTGAATCACGTAAAAACCTTGTGTCTCTTTCCATTTTCTCTATTTTATCAATCTATGATTATAAGTTTGGGAAAACTAAAGCTAAGATCAATCCTTATATATATATATGGGTGGGTGGGTGGGGTGGGGGGCTCGAAAAGCCATTGTTGCTTCCTATCCATTTTTTTCAAACCCTATTTTTAATCACACTCCTGAGATATGACGATAACCCAGAGGGACAGTCTTCCTAGAAGTAATGACTTCAATCCTTTTTCCCCTCCTAGCATATGAGATCTCCAAGGGATTATGTTTAATATTGCAATGGGTCATAATCACAGGGAACCATCCATATCACGAGACCGTCGTGAACGATCTGTTAGATCTAGAGTTAGTGTATGAGGATCCATGTGAGTCGAGCATACTTTCCAGGAAAAGAACTCATCAGAAATGCAAAATAGAGATGCTTAGGTTGCCTCCATTAAAGCTAGTCCAGAAGATCACCCTTGGATGGGTTAGATCAAATGTGTGGAATATAGCCTCGGAGAGATAGCCAAATCTAAAAAACCCTTGCAAAGAAGTTTTGTGAAGGGATCACCCTTTGTCCCAGCCATCATGGACTTTCCCACACTTGTTAAATTCAAGCAACCTGTGGTTACCCAAAAATATAATGGTAAAACCGTCCCTATCATTCACGTAGAATATAAATAGTAAGTAATTGACATTTATTCAGTCCCGATTAAAATGTGTTACCGGGCATTTTCAAATGCCATAACTAGATCTGCATAGATTTTTTTTATAACAATCTGCCCGAGGACAAATCTCTAGCTTCCAACAGCTCTACGAACTATTCATCAGTAACTTTTTCTTTGGGGCTAATTCATCAAAAGTGTAGCCCGTTAAATAAGTGTTTGCCAACTACTAAGGGAAACTACTCGCGAATATATTACTCGTTCTAACAGTGAATAAATAGAGTTGGTAGATTATAAAGAAAATATTGCTATTATCGCTTTAATGAACGATCTTCTCTTTGAGAAGTTGTATCATGCTCTGGATAAAGATCCCCCTAAGACCATGATTGAGTTGATGGCTAAGGCTGGAAAAATAATAAATGCCAAAGAGGCTATGGATGCAAAGTAAGTCCCTGGTGCTAAATCCGACAGTCATAAAATCTCTGACAAGAAAAATCAAAAGGATAGAAAAGCCGAGAAGCTTAAGAAGTATGAAGAGTATACTTATCTCATTGTTGGCGTCATCATATCTTGGAGGAAATTAGAGGAAGAAGGGATCTCAAATGTCCCAAAATGTTGAAGTCCCCTCCTAAAAGGAGAGACAAGTCCAAGTATTGTTATTTTTACAAAGATCATGGGCATAATACAGACAACTATATAGTAACACCCCATAAATTTGAATGATTTTTATATGGGGATTAATTAAATTAAAAAGAGAAATTAATTTGAATTAATATAAATATCAATTAGCGTGATAAGGATTGATATTTATTTGTATGAATTATATTCAGTATTACTTAGTTAATGAGTAACAAATTGTTAAGTAAGTATTATGATTATCGTGAGTGAGAAATACGACAGTTACAATAATTTAGTCGGGACGTGTGTGAGTCGTGTTAGGACCTAAAATGTATGAAATAAAATGTGAATTTAATGGGTCTTCCAAATGGTCATTTTGAGCACGCCACTGTGTCCGAAAGGGTCAAAATAGTTAGAAAAGTGTACCCAGGCGTATTGTTTGGTTCCCAAGGCAATTTAGACTAAACCCGCATCGTATAAGGACATTTTAGTCATTTGGTAGCCTAGGGTTAATAGAGCTACGAATTTACAAAGGTTATATCAACTAGTAGATAGGAGAGGCTAGGTTCAAAAGATTATAAAGCTATGGGAGACCATTAGAGAAGGAAGAGTGAGCATTCTTGGAGATTTGAAGAGAATCCTTGAAGTGTTTTTCATTATTCTTGCACCCTATCGACTTTGGATTGAGGGTTGGAGGACAAGAAAAGATATCCACCATCTTAATCACGAATTCAAATCATCAACCATATAGATGCAAGTGTTTATTTCAATTTCCTTTAAAGTTATAATACCCATGTAGTGTAGGATTTTATATTTGATAATTTTAAATGAAGTTCTTAGAAAATTGATGAATTAAACACATCATCGTAGGTAGGATTGCATGTAAATTGATCTATGTATGTAGAGTATACAAAACTAGATGATATGTCATGATTTATATGGGAAAATGTGGGCTTATGTTGAGTATGAATGAAGAATATGGGAATCTACGATTTTGATGAATAAATGATTTGATCCATTCTTGAATAAAAATCATAATGTTTTAATGTTAGATTTATGCTAGAAATCATCCTAGTACATGTATATGATGTTGGAAAAAGTTAAATGCAAGTTTGGTGAAGAAACATGAAAGTTGTGTTAAGTAAAAATGGTGAAAAATGCAAGAGCATAAGGTAGAAGCTTCCCTGCTACATTTCGAATCGATTCGGCCCAAGGGCGAATCCATTCGGTTTGCCTAGATTTGTGTTATTTACCTTATTAATCCCTTAAAATGTTATTTATAATTGGGTAAATTTTTGGGACATCCTTATAATATAAGGATGGGCATATTAGATGACAGTAGGACTATGTAGGCATAATGGTGGGCATAGTGAATATCTACGTAAGTTGTATTATAGGTGGAGTGCATACCTACATGGATAATATTTATAGGTTGTGTGTATACCTTTACGGATTATATTTATAGGTTGCGTGTATACCTACATGGATGTTATTAAAAGGTTGTATGTATACCTATACATGTTACATTTATAGGTGGTGTGCATGCCTATTATGTGCTTTCTTATGTGTGTGAGCATACCCATGCTGCCTGCTATTCGGAGGTTTCTGCGCAGAGGGCGATCCCACCTTGATGATTCCAGTGAGGTCTGGATTTGTTCCCCAGAGCATGTAACTTAGGGTTGGTCACTATGTGTGTGTATTAGTGTGGCTATCATGTCGTTTGGGTACGTTAGGTATGTACATAGCCCAAAGGCTTAGAAACATGTTCGCCTCCATTGTGTGTTGACTTATTTTGGGTTCGAGGAGACATGCCGAACCTACAGTCCTTGATGGAGTAGGAGATATACATGAACTTGACAGCAGAGTATACAGACTCGCACCGTGTTTCTTATCTCGTGGATGCTGGAGTTATATATATAGATTGTGTGACATATCTATACATACATGTGTATTATCCTACTTGTGTGTGAAACTGGTAGTTGTAGATAACGTACATCTAAATGTGATGTAACTAAGATATATTCCAAATACTATGTGATGGTAATAAAATTGGATAGCGTATATCTAAGAGATGAATTAAGTAGAGTAACTTAATGAAATAGTTTTACGATAACATATGTGAGATGTTAATTATGGTTAATAATAACATATGAGACATTTTATTTAGTAGTGTCATGATAGAGTACTGTATAGGCATTACGGGAGATCCAAACTCTTTAGAGGATAGTTAGTTATTGATGAGACCTAGTCGGGCTGGATAACATAGCTAGGCAGGAGACATTAAGCATGCACATTAGTTGAGAGGTGAGGAACTCAAGGGAGTGTACGTTAAACTAACATGTGTAATCAATAACCGCTGTTGAGCTGTTATAAATACTTGCTAAATGTTTTTTTGGGCTTTAACCCATTTTGTAAAATATTTTCAAACCCCTTTTAGGTGTCCAGCTATTTATATTTGTTCCAGGTATGTGTAGCTGCCACACTTGTGGATTCTTCCGAGATTTGGATTAGATACTTCGGTAACTTTATTCGTAGAGTAGGATTCAGGTTCATTTATTCCATTTGGGCATGTCTCTCTTTCAACTATTTCTTTTATTCAGTTTATCAGACTTTGTATTTGTGACTTAATTTATTTCAGTAGATTTTTAGTTTGACTTTTTTATTGGCAACCGATGGTTTATTCGGTATTAGCTTATTCAATATTTATCTTGTGATGGATTTATATTTCTACTACGTGAATGGTTTGGTGGTTATATTTATTTTCCGCATGTTGTTAATTTATGAAAGATAAAATTTGGCACCATTTTATTTAAAAATGTAGGTGGCCAGTAACATAAAAAATATTTTCAATAATAATGCTAGGAATGAACCAGATAAGATTCCTGTTTTATATTTGTGAATGACTAATCACCCGATATTTAAATAGGCAGGGTGTAACATATATTTCCTTTAAAAATTAAATTAAATTTTTTTTCTGTTGTGGCAAGATGCCTAAGTTCATCGATAGGTTAAAAGAACAAGACTCCAAAAGGCGATAAGAATATCCTTGCAAAGGAAGGGATAACAAGAAAAAAGACTGAGATAATGACTCAGTAAATGACCCAGACCTCCTAAAAAAACCATGGGAGCCTAAAATTGAGGTAAAGATGATATCTTTTGACTGTCATTTTATTGTAGGAAGAGATGCTGGTGGTGCTGATGAAATAGTTGAAAGAAGAGCCTATTTAAATGAAGCCAGAGAATATTCCTATATCCAACAGATCAACCTATCTCATGACATTAATGGTCATCCAAGAAAAGTAAATAAATATAAGTTAGTGATTGACTTCTTTAAGAACGATCTGTTAGTGGTGATTTATTCTCATAATGATCCTTTGGTCATCACAGTGAGAGTACACGAAGCAAGGGTGGCCAGAATCCTAGTAGACATTGGAAGTTTAATCGATATTATGTTTTACAATTGTTTTCAAGGGTTAGGATTACACGAAGCAAATTGGAACCCTATCATAGGACCCTAATAGGCTTCTTGGGAGAAAAGTTATTCCCTTTGGGAACTGTCAAACTGGAAGTTCTTATCGACAACTGGTCTGCTAGCAGTATTGCAAGGATTTTCTTCTTCATCCTAGACAAGAACATACAATCAACATATAATATGATCGTCGATGTGATTGGTTTGTAAAAGTTCAAAGCAATTTCATATGTTGTCCACCAGTGTCTAAAGTTCCCCATTCATTATAGGGTCGGCGTTATCACAAGAAATCAGATTGAAGAAAGAGAATGCTTTTATACTTTAGTTGACCCGTAGGAAGTAAAGAAACTAACCACCATCTACTAGATAGAGGCCCGAGATCCCCTAGAGTAATATGATTGAGTTAAAGGATAGGTTTGGAATCTTCGGAAATGATTATTTTAGATGACGATTGCCCAGAAAAAACTACATAAAGTGGTTCATATCTCGATCTAACCCTCAAACTGGAGTTAATAAAATTCCTTAAAGAGAGGAAGAACGTATTTGGTTGGAGTCATGAAGACATGACAAGCATTGAATCGAAATTCATATGCCATGAACTAAATATCGCCAAGGAGTCTAAGTCAATCAAACAAAAGTGGCATGTGTTTGGTCCAGAGAAGAATATGGCTATCCAAGAAGAGATAGACAAGTTGCAGAAAGCAAAGTTCATAGAAGATGTCAAATACCCCACTGGTTAGCTAACGTAGTGATGGTGAAAAAAAATGACAAGTGGCGCATATGTGCTGATTTTATTGATGTCAACAAGGCCTATCCAAAACACCACTTCCCTCTGCCCAGAATAGACGAATTTGTTGACGCTACAACTGGATATGAATTTCTTAGCTTTATGGATGCCTATACAAGGTACAATTAAATCAAGACGAAACCAGAAGATAAGGGGGAAGACCTCATTCATTAACAGTCGAGTTACCTACTGCCACAATGCCATGACCTTTGGGCTAAAAAATACTGGTGCAACATACCCGAGGCTTGTGAATAAGATTTTTGAAGAACAAATTGGAAAGAACATGGAAGTGTACATGGATGACATACTTACTAAGAGGAAGAAAGCAACCGACCACATTGGATATCTTGGTTAAATATTTGATCGGTTTGAAAAACATCAAATGTAGCTCAATCCGACCAAATGTCTGTTCGACATACAAGAAGGAATGTTTATAGGTTTCATATTAAATTAGAGAGGAATCAAGGCCAATCCAGACAAAGATCAAAGCGTTAGTTAACATCCAGTCTTCCTTATGTATGAAGGATGTACAAGAGCTAATAGGAAGAGTAGCTTCCCTTAATAGGTTTATCTTACGGGATATTAACAAATTCTTACCCTTCTTTAAAGTATTAAGGAAAATTTTTGAGTGAAATGAATAATGTGAGAATGCTTTCCTAGAATTAAAGAGGTACATAGGTACTCCACTATTACTCTCCCAACCACATATGGGAGAGAAATTGTACTTGTACCTAGTAGTTTCTGAGTTTGTAGTTAGCTTGACACTAATCCAACTAGAATTTGGGGTACAAAAACTAGTTTACTACACCAGCAAGACCTTTCGAGGAGCAAAACTCTGGTACCCATGTCTGAAGAAACTTACCTTGGCCCATATAAAAGCTTCACGAAGAATAAAATCGTATTTCCAAGAACATACTATTGTAATCTATACATACCCCCCCCCCCCTTTGTGCTAGGACATCCATAAGCCATAGAAGTCAGGGAGACTAATGGATTAAGCCATGGAACTTGGAGAATATGATATAAACTATGTGGCAAGAACAACGCTCAGAGGCCAAGTGGTGGAAGACTTCATAGAAGAGTTCACTGCTGAAGAAAAGGTCATTGATCAGGATCTAACTAAAGAGAAACTAGCAGAGCAGACTTCCTCGAAAGCTCATCAAGGCAGGCTTTTCATGAAGATAACTCCAAAATAGAAAAATAATAGACATCCAATGCACAAAAGTAGTTGATCGGTACTTAGAACAAAGATAAAAAAGTGTTTAAACAATGATCCTTGAGTAAAGGAAACTTTGACAACGAGATGCATATATGGATGATGTACGTAGATGTATCTTCATGTGCAACTGGTAGTGATGTATGATTAATAATTTATATTCCCAACGATGTAAATGTGGAATGCGTTCTTTATTTTCAATTCCAAGCTTTCAATAACAAAGCAGAGTATGAAACATTTATTGTAGGTTTCGAATCAACCTTGTCATTGGGTACCGAACATATCATAACTCATAATGATTCCCAGATGATAGTCAATTAGGTGATGGGGATTTATTGATTCAAAGGAGAGTTAATGATGAGATATCTAGACAAAACTCAAAGTACTATATCCAAATTTATGGTAGTTAAAATGGTCATAATTCTAAAAATTGAGAACGCCCAAGCAGATGCACTTGCTTGACGGATTTTGGCAACCAAGACAAAACTAAAAAGAACCATTCATGTGTAAATCCTGGTAAACAGAAGCATTAATGAAGAAAGTATTAACTTGATTTCTAATTATTTGGGTCTCTTATGGAAGTATCCCATCAAAAAATATATCCGAAAAGGCATATTCTCAGAAGGCCTGAAGGAAGCTAGGAAATTAAGATATAAAGTAGCCAATTATGTTTTGGAGGGACAATACTTATACAAAAGAGGATTCATTATATCCTTACCTAGATGTGTTCACCCTTCTGAAGTGAAGGACCTAATCAAGGAGGTGCATGAAGGTTTATATTAAGATCATTCGATAAGATAATTACTAGTAAGACGAATGGCCATGCAAGGATATTACTGGCCAAAGATGATGGCAGAATGTACTTTATATTCTTAGAAATGTGACAGGTGCCAAAAGTTCACCACCATCCATAGAAGACCAAGAGCTTTTTTGACACCAATAATATCCCCTTGGCCTTTTTCCATATGGGGTATTGTCTTGGTCGACCATTTATCGAAGACAAGAGGATGGTTTAAATATTTGGTCATTATTATAGACTTCTTCACTGAATGGGTGGAAGTTAAGCCACTGGTTGCAATTCTTTATGAAATTGCCTTCCTGTTCATATGGAAGAAAACCATATGCCATTATGGTATGTCGTACGCATTTATAACGGTCCATGGAGCTCAATTTGACAACTAGGAATTTGAGGATTACTGTATCCAGTCCCAAATCCAAAAGCTACATTCTACACCGGGTAATCCTCAATGCAATGGAAAAATAGAAGTAACCATTAAAACAATGGTTAATGGTTTTGAAGAAGATGATAGATAACGCTAAAGGGAATTAGATCAATGAATTGCACAACGTGCTTTAGGCCTATAGGACCATGCTGAGGATAGCTATCGGCGAAACTCCTTATATGTTGTCATTTGGAATAGGATATGTGGTCCCTATGAATATCGTCTTACCCAATCACAGAGTTCTTAACTTTTACCATCCTAAGAGTGATCTCATGAGAAGACTATACTTAGACTTAGTGGAAGAAGTGAGGTAAAGTGCAACATTTTGTGTAGCTACCTACCAATAATATACTACCAGGTTTTATAACAGAATATTGAAGCTGAGAAACTCAAAAGAGGGAGACTAAGTTATGAAGAAAGTTCTCCAGAAAGGAAACAAGTTGGAAACTAACTCGCATGGTCCATACTGCATTTCTGTTGTTGTCTGATCGTGTACCTTTCGACTAGAAACAATTGAAGGAGAACAATTCAAGAATCCCTGTAATGTCGAGCGCCTTAGAAAGTATTACCAATAATTATGAATTGAAGTTTTTAACAAATGTGTAGCAACTCTTTTCAATAATAATGAGAAATTATCAATTTATCGTTAATTGACTTCCTTTTTATATTGTTTTAGGAGTGGGAGATGTAGAAAATCTCAAAACAAACAATTAATCATCTTATAACCGTCAAGAGCTACCAATCTTTATCAAACTTGATTCATGACTTCGTCTTTCACAAGCCATGAATAAGAAGTTCATAATTCTAAAAATGCTAAAACTTCCTGTATGACTTAAAGTCAACAATAAATTTTTTTACCAAACCAAATCTAGTAAAAATTCAGTAACATTTGGTCGCCCATGGTAACTAATACAAACTCTTAGTCAAAAGTAACAAGATATGTTTAGGAAATTACAAGTGTGTTAGTACAACCTAAGGCTAGACAACTTAAGTTCATCCAAATTGGTAACCAGACAAGAAGATTAGTTGGCTAACTTCCGACCACAAATGATAAAGCTATTGGTAGGCCATATAACAATACAAAGAAAACATAAACAACAACTTATATTTTATTCAAAACGAAGAGAATATAACACCATTGTAAGTTATCTAATATATAATATTAAAAAGGGTGTATCTTTTAGATATTGTGACACGTGGATAAGGAGTATTCCTTATTAACTCTCTCTGTTTGGGTTTTGAAAGAATATTTTGTTAATTGAAAGAACACTTCATTTATCTCTATTTAACCTCCCCCAAAATTTCTTCTTACAAAACCATTCCTCTCTCTATCTCTCTCTCTCTCTCTCTCTCTCTATATATATATATATATATATATATATATATATATATATATATATATATATATATGAAAATCCATTTCCATACAGATTGGTCCTTTCAATTCCTCTGCCTCTTCCCCTATTGATTTCCTATCAGACCTTTCATCTCTTTTTACATACTTAACTTCCACCAATAAAGGCTATATTATGGTTTCCAATAGAAAGAAATTCTTCCATATTTTATGGGGGACCATTCATAAGGCAAAGCCATTGAAGATTGTGGACTGTTAATTGGCGTTTACGTGTAGTGCAGTGATACCTAATTTAAATTATATTGTTGGTGTTTCTTTGATTGAAGAAATCATGACCTTAGAATCCACTGAAATCCAACCAGATTGCTAGAGTTTTTGACCTCCTCAATATTCTTGAGATTATTGTTTCTTCCTTCAGAGTCCCCAGCCTTATATTGGAGCTACAAGTATAAATTTCAACTTTTTGTTTATATCTTAACACATCTTCAATACATAGGTACTGAGTATCTACCTCCACATATTTAACTTTAGCCTCTACCACCTCTTCTAATTAGGTGTTGACTTAAAAAAAATTGGCCTCTTGAAATCATTATTTTTAGTTTAATGTCCTAATTTTTTTGTTAAATACTATTTAAAGGTTTTAAACTTTGATATAATACTCATATGTGTACTTTTAGATGCATTATACGTATACCCATGAGTTCATTTCATACTAAATTGTCAAACTTGGTCTCTATGTCTTGGATTGATATGTGAATAAGGAAGATATGAAGCTAAAAATGTATTATCATTAGAATGCCATTACATTGTCCAAAAGACACGAGTATAAGAAATAATATACATCTATATAAAGATATCTTTATTAACACTTATATTAATTAATTAACAGGGTATTTCAATTAACAAGAGGTGATATAAGCAAAGTATACAATAATTTACTTGGGCGAGGATGTGGTTATGGTGGGAATTATATAGTATTAATTTATATATTTTGGTTTTAATATATTTTTTAGATATTATTAATATATTTTCTTTAATATTTACAATTTAGTGGATTTGATATCAAATGAAGAATAATTTAAATTTTTTTAATTTTCACCACAAAAATGTTTTACTTCTGTCGATACTGGTTTGTAGGTGAAAAAACCACACAGTCGGATTTATTTCTTGAATTATATTTACATGCTTGATGAAAGTCAATTTTGATTTCTCTTATTATGTAATTTATTTAATAAGCCTTACAAAGCTCCCGTGCATCGCGCGGGCTTAAATCTAGTGGTTTATCAATTACAAGATCAAATAGAAAACACTAATTATTGAGTTGGATGCTTTCCAAGGGCTTGTCCATCCATGAAGGAGGAATATCTAGTGAAGAGGGAAGATCAATAGATCCTAATTTCCCAAGCCTCTCTTATTTTCTAGAGCTAGGCTTATCCACCGAGTGCATAGGTCGGACAAAATTACCTTCATCATGATGGCCATAATCACCAGGGTCTTTCTAATAAGGATTATAAGGATGGTATTGGTCGGAATACGATTAATTTCCATCTTGAATGGAGGATTAGGGTGATCTAGATAGATTAGGACATTATAATGCCACAAAGTATCCTCTTTCGACACCTTCAGAACGGTCAAAGCATTTAGCCATCCCTTTTTATAGCCTTATCTCTTGTCTTGATCTAGATCATCACCCATATGCGCCAAAACTACATCATAGTCGTTCATCCAAATAGTATGTGTCTGCTTATGAAAATGGAAGGTAAGATGGTCAACCTTATTGTTTAGCTTTTTAATACTATCACACTGGTTGTTTATCAAATTATCATGGTCGTCTAAAGTTTTCTTCGTCCTTTCCTCCTCAATTATTGGCCGAGCAACCAACACCTATTTAGACGACTAGCCACCTTTGGATTTCTTCAGGTTTTCTATCTCACCCATTAACCTAGAATTCTCTTGATCTAGAAAGGGTACATCTTTATTTTGGTCAGCAACTATGGATTTCTTCAAACCTTTTAACTCATTCATCAATAAATTGGTCTCTTGATATAGAAAATTAGCAACATCCCGAGCACTGGTCATATCACAGTTCATTACAAATTCCTTCCTCCTATAAGCCGAAGAAACATCCAACAAGTTTTTGTCAAAAACTTTTTACTACGTAGCCGAGAAAATTTTGGCTCGTAATCAACATATAGGCTGGCAAGGGATGCCTTATGATCCTCCTGCATCTTGATAATTATTTCCTAGTAGGAGGCATTGGTCAACACAACTTGGATGAATAACCTATGCAGATGAAGATACGTTTTTCTGATTTGGTTTGAGGCATCAAAGCCGAGCAACTCTTTCCGCTCTTTGTCCTTTAAATCTTCATAACTTGCCAAAAAATTTAAACACTTATTCTATACAGATTAATCTCAGTAGGTGCTATAACATGCCTCCTATATTTAAACTGAAAACCATAATATGAGTATAAAAATTCAAAGAAAAGATACAACGAACATCAATATCCTTGAAGGGCAGAGAAAGGGTAATTTTATTAAAAATTGTAAAAAGGAGTACATCAAAGGAAACTAGTCCAAAATATAAGAAAATCGAGCACTGAAAAAAAGGAAAACAAGAAACATGAAGCAGTCCTAAGGTCGCTACACATTCTCCTTATCCCGAGCCATCTGCTCCTCAAAATGAGCTTCCACTACTACTGTTTCAAGAACCATGGAAGACTTGATTGTTACCTCCTCATCTTCCATTTCTTCATAAATGATGGGAGGATTTCTAGGGTTGAATTGTTGAAAAATCTCAGAGTCTGCAAAAAGTCCCTACCTTCTTGAGAGCACCATCCCATCCTTCTTTAAAGAATGACTTCTTTAAAAATTCTACATGCACAACCACTATTGAGAATGACTTATCCCAACATCGGGTATAGTCATCCACTATTTACTTCTTGGATTTGTCTTTCAGGCCCTGGTACTTACCTCCACATCAGTAGTTGTCTTTTTGTCCTAGTCAATCTTCTTAGAAGCATCTTCGACAGCCTTCAAGACATCCTTGTTGTCTTGTTTGGCCTTGTCCATTAGGCTCTTCCATTTATCTTGATCTTTTACATGTGCCTTATTAGAGACCTCTAAAGAATACTTTAAGCCTTGGAAAGCAGTTTCAACATTAGACGAAGACTCCCTTAGCTGGTCATCTCTCTTTAAGATATGATCCTAGTCCACCAAAAACTGTAAAAGTTCAGAGGAACACATAGTTAGTCAATCAAAGCATAAAAAGTACCAATAAAAGACATATGATCAAAGTTGAAATATTTATCAAGGCCAAATTATGGTTGGCCCTTTATAGTAACCTTTCCCTTGAAAGAAAAATAGAAGACTCGTTGGCACGAAATACTCCAGAGCCTATTAAACCTCTGGATAAACTAGGGTTTTCTGCCACAAAAGCAACACCCACAGAAGCCTAGTCGGTAGGTCCCTTGTTCAGCCATTTGTATTGATGATCTTGAGGTTTCACCTCTTCAGTTACCACTATGACTGGGTGTTGGGAGCCACCCACACATGCATCCTTCTTCTCAGTTGGGGGAGGAGACTTGGAGCCTAGAAAAAAAATTAGGGATCTTCCTTTTAACCATTTTCGTGGGAGTGGAAAGAGTGACGTGTACAGTTGTTATGTCCAACGATTCACAAGAGGAGGATGTTCCTTCAAAATCAATGTCCCCCCCCTTTTTGGCAGGCGTATTTTGACATAACAACAGATGAAGACAAAGTTCCCTTGTCTAAATCAATGGGGGCTATAGGAATATCCTTTATAGGCCGAGTAATAAAAGAAGTAATTATGCTCTGATAATCCAACAATACAGAGGCTGAGCTCATTTGAGCTTCTCTTATCCTCTAATGGATAGACCAAACATGCTTTAAATCAACAAAATTTATTTATGAATCAAGGCAAAATATGTCTTCGTTCTTTTTAGAAAATATAATCATTAAATTATTAATCATCAAACAAATGAAGAAAAAATAGGCCAAATAAAAAATATACAAATATTAGGGATGCCGACCTATGCCATGTCCTTCCTAAGGGCATCTTAGCACATTATATTCTACACCCTCAGGAAGAAGAGCATGTTTACAGTTCTTAATTGATATTCTATTCGAGTCAGTTAAGTTCAGAACCTAAGTCCTATTAGAGTATCTCGTCTCCATGTAGTAAATATTATCAGTAGTGGTCCCCAATTATAGCAATACATCAATTGAGTTATGCCTTTTTAGGTTTCATATAACTCACTAATGCAGTCGATCCTATTTACAACTCTCCAATTATTTAGGGCCACTTGAGCAGGGACCACATCAAAATATTGGCGAAATTCAAGAAATAAATGATTGGGAGGAAATGTCACGCCACACTCAGTTATAAATATTATGGAAAGTCAATAACCCTCACCCAAATCACATAAGTCACAAGGACCCGTGACTAACTTTGTTGTTGCCCAATGAGGATTTTTATATTTTACCCTAAAATATTTCTTAAACATTTATAAAGGAAAATATAATAAGGACAAAGTTCTTAAATTGAAAACAACCAGTTCAAGTCTTTCCTTAAATAGAAAAGTAAGATCTTTACAATGGAAGGAAGAGTTTGGGATGCAAGGTGAACTAAGATTGAGGGGGAAAAGAGTATTTATAGGTAGAGTGATGACTCTTGATATCTGAAATTTGAATTGATTAAACATACCAAATTTTTCAGATATCGACGGCATCCCATGTCCCCATATGTTCAAAAGACCATCATACCCATAGGCGGTTCGCTACATCTTAAGTTATTTACAAACTTGCCACCACCTTAGTGTGACTGATTAAAAATGATAAGTCCTTGAGGTCGACTATCGACCAACACTCTCCTAGGGTGTCAACTAGCTTGGAAGATGAATACTCCATCATTTTTCTAACCCCTCAAGTATGACATATTGGGGGATTTCGTTGTAGCCTAAAATTATTAGGCCAAGTGGGCCAACACTTTAGTGAAACCTATTAACATTGTCATTGACCCTCAAATAATAAGTAAACTCGGTCAGCTCAGGTATCCTTTGGTCAGTCGCGAAACCGACGACAACCAAGAAGATGAACCATGAGTAAGGTAAACATATGCATGTGGGATATTCATCCTTCACCATGCACATACACGTGAAAAATGTCCATCTACGTATTACGTTGTAAAGATATAAATGCCTATTGTATAAAGGCATTCCATCTCTTTAACTTTCACCTACTATAAATACAGTACTACCTCTCTTAGATGGGAGAGAACTTTTCGTTCAAAACTCTACAAATTGATACTAAGAGACTTGTACTAAAACTTAAAGTGATAGTGACAGTACCTTATGGATATAGGCTGTATTTATGGGATGAACCATGTAAACATCTCATGTCTATTTCAATTTATCTACTTTCTCTATCTGTGATTATAAGTTTAGGCCAATTAAAGCTAAGATCATTCCATATATATATATATATATACACACATCATAAATTTAAACATCTATAATATCCTTGAGGAGATTCTTGGAAGCAAAGACCTAAAATGGTTGAGGAAACTAAAATCCCCAACGAACAGAAGAGATAGGAACAAGTATTGTGAATTCTATATAGATCACAACCATAAGACTAACAATTGCTCGGCCCTAAAGAAGGAGATAGAAAATCTAATCCAGAGGAAAAAATTGTTAAATTTTGTGAACAGAGGAGGCCTAGATAATCATATTGACACGAAAAAGCCTTGACGACGATCAGAGTACCCGTACTGGAAAGTTGATGAAAAAAAGGGGAGGGATAATGATTCAAAGGATGACCGGATCTCCATAGGAGACCCAAAGAGCCTATACATGAGATGAAAATGATCTCCTTTGGCGGTAACTTTATTACAGGAGGAGATGTCGGCAGTGGAGATGAACCCGTAGAAAGGAAAGACTATCTTAATGAGGTAAAGGCTCGTCGTCATATCAGATAGATAAACTTGACGGATAATATGGACACTCTTCCTATGAAAGTTAATGAATATTTCCTAGTGGTCGTCTTCTCCAAGGATGACTTATTCAGCGTACTTTACCCACACATCGATCCTCTGGTCGTTACGATAATGGTACATGAAAGTAGGGTGGCAAGAATTTTGGTCGACAATGGTAGCTCAACCAATGTCTTATTTTATAACTACTTTAAAAGTTTGAGGTTAAAGGACAACAAACTTAAAGCTTATCACACACCACTCACCGATTTTCAAGAAAAAAGGTATACCCCTTAGCTACAATTGAATTGGAAGTTGTGATCTGCACATGGTCTACATACTGAATAGAGAAGATTCGTTTCTTCGTCTTGGATAAGAGCGTCCACTCAACATATAACCTCATCTTTGGCAAGGTAGGGATGAAGAAATTTGAGGTGGTTTCCTCCATTGTATACTAATATATAAAGTTCTCCACTCATTATGGGGTCGGTGTGGTAAAAGGTAGTCAAGTTGAAGCCATGGAATGCTACTATACATTAACCGACCAGGAGGAGCAGAAGAAGATGAACAAAACCTACCAGATTGATATTCAGGATCCCCGAGATGAGGAAAAATTAGTTAAGGGGCAGGTTATAGAGGAGATTGAGTCCTTTATCTTGGATTATGAGTACCCAAAGAGAATAAATCATGTCGATTCATAGCTAGATCCAATATTCAAGAACCTTGGATGATTTTTTTACACAACAAAAGGATGTGTTTGCCTAGAGTCATGAACACATAATGGGTATTGATCTAAAGTTTATTTTCTATGAGATAAGCATAGTACATGATGCTAAGATAATGAAATAAAAATGACGTGTCTTTAGTCTGGAGAAGAACATGGTTGTACAAGAAGAAGTTGAAAAGTTTCAGAAAGCAAACTTCATCAAATACGTTAAATACCTAGAGTGGATTTTTAATATAGTCATGGTAAATAATAAGAATAACAAGTGGCAGATTTTTTTTTACTTCACCAACATGAATAAATGCATTTCGAAAAACATCATTATCATTTTCCCAGAATTAACCACCCGATCGACGCTACATTAGGGCACGGGCTCCTTAGTTTCATGGATGCTTACTCAGGGTATAATCAGATAAAAATAAAGATGAAAGATCAGGAGAAGACTTCGTTCATCACTAGAAGAGATACTTACTACTACAATGTCATAGCGTTTGGAGTAAAAAATGATGGAACAACGTATCAGAGGCTGGTAAACAAAGTGTTTGAAGACTAAATCGATAAAAATATGAAGATGTATGTCGAGGATATGCTAACAAATAACAAAACATTCGTCGACCACATCAACTGGAAAAACACAAAATGAATCTCAACTTGGTAAAATGTGTCTTTGGGTTAAAGGAAGGGATGTTCCTGGGCTTTATAGTCAATCAGAGATTCAGAGGGGATTGAGGCAAACCCCGATAAAATTCAGGCACTTATCAACATACAATCCTAGACAAATAAAAATACGATATGTAACTAACTACGTGAGTGGATGCGTTGAACAAAGTTGTCTCGCGAGCTACTGATAAATGCCTACCCTTTTTAAGGTATTCAAAAGATGTTTTAATTGAATGACGAATGTGAAGTTTTGTTCCTAGTATTGAAGAAATATTTGTGGTTTCCACCCCTACTTTAAAGACCTGTCCTAAGAGAGAATATTTATCTATACTTGGCCGTATCCGAATCAGAAGTCAGCTCGGCATTAGTTTGATAAAAAGACAGTGTGCAAAGAACTATTTACTATACCAATAAGTCATATAGAGGGGCAGATATCCGATATCCAAGGCTAGAAAAAATATCACTAGCCCTAATTGAATCTTCTCAGAGGATGAAGCCGTATTTTTAGGCTCACATAATCGATGTTTATAAAGACCTACCTTTGCGCTAAGATGTTCAAAAGCCTGATAAATCAGGGAGATTAATGGCTTAGGCAATAGAGCTAGGATAATATAACATTTAGTATTAACCTAGAACGACCATCGAGGGCCAAACAGTAATGGATTTCATCACTAGGTTCATATATGAGGGGCATCCCACTATTGAGAGCTCAATGATAAAAGGGGCAAAGTTGATTTTTATATAAGAGAGATCATCCCCACAGCACACCGAGCAGACTTCTTAAAAAGAGAGCTCACAAGTTCAACCAACCGAGGAGAGTTCTATGGGAGATAGGTCTGCCATTAATTTAGCCGACCAGAATATTGATGTACCAGAGTCATCAACTAAGAAAGAACGAAGAAGTTCCTAGTGACTTAGAGAAAATGAAAAATCTATTCAAATAAGGTCATCCGGTGTTGTAATTATTAAGCTTACTCTACTTCCAGTGGTAGAGGATGAGTCATTTACAAATATCTTCCAAACAAGTATCTCTTATGTAAAATTTCGGATTTGGATTGGTGTCATCGCTTAGTGATAAACAAGTACATGCACATAATGAATCTCAACTCATAGTTAACCAAGTGATATGGGTTTATTCGCAAAGTTCCCAGCTATTAGGATGGTCAGAATTCCAAGGGTTGAGAGCGTCCGGGCAGACGCACTTAGTTGTCTTGCATATCCTACAAGGACAAAGCTTAAAAATAGTTCCTATAGAGATCCTCATGTAAAAACTAACCGATGAAGAGAATATTAGTATAATAGAGCTGGGCTAGGACTATCCTAGATGGACCCCGTATGAGCATATTTAAAGAAGGACACACTACCAATAGATTCAAAAGACACAATAAGACTGCGATATAAAGAAAAAATGTACGTACTAGAAAGGGTAATATTGTAGGTTCATCATACCATTGCTCAGATGTGTCCACCCAAACTAATTCAGTTATTTGATAAAAAAAATTGCATGAGGGTTTTTTTATAGTACATTTAGCCGGTAGGTCATTAGTTAAGCGAGTGACCACATAGAGATATTAATGGCCCACCATGAAGGTAAAATGCACGAACTATGCAAAGAGGTGTGTTAATTAACAAAAATATGCCACCATTCACAAAAATTTGGGGGCTTCTCTTATGCCAATCATATCCCTTTGGACGATTACCATATGGGGAATAGATTTGGTCAGACCTCTACTCAAGACCAGAGGAAAATTCAAGTACCTGATCATCGCAATGGACTATTTCACCAAATGGGTGGAGGTTGAGCCTTGATGGAGATGCCATACGAGAAGGTCTTCTATTTCATATGGAAGAATATTATTCACCATTGTGGGATGCCGAATGCCTTCATTACTGATCACAATACTTGATTTGATAATCTGGTGTTCGAAGACTACTGCGTATGATCTAAAATACAAAGGCTAGATTCTTCACCTAATTATCCACAATTTAGAAGGAGAACAAAAGTAAAAAATAATACCCTGCTCGATGGAATGAAAAAAAGACTATACGATGCTAATGGAAACTAGATAAATGCGATCCTAAGTGTCGTTTGGGAATACACAACAATGTTGAGAACAACAACGGATAAGACCCCATATATGTTAGCCTTCGGAACAGAGGTAGTGGTCTTAATAGATATTGGACTTCCAAGTTAGAGTGCCCTAAATTTTGACCTACCAAGAAGCATACTAATAAGAAGAATATATCTGAAATCGGTAGATGAAGTGAGAGAGCATGCATCATTTCGAGTGGCATCATACTAACAGCGAATTGCTCGATTTTACAATAAAAGAGTAAAATTGAGAACTTTGAAAGAGGGAGACTACGTTCTGAAAAAGGACATTCATATAGGGAACAAGTTGGAGCCTAACTGGCATGGTTCGTAAAGAATATCTACTGTTGTCGAACCAAAAACTTACAGAATTGAAACCTTAGAGGGAAATCAACTCAATAACCCTTAGAATGTCGAACATCTAAGGAAACACTATTAATATTGGCAAACATGTATAGTCTTATAATTTATTGTAACCCGCTTTTATTGATAAATTTATTTTCATTAATGAATGGTGTTATTTTTTTTTAATGTTTTTTGTTAGTATGAGGGATTTGTGCTAAAAATTGAAGATGGGTGGAGATGTGCTAAAAACAAAAGACATCTCAGCCACTAAAGGCATGTCAGCCACATATACCACACATGCTAGAATGCAAGGACTAAAAAAACATGCTTTAATAATGATCCCATGAAGTCACGAAAAGAAGTTTCACTACATATATGATCTCTCCCCATATCAGATCAAGAAAAATAAGTTTATCAAATTTTAGGAAATCTATTTCAGTTATATGGATGAAAAGATCTAACTATAGTTGGCCAAATGCAAGATAGATCCTAACACATTTGGTCATCTCATGTAACTAATGTTGACACTTGGTAATGACGATAGAATCCGTCCATACGACAAGTAATATTCAGTAATAATACCCATTAACGGACAACCTAAGTTCGTCCAGCGTTTATAACTAGTAAGACAGATCATTCATGCAACCTCCGACCACATGATCGTAAGACTAAACTACTATTAGAACCATTTTTATCACATGACACTCATTAAGATTATATGGCCTAATGTTACGGTGAAATGTTTAAAAACATCCGACTATATTTACTTATGGAAAATTTCATGTAGAAAAGCAAGAATATAAATTTGCATTATGTCTTATGAAAAAGTTATTACAAGGAGATCATAAGCATAAACATAATATAATAAAGTTATTTGTGTGAACTAAACATGTCTACCAAATGTTGAGGTCGGTGAAGATATTCAATTCCATCAAGGCCATAATCTAAAAGGTATTTTATCATCAAGCTCATTCGAATAACATCCAGAGGGATCCATGAAACATCAATATTAAATGGAGGATCAGGATGTTTCAACCAACATATTTCTTGCCAATACAATATGATAGGGGAAGAAATGGTATCTAATCCTATTATAACCGTATCTTAGTTTAGGAGATTTAACTTAGGGGGAGTCGCGACCTTCTTAGGTAGATCACAGCTGATAAAGGGGAGAATTAATTTAGGGGGAGTATTTATTTTAATTACTTTTAATATTTTGATATTCCCTATGCATTTAATTTTTTGCTTAAGTGTACAGGTTTTATTCTAAACGATAACTTTCATTCAGAAAATAGAGCGTTCCTTGGGTTTTTGAGTCAAGCTTGTAATTTTATTTTAATTGGTGGGATGTTTTGAGTCTAGTAAGAGCTTGATGTCCCTTTAGGATTTTTGTTTAGTTTTTATCCCGACATAGCCAAAGGGGGAGATTTGTAAGGACACACATTTCCAATTGAGTCCTTTATAGTTTTGGCTCAATTCCGGACAAAAACATTTGTGTCATAGGATAGAGTTCAATTGTATCCATTCAATCCTATGATTTGTTTGTTGAAAGACGTAGCGGCCAAGAGTATAAAGCTTCATCATATTGCCAAGTTTAATGTGCCTTGTTTTTATGTCACCAACATAGTTCCAATTGCTCCAAAGTTATGAATGCATTATATATATATATATATATATATATATATATATATATATATATATATATATATGTATATATATATATATATAGGAGCTTGGAACATTTTATATTGGGTGTAGTTTATTTAAAACTGTTGTTTATTTTCAGAAAGATTTTATTAAAACTTTAAAATAAAGTAAATAAAGTTTCAGGGCTAAAAATAGAAATTTACACTTTCTGGAAGTTCATTCGAATTGTCGTTCGAACGAGTTTGTCGTTTGAACGATAATGTCGTTAAGACGAAGCATGCCAACGAGTTTCCCAAAAGTCCACTGGAATGTCGTTCGAAGTATCATCCATTTTTACAAATTAGGCCAAACCAAATTTTACCAAAATAAATTATCTTTGAATTGAATTAATTTCAATTTCACCCAAATATATTTTAACACCAAAGAACATAAGTGTGATAATTAAACCAAATTTTATCTTGAATTACCTAAACATGCATCTACGTGATTTAAGCAAGAAAAAATTAAACATTATCACATGACGCGCTGATGTACAAGGAAACCCAAATGGGAAAAACCTCGGATGACCCTAGACACGAATTCACTAAGTATGGTAGTTTTTACAAAGCCTCGACACAATAGGACTTACACAAACTGACTTGAGTCCATCCAAGCCTTGACATGATCCTTTGGTCTTCAACCTCTGCCTAGTGAATAACCGTGGACTCCTCCATAGTCTCGGACTCCACCGATGGGGATATGGTCACCCTCAATCCACACGCGAAGCCCTGCTTCGAGTGATAACACCACAATAAACTTTTCTCCTTTTTGGGGTAGAGAAGAACCCAAACTCTATTCTTGTTGGTGTAGAGAAAACCAGGTGCCAAAACTCTCCAAGCAATGATATATCAATAGGTACTTGGAATAAACTAAACAAATGGGTGTGTATGAGTTTTTTGGTGATTATAATCCATAAAAATCAAACACAAAACATGGAACTTTTTTCTTCAAAGTTTTGCTCTCAAAAGACTCTTAGAATGTGAAAAAGTTATCTTAGAAAATGTCTTTCCCGCAGTATGTAAAGGTGGAAAAAGTTAGTGGGCAAAGTGGGAAGTTACAAAAAAACTGCTCGAAACTGAAATTTCGTTAGAAGTTCGTAAACTTCTAACGAGAAAATAGAAAAAAATTATAAATCTTGTTAGAATTTCATTCGAAAGAGGTCATTCGAACGACTTTTCTGATGAGATTTCAGGCCATGGTTCTAGATAATTTCAATATGGGCGCGTGGCCACCAGTTTCGTATTTTTCTGATTTTTTTTGGATTTGATATGATTTTTCTACGGAAAGGTGTTCGAGAACAAAATCTTTAGAACTATGAATTCAGAAAAAATTAACCAAAAAATACTAACACCCAAAATAAATTTCGAAGATCCTATATATATATATATATATATATATATATATATATATATATATATATTCATTCATACCTTTTGGAGATTATGAAATCCTCATGTTGATGACGTGAAACGAGGCACTGAAATGCGGCAAAGATATTTTCTTTAAAAGCGGGCCGCAACGTCTTCAACTGTAACATGTCAAGGCTTGAAGGACGCTCAAGAACTCTATCCTATGACTCAAGTGTTTTTGTCCGGAATTGAGCCAACACCACATTAAGACTCAATCGGAGACTTGTATCCTTACAAATCTCCCCTTTTGACTATTCTGGGACAAAAACCGAAACAAAATTCTAACGGGCCGTCAAGCTCTTACTAGACTCACACACATCCCACAAAATAAAATAAAATTACAAGCTTGACTCGAAAACCCAAGGAACACTGTATTTGCCGAATGAAAGTTGTCGTTTAGAATAAAACCTTCACACTTAAGCAAAACATTAAACACATAGGGAATATCAAAATATTACATGTAATTAAAATAAATACTCCCCATAAATTAATTCTCCCCTTTATTAACTGTGATCTACTTAAGAAGGTCACAACTTCCCCTAAGGTAAATCTTCCAAACTAAGATACGGTTATAATAGGATTAGATACCATTTCCCCTATCATTCTCCCCCTTTTTGCTCAGGAATAGACAAAGGTTAAAGAATTAAAAACTAACTTATCTTCCCCAATTAAAGCGTATACACCCTCTAAACTAAGCAAGGGATAAATAGAATGGGATAACAAGCTAAAAAACATGAAATTGTGCATAAAGTGATGAGAACATTAAAGCACATGGGCAACTAAAATGCAACCAATCTATAAAGATATGAATATCAACTATGATGCGATAACAAAAGATATCAATTGATTGTAGTAATCTAAGCATGCGATATCGAAACAAAATTCGCAACAAGATAGATACCAAAAATGAATTAAAGCATAGATGGACTAGAAAGCAAGGCAAAGACTAAACAAGAATATCATATATATGTATACACAATAGATTCAAACTAAGCATAAGTATACACATATAGATATAAACATCAAAATAACACAAAACAAAATAACATAAGTTTTTAACACTCTTATAGCATAAATGTGTCATATGGAAATGGAAGTGTTAGGGTTTGAACAAAATACCAATCAATTAAAACCCAATCACTTAAACGTGTTCACGTAGTTCGAATGTGATTGCAAAACTTTATCAACTGGAATTTAGCCTTTATGTGACAGGATAAAGTGAACTAATGAAAAAACAAACACAATGCATACAAGCCTAGCATGTTGATGATTCTACAAACCAATAGAGTCATGACATTGAAAGCGCAACTACGATAAACGGACATTGTGCAAACCGTTGATATATCATTCAAACTCCCTCAATAAGCATATATATTATTCTTTTGAATGAATAACTCAACTAAAAAAATTAGTCCTTGGCAAATTATTTTTCTTTTTATGCCATATTTTCTTTTAGGCCTTTGGACCACGAATTTATTTTAGGTCCATTCCAAATGGTGGCTTACTTGCAAAGGATAATATTTTTCCTTTCGAAGCCCTTCCCCGTGCACATTTATATCTATCATTTTTATATCACACCAATTCCATGTGCAACGGATTTTGACATGCACTAGTCCTCCTAAGTCACATAACATGTAGATGACAAGATTGGTAGGAGAACACCTCACAAAGCTCAAATATAACATGTGACGTTAAGGTTCAAAAAGCTCGTGCATGTGTGTAAAGCCATATAAAAGTGAATCCATTAATCAAGTCAAACTTAAACTACTTGAAAGGACACAAATTTCCAATTGAGTCCTTTGTAGTGTTGGCTCAATTCCGGGCAAAAACGTTTGAGTCATAGGATAGAGTATATTGATCATCCTCCAAGCTTATGACGTGTTTGTTGAAGACATAGCGGCCAAGTGAATAAAGCTTCATTAAAATGCCGAGTTTAAGTGCCTCGTTTCTACGTTATCAATAGTGGTTCCATTCTCCCAAGGTATGAATGCATTACATATATATATAGGAGCTTGGAATAGTTAATATTGGGTGTTAGGTTTTTAAAACTGTGTTTTTTTTTTCAGAATGTTTCTATTAAAACTTATATAAAAAGTATATAATGTATCTGGGCTTAAAAAGAATTTTTTTAACATTCTGTGAGTTCGTTTGAAGTGTCGTTCGATCGAGATTGCCAACGACTTCCCATTATAGCATGCTAGAACTTCGTTTGAAATGTCGTTTGAACAAGATGGTCGTTCTAACGAGGTTTCCAACGAGCTTCTAACGAGTCCACACTGGAACTTGGTTAGAAGACTTGTTCGAACGAGAATGTCGTTCGAACGAAATATCGTTCGAATGAAATTTGGCGGGAATAGGTTTTTTGGCAGTTTTGAGCAATTTTGCCCACTTTCCCACTTGTTTTACCCCACTATCTTTTTGGTATATATATGTGCGGGTATAATTTTTCTAACTTAACTTTTCATATCCTACCAACCTCTAGAGAGTGTTTGAGAGAAAAATTGTTTTAGGAAAAAGTTCATTATTTTAAAGTGTCAATTTTCAAAGACAAGTCAATATACACTTTAGTTTTACACCCATAGTTTTGTTTATCCAAGTTCATATATATATACATCTTGCTTGGAGTTTGGCACTGGGTTTATCTCTACATTAGTTTGAAGAGAATTTTGGGTTTGCTTCTAAATCCCATAAAGAAGAAGATGTTTTCGTGATTTACCCACTTGGAGAAAGGCTCCTAGTTCGGGTGACGGTGACCACATAAAGTCCGATCGGTGGATTCCGAGACCGCGGTTGAGCTCCGGGGTTATTCGCTAGGTGGAGGTGGTTACAAGAAGGAGCGTCGAGGCTTGAGAGGGTTCGAGTCGTGTGATGTAAGTCTTTTGTCTTGTAATTGTAAATTCCGTACGTAGTGGATTTGAGGATAGGGTCGTCCGAGGTTGTTTCCCATTGTGGGTTTTTCCTCATACATCGCGGCGTAGTGTGTTTGATTTATTTTTATCTTGCATTATGACTTAGAACTCATGCTTAGGATAAATCAAGATAAAATTGGTTTTAATTGTCACACTTAATTTAATTTGGTGCATAATTAAAGTTGGGTAATTGTTTATTTAATTCAAGTCTATTGTTAAAACTATTTTGGCCTAATTTGGAAATAATGATAAATATGACTTAGGAAAATTCTAGGACTTGAATTAATTGATGTTTAAGTGCAATAAATAGTGTGTGTGTTTAAGTTAATTTCACTTTGGTTTGATTTTAATTTTGGAGTAAATTAAAATTTGGCATTTTTAAGTTGTGAACCATCACCTCTTTACGCTTCCACATCCATCTTTTTCATCGAAAGGAAACATTATATATTTAAAGTAAGAAATTAACAAATTGGGGTCTCTCCCGCTTTTCAATTTGGTATCAGAGCCAAAAAAGATAAATTACTTCGTTAAAGATCCTTTAAATATTTTTTGGCTAAAATGGAATTTTCCCCATTTTCAAAATTTCCTATTTTCGATGGTTCTAACTACGCGTATTGGAAAGGGCGAATGAAATCGGCACTAGGATCTATCGATGAGAGAGTTTGGATGTCTGTTGTTAATGGGTGGTCCCCACCTACTCAGTTAGTAGAAAATGAGCGCATTCCCAAACCCGCCGATAGATGGATTGAGGGTGAATTTAAACTTTCAAACTTTAATTTTCGTGGTTTAAATGCCTTATTAGCGCTGTCACACCGGATGAATTCCAACGCATTATGACATGTGAGACCGCTAAAGAAGTGTGGGATATTTAGCAACTCACTCACGAAGGTGCAAGTGTCGTTAAAGTTTCGAAACTTCAAAACCTCACCACTCAATTCGAAACTATCAAAATGAACGAAAAAGAAACTTTTGATGAATTTTATGCTAGACTTTCTGATATTGTTAATTCATCTTTTAATTTGGGAGAGAAAATACTCGACAACCGAGTTGTAAAGAAAATTTTAAGGTCCCTTCCAGATAGATTTATTCCAAAAGTGACCATTTTAAATTCTTTACAAACTTTAGCCTCCATGAAATTAGAAGAGCTCGTAGGTGATTTACAAACCTATGAACTACACATGTTTCCCTCTAAAGCTGAAAATAAAATAGAAAAGGGTGTTGCTTTAAAAGCCCGAAAAGAGGTCAAACAAGTAATAGAGAGCGAGAGTGATAGTGACTCGAACGATATAGCTTTGTTTGCTCGAAAATTTAGATTTTTTTTAAATTTAACAAAGATAAATTCAATAATGATTTTAATAAAATTGAAACTTCTAAGTATGACAAAACCGAGAAGATCCCTAAACCTATTAATGAACAATTAAATAGGGACGAGTCAAATAGGTGTTTTGGTTGTGAGGGTTATGGCCATAGGGCTTCTGAGTGCCCCACTAAACTAAGAAAAGAGGGTAAGCGACCCATTTCATATAATACGACCCTTAGTGATAGTGATAAGGAAGAGGTACCCGATTCCCCTACTAAGCCAAATTTTGTGGCTTTTATGGCGAGTCATGTGAGCACCGATAGTGAATCTTCTCATGAAGATATTCAAACACATGACACTTCCGAGGCCAAAGTTTTTGATTCCATTGTCTTTGATGATAGTGAGAGTGAAGAATAAAGAGAGAGTGAAAATGAAGAAGAGGTTAATGTGAGTGAACTTCAAAATGCTTTTCAACAACTTTATAACGAATCTATTAAAGAAAAAAGAGCTAATTTGAAGTTAGAAGCAAGTTTAAGAGAGCGTGTCAAGGTCGTTGATGATAGTATGTTGGTTAAAGACCTTACAACATGAGAGAAATCTCTTCTAGAGAAGCTTGAATATATAGAAGGCGAGATAGATATCCTTAGGGGTTTAATGGAATCCTTGAAAAAGGAGCTTCTTGCTTTCGAAGAGCGAAATGTTTTATTATAGTCTAACATTTTATAATTACAAAATAAATTAAAATATTCTAGTAATGTCAAATTTGATTTGGAGTGTCGTTCGGAAAAATTAGATAAAATATTAGGAACGGTCCAAATTAAAAATGCATGTGTGGTTTAGGCTTCAATTATTGTAATGAATCTACTCATAAAGCCAAAACCAACATTTTAGGAGAATCTACTAGGAAATTTTTAGAGATCATTCCATAGGTAAATCTTTTCGACATGTTTTTACTTGTACACATTGTGGTCGAAAAGGTCATCTTAGGAAATTTTATTTTGATCTTAAACGAATTTTTAGAAAATCCCAACGTAAAGTAACCAAGGTACTTAAAATTCCTACATCTCAAGATAGTCATTATTCATTAATTTGGGTTAGGAAATCGGACTTGGTTACCTTGCAAAATAGGGTTTTTGATTCTCATTTACTTTCACATGCTTCCTCCCTTGCTAAATCTAAAGGATGAATGTGCTAGTGTTTGCATACTTTAGCGTTTGTACTTCATGCTATATTCACATGTTAAATGTATGCTTGTTTATCATTTTCTAGTCTATGATCCATGCTTATCACATGCTAGAATTATGATTTTTGTTTATCTTTCTGTATTATATCTATTTTGTTTGCATTAATTGAAAAATACATAAATATTTTTGTTTATCATTTGTGGTTTACCTTTGAGTAATTTAAGCTTCATGAAAAATACAAATGATTTTTGTTTGTCCTTTTGAGTATATATTTGTATTTTTGATTAAAAATTTCAAAAACTCAAAAAGAGTTTATTTTGTGTGTATTTTAGTTTGACACACTTTATGTGGCATACACTTGAGTTTGAATCCCATCTTTTTTGCTCCCATGTGGCTAGAACTTTTGGTTTAGATAGTTAATCCTTATTATGTTCTTTACCATGCTTACATGGAGTAGTTGGATTTTGTGTTGATATAATGGATTCTATTTTTATATGCCTCTATTCACACATGCACGAGCTCTTTTGAAATTTTAACTTCATATGTATATTTGAGCTTTGTGAGGTGTTCTCCTACCAATCTTGTCATCTACATATTTGTGACTTAGGAGGACTAGTGCATGTCAAAATCCGTTGCAGGTGAGATTTGTGTGAAAAATGAAAACATGATAAATATAAATGTGCACGGGGAAGGGCTCCGAAAGGACTTAGTGATCCTTTGTGATTGTAAGCCACCGTTTTGAATGGACCTAAACGAAATACGTGGCCCAAAGGCCTAAATACAGAAAATATGGCATTAAAAAGAAAAATAATTTGCCAAGGCCGATGTTTGATTGATACATTCATTCAAAATTAATATATGCTTATTGATGGAGATTGGAAGGTATATCAATGGTTTGCACAATGTCCGTTTATCTTAGTTGCGTATTTCATGTCATGACTCTATTGGTTTGTAGAATCATCAATATGCTAGGCTTGTATGCATTGTGTATGTTTGTTCATTGAGTTCAAATGTGATGAAGCTTGAAATCAAATAAGAACTCGTGAACATGTTTTTAAGTGATTGGGTCTAAATTTAATCGTTACTAGTTCACACCCCAACACATCCGTTTCCATATGGCACATTTTCGCCATACGAGTGTGAAAGACTCCTATTATATTTTGTGTGTGTCATTTGTGTGTTTATATCTATATATGTGTACTTTAGTTTCTTTGGTATATATTATGTATGCATATATTTGATATTTTTGTTTAGTCTTTGCCTTGATTTCTAATCCATATATGCTATAATTCATACTTGGTATCCATCTTATTGCATTCTATATTGATATCACATGCTTAATAATTTATATATCATATTGGTATAATTTAATTGCATCCTAGTTGGAATCCGATGGTATTTGTTGGATTAGTTGAATTTTTGTTGCCCGTATGCTTTAACGCTTTCATCAGTATTATGCACAATTACATGTTTTAGCTTGTTTTCCTATTCTATTTATCCCTTGCTTAATTTAGCGTGTGTATCTGCTTTATTTGGGAATATAATTCAATTTTTGATTCTTTAAGCCTTTGTCTATTCCTGAACAAAAAGGGGGAGAATGATAGGGGGAGAAATGGTATCTAATCTTATTACTATCGTATCTTGGTTTAAGGAGATTTATCTTAGGGGGAGACGTCTTTTTAAGTTGATCATACTTATCATATCATACTTATCATACTTGATAAAGGGAGAGAATTAATTTAGGGGGCGTAGTTACTTTACTTGCATTAAATTAAATATTTTGATATTCCCTATGTGTGTAATGTGTTTGCTTAAGTGTGCAGGAATTATTTTATATAGCGGAAACTTTCAACGACAAAGATTGTTGATCCTTTGGGTTGTTTGAGTCAAGCAATGTATTTTTATTTTGGGTGGGACTTTTTATTAGTCTAGTAGATCTTGATGGCCCTTTAGGATTTTTGTTAGTTTTTGTCTCGGAATAGCTAAAGGGGGAGATTCGTAAGGATGCAAATTTCCAATTGAGTCATTTGTAGTGTTGTCTCAATTCCGGACAAAAACGTTTGAGTCATAGGATAAAGTATATTGATCATCCTCCAAGCCTATGACGTGTTTGTTGAAGATGTAGCGTCCAAGTGCATAAAGCTTCATCAAAATGCCGAGTTTAAGTTCCTCGTTTCTACGTTATGAATAGTGGTTCCATTCTCCCAAGGTATGAATGCATTACAAATATATATAGGAGCTTGGAACGGTTAATATTGGATGTTAGGTTTTCAAAATTGTGTTTTTGTTTTCAGAATGTTTCTATTAAAACTTATATAAAAAGTATATAATGTTTCTGGGCTTAAAAAGATTTTTTTTAACATTTTGTGAGTTCGTTCGAAGTGTCATTTAAACGAGATTGTCGTTCGAACCACAAGTCGTTCGAACGAAATTGACAACGACTTCCCATTATAGCATGCTAAAACTTCGTTTGAAATGTCGTTCGAACTAAATGGTCGTTCTAACGAGGTTTCCAACAAGCTTCTAACGAGTCCATACTGGAACTTCGTTAGAAGACTCGTTCCAACAAGATTTGGCGGGAACAGGTTTTTTGGCAGTTTTGAGCAGTTTTTCCCACTTTCCCACTTGTTTTACCCCCACTATCTTTTTGCTAAATATCTATGTGCGGGAATTATTTTTTCTAACTTAACTTTTCATATCCTACCAACCTCTAGAGAGTGTTTGAGAGAAAAATTATTTTAGGGAAAAGTTCATTGTTTTAAAGTGTCAATTTTCAAAGAAAAATCAATATACACTTTAGTTTTACACCCATAGTTTTGTTTATCCAAGTTCATATATATACGTCTTGCTTGGAGTTTGGAACCATGTTTATCTCCACATTAGTTTGAAGAGAAGTTTGGGTTTTCTTCTAAATCCCACAAAGAAGAAGATGTTTTCGTGATTACCCACTTGGAGAAAGGCTCCTAGTTCGGGTGACGGTGACCACATAAAGTTTGATCGGTGGATTCCGAGACTGCGGTGGAGCTCCGGGGTTATTCGCTAGGTGGAGGTGGTTACAAGAAGGAGCGTCGAGGCTTGAGAGGGTTAGAGTAGTGTGATGTAAGCCTTTTGTCTTGTAATTTTAAATTCCGTAATTAGTGGATTTGAGGCTAGGGTCGTCCGAGGTTGTTTCCCGTTGTGGATTTTTCCTCGTACATCGCGGTGTAGTGTGATTGGTTTATTTTTATCTTGCATTATGACTTAGAACACATGCTTAGGATAAATCAAGATAAAATTGGTTTTAATTGTCACACTTAGTTTAATTTGGTGCATAATTAAAGTTGGGTAATTGTTTATTTAATTCAAGTCTATTGTTAAAACTGGTTTGGCCAAATTATGAAATAATGATAAATATGACTTAGGAAAATTCTAGGACTTGGATTAATTGATGCTTAAGTGAAATCAATAGTGTTCGTGTTTAAGTTAATTTAACTTTGGTTTGATTTTAATTTTGGAGTAAATTAAGATTTGGTGTTTTTAAGTTGTGAACCATCACCTCTTTACGCTTCCACATCCATCTTTTTCATAGAAAGGAAATACTAAATGTTTAAAGTGAGAAATTAAAAAATTGGGGGCTTTCCCGCTTTTCACTACTCCATGTAAGCATGATAAAGAACATTTTAAGGATTAAAATTTTAACCAAAAGTTCTAGTCACATGGAAGCGAAAAAGAGGATTCAAACAAAAACATATGCCACAAAATGTGTGTAAAATCAAAATACACACAAAATAAAATCTTTTTGAGTTTTTGAAATTTTTAACCAAAAATAAAAATATATACTCAAAATACAAACAAAAATCATTTGAATTTTTCATTAAGCTTAAATTACCAAGAGATAAATACCCAAATGATAAACAAAAATATTTTTGTATTTTTCATTTAATGCAAATTTAAGTGAAAGAATAAAATACAAAAGATAAACAAAAATCATAATTCTAGCATGTGATTGATTATTAAGCATAGACTAGAAAAATGATAAACAAAACATACAACTAGCAAAAGATATATCCTTAAGCACAAAATCTAGAGTATGTAAGACATGTAAGCCATTAATCATAAGATATGGCAAGAGAAGAGTCATGTACAAGCATGACAGAACCATCGAAAATAGGAAAATTTGAAATTGGGGAAATTTCCATTTTTAGCAAAATTTTTTGAAGGATTTTAAACGCAATAATTTAGCGATCCTGCTCTAATACCAATTTGAAACGGAGAGGCCCCCGATTTTGAACTTCTTATACTTCAAAAAGATAATTTCCTTTTTATATATGCGGAAGCGAAGATGATGGTTCAAATAAAATAAATTCACAAATTTTAGTTTCTTTTCAAATTAAAATTAGACCAAGTATCGAACAACTTTCCGTAGAAAAATCATATCAAATCCAAAAAAATCCAAAAAATACGAAACTGGTGGCTATGCGTTCGTATTTAAATTATCTAGAAGATGGCTTGAAATATCATTAGAAAAGTCATTCGAACGGCCTCGTTCAAACAAACTTCTAACGAGATTCAGAAATTTTTTCTATTTTCTCATCAGAAGTTTCGTTCGAACGAACTCAAACTCGTTCGAACAAACTTGTAATGAAATTTCAGTTTCGAGGAGTTTTTTTGACAGTTTTTTTGTAACTTCCCACTTTTCCCACTAACTTTTGCCACCTTTACATAATGTGGGAAAGGCATTTTCTAAGATAACTTTTTCACATTCTAAGAGTCTTTTGAGAGAAAAACTTTTAAGAAAAAGTTCCATGTTTTGTGTTTGATATTTATGGATTAAATTCACCAAAAAACACATACACACCTGTGGGTACCCGGAATTTAGTACCATAGGCCTGGACGAGTAGCCCAGCCCTAGCAGCCCAAAGTCCAGGCCTCTCATCTTTTGCATTGATCCAATCTCCCCACGATCCCATGAAGGGAAGTTATAGGGAAGATGGCTAATATGGAGGAACCCATCATCTCCACTAACTATCCTACAGATATATAAATTAAACCCCAGGTCGGGGGCAAAGGACAAGTTGTATTCTCCGTACTCATTTCCCAGAATATTGAGAAATAATACTGACTGCACCACCGTGGACGTAGGCATCTCTTTGATGAACCACGTATATCCGTTGTTGTGTGATTGGCGTTCTATTTGTTCTTTCTTGGTCATTACTTCTCTCATATTTATTTGTGTTGCATCATCATTATCTCCATAATTGGCGCCGTCTGTGGGAAACGTTCATCTTTCCCTGAGAACAGCCCACGCCAAGAAAAGAATCTAAGATGTCTGGTCATAGCAGCAACGCTCCTCAAGCAGGAGATATTCAAGAGCCACCTGCCCCTCGCAGGATTAGGTCTGAAGTCCGACGTTCAGATCGTGGGGCTCGCTTGGAAAGGCCAGCCTCAGAAGAAAGTTAAGGACCAACAAGGTCCACGCAGATATCCAAATTGATTGATGCATACGAGTCAAGGCTCCACGAGCAGAGGGAGTCTTCTCGCAGATACGAGGCTGAGAATGCTCGCTTGAAAAGAAGACTGGAAAGACTGGAGAAGGAACTTCGTCCTGATACCAGAAGACACCCCTATCGCACTCCTAGCCCCCAGGCGAGCAAATCTCGCAGCCGAGGGAGGAGCCCTAGGCGGGAATATCAAGGGGTCGAAGGTGGCGACTCAGACGACGACCTTCGCGAACAATTAAGAGGAGCTCGCCGCTACCAGAGCCCTGCTCGCAGCGACGAAAACATACGAAACCTGGTCCGCAGAGAAATGGACCAACATCCAACTCACCGCGGCACCAGGTCGACCAGAGAACTCGCCAGGAGAGCCCTCAAGACCCAGATGAAATCATCCTTCACGAGGGAAATTGAAGAGGAAGAGGCTCCCAAGAAGTTTGCCATTCTAAGGTTCAAGATTTACGACGGGAAGACTGATCCCATTGATCGTGTCAGGCAGTACCGGCAGGCCATGACCCTCTGGAATCACCGAGATGCACTGATGTGCCGTATTTTCCCCTCGAGCCTCCATGACGTGGCCCAGAAATGGTTCGAAAAACTCCCTCACCGATCCATCAGAAATTTCAAATCCCTGGCCGAGCTTTTTACGGACCGGTTCATCACCAGCAGCTCCCATCCCAAAAGGATGGATGCTCTATTAACCATGAAGAAAACGCCTCAAGAAACACTCCGAGACTATGCGAAGAGGTACTGGGAGTTATTCAACGAGATCGAGGACTGCGCGAAAGAGGTGGCAGTGTCCTCCTTCAAAATTGGTTTACGTAACTCTTCCCTCCTTTACCAGTCCTTGACGAAGAAGGAAGCTATGACCATTGACGACCTGATGGCTCGGATTGAGAAATACGCAAATGTGGAAGATGTTACCCGCCTTAATGTAGGAGAAAACGGTCGAGCCAAGCTCACTACCAAGGGAAGTGAGAAAGTTGAGAACCAGAAGAAAGGAGGAAAGAGTGGGGGTAAGAATGGCTCTTGAAACGGAGGGAACCCTGACGTAACAAAATCATTCCAGGCGGTCAAAACTATCTTCAAAGAGCCAATTTACAAAATTCTCACGAAGATCGAGGATGAGCCGTTCATCAAATGGCCCCGGAAAATGGGAGGAGACCCCACGAAAAGAAACAATGCATTAAGATGCACTTTCCTCAAAGAGGGAGGGCATAAGACCGAGCACTACAAGGCTCTTAAGTCCCACCTCGAGGAGTTGGCCCAGTTTGGACATTTGAATGACTTTGTGGAAAAGAAGGTAGAGAAAGTGGCTGCCCATAGAGAGGCGAAACCCGACAACGTGCTGGAGGATGATGCCGTACATGAATTTGCAGTAATCCACGGAGTATCTGACGTCAAGCAAATACAAGGGAACTCAGCTCGAATGGAGGTAAAGAAACTGACAGCGGTAATGCAAGCTTTTCAGATTGATCCAGCAAAATCACAGTCAGAAAAACGTCGACGAGCAGAGGACGTCAACTACAACAAGCATATTGTTTTCACGAATGAAGACCTAATGGTAGTAAGGACCCCACATCATGATGACTTAGTCATTACACTCAGGATAGCCAACTTTGGCATCGGCAGGCTGCTCGTCGATCAAGGAAGCTCATCCGAAGTAATGTACATCGACTAGTTCAGGAAATTGAAGTTGAGCGTCGCCGACCTAAAGGGAGCTAATGTTCCTCTGGTCGGCTTCACTGGAAAAATGACCATGCCCCAGGGGCAAAATAGTACTGCCAGTGCGCGCTGGAAATGTTTCCAAGATGATCGAGTTTTTGGTGGTCGACATTGATTCACCGTATCAGGCCATCCTCGGTGGGGGATGGCTTCATGCGATGAAGGCAGTCTCCTCGACCTACCATCAGAAGCTCAAATATGTTACCGAGCGAGGAGTCATGGAGATACATGGCGACCAAACGATGGCAAGGAAGTGCTTCATAGCGGCCATCTGACCAAAGCCAGAGAAAAAAGACGATCAACCCAGCAAGAAAGTGGAGGAAGGTGCAATTCCTTCCAAATAGCAATTAAAATATGGAAGGCCTGGAGTGGAAGAGACCAGGCTCTTCCCCTCCGAGTGTGTCGTCAAGGACCTGGTAGAAGTGGCGGTTAGGGAAGGCGACAATAGCAGAGTCTTCCTGATCGGAGCGTCACTCACCGACCAAGAGCAAAAGGAGTTGTCGACCTTACTCAGAATCAACATAGATGTTTTTGCTTGGGAACCTTATGAGTTGCTAGGAATAGATCCCAATATGGTCTGCCATCAGTTGCATGTCGATCCCATGTTCAAGCTGATAACGCAGAAGGCACGACGAACTGCTCCCAAGAAGGCCAGAGCAATAGAAAAAGAAGTAAAAAAACTGCTGGAAGCAGGATCCGTACGGGAAGTACAATTCCCCAAATGGTAATCCAACCCAGTGGTAGTTCTGAAAAGCAACGGAAAGTGGAGAGTTTGCATAGACTTCACTGATCTCAACAAAGCCTGCCCCAATGATAGCTTCCCTCTTCCAAAAATAGACCAACTAGTAGACGCCACCGCAGCTCACGAACGAATGAGTTTCCTGGATGCGTACTCAGGATATCACCAGATTCCCTTGTATGCCCCAGATCAGGACAAAACGGCGTTTATCACGACTTTTGGTTTATATTGTTACAAGGTCATGCCTTTTGGGCTCAAAAATGCAGGGGCAACCTATCAGAGGCTAGTTACTAAAATGTTCAGGAATCAAATGGGAGACACAATGGAGGTCTACATCGACGACATGCTCGTAAGAGAAAGGAGAAGGAGAATCACCTCTCGGACCTGTCAAGCACCTTCGAAATCCTCAAGAAGTACCGAATGCAACTTAATGCGAGAAAGTGTTCCTTCGGTGTCCAGTCAGGGAAGTTTCTTGGGTATTTGGTCAGCAAGCGAGGCATAGAGGCTAATCCGGACCAGATTGATGCAATCAACAGAGTGCAACCTCCTCGCATAATTCGGGATGTACAGAAGCTCACTGGGATGCTCGCTGCTCTAAATCGTTTCATTTCTAAATCCTCCAAGAGATGCAAGCCTTTATTCCAACTCTTAAAGGGCAGAAAAGCAGTAGAGTGGAGCCCAGATTGTTCACGAGCATTGGACGAGCTCAAATCCTACCTAAGCACTCCCCCACTGCTTGTCATACCATAGCAAATGGACTCTTTGTACCTCTACCTCTCTGTATCCAGTCATACTGTCAGCTCGGCGCTAATGTGTGAAGTTACAGGAATCCAACATCCCGTCTATTACGCGAGCAAAACCTTATTGGATGCCGAGCAGCGCTACCTACCATTGGAAAAGCTCGCATTCTCCCTAGTAATAGCCTCGAGAAAGCTGAAGCATTACTTCGAAGCTCATACGATCATCGTCCTTACATCACACCCCCTCAAGGCTGTCCTAAGGAAGGCGGATTTGTCAGGCAGACTGTCTAAATGGTCAGTCGAGCTCGACCGGTTTGACATCTAATTTCAACCAAGGACAGCTATCAAGGGTCAAATCCTCGCTGATTTCATAGCTGAATTCACAAGCGAAGAGCCCTCCGACCAGCCTAAGCTAACAGAGCAAAACAACCAAGCTACAGTGGAAAGCTAAAAACTATTCGTTGATGGAGCCTCCAACTCAAAGGGGGCAGGGGTAGGAATTGTTCTCATCACTCCAGAAATCACAGTCCTTGAGCAAGGAATTAGGCTGGGATTTGCAACCTCCAACAACGAAGAAGAATACGAAGACCTAATAGTAGGTCTCCAAAAAGCGCAAACTCTGGGAGCAAAGCGTTTGCAGGTATTCGGCGATTCGCAACTAGTTTCCAACCAGATAAGTGGAGACTATAACGCAAAGGATGAAAGAATGGCAACCTACCTCTCCCTGTTGAAAAACTTAACGACGTGCTTTGAAGAGATCAACATCCAGCAGTTTCCCAGGGGGAAAAACAACCACGATGATGCGTTAGCAGCCCTGAGTTCGGTAGTTGATTCTAGCCTTAAAAGAGTTATCCCTATCGATTTCCTCAGTGGCCCAAGCATTCACCCCAACTGCGAGCTGCCAAACGCGAAACCAATACTCCAATTGGAATCAGCCCCCAGCTGGATAGATCCCTTGAAGGACTATTTGAAGGACAGAACGCTTCCAGTGGATAAGAGAACTGCCCACCAGATAAGAGTCAAAGGTGCTCGCTTTCACTTATCCACATGAGGTGACTTGTATAAAAGATCTTTCTCCGGTCCCTACCTTAGATGCGTCCACCAAGGCGATGTCAAGGCAATGCTTCACGAGCTTCACGAACGAATCTGTGGAATTCATATTGGAGGAAGGTCTCTAGCCTTCCGAGCAATGAAGGAAGGCTATTGGTGGCCATACATGCAAAAGGACTCCGCAGTATATGTCCGCAAATGCCTGAAATGCCAACTTCACGCTCCTATGGTCCACCAGCCCGCCAGCGAATTAAAATCCCTGACCAGCCCCTGGCCTTTCGCCCAATGGGGAATGGACATCGTGGGACCACTGCCCACCGCTGCCGGCAATCGCAAATACCTGTTGGTTGCAACTGACTACTTTACCAAGTGGATCGAGGAAGAACCACTGTCGAACATCCGAGATGCTGACATAATAAGGTTCGTATGGAGGAATGTAATCACTCGATTCAGAATCCCCAGAACCATCATCACTGACAATGGAACACAGTTCGAGAGTGGCCCTTTTCAGTACTTCTGCAACGAACACGGGATCAGGCACCACTTCAGCTCGGTGGCCTACCCTCAAAGCAACGGACAAGCTGAAGCTTCCAACAAAACAGTGATCGCTGGATTGAAGAAGCGGTTAGAGCGAGCCAAAGTTGCATGGGAAACCGAGCTACCGTATATCCTATGTGCATACAGAACGACTCCTAGGCGAGCAACAGGAGACACTCCATTCTCACTAACATATGGTATGGAGGCAATCATCCCACTAGAGGCAGGATTTCCAACAATGAGATCCGACCTTGTCGAACAAGGCCAGAAAGATGAGGCTTTGCTCGCTGAACTCGACCTAGCCGACGAGCGCAGGGAACTTGCCCTAGTGAAACTAGCGAGCTATCAGCAACAGCTTGTGAAGCACTACAGCAAAAGGGTCAACCCGAGGAGATTCAAAGTTGGGGACTATGTTCTAAGAAAGGTCCTGGGCAACACAGTGAAGCCATCAGACGGTAAGCTGGGCCCAAACTGGGAAGGACCTTATAAGATAATTAGAGACGACCTGCAGGGTGCCTATCATTTGGAAACGATGGAGGGCAGGGAGATACCATGAGCATGGAACGCAACTAATCTCAAGAAATTCTATTTTTAGGAATGCTATTATTCAATCTTTTATTGTATTCGTTATGTGAAAGGACAGTTCATTTCCCATCTCACTAATGAAAATCTCTCAGTTGATTACTCTCTAATTAGTAACAGTTATATTTTATTACACATCCCTTCCAAATCACAGGCATAATGGTCGACATAGCAGGGGAACACCCCTCCTCAGGTCATCGTCATGAAGCACGACAGACCTCTTAGCATTGCCCCTGGCAATATATGAATCCCTACAGAGTATTCTTAGGCATCAAACCTACTTTGGTTAAACAAAATCCTGATCGGATGAAGACATCCAATATCAGGTGTATCCTCGCGAATTTCCCTACTTAGGCCTAAGGGAGTGACGACACAACCTAAAAGGTAAAGTGAGGGAAAAATGGTATTCTTGCATTATACTGGACTGGGAGGACACTCGCATGACAAAATAAAAAAGATTATGAAGCAGCGAAAATATTAAAAAATTGGATGAACACGTTTAGTCGGCAAAATTGCCCAAAACGCGAACTTTTCATTAATCCTTTATATTTACAAACAATGATAATACATGTTTAGTCGGCGAAGCTCGCCCAAAGCATTTACATTATCAAAAAGAAAAAAATAACAAAATCTCAAGGAGGTGGAAGTCTCCGAACAAGATAATCAACAACTTTAGCTCTTCTTCCATCATCAGGAGCGGGGGCTAGCTCTTCCACGACCTCATTTGCGTCCAACTCCAATAGTTACCGGGGAATAGCATCAATGGGGATCCATCGATCATACCTCCTGAATGGATTGAGCATCATAGTGGAGGAGGACCTCTCGTGTCGATACCATAACACCGAGTTCCTCGGGACCTGCAGCTCTTTCAGGGCACTCAACCATTCTCTGATAAAGGAAAGTTCCTCGAACTCTGATAGTCTTGTTGGAGCATCCATCCAGCCTTGATCGTATCCATCAGACCACACTTGTCGAGGGCCCTTCTTAAACAAATGCCGTAGTCGGGTGACGTCCCTCTGGAGCCCAGCAGCAGTTACATAAGCTCGCCGAACATCGTCGCGCAGCTCCTCCATCTCCCTCTCACGCTGTTCCTCGACTTCCCTGTTCCTACCCCTGGCACTCCTGCTAGCACGCGGGAGGGGAGGCCGAGAAGCTCGCGACGAAGAAGAGCCTTGCAGGACTGTCGAAACGGTGCTCGACGAATGCTCCTTAAGCTTTAGGACCTCCTTCCTCAAGTCTTAATTCTCCTACTGCAGGAACTCCCCAACCTGGTTAATCTCGGTGGCCTCCAGCAACCTTGCTCTCAGTGCACTGACTTCTTCTTGTACTGAGGCACCGATTTCTTCCATCTCCTGGAGCCTGTCCTTCAGCTTGGCCACCAGCTCGGACTGATCCTTGTATTTTTGGTTCCTTGACTTAGCAAACCTGCAAAGTCTAGCAAAGGCCTCGTGAACAGCAGGGCTTGCATTAGGACCAAGAGTCCTACCCAGTTGGGAGGTAATAGGAATATAATCATCAACATCAACCAACTACAAGTAAAAGAAGGATAAGAGAAAGAGATCAGCATAAACAAAAATAAAGTCTTTTCATTATTAAGGAACGAGGTTACATCAGATTGAAAAAGAAAAAATTACAAAGCAAGCCCTATCAATTAGCAACCTAGGATGGCCTCTTGTCCCTATCAACATCAGCAGGGGCAATACCCTCTGCAGGGGTGTCCTCTGTCCTCTCAACCAAAGGGGTATCAGCAGGAGTCGCCTAAGAAACAGGATCAGTGCCTTCAGCAGTTGGGGCAGGGTCCTCATCTACGACTGGCCTCGGCCCTGGATCGTGCTCGTCAAAAAGTGGAGATGCAACGTCTACTCCAGCGGCCACGAGAGCCTTATTCCATCCTTTCTTGAAGTTCAGACGACTGATATAGCCAATCTGAACGTCAGCGTCCTCATACGCAGCAGCCCAGCCGGAATTATAAGAATCTTCCTTGGCAGTAACAACCTCGGACTCTTTCTTCTCCAACTCTTCAGAGAGAACCCTTTTCTCCTCCAACACAGCTAGTTTTCTCGAGCAAACTAGGTCGTAGGCCTTCCTCAGCTCTTTTAGTTCCGAGATCGCCGCACTTCTCTCCTTATTCGCAATGACAAGGGACAAATCAGACGAGATCCGAGCAGCATCAACAGCCTTAAAACTAGCCTCGAGCTCCTTACCCTTCAGCTTCAGAGTAGAGTTTTCTTGCTCCAGTTCACCATTCTTCTTCACCAGCTCGTCGCGTGAGCGATACAGCACAGCGAAGTCAGTAACGAACTACGAAAAAGAAGAAGATATAAGAAGAGGAAAGCAAGAGAAGTCAGCAAAACATGAGAGGAAAAGAAACCTTACCAGAGCAAGCCTCTGACTAGACTGAAGGGCCAGATGCTCCGAACCTATTGCCCGTTGGCGATCAGCCGGGAGGACAGCTCTCTCAAGTATAGCTGGAGCTAGCTGAGGGGAGATTGCCACGAAAGCTCCCTCTGGCAGAGCGGACACTGGAACTAAGGCCTGCTAGGCCTTCATCCTTTCCTCAGCTCTCCTCTTCTCCTCCTCCTTCTCGCTCTCTCTCTTCTTCTTCTCCTCGACCCTTTTCCTTTCTTCCACCGTATTCTTCTCCTCCTCATTCTTTCTCTCCCTCTCTTTGACCTGCTCTTCTTCTCTCCTCTTCCTCTCTTGCTCCTGAGAGGAAGGCCGAGAACCTGTAGCCATAAACCCAGATGCATACTTCTATTTCTTTGACCTTTGAGCGAGGAACACATGGTCATCATCATCATCAGCTCTGATCATGTTCTTCCTTAGAGGCATATCTTCACCAGAACTGCTGGAAGTACTCGAAGATCCTTGAGCCTTAGAAGCCTCCTCAGAATCAGAAAAGCTGCTACTATCAGAGCTCCCTTCACCGATTTTACCCACAGGCTGCTCTCTTCTTCGTCCAACGGTATCGGCTCAGCAGTAGTCTCTCCCAAAGAATCAAACTCTGGTACACTGTCCACAGGCCGTGCTATGAAGCTAGAGCCTACGTTCTTATACTCTAACAATAAAGCGGCAGATCTAGGATGCTCGCCGTCACCCAAAGGCTCTCTGATGTTCCAAACTTTAACCAACTCAGAAATTCGGACCTCGGTGAGGGCAGGCTCCAAGTTATTCGACCTCGCTATAGAAGAAAAAATAAAGAGGAGTTAGAAAAGTCATAAATCAGTAGAGATTGAAATAATAGTATGATATCTACCTATATATTCTTCCCCATAAAAGGGAACAGTGAACCTCTCAGACCTCGACCCTTCAGATTGGGGAGAGAACTGCCAATTCCTAACAAGAAAACCTTCCTGCCAGTAGTCCTTATGGGAATCAGGTAGATTTACTACCAATACCCTATCAGGGCTCCTAGCTTTGAGGTATAGGACACCTGAACTAGTTCGAGAGAATGAGTAATAAAAGCAGACCTCGGCGAGCCCTAACCTTGTGCCATACAGTTGATTTATCCTATGCACGCCGTTCACTATTTTCCACACATTGGGCGAACATTGTGCAGGTACAATACTAAAATAGCTAAATAAATGCAGGAAGAGATCATTAGGGGGAAAAGTAAGTCCCCCTTGGGAAAGAAACAAAGCATGGATCCAGTGGGCATCCTCTATATCCCTAACGTTCCTAGGAGGCGAGGCACAACACTCAATCTCTATCCACTCAGGAATATTGTAGAATTTTCTAAATTCCGAGATTGACCTATTTCCAATCTTCGCCATTGGAAAATACAAGAAAAGCTACAAACCAAAGAGAAAATTCAAAAGGCACGAGAAACTTACAAGACAGAAGATCAGGTCAAATGGCGAATAAGACACGAGAATGGAGATCGAAAGTAGAAGATACGAAGCGCAAGAGTTCTCAGAAGATAGAAGAGTGATGGAAAAGCTGAAACGACGAAAAGAAATGAGCCTTATTCCAACAAACCTTCAAAATCTAATCATATCGCACAGCAAGCGAAGCGACTGCCACCAAAAATCGGCTCTACAGCTCCCGAGGAATTACAACACAACTATTATAGCTAATCACTTAAATCTATTGGGCCCACATGCAAGGCACAACAAATTTAGGGGCAATTGTGGGTACCCGGAATTTAGTACTATAGGCCTGGATGAGTAGCCCAGCCCTAGCGGCCCAAAGTCCAGGCCTCTCATCTTTTGCATTGATCCAATCTCCCCACGATCCCATGAAGGGAAGTTATAGGGGATCACGATCCCATGAAGGGAAGTTATAGGGAAGATGGCTAATATGGAGGAATCCATCATCTACACTAACTAACCTACACATATATAAATTAAACCCCAGGTCCGGGGCAAAGGAAAAGTTGTAATCTATGTACTCATTTCCCAAAATATTGAGAAATAATACTGACTGCACCACCGTGGACGTAGGCATCTCTTTGCTGAACCACGTATATCCGTTGTTGTGTGATTGACGTTTTATTTGTTCTTTCTTGGTCATTACTTCTCTCATATTTATTTGTGTTGCCTAATCATTGTCTCCACAACACCCATTTGTTTAGTTTATTCCAAGTACCTATTAATATATCATTGCTTGGAGAGTTTTGGCACCTGGTTTTCTCTACACCAACAAGGAGAGAGTTTGGGTACTTCTCTACCCCCCAAAGGAGAAAATTTTGTTGCGGTGTTCTCACTCAAAGAAGGGCTTCGCGTGTGGGTTGATGGTGACCATAGCCCCATCGGTGGAGTCCGAGACTATGGAGGATTCCACGGTTATTCACTAGGCGGAGGTTGAAGACCGAAGTAGCGCGTCAAGGCTTGGACGGTCTCAAGTCAGTTTGTGTAAGTCCTCTTATGTCGAGGCTTTGTAAAAACTACCATACTTAGTGAATTCGTAGCTAGGGCTATCCGAGGTTTTTCCCATTTGGGTTTTCCTCGTACATCAGTGCGTCGTGTGATATTGTTTAATTTTTTCTTGCTTAAATCACGTAGATGCATGCTTAGGTAATTCAAGATAAATTTGGTTTAATTATCATACTTATGTTCTTTGGTGTTAAAATATATTTGGGTGAAATTGAAATTAATTCAATTCAAAGATAATTTATTTTTGTAAAATTTGGTTTGGCCTAATTTGAAAAAATGAATTAATCTTGTTAGGCAAATTTCTAGGACTTAAATTGAAATATTTGGTTTAAGTGAAAAATCCATATGTTGTTTAATTTACTCAATTTGTGTTTCGTTTAATTTTAATTTGAAAGAAATTAAAATTTGTTCTAAGTTGTTTATGTGTTTGAACCATCTTTATTACGCACTTTAAGGAAATTCATTTTAAAATTTTTAAAATTGGGGGCCTATCGCACTTTCACCATAACTAATCCTTCTTTAGAACCTTCACCATAGCAAGAACGTTGATCTATCCCTACTTATAACCAAACTTACGAGCATGGTGAAGATCTTTCCCCATGTATATGAGGGCCTCATCATAACTATCCATTTAGACAGTGCAAGATTGTTTATGAAATTGATATGTGAGGTGATCAACCTTCTCACTTATCCTCTTAATTTAGGAAAACTAATTTTTAATGATCACAGCCTGCTCGAGTAGAGTCTTATTGGTCCTCTCTTCCTCTACAGACTGGGAAGTTCCCTCTATTACTGAGAGGGCTGGACATTTACTTTCTTTATTCTCGCTAACTCCTCCTTTAAGAGAGGATTATCTTCTTCTAAGAACAAAACTCCCTTATTTTGTTCGATGGACCTGGGCTTCCTGAGACCTTTAAGATCCAATCATAAGGTATTGTTCTTTTACTCTAGCGTTGTGAAAACTTCCCTAGTGATAATCACTTCAGCATTGAGAATAAACTATTTCCTGGAGTAAATAGATGCCAAAGAAAGTAGTTTCTGGTCGAAGAAACTATTTTTCTATAGCTCAGCTAATTTCTTCTCATGAACGTTCTAAATATTTATCAGGGATTCCTTAAGGACCTTTTAAATATTGAAGATCATGTCATGATATAAGGCATTATCCGTAACTGTCTGGTGAAAAAAATGATAGACTTAAGTATAATTATTGGGCCTGAGAAGATGCATCAGAACTAAGTAACTCCTCGATCTTGTCCTCCTAAATCTCATCATGACTAGCGGCGAACAACCGTCTATGTCTCTCTTAAAAGTCATTTTGGATGGCTACCAGAAATGCCAGTCTTATATTAAATTGCAAAGTAGGTGAGTGGATGTAAGAATTTGTCGAGAAAAAGAACTTACATGAATTTATCTAGGACAATAATAGAAAGAAACCAAACTCTCATTTCATTGTAAAGGGAGTTACAATGGGGTAATCCCCTTATATTGATAGTAGATAAAAATGAGAAAAATAAAAAAAAAACATTCCTAGAAGGATGATGGGATCTATTTTTCCACCTTTTCCTTATTTGTAGTGGCATGACCCTCAATCTTCTCAATGACCGCCAATGGTTCCTTGCCATCAGCAGGCCGAACTCTTCATCATCAATAATTTCTTCATTAATCTGAGGAGGAGTACCAAGAATGTGTAGTTAAATAAGGTCGAACTCCTTGATAGTTCCAGTCTGGATAAGGGATAAATCCCAACCATTCTTAAAGAACACTTTCTTCAAGTAGTCGATCTGCATTAAAGCGTTGGCAAAGGACTTGCTCCAGTCCTTTGTGAAGGCCTCTTCCTTAGCTTTAGCCACAGATGCCAAAACTTGCTCGACCTTAGTTTTCGCCATCTCGTCCATAGATCTAGCATCATCTTCCTCCTTTTTTGACTTTTTAGTGGTAACAAAATATTATCCACACTACCTTATCCTCCTCTAATGTATGGACCATATCTTTTAATTTTTTTCATTCTCCTTTATCTGGTCCTCATTAGTGTGATAAGCAGCCTCTAAGGATTTTAGCATCTCGTTAAAGGCGACCTCACCATCAGAGGATGACTCATTTATCTTGTCATTCCTTGTCAGAAGATTCTCGTAGACGATCAATAACCACGAAATAAATAGGCCGAAAATGACATTGGAAAATATAATGGAAGAAGTATAAAGGAAATTATACAATGAGTGATCAACTTATAAGGGAAAGATTATGATCTTCTCTATCTAACAATCTGGAGGGAGGGATAGAGGATGAAATTGTTCGGTCAACAGGAAGGATCCCATAGTTGTTTAAGCTGTGACCAACCTTAGGGTAAGAAATAATGGACTGGGCAGTACCCTTATCCTTGTTAGAAAATTTCTTTCTAACAATATTAACTGGAAGAGGTGGATCCTTTCTCATCCTCTTAGATATGGATTCACGGTCCTTCATAGGAGATGTATCCAAAATTAGAGGATTGCTAGAACCTCTAACTTCGGACCTCTTGCTCATTGAACAAGTAGGTAAGGGCGACCTCACACCAACATGGGAGGCAATCAGACTGGTGATCTTTCAATTCACCATATTTCTTGAGAAAACACTTACACTCACCAAAGAAACGTCCAAAGGTTCAAATGATGAAGTAGTTGTCTCTTTAGAAAAAAATTATCCTTATATAGGGGAGGACTTTGAACCAAGCTCAGGAGAATCAGATGTTGATTCTTCTAGGTCTTCTAAAGGGATTGGGGAGACTTTTCATTCCTCAGCAGGGTTTTCCATAAAAGAAGTTATCATTCTCTTATACCCCAATAAAAAATATTTGAATGCCTAGTCTTTGTTTAATGGACCACATAGTCTCAAGGTCGGTAAAATTGACGTTGGCGTCATGAGGAAGTTTCTTCTTGCACTTCGCTGTAAAATAAAAATAAGCTCACAAAATCTGCATCAATAAGAAAATGCCAACTGAGACAGGGATATTTAAATTAATTTCCTAATCTATTCCTATGCCTTCTCAAGGGAATATTCTCCCCTTATTTGGTCTACCCTCAAGAAGATGAGATAATTTCAAATTCTTCATGATCAAACCATGATCCCAATAATCCTTATTAGAATCAGGGAGGCTCGAAACTAAAGATCCTTTTAAAAAACTCATCTTTATGTAATAAATGTTTTCATTGGTGGTAACCTAATTGTAGAAGTGCATCAACTATTTGATTCCAATGTGGGTCCTATAAAGTTCATTAATGTGGTATACCCCATTAACGATCCCTCAAGTATTTGGAGAAACTTGTCCGAGGATCATATTATAATACTAGAAAAATTCTAGAAATAAGGGTTTGGGTGAAAAAGTGACCCCATAGTTCACAATAAATATGGAGGGAAATGAATGACCCTCAGTAAAAGCACAAAGGTCTGAAGCCTCATTTAATAGTTCATTTATTACCTATGGAGGAATTTCATGTGTTACCCTAGATGCCTCTAATGAACTCTCATCAACGGAGTAAACCATTTTTTAGTTAGAATGGGAAATACTTACACAAAGTAAAGTGAACAATAAAAATAGAAGCTTTATAATGAAAAGAAGCACACAATAAGCTCTCACGATGGATGGAAAACTTAGAGATAAAGAAAGCCCCATAACTCACAATGAGCAATGGGGTGGGAATTGACACTTTATCTAAACGACATCTTCACAGTTTCCCAAGTCTAATGATAATTAAACATAACTGACACTTCGTTTTTGATGGAGGCTCACCACCATATGTGGTTTACTACCAACGTACAACTAGAGTAGTTAGCTTATCAAAACATGCCTATATTTACAAAACTGGCAATAAACTGGCAGGATAAAAATTTCTAATATGCCAACTTTCTGAGATCGCCAACCAACCCAACGTCTCGTTGACAAGGTCCTGAATAAAGATAGTGAACCAAATTCTACGAGGCCGATCAACTCCTACCACTTCACACTTCATCCATTCATTTCACAATCTCAGCCACTCTTACGATCTAATTCTCTAGAGAAACTGCTACATGTTTGAATCGATAATGAAGTCTTAGGGGATTTTGTTGTACCATAATATAGGACATAGAATGGACCAATAATATTATGACACCTGTTATCAGAAGGTTCTTAGCCTACTCATTAAACTTAGCTAGTGGTAATTAATCTGGTCAGTTTAGTGATATTCCTAGTTAGCTGGATAGCAAACCACCATATGCTGATGTTAGCAGATAGCGTAACCAAGGTACATGTGAGTCACATGATAGAATACGAACAACCCACTTGCACTAATACGCACATGGATTATCCTATGTGATGGCCCACCTTTTTAGAAGGTTGTAACTAAATCATCATTAGCTGACTCCTAGAATGTATAAAGGTATAACTGCCTGACCTATAAAGTCACTCCACCTATCCCACTACCCGCTCTCCTATAGATATCACGCAATCCCACTTGAGGAAAGAGGAAAAAATTGATATACTTAATTTCCATACAAATAGAATCTAGAGCGAATCCTTAGAGCTTTTGTTCACTTTTTTGACGAGTTATGTCAAATTGAATATCATATACCTTCACAGAGCTTGTGGATGTAGGCACCATATTATGCCAAACCACGTTAATCCATTGTCTTATTCTCTGTTTCTCATTTATCTCTTATTTGACAAGTCTAAAATGATAATGTATTTATTTGTTATTATTTATTATTTGTATTTAGTAACTAAGACTCGTAAATCCACATACCAATTTTACACGATAACATCCATATAGTTATTACTTTGATTATTATGGGTGCAATCTAATTCATTAGGTCTAAATCTTCGCAACTTTAGTAATTGTTATTGGGATATGTTTGAGATCATATTTTTGAGGAATCTGTGTTTGAGAGATATCCTAGATTGTGATACCACCTTGCTAAACTTATAAGATTTGATTCCACGTATAAACACAGACGATGGATTTTATAATCCCGTGGAGGATCAAATAAGTTAAGTTTGAGATTAAGAAGTAAAGAAAACATTGGTGAAAAATTATTGGAGGAAAACTGAATTCCACCAAACGAGTATTGTATATTTTATGTGAATCATCATATTATGCACAGTCTAACTTTGCAAACAAAGACCTCGTTAACCCGAGAGATTTTGAGATAATTAAGTTCGAGTGCAATCATGATTATTTAGTAGAATTGATTGCGATTAAATGGAGAAAGAAAATAAATTACGAGAATATAATTTCGGATTTTCACATACCTACTTGGAACCGAGCTTAATTATTTAGTCTTAGGTCCCTAGTATAGTCTATTACCCAAATAGTAGACCCAAACTCTCTGAAAACCTAGTTTAACCCAAGTCCATGTCTTATACATATTTATATTGGTGTAAGCTAGTGGTTTAAGTATCATATCCACTATGAAGGGTTAGAGAGGGAGAGGAAAAATACTATTCACATTGTTTTGAAGGATTGAGGAGAGAAAAAGTTATTTCTTTCATATTTCAAAATATTTTCATCTCCGAGCACAAGCTCACTTTTGGTGGATCATATACTAGAAGATTCTAGTCTTTCGATAAATTCATGCAAGGTTTTTGGAGACCGTGGTAGGGCAGCAAGATCATCATTTTCATAAACATATTTCTCCTCATTTAGATCCTTAACAATATTTGCAAATATATCATGATTATAAATCCTAGTTTTATACCTTATACCTTATACCTAGTCATTTCTTTCATTCTCTAGTGTATGATCAATTGATGTTTTTGGCATGAAATATTTCCACCTTTTATGTTAATTGATAACGTGTAAATATTTCATATTTATCCCTTTAGTTTCGGTCCTTTTATGATCCCGTGCATCATAATTAACTTGAATTATCTCATATTTATGCTACTAGACCTTTTTGGCAAGTATTTGTTGTTTTGTGTATTTCTCGTGTTTTTAGATGTATTTCATGGAAGTCAATGAGGGAGAGAAACTGAAAAAGTGAAAGAAACAAAGAAAGGGAGTTGAAGGGAATTTTCATAATTTTTTAACCTTATGCTAGACATTGGACCAACTGGAACATTGAAGAGCTTTAATTCACATGAATACTTGAAAAAACGGCACCTCAATCCCATCTACGGTGAAGAAGTTATGCTTGTTTGATACTGAGAAGAAAATCTAATGGCAAAATTGTAAATAAGAAATTTTTGAGCACACAAGGCATCACTTAGAAAGAGACTAGGATCGAACCATTGTTCGAATCGGTTCGCAACTAGTCACTCCCAGAAACGTGACAAAAAATTTCATGCTTAAAAACCGTGACAATTTACTAGAAGCGGGATTTTTATTTTGGCCCTATTTTTTAGCCTAGAGAGTTTTATGTTCTGCGAACTCTTCTAAACGACTTCCAACAAATATATTTAGTCACCAGGATTCTTTAAAGAAGTAGGGGATTGATGGAAAAGATCTTTATCAAGGAGGAACAAATAGGAGAATAATTTACATGTTTTGCACTGTCATTTTAAAAGCTTTTTCGATTCCTTTTCAGGTTTTGATTTCTTCTTGCATGTTTATCTACTTCTATCTTGGTAACCTTAAATTCCAGCACTCTTATTATTATTTCGTTATGTTTCCATGCATGTTAATGGGTTCTTATGTTGAAATTTATAATATCATATCCAACTAGATATTTATAAGGTTAGGGTACATGAACCCAACCTAGGTTAATGAGTTGAATCTAAAACTGGATGAAATTATATAGATAATTCATAGGTTTGATATTTGTTGAAACAAGTATTATTGGTCTCTTAAATTCATTTTCCCTTGGTAATCGGAGTGTTTGAGGGTGTAATATGTGTGTCAACAATCTTATCCTACACGTTAAATTATTTATGGACTAGACATTCTGCAGAGTAAAATTCTCATATGTTTAGTGCTTTTAAAAATTTAGGGCCTATTTGGTTTGTAACTTTAATTCTATTTTTTGCGTTTTAATAAACTTATAATAAAAATTTGCGTTTGTCAACCTGGTTTTGTACACTGAATTATAATATTTATGTGTTATAATCAAGTTTTTCATAAATCAGGTTGACGGTGTTTTATACCTTATGTTTTTTATTTTTCAACTCAAAATTATTCATTCGTAATATTTTAATGCATCTATACCTTAATATAGAATATACATACATAATACATTAATATGTGTGTAATTATTATAAATAAAAAATATATATGTACATGTACACAAAATTATTGATAGAATAATATAAAGATAATAATATTATCAATAGATACATAATACAGATATATAGATCTATACATGTATTATCAATGTACGGAATAATAGAAAATATACATATAGTACATAAGTATTAAAAATTATTATCTGAAAAGTGGAAGGACCCCCGATTTTAAATTTTCAAAATGAATTTCCTACAAGTGGGGAATAAAGATGGTTCAAGACAACACACACAAACTATAAATTTTAATTTCGTAAAACAAATTAAAATTAAACTCAACTCAAAGTGAAATTAAATTAAATTACTCATAAAAATGTCACTTAAACCAAATTAATTTAATTATCAAGATTAAATAACTTAGGCAAGAATATTATCCAATTAATTTATTCCCAACTTGAATTAAATTTACCCACATAATTAAACATGAACCATTTTAATCAAGAACGTGAATTAAACTCAATTTTATCTTTTTACCCTAAGCATGAGTTCTAAGTGATTTTTGCAAATGATAAAATAAATTCACAATACCACAAAATGGCGATGTACGAGAAAAAACCCAAATCGAGAAGAAAAATCTCGGACCACCCTGGCCTAACAAATTCACTATGTATGGTATGAATTTTACAAAGACTCGAAAAGAGGACTTACACAACCGACTCAACTCCATTCAATCCTTGACGTGCTCCTTAGATCTTCAATCTCCGCATAGAGAATAATCCCGGAGTCCACCGTAACCTTGGAGTCCACCAATAGAGACCAAGCAACCATCAACCACACATGGTTCCTTTCACCATGAGAATGCCGCAGAGAAAATAAGTATTCTTCTTCTTTGAGGGATGTAGAAGTAAACCCAAACTTCTCCTTTTATTAGTAGAGATGAACCAATGATGCCAAACAACAAGCACTTAGAAATACATATATGTGAACACATACTTGGATAAACAAACTAAACTACGGGTGTAAACTCATGCGTATGAGAAAATTTTCTAGATAAATTTTACACATGAAAACTGGGACTTTTGTTTTTAAAAATTTTCTCTCAAAAGGCTCTCAAAGATGTCACAAAAGTCTTGGAGCAAATCTGGCCCGAAGTTGGTTTAAAACTAACAAAAGATAGTGGGACAAAGTACTGGAAAAATGGGATAAAACTGCCAAACTATTCCCGCCCAGAAATCTTGTTCGAACGATTTTTCGTTCGAAGGACATTTCGTTCAAACGACATTTCGTTCGAACGACCCAACTAACGATAGTCTAGTGTAAAATTTGTAAATTCATTAGTAAACTCGTCAGAATTCTCGTTCGAACGACAATTCAAACAATATTCCAGTTGCCAAACTAGGAACTCGTTGGTAAAGCCTCGTTCGAACGAACTTAGTGTTCGAACGACATTCTCGTTCGAACGACAATTTTGAACGAAATCCCAAAATGAATATTTTCATATAAGCCCAAAATATTTCTTAAATTTATTTTAAAATATAAGAAATACACCCAATAAAATTATTCGGAGTATCCTACATATATACATAGTTTGCATTCATACCTTTGGAGACAATGGAATACGGTGATGTTGATGACGCATAAACTAGTCACAAGAAACCTACAATTGATGTTCACTTGAAATGTTGTCCGCTACGTCTTTAACTTTACATGACAAAGGCTTGACAAGATACACCATGAACAGTATCCTATGACTCAAATGTTTTTGTTAGGAATTGAGCCAACACTACATTAAGACTCAATTGGAGACTTATGTCCTTACAAATCTCCCCCTTTGGCTATTCCGGGACAAAAACCAAAACAAGCTCCTATAGGGCCATCAAGCTCTACTAGACTCAAAAACTTCCCACCCAAAAATAAAAAATAAGAGGCTTGACTCAAAGACCACTTAGGATAAATAGCTTTGCCGATGAAAGTTGCCACTCACTACAAGAAAAATGGTCATTTGTGTCAGTCAAAAACTGACATAAATGACCATTTATGTCAGTTTTAGAAATTTTCAAAACTGACATATAAAGCCCTGACATAAATGTTCGTAAAACTGTCATAAATAAGATCACATTTATCTGAATTTTTAAGAACAAACATAAAAACTACCGTATTCACCATGTTTTTAATCACATTTTCATGAAAAATGGCATAAATAACATCACATTTATGTCAATTTTAATAATTTTATGAGAGTTTTATCAAAATTGACATAAATGTTGATATAAAAATTAAAAAAAAAATCATTACTCCATCAATAGACAACTATTATTTGAGGTAATAAAAAGTCAAACAACATTCAAATAGTTTAGATTCTTTAAACAAATTCACATATAACTTCAAATATACAATATTCATTAAAGAAATTCACATTGTTCCTCAAATAAATAAAGTGTCAATTTGAAAAAAAAAATGGGCAGAGTCTCCTTTGTTCATTGAACTATCCACCCAAGGGGTAACAACCAATCCAACAAAATGTAAAATTGAAATACAGGGAAATCTTTTAAGAATTCCCCTTACAAAACGTAATTGCATCCATCTTTAAATCAACACTTAGCAGTGCTCGATCAATTTTCACTTGCCAGTGCTTGGTCCGTTTGGTTTCACTTGCCAGTGCTTGGTTTTGCTGCTGCTGGTCTGCTTTCAGTCATCGGGTTGCTGGTTCATTCTACCCCATTTGTTATCGGGTTTATCTTGCATTAGTAAAAATCAAAGAAATAAAAAAATGGGTAAAAATGGAATACATAAACTGTAGGATCCTTACCTGAGAAAAAATTAAACATACAAGTAAGCATTATAAGATGAATACATAAACTATGTATTTGAAAGTAAAAGAGGGGAACCGAGAGTATACATGATGGTGTTGATGAAAGCATGATCCATAAACTGTGTAATTAAAATTTTGACCTTGAACATGCATTGTTTAATAAACAGAGAATACACTTCGTAATTCGAAAGAGCATAGAATGTGTTATTGGACATGAATAAGTGTGTTTAAAAACTAAACAAGGTGAGAAAGTAATTAGCATAAATAGAAATATCAATCATAACTAGTGAGATTTCAATCAACGTTATCTAGTCGCCCCTGTGTTTGATGTTAGAATGTTGTCAATTGACAAAGCAAGAACAATAGTTCGTAAGAAACTAGAAGAAACAAAGTTAGATACTGAAGTGGCTAACCAGAACAAACACATAGTAAAGTTAGTGAATCATCTATCTCGTGAGTTAATCGAAGTGAAATAGTTTAGACACATCCTACTAAAACAATTTAGGACAGTGGATTTGGGTCAGTGGATTGGGTGGATTATGGGTTTACCAAATCTATCAGATATTCAGGGACATTTAACATCTAATATTGTCAAAGAAGTATGCGTGTTCTCTCATCTTCTGATTCTAACATGTTGACTGTATCTGTTTACAATCTTATAAGGTGAATTATGGATTTTCTTGTGGCTTTTATATGGCTTCCTTGTGGACTACATATCAACATTGAGTTTAAATAATCCTATTTGAAAAAAAAAGAAGATAAAAGACAGTATATTTTGGCCACTTTTCTCCATTATTCGACTTCCTTTAGTTTTAACTCTCCAACTCGGTGCATGGATAAGAAATTCAGGTTCTGGAACCATTAGTGGAGCTACTATAGCATCTTCATATGTTGGTTTGGTATATATAGTTCCATTTCACATGTATTTGAGCTAACAAATTAAAATTAATAATAAGAATAGAGTAGGAGTGAAAACCTTGAATGGTTCATTATTAGTTCGCAACTTAATTCCAGGTAGAAAATTCAACCAAACCAGGAATCCTTATAGTTTTAAATGTGGGTTGAAGTTAACTTTCGTTGTGATTAGTGGCATCTATATGAATAGGACTAACAACAAAAATCTAAAATTCTTGGGATCAACAACTAACGATTCTTAAAAAGTTGGATTAAATCCCAACAACTCCATATATATAACATCTATATAACTGTTATATATATATGCAGTATGTATAACATCTATATAGCTGTTTGAAAGATAACTATGTTAAGAATATGAGAATTGCTAATTACATTTCGTAGTTGAAGAATAAGGACAGACCTCTAATCACTGGGCCAAATGAGATTAAAAATTATGTTGAAGAATAAGGACAGACCCCTATGGTCAACAATGGTGAATACCAAGTAACTTTTTGAGTTTATATTAGTGTCTTATATTATAACATCACAATGTTTTGCTAACAGGGCATGCGCTACTCTAAGTCTCAGCAATTATATATGTATATACTAGTACATGCCCGTGCCTGAAGGCATAATGAAATTTTTTCAAAGTACGTAATCGTAAAATGACAAAAACTATTTGTATTTGTTTAGTAATCATGACCACGACAATCTTAAATGACAACTAATCCCGCAATAGTACACAAATCTTCATGGATTTAGTGTTAAAATCCTAAAACAGTCGACTATTTCATTATTTGTATCGGTTCAATCAAACATAAGTAATTCAGCATAAGGATTTAGTGTTGAAACCAACCAATGATTAATTCAGCATAAGGAACATATAAAGTAAATCTAAAATGAGATGAAATTGATATACATGAGGTGCAATTTCTTCTACAACAAATTGTTTCCCAATAATAGGGTAATCAAGCTTAACATTGCCATAATCGTCTCGTACCACAGTTTAGGAAACTCTCTTAGACTCCTCAATAACATCCGACATTTTCCTCCCAATAAACCTCTGCATCGAGAAAAAACAGCCTGCCGTTTCCCAATCTGACCAACTAATATATCGACGTTTATAATTTATGGTTGCCGACATGGTGGTCGCCCAAAGATCTGTGGATTTGTGTGTGAGATGTTTGCGCCTTTGCGCGAGAGCGGAAAACTCAGTTGGCTCAAATAATTGTTAATTCGGCTGCCTGGTTGGTCCACTTCAACCAGTAGTTTCATTTCTTCACGAATGATCTCCATTGTATCCTTAACTTCTTTTCTATGAGAGTATCCCTTTTCGTTGGTGATGGTGATCTTCTTCTTCTGGACGGTGGTCTTGTCCTCAGTAGAGGCACTTAAATTACCGTTCATATTAATATCAATGAAAACTATGACACCTTCAGGAGTTTGAAGACCAAGGCAACAGCCTCATCGGGATTGATGCTCTTGTAGATCGCTTGCAGAGCTCTTTACTGTTGCGTGAATATTTCATCTGAAATAGAATATGAAAAACATTTTATTATTCTTTAAAATCCCACTAAGGAAAAAGAAAAGAATTAGAAATTGACAACATGAATGGCAACATTATAATTTACTGTTTTTACTGCTGCTACTACATCTACATCTACTACGGTTATAGCTGCTATAATAACTCACTGCTACACAGGACTTAATTTTTGATTGTTGATCTATTTCAGTATATGTTACTGCTTAATTTTTTTATTGTTGATCTATTTCAGTATATGTTACTGCTAGTTGTTCCCCCTCCATGGTAAGACACCTTCCCCATTAATATTGATCCACATTTCCACCTTAATTTAGTAGCAATGTTGTTCACAAATCAAAATTTGAATCAGCAAAATAATTTGCAAATGAGTTCTTGCAAAATAATCAGCTAGATTTGTATCAACTGGATTTGCAAAATAATTAGTTGGGTTTGAAAAATAGTCAGTAAGATTTGAATCAACTGGATAATCATAAAAATAAAATAAAATTCCTACTTAAACAAATAGAGTTCATTAGACATTAAGTAGGGAACCTATTAATAAAAAAAAGACAATACCTACGAAGTAGTACATCCATAACACAAAATTTCACTATACACTCATATGTAACATCATACATTATAAATTATACAACCATACATATTCATTAGACATTCATACACATTAAAAAGATCAACAAAAAAGCATTTAATAATGCCAATAAATAGGAGTACCATAAATAGAAAAGATTCCTACAAACACAAAGTTAGTTACAAAACCTCAAATTATATTCATGATTTTAACTCAGCAATCTAAGATAATAAATTCTATAAATGAAATAAAACACTGACATTGAAATTAGGAAAAACACTTTATCCTTAATTGTGTAGCATGATTGTGCTTTGGCTTTGTTTGCTGTTGCTGCACAATTAAGGATAAAGAGCTACACAATTGAAACCGAGGTCCATGAATTGTTTGTTGTGTATCATGATTTGGCAGGCCAATTTTTTTATGAGGGTGAGGTCCATGACTTGTTTGTTGCTGCTGGACCAAACACTTTATCCTCATAAAGTGTTTTTTCCTAATTTCATTGAAATTATAAAACCTCAAATTATTTTCATGATTTGGCTTTAACTAAAAGATCCAAAGACAAATCACTCCAATAAAATTTGAAAGAAGTCATGAACCTCACCCTCATAAAAAATTGGCCTGTTGTAGCAAAGAAGTACCTTAGTCCTAAATTGTGCTAAATTGTGCTAAGTTCAAACAGAGTTTCATTCTAGGAGAAGCATAATTTCGCAATGAATTAGAGAACCAAAAAGAAAGAGAGGGAGAGTAATGGACGATGCAGAATATAGTACAAATAAAAAAAAAATATTGAACTATATTTGTACTGTCCAAACCTTCCTCACAAATGACATAAATGATGATGGAGGTATCCCGGGTTTTGATGTGTTTGTTGTTGAGATCTTGATGTTTTCAGTCCTAAGAGAATAGCGAGCACTTTTTGAGGCATTCAATGTTTCATTTGTAGCAAATGAAACCTGCAAGAATAACCAACAAAATATTTAGGTCATGTTGTCAGAATAATATATCACAATCAAGGGGAAAATGTAAGCTTACAACACTACATATTGTAGTTTTTTGTTTCTTCGATTAGAAACAGAACATAACAATATGATCAAAGATACAATGCCAGCAAGACAGGAACAAGATGTATACAGTGCACCTATTGAGAAAGTAATTCATTATTGAAAAACATGAAGAACATTATAAGAATTGAACCTCATTACAAGTCTTGTTCATATTCTAATACCCCTCAAAATTCTCTGTATCTACCTTTCTCCATGTTGGCCGATTATTGGGTTTCTAAATTGAGGCTAATGAGATTTAAATTTTATTTGTCATTTAGACTTGAATCACTTGATAAAACCAATTAGATTCAAAAGTTTACAAATTTAATAAGACATCATATTAAATATATTGATTCAATTAAAATATTGATTTCCAACATCATCCTTAAGGACTTAAGAGGTTTGGGCGACATATTAGCACCCACGTGAAGGTTCTTAATTTTTCAAACTTTTATAAAATAAAGGAATGCATGCATTTTTCAATGACGTCATTAAAGGCATCTGATAACTCGTATATGAGTGAAACATTCTCCACTTGTCAGGTTAACATTAATGCACAAACAAAAAGTAATTTTCCATCCAATTTTTGAACTCACCAGTGCAATGGCATAGTCGCATAGACGCTTAAGCCCCTGCAGAAGATATTGATACTGCCCTCAGAAGATCCTGTGGCATATACAAATTGCAATAGAATGAATTCATATAGAACATTTTATAGATATAACAAACAATATAATTGTAAAGAGATATCAATATTCAACAACATATTTGCATCATTTAGAAAAATAGTGCATGCAACTAAGAAATTCCACTTAGTCCACTTTGATAGCATCCTAAGAAAAATTATAAACATCTCATCGGTAGTAACACTTAACATGCATCAAACAACCAACCTTTGAGTTCTTTCTTTTTCAATCTGATGGGAATGAGAGTTTATTTTAGTATTTTCTTGCTTTAATTGTAATTTTCCTTTATTTTAGAGCTTTATTAGTTTTCAAGTATGTTTGGGAGTAATATGTCATTTTTAGATATTAGTTGCCTTCTTTAGTCTTTTGGGTAATAGCTTGTTTAGCAAGCTAACTCTTCCTATAAATAGGCCACTTGGCCCTCATTTGTAATCAACTTTTAATATGGAAAATAGAGAATAGAGAGAAAAAATATTCATTTCTTTAGTTGTTGTTGTTGTTGTTGTTGTGTATAGATGTTGTGTAGATTAGTTGTTGTGTAGAATAACTTCTTCTTTTTACGCTTCTGCACCCTAATTCACATCAAATTGGTATTAGAGACACGTTTGTTCTTGAAACGAGGATGATTATCAAATACAAGTTAGATTAAAAAATGGGACGGCTCCGACTTCATCCTATGTACAATAAGTTCCACCATCAAAACCCTAGAAAACCCTATTGCCATTACCGCTTCTCCAGTAACCTTTGAACAACCCCAAGCCACCACCGAGTGTAACCTCCATAGCAGGCCAACCCCAAACCAAGACCGAACAACCCTAATTCATCCATCCACCACTTTGGGCACATTCCCCACCCCCGGACGAGTCCCTCTAGCCCTTTTACTCCCCTGCCAACCAAGCCTAGTGGTCGGATCTGCCCAAAAAAGAGTTGAAACCTACCCCGCGATAGCCACCGACATATATAGAGACCACCACACCCAATTTTCCTTCGAACGACTATTACCCACCCCTGCTGACCCCGATCACCAACCAGCCTCATCAGGAGTTCTGACCCCCCAATTCAGCCTTAATCAACCTCGGAATAGCCTAGAATTTCCCTCGCAATGGGCCGGAATGTCGCGAAGAGATTTCAGTGCAAGAACTCAACCAAGAAACAAGAAACAAGAAACAATTTCAAGATCCGTCAAAAATTGCAAAATTCACTCAAAAAAACCAAGATTCAAGATCTAACGATTCCATATAATCCAAGATCCATCATATTTGAAACCCCATTCAATTTCAGCAATTAAATCCCAAACCCTATCCTCAAGAAATCCTAAAATCCACTCCATCCCACCACATCACAAACCCTAATCCAATTTTCCCACCACCCACACATCTTCAATAAACTAATCCCCAACCAATTTCTAAAAATTACAATTTAGCCCCTACATTTTCCAATAATTATAAATTTACTCCAAATCTCTCAAGGTCCTACGATTTAATCCCTCCCTCACCCAAATAATGCTTTTCATACAAATTCTCATGGGATGGTACCCAATACGACCTCGATATGAATGCATGTGTCGATTTTGACATGGTTAGTTGTGCTATCATCATGGAACTCCAAAGTCTTCAAGCTTCTTGGGTTGAGACGGATTCATAACTCTCTCAAAAGCTTCACACATTGGTATATAGTGCTTATTATATTAGAGAGTATGAGATGTACCATTAATACCTACATAGATGTCGATCCGAGTATTATGAGATGGAGATACGACGTGAACAATGGATTCGTGCACTAGCAAGATATTTGGTCCCACATTTGGAGTACTTGTCCACCGGTGTACCCCCTCCTACACCCGATGTCATTCCCACATACACCGATGATACTATCTCTTCGAATATGCTTCACGAGGATGTCTCCGAGGTTTTTGAGACCCCGATGATGCTTGATAATGACTTCGCGTTCCTTTCTTGTGATTTTTTCCCCATATTCTAGGAGGATGGATGGATCACTCGTACTCGATATAGGGATTTGGAGACCTTTCAGATTATAGACTTCATTCATATCTTTGGGGTAGAAGATGAGGGGTACTTCCTATGTGATTTTTTCGATTTATTTGTTGAAGATGGTTGGGAGACTCGCATTCATTATCGCGAGGTACAAATATTTGATTTGATGGATTTTTTTCCATTTTTTATTAAAATGATGAGCTTTGTGATGATGGTTTGGTGGTTGTTTCCTATAAGGAGTATATGTCTCATAGGGTGATCACGGTTGGTGTGGAATTTGTGAACCCCTTTCGGGTTCCTTATGAGTATCGCTCTACTACTCATTTACATATTTCGATACTACTCGACTCATTATGGGGAATTTGGATGAAATTTGGCATCATTGGCCTTCACTACATCGATCCTGTGTTGACTCTTCATGTGGACGGATTAGTGGCCGCCTTCATATTCATCGGCCATGACGTAAATTTGTGGTTTCCCTTCAAGACTATTTTGTGAGTCGTTATGTGGAATTCTTTAAAGGACGCCTTCCCTTTCAAGTAGGGGAGCCCGCGGATGATGCCCTCACCCACACTTTTGTCACTCGGGACGAGATCTCTCAAGTAGGGGAGAATGATGGGAATGAGAGTTTATTTTAGTATTTTCTTGCTTTTATTTTAATTTTCCTTTATTTTAGAGCTTTATTAGCTTCCAAGTATGTTTGGGACTAATATGTCATTTTTAGATATTAGTTGCCTTCTTTAGTCTTTTGGGTAATAGCTTGTTTAGGAAGCTAACTCTTCCTATATATAGGCCACTTGGCCCTCATTTGTAATCAATTTTTAATATGGAGAATGGAGAATAGAGAGAGAAAGAAATTCATTTCATTTCTTTAGTTGTTGTTGTGTAGTATATATGTTGTGTAGATTAGTTATTGTGTAGAATAACTTCTTCTTTTTACGTTTTCGCACCCTAATTCACATCACAATCACCCATGTAGTTCTTTGAAGATTTTATGTGGTACATATAAATTCTGAGAGAAACAAAATGTCTCAATGGCCCACTGTATTTCCATATAACAAAAAAGGCTATGCCTCTTGCTTCTAAGAGAGCCAAGGTAGCAGATGAAACTGAAGTGAAGTAAATATTAATTACTATTAGTTGACAGTTTTATAAAACGAACAAAAATGTATCCTAATTAAAGTATTTAACACAATTATCTCACTATTGATACGGTGAAAGGGATTTTTCAACCAAGTGAACAAAAAAATTAAATTAAACCTTTTTTGCTTCTCGCCAAATCAACTATTTTCTTAATGTTTTTACATGATTAAACTAACTAAGTATGCAAAGGCCAATTGACCCAATTCCAATGATCCACCATCAACTTGGGTTTATACCTTTTGCGATCATACTGTGTTGACCACAATAAGCTTAAAGACATGTTTTAAACAATAAAGTACACTACTCCTATCAGAATACTAGGAGCTTGGTAAAATCAGTAAAAGATGATTTGGGCAATGTCGATTGGCCAATTTTCCTATGTGCATTGTGTCGACTGACAGACTTGCATTGTCGTGTGGGTGACTATGCCTTCATAACCAAAATCTAATATGCATACATGAAATCAAAAAATTTATTAGAAAAAATACATATTGACTTAAAAATTAACAAATTTCATACAAAAACTTACAATGTTAATACCAACATTCCATAAAAAACTATCAAATTTCATATATATCCATAAAAATTCATATAAATCCATACAAATTTCATATAAAAAATTATGGTCTACTAATGTGAATACCATTGAACTCCAATATGAAAACTAAACACTTAATATCTGCAAAAGTAAAATAAATATAGGATGCAAACATTAATAATTCGTTGAACTAAAAATTATAAGAGTTAAAACACAAATTGCAGAGGTCATACCTGAGAAACCTTGAAAACCAAAAATCCAAACCAACAACAAATTAGAGAGACACCATATTAGGACATGAGAAATCAAAGGCCAAACAAACCGATGTTCATTTCATTTAAATTTGGGTTGTGTTACCCTTCAACCAATAGAGGAAATTACTTCTTTAAAGTAAAGAAAAACTCATAATAGTAATAAATTACTATTTAAAATCACACACACCCACTCATATGTGTGTTGTCTATATGGCCCAAAAATTTTGAACCCTTAATAATATATCTAGATACAAACCATGTGTGCAATATTCTTGTATATGAAGATAAAAAAAACGGAAAAACACACGAATCAAGCCATATTCTTTACTGATATCAACAAAATCGAAAAAATCCCTAGTGTAAATATAATCTCAATTAAATATAAACAAATCGCACAAAATAATTTGTAGAAAACCCTATTAACTATAAAACCTCGGCAAATAAAAGATCGAACATAATAGATCAAATTTACTGCTACAAACCCTAATAAAGTTAAACAATGAACCATAGGTTGTTTGATTTCTTACCTGTGTATAATTCTATGGAGACATGAGTAAAATCACATATCGGTGTTGGAGCATGGATCTATTGTGCTTTCAATGTTGGGGAGATAGAAAAGGAGAGATGGAAAAGAGAGCGAGAGAGTTGGGGTTTGAGAGAGTTGAAGAACGGCAAGAGCCCGCTTTTTCTTTCACTACGTCCCACTTTTCCCGTCAATTTTTCAGCGAGCGGGAAGAAGCGCGCCCCTTATTTTTTATTTATCTCAGTTTTAGATTTGAGGATGATAAAATTAAAGAGGGTAAATCACAATTCTAAATAAAATTGACATAAATAAACTTTTTTTATAGCAAATTTATTATATCTGAGATAAAAACTAACTATTAAATTAGAACTGTGATAAATATAAATATTTATGTCATTTAAACTTTAATTGACATAATGTTAATTTTAAAACTGACATTGATGACTTTTTTCTTGTAGTGACTTAGAAAAATTCCTGCACACTTAAGCAAAACAATCAACCGCATAGGGACTATCAAAAATATTAAGTGCATGTAAAATAAATACTCCCACTAAATTAATTCTCCTTTATCACATATGATCAACCTAATAAGATAGCTCTCTCTGCTTAAGTTATATCTCCGAAACTAAAGGTTTAGAACCCACTTCTCCCCCTTTTTATTTAGGAATTTTAAAATTAATTACACGTTCGCCCCCAATCTAACAAAGTACCATTTCTCCCCCTAACAACTACATAAGGGATAAAGTATGGGAAACCAAGTAAACATGATTGAGCATAAAGTGATAAGAACATGAAAACATATGGGCAACTATAGCAAGGGTTAATCCATAACAAGGATAAAGAGATACCAACATATTTTTAAAAAATTATACCAATTTGACAAATAGGATACTAAGCATGTGATACCAAACAAAATTCGCAATGATGAATACAAAATATGAATTAAGGCATAGGTGGACTAGCTAAATCGACAAAGACAAAATAAAACATTACCATATATATGTAGACATAATGAATATCACTAACGTACACTCACAGATATATAGGAATAAACACCACACATGACACAAAATACATTAAGCTTTTCACACTCGCATGGAAAAAATGTGTCCAAATATATGTGGTAAACGGAAGTGTAGGGGTGTGAACTAGTAACAATTAAATTTCAACCTAGTCACTTAAAATATGTTCACGGAGTTCTCATTTGATTGCAAAACTTTATCACATTTAGATATAGCTTCATGTGACAATATAAATTGAACTCAATGAACAAACTTACACAATGCACATAAGCCTAGAATTTTGATGATTCTAGAAACCAATAGAGTCATGATAATAAAAGCTTAACTAGGATTCAAAGTCATTGTGCAAACCGTTGATATACCATCCAAACTCCCTCAAAATATGCATATAGTTATGGGATGACTATATCAACTCAACAAAATAGGCCTTGGAAAATATTTTTCTTTTAATGACATTTTCTTTTAGGCCTTTGGACCACATATTTCTTTTAGACCCAATATAAACGGTGGCTTACTTGCAAAGGATTAATTTCCTTTCGGAGCCTTCCACGTGCACATTCATATATCAATTTTTTATATCACACAAATCTCACGTGCAACGGATTTAACATGCACAAGTCCTCCTAGGTCATAAAATATGTAGATGACAATATTGGTAGGAGAACACCTCATAAAGCTCAAATATACATGTGAAGTTAAAGTTTCAAGAGAGCTTGTGCATGTGTGAATTGAGGCATATGAGAATAGAATCCATTAAGCAACACAAAGTCCAACTACTCCATGCATGCGTGACACAGAACATTTTAAGGATTGATAATCATAATCAAAAGTTCTAGCCACATGGAAGCAAAAAGGAAAGGATCCGAACACTAGTATATGCCACATAAACTGTGTCAAACTAAACTACACAAAAAAATATATATTTGAGTTTTTGAAATTTTTAACCAAACAAACTAAATATTTACTCGAAAGACAAACAAAAATCATTTGAATTTTTCATTAAGCCTAAATTACTAAAAGGTAAAACCCAAATGATAAACAAAAATATTTTTGTATTTTTCATTTAATACAAACTCAAATGAAAGAACTATAATACAAAAGATAAACAAAAATCATAATTCTAGCATGAGATATGTGATAAAGAAATGACTAAAAAATGATAAACATGCATAGAATTAGCATAATAATATAGCATGAAGCATAAAAGATAAAGTATGAAAAATAACTAACACATTCAACCTTTAGTTTTTGCAAGAGAGGTAAATGTGAAAGTAAATTATAATCACAAATCCTATCTTGTAAAGCTACGAAGTCGGATCTCCTAACCCAAACTGATGATGATTGACGATCTCGAGATATAGGAATCTTGTCTACCTCGGTTACCTTCTATTGGGATTTTTAGGACCTCATTTAAGATCAAAACAAAACTTCCTAAGATAACCTTTTCGACCCCAATGTAAGCATCTAAAGACTCGATGAAAAGACTTACCTAAGGAATGATCTATAACATTGTTCCTAGAGGATTATACTAAAACATTGGTTTTGGATTTAAGAGTTGATTCATTACAAGTATTAAAGCCTAAACCACACGTGTTTTTTTTAATTTGGACTGTTCCTAATATTTTATCTAATTTCTCCGAACTTCACTCCAAATCAAATTTGACTCTACTTGAGTCTCTCACTTTCTTCTCAAGATCTATAATCCTGGACTCAAGAAAACCATTTCTCTCTTCAAACTCGAGAAGCTCCTTTTTTAAGGACTCCATCAAACCGTAAGGCTATCTCTCTCGCCTTTTACATAATCAAGCTTCTATCGAAGAGCTCTCTCTTATGTCCTAAATTCATCAACTAACGCACTCTCATCAACAACCTTTGCAATGTCTTTTAAAATAGCTTCTAACTTAAAATTTGCTCTTTTTAATTTAATAGATTCATCATATAGTTCTTGAAATGCAAATTGAAGTTCACTCACATCAACCTATACTTCATTTTCACTCTCTCTCTTCTTCACTCTCTCAACCATAAAAAATAAGGGAATCATAAGCTTTGACCTCTAAAGTGTCATGTATTTGTTTATCTTCGTGGGAAGATTCATTACCGGAGATCACATGACTTGCCATGAACACGATGAAGTTGCGCTCAATGGGGGAAGCGGGTCCCTCTTCCTTATCCCTATCACTAAGGGTAGAATTATATGAAATTGGTTGTTTACCCTCTTTCCTTAGTTTAGTGGGGCATTCAGAAGCCCTATGGCCATAACCCTCATAACCGTAACACCTATTGGACTCGTCCCTATTTAAATTTTCATTAAAAGTTTTAGGGATCTTTTCGGCTTTGTCAAGCTTAGAATTTTTAAATTTATTAAAATCATTTTTAAATTTATCTTTGTTAAATTTAAGAAATTTATCCTAGCAAACATATCCATGTCCTCCGAGTCACTATCACTCTCATTATCCACAACTTTTTTTTCCTACTTTCGGGCTTTCAAAGCAATGCCCTTATCAATTTTCTTCTCATTTTTGGAGGGGACATATCTATTTCGTAAGTTTGTAAATCACCTACTAGTTTCTCAAGTTTGGTAGAGTTCAAGATGGGTAATGAATTTAAAACGGACACTTTGGGGATAAATCTCTCGGGTCGGGTATTTTCTCTCTCAAATTAAAAGATGAATAAACTGTATCGAAAAGTCTAGCATAAAATTCATCAAATATTTATTTTTCATTCATTTTGATGGTTTCAAATTGAGTGGTGAGGTTTTGGAGTTTAGAAGCTTTAATGACACTAGTTCCCTCGTGAGTGAGTTCTAATATATCCCAAGTTTCCTTAGTAGTTTCATATGCCATGATAGGTCAGAATTCATCCGGTGTGGCCGCGCTAAACAAGGCATTTAAACTTCGGGAATTAAAATTAGCAAGTTTAAAATCATTCTCACTCCATCTATCTACGGGTTTGGGAACATGCCCATTTTCTACCAAATGTGTGGGTGAGGACCACCCGTTAACAACAGACAACAAAACTCTCTTGTCGATAGATTTTAGTGTTGATTTCATACGCACGTTCCAATACGCGTAATTGGAACCATCAAAAATATAAAATTTTGAAAATGGGGAAAATTCCATTTTTAACCAAAAATATTTAAAAGGACCGTAATGCAATAAATTAGTGCTCCGACTCTGATACCAATTTGAAAAGTGCAAGGACCCCCGATTTTAAATTTTCAAAATGAATTTCCTATAAGTACAAAATAAAGATGGTTCAACACAACACACACAAACTACAAATTTTAATTTCGCAAAACAAATTAAAACTAAACTAAACTCAAAGTGAAATTAAATTAAACAACTCATAAAAAATTCAGTTAATCCAAATTAATTTAATTATCAATATTAAACAACTTAGGCAAGAATATTATCCAATTAATTTATTCCCAACTTGAATTAATTTAATTTACACTAAATTTACCCATGTAATTAAACATGTACAATTTTAATCAATAATGTTAATTAAACCCAGTTTTATCTTTTTACCCTAAGCATGAGTTCTAGGTGATTTTTGCAGAAGATAAAATATATTCACAATCCCACAACACGGCGTTGTACGAGAAAAAAACGAAATCGAGAAAAAAAAACCTCGGATGGCCCTGGCCTAAGAAATTCACTATGTATGGTATGAATTTTACAAAGACTCGAAAAGAGGACTTGCACAATCGACTCGACTCCCTTCAAGCCTTGACGTGCTCTTTCAATCTTCAACCTCCTCCTAGAGAATAATCCTGGAGTCCACCGAAACCTTAGAGTCCACCAATAGAGACCAAGCAACCATCAACCACACATGTTGCCTTTCACCATATGAGAATGCCGCATCAAAAATAAGTCTTCTTCTTCTTTGAGGGATCTAGAAGTAAACCCAAACTTCTCATTTTGTTGGTAGATATGAACCAATGGTGCCAAATAACAATCTCCAAGAAATAGATATATGTGAAGAGATACTTGGATAAACAAACTAAACTATGGGTGTAAACTCAGGTGTATGAGAAAAGTTTCTAGATAAATTTTACACATGAAAACTGGGACTTTTGTTTTTAAAAATTTTCTCTCAAAAGGTCCTCAAAGATTCACAAAAGTCTTGGAAGAAATCTATCCCGAAGTTGGTTTAAAACTGACAAAAGATAGTGGGACAAATTAATGGAAAATGGTATAAAACTACCAAACTGTTCTCACCCAGAAATCCCATTCGAACGACTTTGTTTGAATGATATTTCGTTCGAATGACCTAATAAACAATAGTCCAGTGTAAAATTTGTAAAGTCGTTAGTAAACTCCTCATAATTCTTGTTCGAACGACTATTAGAACGATATTCTAGCGGAAAAACCTTGTTCGAACGAAATTCTTTTTCGAATGACATTCTCGTTTGAACGACAATTTCAAACGAAATCCCAGAATGAATATTTTCATATAAGCCAAAAATATTTCTTAAATTTATTTAAAAATATAAGAAATAAACCCTATAAACTTATTCCAAGTCTCCTACATATATTCATAGTTTTCATTCATACTTTTGGAGACAATGGAATACGGTGATGTTGATGACGCATAAAATAGGAACAAGAAACCGACAATTGATGTTCACTTGAAACACTAGCCGCTACGTCTTCATCTTTACATGTTAAAGGCTTGAAAGGATGCAACGTGGACACTATCACATGCCTCAATTGTTTTTGTCCATAATTGAGCCAAGACTTCATTAAGACTCAATTGGAGACTTGTTTTACACTTTCATCTTTTAAACTTTCCCCTTTACTAAGTCTTAAACCAATATAATTCTAAATAATGTTCCCCGTGCATTCGATCCCTACTTGTAGATACACATCCATTTATAGTGTGCCAAGTTGTGGTATTGTTTTGTATAGGACAAAAACACCCAACGAAGTGATTTAAATACAAAGTTTATGCCTCATCATTAATCCCACCAAGCATTGTTTTGGGTTGATGCAAATGGTGGCATTGCATGATAGTGTTGTGATAATGGTTGTTATTCAACAATGGTGTGGTGGTGTTGATTGTGGTCCGATAGTGACAAAAAGGACCCGATAATTCCACATGAAGTACTATGCAGTGGGATTGAATTTGTTAAATTGATTACGGAGTAAGGTGGTGGAGATTTTTTATTTGGGTATAAGTTGTTGGTGGTTTAAGGGTGATTATGATGGTAGTTATATTTATAGGTAGAGAAGAAGGAGTTGTTGGTTTGCTTTGTAATGGGGAGATATTGGTGGTGGTTAATGTCCTTGTGTGACTCTGGCTCCGAAAATAGTTCGATCAATGTGTGTATAGTGTGATCAATGTATGTGTGTAGTTAAGAGAGAGGGAGAGAGAGAGAGCGAGAGCGAGAGAGAGAGAGAGAGAGAGAGAGAGATGATCAAAATAGAGAGCTCTAGAGTTTTCCACATGTAATGGTCGTTTAGTTTTTTAACGAATGGGTGAATTTGAAATAAAAATCAAACATTGGGGTAAAATTAAAATATTCAAAGATTAGGGGACAAATTGAAATTTGACCCAAACTTTAGGTTATTTTTTCAATTAACCATTATTTATATGCTTCTATATTTACTGCAAGATAAATTTCATCGATAAATAGATTCCTTAATAATCGGTTATATCTTTATGTGCTTTAAAACCATCTCAAAGGTATTGAGGCATTTTGACCTAATCAAAATCATTCAATTTCATTTTACTCCCCCCAAAGCGTAAAATGCTGCAAGGAATTTTGTACAAGACACTTCTCGTAATAGTTTAATTACTGTGCGTCCTTATTCCCCGTGATAATTCAAATGTAGCTGGACCAACAATCATTTTACAACAACCTTTTTTAATCAATTGTATAAATGCGCCTTAAATTTGACATATTTCACCACTAATTTCATCTTCAATCTTATTCTCAAATTGTTAAACACTTTTAATTTTTTTCTTGTCTCAGATTTCAATGGGGGTATTTAACTAACTAGAAAAGTATTTTGAAGATACCAAATTCCAAGAAACCCTCGATAGACAAACAATAAAGGGGATTCATCGAAAGAAAAAAATAATGAGAATGACGATGCCCAAATTTATACCAATTAAGATATTACATTCGAGGACTCAATTCACGAAGAAAATAAAAATAAAAAAGAGATTTAGGAGAATCTTCCCTACATATTCAACAAAGAGGACCAATGCACCAAGTTGTATTTGGCAGTATCACTTAGCACATGGTTTAGCACCATTAACAGAAACGTGAGTAAATATTATGCCATCGTTGTCTATATTGAACAAGGGTTACCCATGAGTCAAAGCCTTAATGATTTGATCCCCTCTCCATTCAAACATACATCTTAGATATTGAGGAACATTTTAAATTCTTGAAGTGTTAACTTGCTCTCAAGTACACTTCAAAATAGAATCACAAGTTCGAAATGTGGTACAAATCGCATAAGAAGGATATTATGGCCTCCACCTTAGGAAGACGTGCACCCACCAATGAGCCCAACCTATGATCTTTGTCAATCGAGGAACCTTATACACCTTCAATGGATGGCATGTATGCCATTGAAGGACAATGCCCTAGACATTCACATGACCGATAATTGAGTGGACCATTAATCGAGATGCCATAAAAAAGAATTGGAAAATCGAAAGCAATTCCTTCACCGCCAGTATTCTCGAGTTTATGTCGACATCAGTCATGCACTTGCACTCACTTAATTAAGAAAAATTAGGAGTTGAGCCAGCAAAGTGTGAGAATGATATTTTAAATTCCTATATGAATGATGTATTTTTCCTATAATTTTTTATATTGGTGTAAGTATTATTAGTTTTTTGTTTATTTTGGTTCAAATGAATTACACTTTAAGTATTATTAGTTTTTATTTATTTTTTATTACTATTTATGGGTAATAATTTAAATAACCGCGTAACTAAATTAATCTAGCCTAACAGATTCAATCAGAACAATGAATTTCCCAACCAACAATATGAGGTGGCAACCAGCAAAATAATGAGCTTGTTTCCTCATCCTCCTCCAAGTAGTAATAATATTTGGGGTTCAATATAACCGTGGATGCTTCCACCGGTTTGTTGGGGTTTTATTCTTAGAACCATGTAATGACATTTTATTTATTAATAAAAGGATTCTCTTGTTCATTTTTAAAAGATAATCATGTTTACGAGAATGATTTATGAGTTAGGTTTGGCTTGATCACAGGAGATCGAAGTTCCAGTTCTAGTAATATTCAAGAGTTCACAACCTATATAGGGATTTAACATCCTATCGGAATAGATGTAGTAAAATCCTAGTAATTATATCAAACTACTGAACCTGTTTGAAGGTTCAAGAACTTGTATGATAATTCAAAAGAGGATTGTGACCAGTACATCTAGGAATGTATTAAATAGGATCATCTGTAAGATTTAAGTCTAAGTCTTGTCATGATTAAACTTAGATAATATCACATCATTGGAAATGATACATAGATTCTTAATCTCAATAGTCATGAGGACTGGAATGCTTACACAATTTTTTATTTTACTTTTGTGGGAAATATCAATTTTATTATATCTCAATTTTCACAGATTGAGTGATCGTTGTGTGAGCAGGTCTAAGATCATAATTCGGAGGAATCCGCATCCAGGAGATATTTTGGATAGATATATCCTCTCGATAGACTTATAAGTTTTTTTTCCACCAGTTAAACGTTATCAATGGATATTTTTATAATCTAGTTGAGTAGAAAAATAAGTAAGTTTGAGAATCAAGGAATTAATTAGATGTTGGTTAAAATAAATTTGGGGTAAATTGATTTTACCAAGTGAGTATCCACTACACCAAAATAGGTCACTTTTCTCAACCAAAAACCTTGGCAAGTCAACCTTGTCATGGTCAAAGACCGTGACAGGAATGGGGGTAACAATGAATTTGTCACGAACATGTTGTGGTCAAAGTCTGTGACAAGGTTTTCCTTGTCACGGACGTGTCATGGTCTAAAACCATGATGATAAAAGCTTTTCACAGACTTTAACTATGACATGTCCATGAAAAAGGGAACTTGTCACGAACTTTGACTGTGACATGTCCTTAAAAACTTTGAAACTTGTCATCGACTTGTAATGGTCAAAGTCTGTGACAAGTTCCCTTTGTCACGGACTTATCATAGTTAAAGTTCGTGACAATTCTATGTGATAGTAAAAAAAACTGCTACACAGTACAGCCACTGCCACTTTCCAATAGTATATTATCACCTGTAGCAGTAATATATTACATGTTTTATTAATAAATAACATTAACCAACATTCAATATTCATAATAACCAAACACTAAATGAATATAATAAAGAAACGTTGTATATAAACCAAAATTTTAATGTTTAATATAAATTATTACATTATATTCATGGATAATCAATTTGGAGGAGAAATCTAGTCTATACAATATGCGAACGAACACAGCTCTTAGTATTCCATACTTTGTGTTATTCATTCAACCACACGGGTTTATTCTCTTTTCCCACAAATTCTTTAGTGATGTGGACCCAAGCCTCATGAATCTGCGGCGTATGGTTATGCACCAAGGAACATGAGTATATATTCGGGTCACTTATCCCTTAGCTATTATATCGCCTCCCTGTAAGTCTACTAAATAGACGTTATCCTAACTAATTGTAAATAGAGTAGTTGGACCACTATGGGGGTGGAGAATAAGTCATATGGATATGAGGGGGGTATCAGTGAGGGTGAGGATGAGAAAGACGGGGCAATGGTCCCCTCATCCACTACTTTCTCCTTTCCCTTCCTTGAGTTGGACCCTGCTCGACCTTGAAGAGCATGCTTGACAAATGAAAACATTTTATTCAATATTTTTTCCAGGTTCTCAAACTTTTTGGAGTTATTGGTTTGTAATTCGTCGAACTTGCGTTCTAGTCTAGTGTTTCTCAACACAATCCATCAAAGAGATAACACGACGAGTAAGACCTTTGTAATCCTACCCGAACACTTTGCTAAGTGCATTTGTACTCCGAGATGCCTTGTCGAAATCAATCTATGAGGAGTGAACTTCTTTCACTTTTTCGTGAAACAATAACAAAATACATGATTAGATGAATTAATAAAAAAGTATGTGATTATAAATTTTTATTTTAATAACGTAATTAAAATTATAACTTATAATAGCGGTGGCGATGATCGGATTCACCTCCTTATCTTTCCCTTTATTCATTCGAATGGCCACATAGGCATCGAGCCTATGCGGCTTACCCCTAAGACCACTCCCCGCCTCTTAAAATAAAATACTATAAAATTAGTGAATTAGTATATAATTATCACTAAATAAAATTAAATGAAACTAAAATGAAATAACATTCAAAACTTACCATCCTATGCTATACCTCGGCATAATATGTACGCCTAGAATAGTGCACGTCGACCTTCTAGGCCTAATTTTTCCTCCCAGATTTATGATAGGACAATTGTCCATCCGATATCTCATTATCGACAAACTGTTGCTAGTTTGCCAATGAGATTGGCTCCTTCTAGGCTACCATGTCCCTATGTCATAAGATATATTCCCAGTCCCGTCCAAAATACCATGCACACATATTTTTCTTCCACGTTTTCCATTGATCTATTAGTTGATCCAATATGGAGTCGCGTTCTTGTGCGGGCAAGTTGAATTCTTCTTGTCAAACAAATACAAAAAAAAGAAAACGAGTTAGTAGTATTTAAATTATAAAGTAAAATATAAATTCTATTCAGTTAAGTAAGTAGCTGTAATTCCCCCCAAATGTCCATCTTAAGCTCATAAGCAACCTTCCTGTAATCAGTGTACCCAGGGCCAGTAATCGTTTTGAGTAATTCCAAGGATCTAATTTTGAAAGTCGTCTTCTCCACTAAGATCCTCAACTTGGCCCACTTTAGGGGCCTCGTGCTAGACGAGCCTTCCTCGCCCCCACTTCCCTGATTCCTTGATGAGGAAAATATCCTGGAAAATCTATTATTAGGAGAAACATATATGTAAGAAGATGATTTAGAAATATAAATAATAAATTAGTTTGGCATAGTTACTAAAGCAAATTATCGACATTTGAAGAATAAAAATCCATATCATAAACCAAAATAAGAATTGTTTCAAATAATTGGAATACTTATAATATAAAAACTATTACATATTAGGGTTATGTTACGGACTTTGAAATAATATTTAAACTAATAAAAATCCAAATTAATATATTCACTGACCACCTAACAATGATTGATTGAAATCCCTACAAATTGATCAAATCTAAATGAATAAAGCATTAAACTATCATCCGATAATAATAAAGAAACTAAAGGATACAAATTAACGACATTATAATAATAATAAAAAATTCATATCATAAACCAAACTAAGAATTATTTCAAATAATTGGAATACTTATTACAAATCTAAGAATTATTTCATATTCAGGTTATGTCGCGGATTATGATATAATGATTAAACTAATTAAAGTCAAAATTAACATATTCACTAACTAACCAAGATTGATTCAAATCCCCCAAAACTAATAATATCCAAATGAATAAAGTTTTAAAATGTCATCCGATAATAACAAAACACTAGAAGAATACAAATCAACGACATTAGAAGAATACAAATCCATATCATAAACCAAACAATGAATTGTTTTAAATAATTGCAATACTTATTATAAATCTAGGAATAATTTCAAATTCAGGTTATCATCCAAAACGGATTAATAATCGGTAGGAGCAGGCAAGTCATCCACGTTACTGGTAAAATGATTTGGCGCGTGTAGGACGATTGACCTTGGCTCATTATTGGTATACTCCGAGTAAAACACTTTCTTGACCTTTTGAAAAGAACTAACAAATGTCTCATCACTTATATGCTCGTTGCTCTTCAACTTGAACAAGTCAACCATGATCAAATTGGTGCCAGGATCAACTTTACAAGAATTTGTATACTCAACTCTTACCCAATCACAATCAAACACGACGTCTTTGAAGCTTATATAGTCTAACTCAAATATATTATGAATCACACTGTACTAAGTCATTACATCTTGAACGAGATTTTTATCTTTCACACTCACTCGAAAATAAGATCCTTATATGAAATGCCCGAGTTCTGTACATTTGTATTTTATTCGTACACCCTTGCACTGAATACATAGCCATTCAATTCATACTTTTTGTACTCATGTGCTATGAACAAGGGTGTAATAGCCTGCATTTTTATCGATATTTATTTATGGGCTTAATTAAATTAAATGTGAATTAATTGAGAATTAATCCGGATAAAATATTAACGAGATATGAGTTGGTATTTGATTATAATGGGTATTATTTGATTATAATGAATATTGAATATATTGAAATTGTCGCGAGACTGAAATACAGCAATTTGGCAATTTAGTTGGGACGCACGTGTCAGTCGCGCCGGAAAAGTAATTATGTGAATTAAAAAGTGAATTTTAGTTTTATCAACCGTATGGTCATTTTGAGTGCGCCAACGTGTCCGTAAGGGTCGAAATAGTCAGAAAACACTAGCCGGGGGTTTAGTTTGGGTCCCGAGGCATTTTCGGGCCATACCGGCAACTTAAAAGGGTATTTTGGTAATTTTGAAATTTTGGGAATAATAACCAACGAATTTTGGGACTTAATATTAGGTTATTTTGTAACCCACTAAGCCATTACCATCACTTAACTAATTTGAGGGCTATGGGAGTTATAGGAAGAAGTGGGAGAGAAGTTAGAAGAGGTTCCCAAAGAGAAAACCACCATCTTCAACCTTGGGAGGAAATCCATAGAGAAAGGGGAGAATCAACCCATTCACCAACACCAAATTCAGAGAACTATCTAAGGCAAGTGGTTTAATTTCGTTAATTTCAATCGAATGCTTCTTCCATGCTTAGAAAATTGATATATATGCATTGTATTGGGAGACTTATAAAAACCCATAAAATTGGAGTTATAAATTCAGATATTGATATAGGTTTTCATGTAGAATTGTTATTGGGTGATTAGACTAAAAGAATTACTAATTTTTATGTTAAAAAAATGGACTTATTTATGGAAATTGATGACTTTAAATTTCTAGGGTTCATGTTCATAAGATTTGGGAAAAATTGGGGAGTTATGATAATTAGATGATGTTTAGAAGGATTTGACCCTATATAAATGTTGAGTTATGACCTACGAATGTTTAGTGATGATTAGAAACCTAAAAATACCGTTGGAACGACTTTTAGATGAGATTAGAGGTGAAGAAAATTGGGAAAAACGTAGTAGAAGAATTCTGGGCTCGAACTGTCACCTCATTAGAAGACCTGCCCAAGTCGTTCGAACGAGCTCGTTCGAACGAGATTCTAACGAGTTGACATTTTGACTTCTAACGAGTGGGATGTTCGTCCGATGCCTTTCGTTCGAACGAGATCTCGTTAGATGCCCACTTCGTTTGAACGACCTCTCGTTCGAACGAGACTTCTAACGAGTTGACAGATTGACCTTTTTGGCATGGTTTGATTTCTAGTGTCCCGTAACCTTGTTTAATTGTAGAGATAATATTACCTTGATGACTAATTGATATAGTTGGGATATTCGGGATATATTGAGGAGTAAAATATAGAAGAATTAGTTGAACCAAATGGTAATTGTGGGTTAGGACGCGAATAACTAATTACGACGTGAGAATAATGGATAATGTGTATATATAAACCGGGGACACGTGTATTGGTATCAGAATGAGAAGTATACCACTAATAAATTATGGTACTTACTAAGAGGTGTGCATGCTTAGTATATGTATATGATTTTATGTGTATGACATACCTACCATACTTGCTATCACGGGAGGTTTACGTTCGCTTAGGGCCATCTAATCTTTGTGTGCCCGGATTTAGATTGGTACCTAGAGGACATAGTTCAGAGAATGACTTATTTGTGAGTTAATTGGTCAGATGACTATGGAGCGTAGGTATGTACGTGACCATGGATATGTTGAATTATGTTCGCCTCCATTTTTGTGTGTTGTGCTTATTCAAAAAAATTCCTTAGAGATTCGGAATTTGTAATCCTTATGTACGTGATGTACCGGGATGGATAGCAGAGTATGTGTGCACCACAGCTTAGCCTCGGGGTGCTTATATTGTATACTTATGATGTGAATAATATACGGTTAAATGAAAAGGAATTGTTATGTTTAATTGTGAGTATGATTGTAGTAACGTCTTGATAAAGATAAAAAGGGATAACCTGCTGTGAAATGGTAACGCTGATAATTGAGAATCTGAGTTTAAGTAAAGCTATCTATTTAATTGATAACATTGGGAATTTATATTGGTAATTGAGTAGGAAGGTTATAACTTATGTCGGTTTAGTTAGATATGAGAATCACTTGAATGGGTACGGTACGTTAGGAGTGCACAATTAGTCAATAGGTGAGTATTTCATGTGAGAGCACGTCCTAACATGTATTTTGCATTCATTGTTTTAATGTTATTAAAGCACTTGCTGTTTTTAAAATACTCACCACTTTCGGGTTCTGACCCGTTTTCTTTCAAATCTACTTTTTGTAAAAACCTTTTTAGGTGCCCAGCCACAAGGACACCATGCATAGGAATTCTATTCTGGTGACGAGATGTAGCTGTTGTGGAAGTTATAGGGCCTTGATATTAGACGCCTCATTTTCTAGTCTTGACTCCATATTCAGTTCCATCATTTGTAGGTCATGTCGCCCATTTCTATTAGAGATATTTTATATTTCAGTTATTCAGATTGTGGATTGTAATTAATTCAGGATTCAGACTTGTTTTATTAATTCAGTTGTGGGATTGTTGTGAGGAGTATTTCCTCCAGACTTATTATTATTTGTTGGTGATTCTATTTCTTCTTTATGGTGAATGGTTACGTTACTCTTTCATAATTCTTTTATTGCATGTTAATCAGATTTAATTTAAAATTTGGCAACTTACTTTTTAAATACTAGGTGGTTAGTAATTATTAAATATTTTCGACAGTGATGCTATTAACTGAACCAACTTGGCATTTTGAATTAATTTAATAAAGGAGTAGCTACCCGGTATTTAATTAGTCGGGGTGTCACAGGTGGTATCAGAGCATCAGGTTCTAGTGTCCTTTTGGATCTGTACGGCTTGTTATGTTTCCGCTGAGCTTTCTTTGATGTAGAGCCCTATATTTTAGGACTGTTGTATTCTTTTATGTATGCTTCGCTCTTCAGCTATTTTGGGTTTATAACTGCGAACTTATAGACCTTACTCTTATTTCAGATGCCTCCACGATGTGCACCACGGGTTCCTAGGGATGCACAGCCAGAGCCCCAACCAGCACCAGTACAAGGCACTATGAATGCCGCCAAGGTTGCAGCCATTGTAGCCCAAGCGGTAAATGCCGTTCTATCAGTTGTACAGCAGGCACCACCCCAGGCACCCGTAGCCGCACCGGTTCAGGCACATGCATTCCTGTCTTCTTGGGAACGTGTACGTGATGCTTTTCAGGTAGCTCCGATGTTGTGGTTTCAAGTCAGTGGAGGAAGGATATTCAGAGGCACCTGAGGATGTATGAGTGCACCGATGTTCAGAAATAGATACTAGCTACTTTCAAGCTAGTAGGTTATGCATTGCTGTGGTGGGAGTCCATTACCACCGCAGGGGAGAGGGACACTCTCACTATACAGGAGTTTTGGGTGCGGTTCGATCGCAAATATTTTCCGTCAGCTGTTCACACGGAGATGAGAAGGAAGTTGATGAACCTCAAGTAGGAGGGAAAGACTGTGGCCGAGTATGAGGCCGAATTCACTAACTTACTGAACATTGTTCCGGATGAGATACCGATGGAAGAGAAGAAGATTCAGAAGTTCACAGATGGATTAATTTGGAGGATCCGTCAGCATTTGTTAGGGAATCTCTCTTTAGACATGTAAGGACACAAATTTCCAATTGAGTCCATATATAGTTTTGGCTCAATTCCGAACAAAAACATTTTTTCATAGGATAGTATTTATTTGTAATATTCTCAAGCCTATGAATTATGTATTGAAGACGTAGCGGAAAAGAATTTAAAGCTTCATCAAAGTGCCGGTTTGCGTGCCTCGTTTCTACGTCATCAACTAAAGTTCCATGCTCCCAAGGTATGAATGTAATTATATGTATATAGGAGCTTGGAACAATTTGTATTGGGTGTTAGGTGAAATAAAAAACTGCATTTTATTTTCAGAAAGAATCAATTAAGAACTTTAAAATAAGTATATAAAAGTTTCTGGGCCAAAATCGAATTTTTCAATCTTTCTGTTTGTTCGTTTGAAATGTCGTTCGAACAAGTTTTTTTCGTTCGAACCAGATTTCGTTCGAACGAGTTTTGTCGTTCGAACCAGGTTCGTTCGAACGAGTTTTGCCAATGACCCTAACTGGACAGTCGTTCGATATGTCGTTCGATATGTCATTCGAACGAAGGTTCGTTCTAACGAGGTATCTAACGAACCTCTAACGAGCCCAGGCTGGTCACTCGTTAGAAGTCTCGTTCGAACGAGAATCACGTTCGTTCGAACGAAATTCCAGCGGGAACAGTTATTTGGCAGTTTTTTGCAGTTTTTCCCCACTCCTCCACTTGGTTTTCAACCAACATTTTTCATGCATTATTATGTGCGGGAAACACATCTTCCAAGACAACTTTTCCATTCCATATCCATCTCTTAGAGAGAGTTTGGGAGAAAATTTATTTAGGGAAAATGTTAAAGTTTTTGAGTGTTCATTTTTAATGGAAAATTCATACACACTCTAGTTTACACCCATTGTTGTTTATTCCAAGTTCTATATATACATATCCTTACTTGGAGTTTTTGGCGCCGGTTTTCTCTACCGAATTCAAGAGACATTTTGGGTTTGCTTCTACACCCCATCACAAAGAAGACCTTTGTTGAGATTCTACCCATTTGGAGAAAGGCTCCATGTTCGGGTGACGGTGACCGTTTAAAGTCCTATCGGTGTATTCCGAGACCACGGTGGAGCTCCGTTGGTTATCCACTAATTGGAGGTTGATACAAGAAGGAGCATCACGGCTTGAGAGGGTTCGAGTTTAGGAAGTAAGTCTTTTGTCTTGTATTTTGTAATACCGTTTTTAGTGGATTTGAGGCTAGGGCCGTCCCGAGGTTTTTTCCCGTTAGTGGGTTTTTCCTCGTATATCGCGGTGTAGTGTGACTGTTTATTTTATCTTGCTCTATATCACTTAGAACGCATGTTAGATTAATTTCAAGATAAAATTTGGTTTTACAATCACACGCATTTAATTTGGGACTTAAATTAAATATTGGGTTAATTTGGTTTATTCAAGTCATTTGCTAATATTGGTGTCGCCTAACTTGGTTTAAATGAATAATCATGACTTAGGCAAATTCTAGGACTTGAATTATGTTGTTTTAATTTGTCTTTTAAGATATTAAAACCCGGCCTTGTTTTGTGGAACCATCACTTGTATTCAACGCTTCCGCATTTGTTTGAAAAGGAAATTATTATTATTTTAATTGTGATCATCAAACTCCGCGCGTTTTCAAATTGGTATCAGAGTCAAAAACGATAAATTATTTCGTTAAGATTCTTTAATTTTTGGCTAAAATGGATTTTTCCCCATTTTCAAAATTTCCTATTTTTGATGGTTCTAACTACGCGTATTGGAAAGCGTGAATGAAATCGGCACTTAAATCTATCGATGAACGTGTTTGGATGTCTGTTGTTAACGGTTGGACCCCACCAACACATTTAATTGAAAATGAACATGTTCCCAAACCCGTTGATAGATGGACTGAAAATGAGTTTAAGCTATCAAACTTTAATTCCCGAGGTTTAAATGCATTATTTAGCGCTGTCGCACCGGATGAATTCCGACGTATTATGACGTGTGAAACCGCTAAAGAAGCTTGGGATATTTTACAATTAACTCATGAAGGAACTAGTGTCGTTAAAGCTTCAAAACTCCAAAACCTCACCACTCAATTTGAAACTATCAAAATGGATGAAAAAGAAACTTTTGATAAATTTTATGCTAGACTTTCTGATATTGTTAATTCATGCTTTAACTTGGGAGAGAAAATACCTGACGACTGTGTTGTAAAGAAAATTTTAAGGTCCCTACCCGATAGATTTATTCCTAAAGTGATCGTTTTAAATTCTTTACCCACTTTACCCTCTACGAAATTAGAAGAACTTGTAGGTGATTTACAAACCTATGAACTGGATATGTTTCCCTCTAAAACTGAAAAGAAAATTGAAAAGGGTGTTGCTTTAAAAGCCCGTAAAGAGGTTAAACAAGTAGTAGAGAGCGATAGTGACTCGGAATACATGGCTTTGTTTACTCGTAAATTTAGAAAATTTCTTAAATTTAACAAAGATAAAGTTAAAAATGATTTTAAGAAATTTGAATCTTCTAAACATGATAAAAACGAGAAGATTTCTAAAGCCGATAAGATCCCTAAACCTAGTAATGAAAATGTTGATAGGGACGGGTCTAATAAATGTTTTGGTTGTGAAGGTTATGGCCATAGGGCTTTTGAGTGCCCCACTAAACTAAGGAAAGAGGGTAAACGACCCATTTCATATAATGCGACCCTTAGTGATAGTAATAAGGAAGAGAAGCCCGAATCCCCCACTAAGAAAAATTTTGTGGCTTTTATGGCTAGACATGTGAGTGATGATGAGAACTCATCGAATGATGAAATTATAGCACATGCCACTTCCAAGGTCATTGTACATGATTCTCTTATTTTTGATGATAGTGAGAGTGAAAAAGAAAGAGAGAGTGAAAATGAAGAAGAGGTTGATGAGAGTGAACTTCAAAATGCTTTTCATGAATTATATAAAGAATCTATTAAATTGAAAAGAGCAAATTTGAAGTTAGAAGCGAGTTTAAAAGAGAGTGTCAAGGTCATTGATGAAAGTGCCTTAATAGAAGACCTTAGGACACATGAGAGGACTCTTCAAGAGAAGCTTAACTATGTAGAAGGCGAGAGAGATAGCCTTAGGGGTTTAATGGAATCATTGAAAAAGGAGCTTCTTGCTTTTGAAGAGCGAAATGTTTTACTAGAATCTAAAATTTTAGAATTGGAAAATAAATTAAAAGATTCTAGTATTGTCAAATTTGATTTGGAGTGCCGTTCGGAAAAACTAGATAAAATGTTAGGAACGGTCCAAATTAAAAATGACACTTGTGGTTTAGGCTTCAATTCTTGTAATGATTTTAACCCTAAAGTCAAAACCAATGTTTTAGGAGAATCTTCTAGGAATGCATTTAATGATCACTCCTTAGATAAATCTTTTCGACATATTCTTACGTGTACACATTGTGGTCGACAAGGTCATCTTAGGAAATTTTGTTTAGATCTTAAACGAATTCCTAGAAAATCCCATAGTAAAGTAACCACGATAGCTAATGTTTCTACACCCCAAGATAGTAATTCTTCATTAATTTGGGTTAGGAAATCCGACTTGGTTGCCTTACAAAATAGGGATTTTGATTCTCATTTACTTTCACATCCTTCCTCCCTTGCTAAATCTAAAGGATAAATGTGTTAGTGTTTGCATACTTTAGCGTTTGTACTTCATGCTATATTAATATGCTAAATGTATGCTTGTTTAGTCATTTTCTAGTCATTGCCTTATTTCATATCACATGCTAGAAACTATGACTTGTTTATCTTTTTGTATTATATTTTGTGTTTGAATTGACTGCATAATATAAAAAGATTTTTTTTTGTTTATCATTTGTGTTTTATTTATTTCATTTAAGCTTAATGAAAAATACAAATGATTTTTGTTTGTCCTTTTGAGTAAATATTTATTTTTGTTTAACAAATGTTAAAAACTCAAAAAGATTTTATTTTGTGTGTATTTTTGTTTGACACACTTTATGTGGCATATATTTGTGTTTGAATCCTATCGGTTACGCTCCCATGTGGCTAGAACTTTTGGTTTAGATTTTCAATCCTTAAAATGTTCTTTACCATGTTTTATATGGAGTAGTTGGATTTTGTATTGTTTAAATGGATTCTATTTCTATATGCCTCTATTCACACATGCACGAGCTCTTTTGAAATCTTAATGTCACATGTTATATTTGAGCTTTTTGAGGTGTTCTCCTATCAATCTAGTCATCTACATATCTATGAATTAGGAGGACTAGTGCATGTCAAAATCCGTTGCATGTGCGATTTGTGTGAAAAATGAAAACATGATAAATTAATATATGCACGGGGAAGGGCTCCGAAAGGATGAATCAAATCCTTTGCGATAGTAAGCCACCGTTGATTGGATCTAAAAGAAATACGTGATCCAAAGGCCTAAAAACAGAATATTTGGCATAAACAGAAAGCAATTGCCACGGCCTATGTTTGTATGATATATTCATTCAAAAACAAAAGAATATATATGCTCATTGAGGGAGAATTGGATGGTATATCAACGGTTTGCACAATGTCCGTTTATCCTAGTTGTCTTTAATGTCATGACTCTATTTGGTTTGTAGAATCATCATCATGCTAGGCTTGTATGCATTGTGTATGTTTGTTCATTGAGTTCAATCTTTATATTGTCACATGAGGTTATATTTAACTGTGATGAAGTTTGCAATTAAATGAGAACTCCGTGAACGTTTCTTAAGTGTTTGGGTCTAAATTTAATTGTTGCTAGTTCACGCCCCTACACTTCCGTTTCCATATGACACATTTTTTCCATTCGAGTGTGCAAACTTATTGTATTTTGTGTCATGTGTGTGTTCATATCTATATATATATATATGCAAGTGCTTCATTGATATATTTCTAGTATATATATATATATATATATATATGATATTTGTTTGTCTTTGCCTTGCTTTTATTGCCCATATGCTTTCACGTCGTATCACCTTAAGCTTTCACATGCTGTTTGTTAGTTCTTTATCCTTTTGCCTATTCCCGAACAAAAAGGGGGAGAATGATGATAGGGGGAGACGTCTTTCTAAGTAGGTCATATGTTAAAAGGGAGAATTAATTTAGGGGGAGTAATTAATTAATTGCATTTAATATTTTGATATTCCCTATGCATTTGATGAGTTTGCTTAAGTGTGCAGGAATTATTCTAAAGCGGCATCTTTCTATGGAAAAGCGTTTGATCCTTGGGTTGAGTCAAGATTGGGCGGGTTATGTTTTGAGTCTAGTAGAGCTTGACGGCCCTTTAGGATTTTTGTTTGGTTTTTCTCCCGGAATAGCCAAAGAGGGAGATTTGTAAGGACACAAATTTCCAATTGAGTCCATATATAGTTTTGGCTCAATTCCGGACAAAAACATTTTTTCATAGGATAGTATTTATTTGTAATATTCTCAAGCCTATGAATTATGTATTGAAGACGTAGCGGCAAAGAATTTAAAGCTTCATCTAAGTGCCGGTTTGCGTGCCTCGTTTCTACGTCATCAACTAAAGTTCCATGCTCCCAAGGTATGAATGTAATTATATGTATATAGGAGCTTGGAACAATTTGTATTGGGTGTTAGGTGAAATAAAAAACTGCATTTTATTTCCAGAAAGAATCAATTAAGAACTTTAAAATAAGTATATAAAAGTTTCTGGGCCAAAATCGAATTTTTCAATCTTTCTGTTTGTTCGTTTGAAATGTCGTTCGAACAAGTTTTTTTCGTTCGAACCAGATTTCGTTCGAACGAGTTTTATCGTTCGAACCAGGTTCGTTCGAACGAGTTTTGCCAATGACCCTAACTGGACAGTCGTTCGATATGTCGTTCGATATGTCGTTTGAACGAAGGTTCGTTCTAACGAGGTATCTAACGAACCTCTAACGAGCCCAGGCTGGTCACTCGTTAGAAGTCTCGTTCGAACGAGAATCACGTTCGTTCGAACGAACTTCCAGCGGGAACAGTTATTTGGCAGTTTTTTGCAGTTTTTCCCCACTCCTCCACTTGGTTTTCAACCAACATTTTTCATGCATTATTATGTGCGGGAAACACATCTTCCAAGACAACTTTTCCATTCCATATCCATCTCTTAGAGAGAGTTTGAGAGAAAATTTATTTAGGGAAAATGTTAAAGTTTTTGAGTGTTAATTTTTAATGGAAAATTCATACACACTCTAGTTTACACCCATTGTTGTTTATTCCAAGTTCTATATATACATATCCTTACTTGGAGTTTTTGGCACCTGTTTTCTCTACCGAATTCAAGAGACGTTTCGGGTTTGCTTCTACACCCCATCACAAAGAAGACCTTTGTTGAGATTCTACCCGTTTGGAGAAAGGCTCCATGTTCGGGTGACGGTGACCGTTTAAAGTCCTATCGGTGTATTCCGAGACCACGGTGGAGCTCCGTTGGTTATCCGCTAATTGGAGGTTGATACAAGAAGGAGCATCACGGCTTGAGAGGGTTCGAGTTTAGGAAGTAAGTCTTTTGTCTTGTATTTTGTAATACCGTTTTTAGTGGATTTGAGGCTAGGGCCGTCCAGAGGTTTTTTCCCGTTAGTGGGTTTTTCCTCGTATATCGCGGTGTAGTGTGACTGTTTATTTTATCTTGCTCTATATCACTTAGAACGCATGTTAGATTAATTTCAAGATAAAATTTGGTTTTACAATCACACGCATTTAATTTGGGGCTTAAATTAAATATTGGGTTAATTTGGTTTATTCAAGTCATTTGCTAATATTGGTGTCCCCTAACTTTGTTTAAATGAATAATCATGACTTAGGCAAATTCTAGGACTTTAATTATGTTGTTTTAATTTGTCTCTTAAGATATTAAAATCCGGACTTGTTTTGTGGAACCATCACTTGTATTCAACGCTTCCGCATTTGTTTGAAAAGGAAATTATTATTATTTTAATTGTGATCATCAAACTCCGCGCGTTTTCAAGACACTTACTCTGATGTGGTTAACGTTGCACTGCTACACTGTCAGGATCATCGGTTTCACATGTATGAGAGGAAGAGATCAGGGGAGTCTAGCCATCAGGGCAGGACCGGGGGAAATGGTGCCAGCGGGGCACATTCTGCTCAGGGACAGTACAGGCAGGGTGACCAGGGTTCCCAACAGGGGGATCCTAAGAGATTCAGATCTGGGGGATTCAGAAGTGGACATGGAGGTTTCAGGCAGGGCCATCAGGGTCCGAATGGCCATCAGGGCCAGCAGGGTCAGAATGGTCAACAGCAGTTTCAGCAGGGCCAGCATGGCCAGGGCAGAAATGGTAATGGTCATCAGGGCCGTGGTCAGCAGGGGCAGCGAGGGGGAAACTTCTAGGGGAAGTGTTTCATTTGTGGTAAGATTGGCCACAAACGTCAGGATTGTCCTGATAGGGGCAGGGCCCCACAGCAGCAGCAGCAGGGTGCTCGACAGGACCCGCAGAGGCCTATGTTTCCCGCTGCCCTCCCGGCACCACCACAGATGGTAGCATTACCACCCATTCCAGCGGTCCCAGTTCAGCAGATGCAGCTTCAGTATGGGAGAGTATATCAGCTTCAACAGACCGTAACCCTATAGGATCCACCGGCCATTGAGGGTATATTCTCTATTAAGTGGACTATGGGGCGCATTTTATTTGACACGGGAGCTACACACTGTTTCATTGCTATGAGATTTGCACGCACCATTGGGTTGTTAGACACCGCCGAGAGTACGGTTACTTGTGTAGATTCGCCGTTGAGTAGGGGTTCCGTGATTTCCCTTGTATGTAGAGGCATGGGTATAGAGATCGGGAGATTTACTCTACCCGCGGATATGTTAGTGTTAGAGATGACCGAGTATGATGCCATTATTGGTATGGATTGGCTTGTTGAGTATCGATCCATGATCGACTACTTTAGTAGGATTATTATCTTTGCCATTCCCGGGCAGGAGATGTTTTTAGTGGCGATGCCTCGTCCTGAGGGAGGATCGTCCACTCACCTGTACTATATAGAGGAGGAGACCTCTAAGTAAGTGGTGATACCACTTGATTCGATTCCGGTTGTTCGAGCGTTTGCCGATGTATTTCAGGATATACCTGGATTACCTCCGAGTAGAGAGATAGATTTTGTGATCGATTTGACACCGGGCACTCGGCCTATTACCCGCGCACCTTATCGTATGGCTCCAGCTGAGATGAGAGAGTTACGAAATCAGATTGAGCAGTTGTCGGGTCAGGGGTTTATATGGAGGAGTACTTCGCCGTGGGGTGCCCCTGTATTGTTCGTGAAGAAGAGGGATGGATCGTTGAGGTTTTGTGTAGATTACCGGGAGTTAAATAAGGTCACGATACGGAATAAGTATCCGTTGCCACGAATCGATGACTTATTCGACCAGCTGAGAGGAGCTTCTTTCTTCTCAAAGATTGATTGGCGATCGAGATACGCTCAGTTGCGTATCGGGGAAGAGGACGTCTCGAAGACTGCTTTCTTAACGAGATATGGTTCCTACGAGTTTCGGGTTATGCCTTTTGGTTTGACCAACGCTCCAGCCGTGTTTATGGACTTGATGAATAGGGTGTTCAGAGATTTCCTAGACCAGTTCGTCATTGTTTTCATTGATGACATTCTGGTTTACTCCCAGACAGAGGAGGAGAACGCCGAAAATTTGAGGCAAGTTTTGCAGACACTACGTCAGAACGAGTTGTATGCAAAGTATGAGAAGTGTGGGTTTTGGCTGAAGGAGGTTAAGTTTTTGGGGCATATTATTTCGGACCGGGGGATATCTGTTGATCCGGGGAAGGTATCCGCGGTGAGGGAGTGGGGACAGCCCACGACACCGACTGAGATCCATAGTTTCTTGGGCTTAGCAGGATACTACAGGAGGTTCATTCGGGGTTTCTCAAAGATAGCATGTCCTTTGACACATCTGACTCGTAAGGGTGTGCCGTTCATTTGGAGTGATGCCTGTCAGTTGGCATTCGATGAGTTGAAAGACAAGTTGACTTTAGCACCTGTATTAGCATTGCTGAGACCGGGAGTTGAGTATCTAGTTTACACCGATGCATCCTTACAAGGACTTGGAGGTGTATTACAGTAGGAGAGTCAGACCATAGCTTATGCTTCCCGTAAGCTTAAGCCTCACGAGAAGAATTATCCCACTCATGATTTGGAGTTAGCTGCAGTTGTATTTGCCCTACGGATTTGGATACATTATCTTTTGGGGGATAAGTTTTGATTGTTCACGGACCACAAGTCCTTGCAGTACCTATTCACGCAGAAGGAGTTGAATATGCGGCAGCGAAGGTGGCTGGAATTTGTTAAGGATTATCAGTTTGATATCCAATATCACTCGGGAAAGGCTAACGTGGTAGCAGACGCGTTGAGCCGTAGACCAGTAGATGAGGTGGCAGGGGTGTGGAAGGCAAAGTGGAAAGAGTTGGGACACCAAGATGCAGTGGCCCGATCATTTATGTCTGTGATGACTGTTAAACCGCAGATTGTCACGAAGGTGGTAAAGGCACAGGCAAATGACACGTTCGGTCAGGAGCAGATAGTTCGATTACTAGTAGAGGGAGCCGAGTCCTATACCATTAGCTCAGATGGGGGATTACACTTCAATGGGAGACTAGTAGTTTCGGAAGGGGAAGAATTGCGACACGAGGTGATGGCAGAGTCGCACGGCTCACGGTTCGTGGTACATCTCGGTGGGGACAAAATGTACCAAGATATGAGACGTTAGTATTAGTGGAGAGGGATGAAGAGAGATATCGCCGTGTTTGTTTCTAAATACGCCACTTATCAGATGGTAAAAGTGGACCATCAGAGACCGGCAGGACTTCTACAGCTATTAGAGGTCCCGATGTGGATGTGGGAGAGCATCTCCATGGACTTTATCACTGGGTTACCTACGTCACAGAGGGGTCACGAATCCATTTGGGTAATTGTGGACAGGTTGGCCAAAGTTGCTCATTTTCTACCCATAAGGACAGACTACACTACAGGACAGTATGCCCAGCTCTTTATTGCAGAAATAGTGAGACTTCACGGTGTGCCCCTAAATATCGTGTCTCACCGAGACAAGATATTTTTTTCACGGTTTTGGGAGAGTTTTCAGGAGGCCATGGGCACGAATTTTCGGTTGAGTACGGCATATCACCTGCAGACCGATGGGCAAACCGAACGTACAAATCAGATGTTGGAGGACATGTTGCGTATGTGCATCATTGATTTTGGGTGTGGATGGGAGCAGTATCTTCCACTGGTGGAGTTTGCTTACAACAATTCCTACCAGTTCACCATTGGCATGGCTCCATTTTAGGCGTTGTAAGGTAGACCTTTTCGTTCCCCAGCATGTTGGTTCGAGGTGGGGGACAACAAACTACTTGGGCCGGAAGTGATTCAGGATACTTCGGTAAGGATAGAATTGATACGGAGTCGCATTCGGGTAGCTCAAGATCGGCAGAAGAGCTATGCTGATGCAAAGAGGTTCTTCAGGGAGTTCCAAGTGGGGGACCAGGTTTTACTCAGAGTATCTCCTATGAAGGGGATTATACGATTCGGGAAGAAGGGGAAGTTGGCACCGAGATACATGGGACCATTTCCTATCATCGAGCGGATTGGGTCTGTTGCATATAGACTTGGGTTACCGGAGCATTTCCACATGATTCATGATGTGTTTCATATTTCCTCGCTAAGGAAATATCTTCGAGACGATTTGGATCATTCTCACATTGCTTTGTAGGACATCGATCTCCAGCCTGATAGCTCCTACGAGGAGGGGCCGATTGCTATTTTGGACCGAAGTAAGAGGAAACTGCGGTCAAAGATAGTCCCATTTGTGCGTGTTTAGTGGCGACATCACAATGTCGAGGAGTCCACATGGGAGCGCGACGATGAGATGCGCGAACGTTATCCAGAGTTATTTTTACCAGGTACTTTCTAGTTCCGAATTTCGGGATGAAATTCTGTTATTAAGGGGGAAGTATGTAATACCCCGCATTTTTATAGATATTTATTTATGGGTTTAATTAAATTAAATGTGAATTAATTAAGAATTAATCCGGATAAAATACTAACGAGATATGAGTTGGTATTTGATTATAATGGGTATTATTTGATTATAATGAATATTGAATATATTGAAATTGTCGCGAGACTGAAATACGACAATTTGGAAATTTAGTTGGGACGCATGTGTCAGTCGCGTCGGGAAAGTAATTATGTGAATTAAAAAGTGAATTTTAGTTTTTTCAACCGTATGGTCATTTTGAGTGCGCCAACGTGTCCGGAAGGGTCGAAATAGTCAGAAAACACTAGCCGGGGGTTTAGTTTGGGTCCCGGGGCATTTTCGGGCCATACCGGCAACTTAAAAGGGTATTTTGGTAATTTTGAAAGTTTGGGAATAATAACCAACGAATTTTGGGACTTAATATTAGGTTATTTTGTAACCCACTAAGCCATTACCAGCACTTAACTAATTTGAGGTCTATGGGAGTTATAGGAAGAAGTGGGAGAGAAGTTAGAAGAGGTTCCCAAAGAGAAAACCACCATCTTCAACCTTGGGAGGAAATCCATAGAGAAAGGGGAGAATCAACCCATTCACCAACACCAAATTCAGAGAACTATCTAAGGCAAGTGGTTTAAATTCGTTAATTTCAAGCGAATGCTTCTTCCATGCTTAGAAAATTGATATATATGCATTGTATTGGGAGACTTATTAAAACCCATGAAATTGGAGTTATAAATTCAGATATTGATATAGGTTTGCATGTAGAATTGTTATTGGGTGATTAGACTAAAAGAATTACTAATTTTTATGTTACAAAAACGGACTTATTTATGGAAATTGATGACTTTAAATTTCTAGGGTTCATGTTCATAAGATTTGGGAAAAATTGGGGAGTTATGATAATTAGATGATGTTTAGAAGGATTTGACCCTATATAAATGTTGAGTTATGACCTACGAATGTTTAGTGATGATTAGAAACCTTAAAATACTGTTGGGACGACTTTTAGATGAGATTAGAGGTGAAGAAAATTGGGAAAAACGTAGTAGGAGAATTCTGGGCTCGAACTGTCACCTCGTTAGAAGACCTGCCCAGGTCGTTCAAACGAGGTCGTTCAAACAAGCTCGTTCGAACGAGCATCTAACGAGTTGAAAGTTTGACTTATAACGAGTGGGATGTTCGTTCGATGCCTTTCATTCGAACGAGATCTCGTTAGATGCCCACTTCGTTCGAACGAACTCTCATTCGAACGACCTCTTTCGAACGAGACTTCTAACGAGTTGACAGATTGACCTTTTTGGCCTGGTTTGATTTCTAGTGTCCCGTAACCTTATTTAATTATAGAGATAACATTACCTTGATGACTAATTGATATAGTTGTGATATTCGGGATATATTGAGGAGTAAAATATAGAAGAATGATTTGAACCAAATGGTAATTGTGGGTTAGGATGCGAATAACTAATTACGACGTGAGGATAATGGATAATGTGTATATATAAACCGGGGACACATGTATTGGTATCAGAATGAGAAGTATACCACTAATAAATTATGGTAATTACTAAGAGGTGTGCATGCTTAGTATATGTATATGATTTTATGTGTATGACATACCTACCATACTTGCTATCACGGAAGGTTTACGTTCGCTTAGGGCCATCTAATCTTTGTGTTCCCGGATTTAGATTGGTACCTAGAGGACATAGTTCAGAGAATGACTTATTTGTGAGTTAATAGGTCAGCTGACTATGGAGCGTAGGTATGTATGTGACCATGGATATGTTGAATTATGTTCGCCTCCATTTTTGTGTGTTGTGCTTATTCAAAAAAATTCCTGAGAGATTCGGAATTTGTAATCCTTATGTACGTGATGTACCGGGATGGATAGCAGAGTATGTGTGCACCACAGCTTAGCCTCGGGGTGCTTATATTGTATACTTATGATGTGAATAATATACAGTTAAATGAAAATGAATTATTATGTTTAATTGCGAGTATGATTGTAGTAACGTCTTGATAAAGATAAAAAGGGATAACCTGCTGTGAAATGGTAACGTTGATAATTGAGAATCCGAGTTTAAGTAAATCTATCTATTCAAGTGATAACATTGGGAATTTATATTGGGAATTGAGTAGGAAGGTTAGAACTTATGTCGGTTTAGTTAGATATGAGAATCACTTGAATGGGTATGGTACGTTAGGAGTGCACAATTAGTCGAGAGGTGAGTATTTCATGTGAGAGCACGTCCTAACATGTATTTTGCATTCATTGTTTTAATGTTATTAAAGCACTTGTTGTTTTTAAAATACTCTCCACTTTCGGGCTCTGACCCGTTTGCTCTCAAATCTACTTGTTGTAAAAACCTTTTTAGGTGCCCAGCCACAAGGACACCATGCATAGGAATTCTGTTCAGGTAACGAGTTGTAGCTGTTGTGGAAGTTACAGGGCCTTGATATTAGACGCCTCATTTTCTAGTCTTGACTCCATATTCAGTTCCATCATTTGTAGGGCATGTCGCCCATTTCTATTAGAGATATTTTATATTTCAGTTATTCAGATTGTGAATTGTAATTAATTCAGGATTCAGACTTGTTTTATTATTTCAGGTGTGGGATTGTTGTGAGGAGTATTTCCTCCAAACTTATTATTATTTGTTGGTGATTCTATTTCTTCTTTATGGTGAATGGTTACGTTACTCTTTCATAATTCTTTTATTGCATGTTAATCAGATTTAATTTAAAATTTGACAACTTACTTTTTAAATTCTATGTGGTTAGTAATTATTAAATGTTTTCGACAGTGATACTATTAACTGAACCAACTTGGCATTTTGAATTAATTTAATAAAGTAGTAGCTACTCGGTATTTAATTAGTCGGGGTGTCACAAAGGGTCCATTGGCTATATGAGAAAGACTTGATGTTGCATCACCCATCTTTGGGTGTTGAGATTATAGCTAAATTAATTCGGTTAGTTGTCATCCCCTAAACCGATTAGGATATAATTAACTAAATAGTTTACAAACCACAATTATAATTTATTTATTATTTAGGTAATACATATTGAAACAACTTCAAGGTTAAAATACGGAATATTAAAAAAATCCAATCGTTTTAAGGAGACATAATTTCAACAGAACTCACATATCATTTAACTTAATTACAACTAGTGCAGTGTATAAAACAAACTAACAAGACCCTACTTCTATGTACTCAACCTCCTAGACCTGACAGTGGCAGCTGGAAAACCTGAAAATATAAACATATAAAACCATGAGTTTAAAAACTCAGTGAATGTACTACATCTCTATATAGTAAAAGTACTATATTAACATCTCAACATATTAATATATACATCTTTGTGCCAAATTAGGCCATATACATATCCGGAGTTAATAAACCCCACATATCCTGCCCGTAGGCAATAATCATATCCATAGGTTTTAAAAACCTAACATCTCCTGAATTGCATAGCAACTCAACATATCCTCACTTTTATAAAGCCATAACATCTCAACATCTCTTGGCTTCTAAATAAGCTATAACATCTCAACATCTCTTGGATTTTAAATAAGCCATAACATCTCAACATATCATGACTTTTAAATAAGCCATATCATCTCAACATATAATACATATACATCATATCCAAAATCAACTCAATAAGTACACTCACCTTGGGTTGTCAACTATGTATTCATGTTTCCCTCTAGTGGAGCTAAACTTGGTTGATTTTCCCTTACACCTGTTAATCCAACTAAATCAGTACCGAATCTCTATCATAAGTATTATCTTACTATAATTATGTACTTTCACTGACTACACAACCACAATATGATCCCACTTAAGTATAATCCCAAGAAACATGAGTAAAGTCGAAAAAATTGTATATATGTCGATAGAGTTATGAACATTCAATCATAGAACATACCTCATAAGAAATTTACAACTAAAACCAAGTAACTATTAAAGCATACTCTTCAATGTATATACACATGAAACATGTACTCAAAATACTCTTTGGAAATAGCAGATAAAAACATTCTTTCATGGAGTATCCAATACGGCCTCAAATTATTGTCCTCCACACTTAACCATCCCATATTCATAAATAGTACACATATAGGTGTCCAAGATTATCAATATGAAAACATATCTTAATATAATTTCCATTACAAGTGACGGTGTAATTTTTCAAGCTTCCTAGGGCAAGTTATGGCCATTTCTTTACAACACAAGAAATATTCCCTACAAACTCCTCTATTGTTCCTTCGACTTCCAAGAATTTTCATAATTTTTCTACACCATAACTTTCCATTATTTTCAACAAACTTTCATTATACATACTTAATAGTACATAATTAAAGTTGAATAATATTTGGACTTCATTTGCTATCTCAAAAGCTTGACCAAACACAGGGAATACCGAAATGAAATATACAAATAGCAACTATATACCAACTTGCAACCATCACTAAAGCCTAACCATAAGGAGTTAAATTATAATTTTCGGATATGATATGAATATATGAGTCTATTTTCATGTCCAATTATAATTTATGAATTATAGTAAGAACACAAAGATATATGCAAGTTTGAATACAAAGGGTTTTAATACAAAGCAATATGACCTATAACACCACTTATCTCACATATGAACCAATACATATTATCACAAAGGAGGATGGAATTTGGATCAATAATTCACGATTTATATACTTTGAAATAAGTATAATAGAAGATTAAAACAATATTAACACATAATATTACCTTGGAAACACCTTAAGGATTTTCATGGAATTGTTTTCCTAGATTTTCCTTGTAACCCTTTCTTCCTTAACTTCTACCTCTCTTTCCTCAAGCTAATAACACCTCAAACTGAACCTAGGGACTTATTTTTTGAAGAAATAAGGTTAAGGGAGAGTTTTAAGTCGGCCGAGGCTACCTCCCAATCCATCCAATCAAATTGAAACATTTGGTTTAATAAAAGACAATTTACCACTTAAGGGAATTGACAGGTTTGCCCCTTGTTCGTAATTTCAGTCTAACTTCTTACTCGAGCATACGTTTGATGCAACGTTTGTTGTGTTACAACCCTAACTCACATGTATACAACTATGTAGTTTTCACCTCAAGTAAATTGCAATGTTACAAGGGTCAAAACTAGTCTTAAAAAGGAACATTTCTATCGAAAATAACCAAATCTTGTGTTTGTAAATAATTCGACATTTCATGATTTATGAAAGTAGAATTATACTAACCATAATCATTTAACATTAGATATACTAATAACACATTATTCATATCACATAGGATAAGTATGATTTAAATATAATTTATCATAATTATATACGGGTTGTCACATTAGTTTTAAAGCTTTCTTGTAATATGTCATTTAATAAAAGAAATTCTTATTAAAATTATCTCGTGTGACACCCATATCCTAAATTCGTTGTCTGATTTGCCATCATTCCTTATCTTTTATTATTCCCATGTGCATCATATTTTCTACATTGACCATGACGAACATATTACGAAATTGATCGAGTACAAAAATTTAAAATAATATAAACTTACATTTTTTTATTCTGCATCTTCGTAAGTTTCAAATAGATAATGAGGTACTTTCTCATGATGTAAACTTTTTAGTTTCACTCACTTTCCCATCACATAACCACCCTCATCGATGAACTTATAATTATTATCTACAGTAATTGGGTCAGGCATATATTCTTGATCAAATATTGATGACTCCATGGTAATGTATTCCTCTACAATTGATCCTTCAATATATTGTGTATTCTTGACATAATCTTTAAAAACATTCATCAACCTTTCTAAACGGTTACATCCATCGATATCTAACTAGGCTGCAAAGAAGTGACTCATTGCATAAGTGTACCAACAAGTGAATACTTATGTCAAAAATTGATAGGGGAAAGTACTTCTCCAATAAACAAATCACTTCAGCTATAGCTACTTTTACGGCCACTATGTGCTTTCGATTGACTACCTTTTTACATAAAAGTGTGGAGAAGATGATAATTTTCATAATGACCCTACGCAAATCCTTATTCTTAGTGAAACAATTCTTAAACAACAAAGAAACCAATTGCACGATCACATGACAATCGCGAGACTTGCACTTATGTAAATCATGGGTAGCATAATTAACAATCCTTTGCAAGCTGCACGAAAAGTTAAGGGGAAGTTTCAAATTATATATTGTGTTTAGAAGAACCTTTATTTCCTCACTTGTCAAAGTAAACGAACCTAGGGGATTTATTTTCCATCCTCTACTATCTTCTTTCAACCATAGCTATGGCTTAAGTTGAATGATTTAAGGTCTTTTTGTGCATTTTCTCGATCCTTCGAATGACTCCCCCTAAGGCATATGCCCATAATATGCTAGGTGATGTTTTTCTCTGTATTCATTACATCTAATACATGATGCACCGGGTTACCCTTCCAATTAAGGCAAGTCAAATAAAATTGAACTCTTAGACCATTCCTTTCTTGTCTCAGTTTCATTCCTAACTAGGTCTTTCTCATGCTTGACATTCTTCAATTTAGGATTCTTACCTAGCATATTCAGTCCAAAATTATAAAATTTACTCTAAATTTCTGATCTTGAAAGTTTTCTCAGAGGTAGCCTATGTTCAACCCCGTTCGGCAACAAATTAGAACCTTTCTCAAATCTAAAAATATGATCGGGGGAGGGGGGGCTAGTAAAATCTCCTATGGGAATGGTATATAATTTTTCCACTAGCATTAAGGTGGAGAGATTCAGTCTCCTCTCCACAAATAGGACACCATAAATAACCATGTACTACACAAGTGGATAATGTCCCCTAAGCTGGGAAATCATGAATTTCCCAAATTAACATATCTTCCAGTGTAAATACTTCTTTTTTACAAGATTCAAATGCTTTCACACCCTCTTCCCACAACTCATTTAATTCTTCTATCAAAGGATCCATATAGATATTGATGTATTCAATTGGTTCCTTTGGCACAGATATTAACAAAGAAAACATCAAAAATTCAGGTCTCATACACTTTAAAGAAGGGAGGTTAAGTAGTGCTAGGATCATTGGCCATAATATCCGATTGGTGCTTAGATTTTCAAATTGTTTGAAACCATTTGATAACGTTGCCAAATAATAGTTATATTGTTCTCGAGAAAAAGAAGAATACTCATAATTTATCCTTTTCCTAGCGGTAGAATCAATTGGATGCTGCATGAGATTATCTCCTACTTCTTCCCTAGCATGATAAGTCATTACCTTTGTTATCCATGGTACTGTGAAAAACAACTTCAATCTAGGCCCAAAGGGAAAATATTTAAATACTTTTTAAGGCACTTTTGAGATTGTGCCTTCCTTTTCAATAGATTGCACATATCTAGGTACCTTGCATGCCGGACACCGATCGAGATTTTCATACTGCTTTCGATATAGTATGCATTCATACATACAAGCATGAACTGATTTATACTTCATTAACAAACCTTCAAATTGTGCTTCATACGACGAGAGATATTTAGATGTGTATTTTTCTCAGTTAGCAAACCCTTCTCCTAATTTAGCATTTTGATCATGCTATTGCTAAAGAAATCATATTAGGTCTTCAAACTATGAAAACCAACCATGGGATGCAAAGTTGTCTGATACTTGTCACAGTTAGGATACAATGGTTGGTTCGCCTTAAATTTTAAACTTTGATAGTCATCATCAAGGTATATCCCAATATCTTCATGATCACGTAGACCCTCTATATCGTTAATGTACTCAATTTTTTCCACTTAATGAAGTTCATAAGCATCATCAACTAAATACTCTAACATATTATGATCTACATTGTCCTCCTATCCTTGTACATCTATCTGTAATACCACGTATTTTTGGCTATATTTATTTTTGGGATTAATTAATTAAATGAGAATTAATTGGAAATTAATCCGTCTAAAATACTAGCGAGATGTGAGTTGGTATTTGACTATATTGAGTATATACGATGTTATATGAATATTGAATTATGAAATTTGTCGTGAGATTGATATACGACAATCTGGTCATTTTATTGGGACGCGTGTGACAGTCGCGTCGGGATATAATTATTTTAATTATAAAAGTGAATTTAAATTCTATTAACCGTATGGTCGTTTTGAGTGCGCTAACACGTCCAGAAGGGTCGAGATAGTCAGAAAACACTAGCCGGGGGTGTAGTTTGGGTCCCGGGGTATTTTTAGGCCATACCGGCAATATAAAGGGTATTTTGGTAATTTCGTATTTTTAGGAATTAAAAAGTGACGAAAATTAAGAGTTTTAATCTGATTGGGAATTGACCCACTAAGCCACTAACCAACCCATATTAACCCAACAAGCTACGGGGGTTGTTAGATTAGGTTTTCTAAGTTTCCCCAAAACAAACCCTAGCCACCATAGCCATTGGAGGAAAGCTTAGAGAGGGAGAGAAGGAGAAGGAATTCTGCAGAAAATCTTTACAAAATCAACACCAAATTTAGAGACAATCGATGCAAGTGATTTAATTTCTTTTAATTCAGAGAATGATTCCTCCATGTTAGATAATTTGAAGATTTACAATTGTTCTGGGAAGATAAATGAAAACCCATGTTGTTTGGACTTAGAACTTGAATATTGAGGACAAATTGCATGTAGAATCATATAGAGATGATTATTCTAGTATTAATATATGTTGGATGTAAGAAAAACGGATTTAGAATGGACTAATTGAGGACTTGAAAGTTTAGGGTTCATGTTTTTGAGAAATTGGAGGAAAAGTGTAGAGATTTGTTAATTGATTGATGTTAGGATGAATTAATCCTTTAAAACGTGTTAGGATGTGACTATAATATGTTTAGGATTGATTAGAGACCTTAAACAATCGTTGGGACTAATTTTAGAGGAGATTTGAGGAGTAGAAATGGTGAAAAAATGAAACTAAGGAAATCTGGGCTCGAAACTGGTCGTTCGTTAGAAGACCTCCCCAGGTCGTTCGAACGAGCTCGTTCGAACGAGCTTCTAACGAGTTGACCAGTCGCTTCTAATGAGAAGAAATTCCGTTTGATACTTTCGTTCGAACGAGATGTCGTTAGAAGGTGCAGTTCGTTCGAACGAACTGAATCTCGTTCGAACAGCCTCGTTCGAACGAGACTTCGAACGAGTTGACAGTTTAGGCCTTTTGGCCTGTTTTGATTTTGGGAGTCCCGTAATCTTCTTTGAGGATATAGATAACCTTCCTTTGATGATGTATTGATAGATTTGGGACGTTTGGGTTATTTTGAGGAGTAAATTATATACGAGCGATTTAAATTGAAGGGATAGTTGGGTTGAGACGTGAGTGTCTACTACGAAGTGAAAATAAATTATGGCACGTATGATTATAAACCGGAATCGTATAAATTGTATATATTATATATTGGTACTAGATTGAGAAAATTACTACAATTAAACTACGAAATTACTAAGATGTGTGCTTACTTAGTATTGGTATATGAATTGTGTGTATGACATACCTACCATACTTGCTATCATAGGAGGTTTGCGTTCGCTTAGGGCCCTCTAATCCTTGTGTTGCCCGGATTTAGACTGGTTACCTTGATGAACATAGGTCAGAGAAAGACTTATTGGGATGTTAATAAGTCCGCAGATCGTGGGAGCGTAGGTATGTGCGTGACCCATGTGATGTGACTGTGTTCGCCTCCATTATTTGTGATGTGGTTATCTGTGAACTATTCCTGAGAGATTCGAAATATGTGATCCTTATGTACGTGATGTACCGGGATGGATAGCAGAGTATGTGTGCACCGCATCTTAGTCTCGGGGTGCCTATATTGTATATTTATGTTGTGGAAAATATACGCTTAATAAACTGGGAACTTTCATATGGTATTGTGTGTAATTGTGGAATAACATAGGGGGCTAATCTATAACGAGCTGTATTACCTTTGTATGAGAACCTGAATTTATGTTAAGCACCTATTTAACTGAGATCGTTATTATGTTAATGAAACCGAGTAATAAGGGTAGGACCTATGACAGTCTAGCTAGATATGATGTCACTTAGCTAGTGGTTTGTGTCGTTTTAGATGGGTACTTACGTTAGGAGTGCACAGTTAGACGAGAGGTGAGAATATCATGTGAATGCACGTCCTAACATGTACTTTACATTTAATGTTTTAAATGTTTTTAAAGCACTTGCAGGTTTTTCAAATATCTCCACATTCGGGCTCTGACCCGTTTGCTTTCAAATCTATTTTTTTTTTGTAAAACCATTTTTAGGTGCCCAGCCACAAGGACACCATGCATAGGATACTCATTCAGGTGACGAGATGTAGCTGTTTGTGGGAGCTACAGGGATTTGCTTTTAGACGCTTCTATCATTTTGATTCCATATTCAGTATTCTTCAGTTTTAGGGCATGTTGCCCAGTTCCATTAGAGTTACTTTTCCATTACAGTTTTCAGACTTTGGAATGTATTGATTTAGTATTCAGTTTAATTATTTCAGTTTGGAGATTTGTAGTGAGGAGTTTTCCTCCAGATTTTATTTACATTATGTGATGGTTATTCTTTTTACTTTGGTATGGTGAATGGTGTTATTATTCTTCATTACACTTGTTGCATGTTAATCAGACTTTAATTAAAATTTGGCAACTTACTTTTTAAATACTAGGTGGTTAGTAATAATGAAAATGTTTTCCACAGTGATGCTATTAGCTGAGCCAACTTGGCATTTTGAATTAATTTAATAAAGGAGTAGCTACCCAGTATTTAATTAGTCGGGGTGTCACAGGTGGTATCAGAGCATCAGGTTCTAGTGTCCTTTAGGATCTGTACGGCTATTATGTTTCCGCTAAGTTTCTTTGATATAGAGCCCTATATTTTAGGACTGTTGTACTCTTTTTATGTATACTTCGTTGTTCAGCTATTTTAAGTTTATAAACAGTGAACTTATAAACTTTGTTCTTATTTCAGATGCCTCCATGACGTGCACGACGAGTTCCCAGGGATGCAACGCCCGAACCCCAGCCCGCTCCATTTCAGGGCATGATGAACGCTGCTGAGGTAGCAGCTATAGTAGCCCAAGCGGTAAATGCCGCAATTGTCGTAGTTCAGCAGGCACCACCTCAGGCGCCGGTTGCCGCGCCAGTATAGGCAAACGCATTCCCGTCTGCTTGGGAACGTGTACGTGACGCTTTTCAGAAAGCGCATCCGCCAGAGTTTGCAGGTAGCTCAGATGTGGTAGTCTCGAGCCAGTGGAGGAAGGATATACAGAGGCACTTGAGGATGTATGAGTGCACGGACGTTCAGAAGCAGGTGCTAGCTACTTTCAAGCTAGTTGGATCTGCACTGCAGTGGTGGGAGTATATTACCACCGTGGAGGAGAGGGATACTCTCACTATTCAGGACTTTTTGGGTGCGGTTCGACCGCAAGTACTTTCCGTCCGCTATTCATACTGAAATGAGGAGGAAACTGATGAATCTGAGGCAAGAGGGTAAGACCGTGGCCGAGTATGAGGTCGAGTTCACAAATCTGTTGAATATCGTTCCGGATGAGATACCAACAGAGAAGAAGAAGATTCAGAAATTCACCGACGGGTTGACATGGAGGATCCGTCAGCATCTGTTAGGGAACCTTTCGTTGGCCACGTATTCTGATGTGGTTAACGTTGCTTTGTTACACTGCCAGGATCACCTCTTTCATCTGACTGAGAGTAAGAGATCGGGAGAGTCTAGCCATCAGGGCAGGACTGGAGGACATGGTACCGGTGGGGCACAATCTGTTCAGGGGCAGAGACAGGGTGAGCAGGGTTTCCAGCAGGGAGATCAGAAGAGGTTCCGATCAAGGAACTACAGATAGGGACATGGAGGTTTCCGTCAGGGCCAGCAAGGTCCAAACGGCCATCAGGGCCAACAGGGGCAGAAGGGGCTGCAGTTTGAGCAGGGCCAGGGGAGGAACGGTAACGGCCACCAGGGCCGGGGACCGCAGGGGCAGAGAGGAGGGAACTTCCCAGGGAAGTGTTTTGTTTGTGTCAAGACTGGCCATAAACGACAGGATTGTCCTGATAGGGGCAGGGCCCCACAACAGCAGCAGCAGGGTGCTCGCCAGGAGCCGCAGAGGCCTATGTTTCCCGCCGTTCTCCCCGCACCGCCATAGATGGCAGCATTGCCACCCATTCCAGCAGTCCCAGTTCAGCAGGGACAGCTACAGTATGGACGTGTCTACAACGTTCACCAGGCAGCAGTTCCACAAGCACCGCCTGCGATTGAGGGTACGTTTCCAATCCATGGCACTATGGGTCGGGTATTATTTTATACGGGTGCTACACATTGTTTTATAGCTACACACTTCGTGAAAGCTTTAGGATTGTTAGCTACGGCAGAGAGCACAGTGACGTGTGTCGACTCACCATTGGGGAGTGGTTCACTTATTTTCTTTATATGACGGGGAGTGGGGGTCGAGATTGGTGGTTTGGTATTACCTGCAGACATGTTGGTATTAGATATGCATGTTCACGATGTGATTATCGGTATGGATTGGCTCTTAGCATATAGGGCCATGATTGATTACTTCAGCGGGAGCATTATTTTTTCCATTCCGGGGCAAGAGATGTTCGTAGTGGCGATGCCTCGCCCAGAGGGAGGATCGACCGCTCATCTGTATTACATAGAGGAGGATACCTCTAAGGAGGTTGTGATTCCTTTAGATTCGATCCCGGTTGTCAGAGAGTATTTGGATGTGTTTCAGGAGATACCAGGCCTACCCCCCAGTCGAGAGATAGACTTTGTTATAGACCTATTGCCAGATACGAGGCCTATAGCACGCGCACCGTACCGTATGGCTCCGGCAGAGATGCGAGAGCTACGAGATCAGATAGAGCAGTTGTTAGGTCAGGGCTTTATTCGTAGGAGTACCTCACCTTGGGGCGCTCCAGTTTTGTTTGTGAAGAAGAGGGACGGTTCACTGAGATTGTGTGTGGACTACCGAGAGTTGAATAAGGTCACGATACGGAATAAGTATCCGTTGCCTCGAATCGATGACTTATTCGACCAGTTGAGAGGAGCTTCTTTCTTCTCAAAGATTGATTTGAGATTGGGATACCATCAGTTGCGTATCAGGGAGGAGGATGTCTCGAAGACAGCATTCTTATCCAGATATGGTTCTTACGAGTTTCGGGTTATGCTTTTTGGTTTGACCAACGCCCCAGCTGTGTTTATGGACTTGATGAACAGAGTGTTCAGGGATTTCCTAGATCAGTTTGTCATTGTCTTCATTGATGATATTCTGGTTTACTCCCAGACAGAGGAGGAGCACGCCGAGCATTTGAGGCAAGTTTTGCAGACACTTCGTCAGAACGAGTTGTATGCAAAATATGAGAAATGCGGGTTTTGGTTGAGGGAGGTCCAGTTTTTGGGACATATTATTTCCGACCGGGGAATATCTGTTGATCCGGGAACAGTATCCGCGGTGAGGGAGTGGGGACAGCCCACGACACCGACTGAGATTCGTAGTTTCTTCGGCCTAGCAGGATACTACAGGAGGTTCATTCGGGGATTTTCGAAGATAGCTGGTCCTTTGACACATCTGACTCGTAAGGGTGTGCCATTCATTTGGAGTGATGCCTGTCAGTTGGCATTTGATGAGTTAAAGGATAAATTGACCTCAGCACCTGTTTTAGCATTACCGAGACCGGTAGTTGAGTATTTGGTTTACACCGATGCGTCTTTGCAAGGGCTTGGAGGTGTATTACAGCAGGAGAGACAGGACATAGCTTATGCTTCCCGTAAGCCTAAGCCTCACGAGAGGAATTACCCCACGCATGATTTGGAGTTGACGGCAGTGGTATTTGCCCTATGGATTTGGAGGCACTATCTTTTGGGGGAGAAGTTCCAACTGTTCACGGACCACAAGTCCCTACAATACCTGTTCACGCAGAAAGAGTTGAATATGCGGCAGCGTAGGTGCCTTGAGTTTGGGAAAGACTACCAATTCGATATCCAGTATCACCCAGGTAAGGCTAACGTGGTAGCAGACGCGTTGAGACGTAGGCTAGCAGATGAGGTGGCAGAGGTGTGGAAGGCAAAGTGGAAGGAGTTGGGACACCAGGATGCAGTGGCCCGATCTTTCATGTCTGTGATGACCGTTACACCGCAGATTGTCACGAAGGTAGTACGGGCACAAGCTAATGACTCGTTCTGTCAGGAGCAGATAGTTAGATTACTAGCAGAGGGAGCCGAGTCCTATACCGTCAGCTCAGACGGGGGATTACGCTTCAATGGGAGATTGGTAGTTTCGGAGGGGGAGAAATTACGGCACGGGGTGATGGCAGAGTCGTACGGCTCACGGTTCGCGGTGCATCCCGGAGGGGACAAAATGTACCAAGACATGAGACGGCAGTATTGGTGGAGCGGTATGAAGAGAGATATCGCTGAGTTTGTTTCGAAATGCGCCACTTGTCATCTTGTAAAAGTGGATCATTAGAGACCGGAAGGACTGCTACAACCGTTGGAGGTCCCAGTGTGGATGTGGGAGAGCATATCCATGGACTTTATCACGGGGTTGCCTACGTCGCAGAGGGGTCACGACTCCGTTTGGGTAATTGTGGACAGGTTGTCCAAAGTCGCTCACTTTTTACCCGTAAGGACTGACTCCACTACGGGACAGTATGCCCAACTCTTCATTTCAGAGGTTGTGAGACTTCACGGTGTGCCCCTAAATATCGTGTCTGACAGAGACAAGATATTTGTTTCGAGGTTTTGGGAGAGTTTCCAGGAGGCCATCGGCACGGAATTACGGTTGAGTACGGCTTATCATCCGCAGACCGATGGGCAGACCGAGCGCACAAATCAGATGTTGGAGGACATGCTACGCATGTGCATTATTGACTTTGGGGGTGGATGGGAGCAGTACCTCCCACTGGTAGAGTTTGTTTACAACAACTCCTATCAGTTCACTATTGGCATGGCTCCGTTTGAGGCGTTGTACGGTAGGCCTTGTCGTTCCCCAGTATGTTGGTTAGAGGTGGGGGACAACAAACTACTTGGGCCGAAAGTAATTCAGGATACTTCGGCAAGGATTGAGTTGATTCGGAGTCGCATTCGGGTAGCTCAAGACAGGCAGAAGAGTTATGCTGATGCGAAGAGATTTTTCAGGGAATTCCAAGTGGGGGACCAGGTTTTGCTCAGAGTATCTCCTATGAAGGGGATTATGCGTTTCGGGAAGAAGGGGAAGTTGGCACCGAGGTATGTGGGGCCGTTTCCTATTATTGAGAAGATCGGACCGGTTGCGTATAGACTTGGATTACTGGAGCATTTGCATCGTATTCACGATGTGTTCCATATTTCCTTGCTAAGGAAATACCTTAGAGATAATTTGTCTCATTCTCACATTGCTGTGGTGGACATCGATCTCCAGCCGGATAGCTCTTATGAGGAGGGGCCGATTGCTATTTTGGACCGAAGTGAGAGGAAGCTGCGGTCAAAGATGGTTCCGTTAGTGCGTGTTCAGTGGCGACATCACAATGTCGAGGAGTCCACATGGGAGCGCGAGGATGAGATGCGCGAAGGTTATCCAGAGTTGTTTTTAGCAGGTACTTTCTAGTTTCGAATTTCGGGACGAAATTCAGTTATTAGGGGGGAAGTATGTAATACCCCGTATTTTTGGCTATATTTATTTTTGGGATTAATTAATTAAATGAGAATTAATTGGAAATTAATCGGGATAAATTATTAGCGAGATGTGAGTTGGTATTTGACTATATTGAGTATATACGATGTTATATGAATATTGAATTATGAAATTTGTCATGAGATTGATATACGACAATCTGGTCATTTTATTGGGATGCGTGTGACAGTCGCGTCGGGATATAATTATTTTAATTATAAAAGTGAATTTAAATTCTATTAACTGTATGGTCGTTTTGAGTGCGCCAACGCGTCCGGAAGGGTCGAGATAGTCAGAAAACACTAGCCGGGGGTGTAGTTTGGGTCCCGGGGTATTTTTAGGCCATACCGGCAATATAAGGGTATTTTGGTAATTTCGTATTTTTAGGAATTAAAAAGTGACGAAAATTAAGAGTTTTAATCTGATTGGGAATTGACCCACTAAACCACTAACCAACCCATATTAGCCCAACAAGCTACGGGGGTTGTTAGATTAGGTTTTCTAAGTTTCCCCAAAACAAACCCTAGCCACCATAGCCGTTGGAGGAAAGCTTAGAGAGGGAGAGAAGGAGAAGGAATTCTGCATAAAATCTTTACAAAATCAACACCAAATTCCGAGACAATCGAGGCAAGTGATTTAATTTCTTTTAATTCAGAGAATGTTTCCTCCATGTTAGATAATTTGAAGATTTACAATTGTTCTTGGAAGATAAATGAAAACCCATGTTGTTTGGACTTAGAACTTGAATATTGAGGACAAATTGCATGTAGAATCATATAGAGATGATTATTCTGGTATTAATATATGTTGGATGTAAGAAAAACGGATTTAGAATGGACTAATTGAGGACTTAAAAGTTTAGGGTTCATGTTCTTGAGAAATTGGGGGAAAAGTGTAGAGATTTGTAAATTGATTGATGTTAGGATGAATTAATCCTTTAAAACGTGTTAGGATGTGACTATAATATGTTTAGGATTGATTAGAGACCTTAAACAATCGTTGGGACTAATTTTAGAGGAGATTTGAGGAGTAGAAATGGTGAAAAAACGAAACTAAGGAAATCTGGGCTCGAAATTGGTCGTTCATTTAAAGACCTCCCCAGGTCGATCGAACGAGCTTCTAACGAGTTGACCAGTCGCTTCTAACGAGAAGAAATTTTGTTCAATACCTTCGTTCGAACGAGATGTCGTTAGAAGGTGCAGTTCGTTCGAACGAACTGAATCTCGTTCGAACAGCCTCGTTCGAACGAGACTTCGAACGAGTTGACAGTTTAGGCCTTTTTGGCCTGTTTTGATTTTGGGAGTCCCGTAATCTTGTTCGAGGATATAGATAACCTTCCTTTGATGATGTATTGATAGATTTGGGACGTTTGGGTTATTTTGAGGAGTAAATTATATACGAGCGATTTAAATTGAAGGGATAGTTGGGTTGAGACGTGAGTGTCTACTACGAAGTGAGAATAAATTATGGCCCGTATGATTATAAACCGGAATCGTATAAATTGTATATATTATATATTGGTACTAGATTGAGAAAAGTACTACAATTAAACTACGGAATTACTAAGATGTGTGCTTACTTAGTATTGGTATATGAATTGTGTGTATGACATACCTACCATACTTGCTATCATAAGAGGTTTGCGTTCGCTTAGGGCCCTCTAATCCTTGTGTTGCCCGGATTTAGACTGGTTACCTTGATGAACATAGGTCAGAGAAAGACTTATTGGGATGTTAATAAGTCCACTGATCGTGGGAGCGTAGGTATGTGCGTGACCCGTGTGATGTGACTGTGTTCGCCTCCATTATTTGTGATGTGGTTATCTGTGAACTATTCCTGAGAGATTCGGAATATGTGATCCTTATGTACGTGATGTGCCGGGATGGATAGCAGAGTATGTGTGCACCGCAGCTTAGTCTCGGGGTTCCTATATTGTATATTTATGTTGTGGAAAATATACGCTTAATAAACTCGGAACTTTCATATGGTATTGTGTGTAATTGTGGAATAACATAGGGGGCTAATCTATAACGAGCTGTATTACCTTTGTATGAGAACCTGAATTTATGTTAAGCACCTATTTAACTGAGATCGTTATTATGTTAATGAAACCGAGTAATAAGGGTATGACCTATGACAGTCTAGCTAGATATGATGTCACTTAGCTAGTGGTTTGTGTCGTTTTAGATGGGTACTTACGTTAGGAGTGCACAGTTAGACGAGAGGTGAGAATATCATGTGAGTGCACGTCCTAACATGTACTTCAAATGTTTTTAAAGCACCTGCAGGTTTTTAAAATATCTCCACATTCGGGCTCTGACCCGTTTGCTTTCAAATCTATTTTTTTTTGTAAAACCATTTTAGGTGCCCAGCCACAAGGACACCATGCATAAAATACTCATTCAGGTGACGAGCTGTAGCTGTTTGTGGGAGCTACAGGGATTTTCTTTTAGACGCTTCTATCATTTGGATCCCATATTCAGTATTCTTCAGTTTTAGGGCATGTTGCCCAGTTCCATTAGAGTTACTTTTCCATTACAGTTTTCAGACTTTGGCATGTATTGATTTAGTATTCAGTTTAATTATTTCAGTTTGGGGATTTGTAGTGAGGAGTTTTCCTCCAGACTTTACTTACATTATGTGATGGTTATTCTTTTTACTTCGGTATGGTGAATGGTGTTATTATTCTTCATTACACTTGTTGCATGTTAATCAGACTTTAATTAAAATTTGGCAACTTACTTTTTAAATACTAAGTGGTTAGTAATAATGAAAATGTTTTCGACAGTGATGCTATTTGTTGAGCCAACTTGGCATTTTGAATTAATTTAATAAAGGAGTAGCTACACGGTATTTAATTAGTCGGGGTGTCACATTATCCTACTTGATGATTGTTGTAAAGGTTGCTCAGGGACAAAGGGAACCTGGAATTCCCCATGAAAAACAAACGATCGATAACTATTTTGCATACCCCATCTTAACAGATGTAGTTTAACTATTTCCACTCAAACACCTTACCATTCCTACACCTTGCATATGGACACGAAAACTCATCATCATTAAGACATCACTTTGAGAATTTAACAAATTCATTAGCACCTCTACGATACTCATCCCCTTGTCTATTTGTTACATTCATCCACTCATTGTATAGAGGATATCCCATCACAACTACTATAAACAATCACCCATTATGGGTAAGAAGCATATATTCATGGATTAGTATCAAAAAATTAAATTCTAGTATAGTACACTCAAATTAAATTCTACTATAGTACAAACAATCACCTATTCTGGGTAAGAAACCATATAGAGTAAACTTGTTTCATATATAGTACACTCAAATTAAATTCTAGTATACATAATCATTATTAGTTAACACATTCCCTCCTTTAACCAAGATAAAGGTCTCTACAATAACCAATCAAATGTATTTACAACTTTTTGAAATAGTTAAACTGACATTAATTTGTGATACGTTAATTTTTAACAGTGACAACATTAAGAAAATAACATTAATTTGTGTCAACATTATTTTGTAACAGTGATAACATTAAGAAACTAACGTTTATTTGTAAGATTTATTAATGCCAACATTAAACAATAAATTTGGTGACCATAATTATATAAACTGGTATTACTTGTATTGTTAGCACGATGGTCATGTAAACTCACATTCTAGACAACCTAAACAGAACCCAAAATCTCTTTATTCGTATTCATCATTAATTGGTTACAAAAGAGGGATTACGAGGATATATATAAGTACTGAGGACATGGGCACCAAGCTACCCTAATTGGAAAAAATGTTAAAAATTCTCATTTTTAGCTTGTATATAATATTCCTTTGGATAGAAATAATAAAACTCTAAAATAAATAGATTACACCTTTTTAGCATGTAACTTACACCTTTTTAGCATGTATATATATGGATAAAACTGGTAGAAATAATTCCAGTATCTGACTTGCACAAGAACAGTTAAAAAGCGGTGTAATAATTATTACCATCTAGTTGGTTTGTGCATATATAAAATTCTAGTATAACCATACATGGTTGCTAATTATTCAGGTGATGTCATTGTGACTCAATAGTATAAAATCAGTAAAAAAAAGAAAGCAATAGAAATAAAACATTATAGTATCACTTATAATACTCCCAAAGAATATCATAGAGCATTTACATATATCATAGTACATACCACAATTATTGTGTTTTAAGTGTTCATGTTGGTGGGATATATTTTATTCGAACGTATAAGAGAACCAATAAAAGAAGTTTATAAATAAAAAACTAATGTTTTCAATACCTATCATTTCTAATTAAAATCGATTTTTCGATATATGGAAAAATAATTATCAAAGTAACACTTTGGTAGCAAAATATTACCCCAAGAACAAATTATGAACAAGAGTTAAATATTTTGTATGAATTAAAAAATTTACAAACATGAGAATAGCAGATAAATTTTACAATGCCTTCAGTTCAACTATGATAAAATGAAATAGGCCTTAAGTAGGATGATCAATTGGAGCATGTTTTCCCTCTAAACAATCAAATATATTACACATGTAGACATATATATTGGCTTTTAAGAATATGCAAATATAACAAACATGAGAATAGAAAACTTACGAATATAAAAAATTATGACGTGGAATTATATTTGTTGCAACCAAAACTGGGATTGATTCTGGTGCTAAACCAAATCAAAAAATTCTATGCCTGGTCTGAACATAATCAAATTGTGGGATGAGGAGAAACCATAATCCTATGGCAAATCAAATTGTGGTTTAAATCAAATCAAATAATTCATGATGTTAGGTGTTATTACAAATTAAATAAAAATAAAATAAAAAATATAAATAAATATTAAAGTACCATATTGTGAGATTGAACATAAAAACCATATGTTCTTATTTCGATTTGTAAATTAAATAAGAAAAACAAACAAATAAGATTTGTAGAACTTGATATGATATACTCGATTTGTGATGGTTGATTTGTAGATTCCCAATTATTTCTTAGTTAGCAATAATGATTTGTGTGTGTGTGTGCGTGTGTGTGTGTGTGTGAGAGAGAGAGAGAGAAAAGACGAAGAGAGAGACAATTATGAACAATATTTGAGAAGAATAAATGGCTAGGGTTTTAATTTTTCTTTTGCTGTCACGGCTGTATCAGTGTTAAAGACCACGACAACAACAAACATTATCACGATCTTTGACACCAACATGACCGTGACAACAAACTTGTCAAGGTCTTTAACCATGACATGACCGTGACAAGTTGTTACCACGGTCGTATCATGATCAAAGATCTTGATATGGTCTCCGTGGTTTTTTATCAAGGGTTTTCATCGTGACAACTCTTTGCGGGTGAAAAGTGATAAAAGCCCCTTTTTAGTGTGGTGATCGGAAGCTTAACGTGGGGACAAATATGATATAGCATAATCAACTTTTCAAATACGACCTCATTATATCATAGCGGTTTTGTGGTAATTAAATTAGAGTGCAGCCATAATTATTTAGTGAAATTAATTATGATTAAATAATAAAGGAAATAAATTATGGGATTTGTAATTATAAATTTCTAATGAATTGTTTAAAATCCAATTTTATTATTTATCTTGGGTTAGTATAGTCTATATACCCAAGTAATTAGGCCCAAACTCTCTAGAAGCCCGATTTGGCCCATGCTTACGAAATACACTAATATATATTGGTGTATGCTAGAGTTTCAAGATGTAAACTCATTATTAATGGTTAGAGAGGTGAGGAGAAAATACTATTCTTGCTTTTGTGAAGAAGCCAAGAGAGAGAGGCTCATATCTCACTAAAAGAAATAGTTCTCATTTTAAAACATACCCACACACCTACTTAGATTTAGCAGGATCATATAGTATAAGATTTAAGCATTTTGATGGACACAAGAAAGATTTTGGGGACCCAAATGAGGTAACATCTCATTACCAGCGTATATGTTTTCTCTATAATATATTCCAACCGGATCCCCAAAGTATTGTACTCATAAAACTAAGTTTGGACTTCAAATCAAGTTTTTGTTGTTTGTTTCTTCATACTGTATAGTCTTTCAAAGATTCATGGATTAAATTCTTTATTCTGTGTATATTGATCCCCATTGATTGGTATCAGAGCCCATGTTATAGAACGATCAATATAGGAAAAACCCATGTTATCCACGTTCAAGCCCTAGGTTGAATGCTATAAATAGGTGCATGGATGTATGTATTTGTTTACTAACATTGTTTTTTAGGATGTGCATGTATGCATCCCTCCCATCATGGTCACATCAATGTATTTTATGTGAATGGATCCTATGACATAGTTCTTTTCTTCCATAGATTCGATTTGATAGTAATGACTAAGGTTTTTATTATTATTATTATTATTATTATTATTATTATTATTATTATTATTATTATTATTATTATTATTATTATTATTATTATTAATATTATTGTTGTTATTGTTATTGTTGTTATTATTATCATTATTATTATTATTATTATTATTATTATTATTATTATTATTATTATTATTATTATTATTATTATTATTATTATTATTATTATTATTATTATTATTAATTTAAATCGATGTATTGGAGGAGAAAGTGAGGGGTTGTAATTTGTAATTTCATATTCTAAATTGGGTTTGAATTCGGTGTCTTTTCGTGAAGTTCTACAAAGTATGGAGGTTATCCATGGAGATTGTAGAAATTTTACAGTGGCTACTGTCAAAGAAAACAAAAGAAAGAAGAAAATAAAAAAAAAAATAAAAGAAAGAAGTAAATTACGACTTTGTCAAAGGATAAGAATTTTATAGCTTCCTAACCATACGACTATAGCGAAAATTAGCACCACGATAGCATAAAGAGAAGCCTGCTATGGCGGGTGACAGTGGAAGGCAGTGGGGTTCCAGGAGTTTCTCCCAAAATGGATTCCTCTCATTTTTTTTTGCATAAGCACTTTTCTTCAATTATTTTCTACTCCAATAAGGATTATTTTTTTTAGTCCTCATTCTTCAAAGAGTCTATTCAAGGAGGAATTTTAGGCCATGATGATAAGAAACATTTTTATCATTTTATTATTAACTTATTCATTTGCGTGTCTCTTAATTATAATTTTCTTGCATGATTTTGTGTGCTAAGTAATTGGATAATTAGGAACACCCAATATATTGGATAACATGGTTTATTTTATTGAGACCATCCTAGATCATCGATTTTCTTGGAAAATTCGTTTTAAATTATTATTTTTTAAATTAAATTTAATCGGGTAATTAATTTTAAGATGTAAATTAAATTGAGATATCCGAATTTTGTTTTTAAATAAAAATGGTTTTAATTTTTTTAAAATTAAAAATTGTGAGATTGGAAAATTTAATTTATTCAAGTAATTGAAAAAATACCAAGAATTGAATTCGAGACTTCGGAATTGAATAAACTATTGTTTAAAATACCTCAGTTTTCTTTAAATACTAAGTGGGAGAGGGGTTTTAGCATAAACTCCGTTGTCTCCATCAATATTTTAAAAATATGATGTGATTAATTTCTTGTGTAAACTTATTCGTACCCCCTGGTCGGATGGTTGTTGTGACAACCCGAATATAATTATGATAAATCATGTTTAAATCAAGATTAGCTTATGTGATATGAATAATATGCTATTAGTATATATATCATGTAAGTAATTATGTTTAGTTTAATCCTACCTTCATAAAGCTTGAAATATCGAATTAGTTACAAATGTGAAATTTTAAAGTTTTCGGTTGGAATGTTCCTGTTGGAGGCTAGTTTTGACCTTTATGACAGAAAAATTAACTTGAGGTGTAAACTAGATATTTGAATATATATGAGTTAGGTTTGTAACAAAATAAATGGTTCATCGAACGGACATCCGAGTTGGAAGATATTGTCTTTTTACGAACAGCGGGTAAAGTAGTCATTTAGCCTTAAATGATATTTTATTTTATATATTGCCACATGTTATATTTTGATTGAACAAGGAGGGGGTGGTCTTATGCCGACTTAAAACCCTTGAATTAAGCTCTTCCTTCATCCTATTTCATCCATGGAAGAGTTTTAACCTAAGGAAAGAGAGTTTTGAAGTTTAGGAAGAAAGTGTCAGGAGAAATTGAAGAAAAATTCTTAGAAAAATTACGTAAAAGCCCCTAAGGTATTTCCATCCATAAATCTTGTTTATTTTTTTTTATTAATTATTTAAATGACTTAAATAATCATTTTTTTACTGAATTTACATGTCTTGATGTGTACTTATGGATAGATGCAAGTTTAAGCAAACTTGAATGTGTAAACCCTTGAAATTGTTTTGTTTAGGAACCTTGTTTATTCAAACTTCCATATATTTTTGTATTATTACTTTAATTGATTGATTCCAATTGTAGATTAACCAGGACTCATATATGTATGACATACCCAAAAATCATGGTAAAATACCAAGAAATGAATCTTTGGTGAGATCTTGAAGTTTGGGTATGAAATCTGCCCTAAGGGTGAAAGTATGCCTGCCAGTGTTCGATGTTTTGCTTGACATAGAAAATGAACTCTGAAAATTATGAAATTTTAATCTTGTATTGTTAAATATTTTTAATGATGTTGGGTTAAATATCATATAAATTTATGATGTAGAAAAATTATGGAAATTCCTGTAAGTTGAATGAACGATAAAAGAGCCTATAGGGTAGAATTGCTATGTGGTAAAGAAATGGGATATCTTACTCTAGGAGACTTGAAATGATGTACCGTCTTTTGTATTGGAATAATAATAAGACAAGTATTGAATTGCCAAGAATAAATGAATTTATATTTGGTCTATGATTTGGATTTGTTAAATATATTAACATGGATTTGGGTGGAACTTCACTTGTGATAAATGATTTGAATGGAATCATGTGATTCTTATGGATTGAATTATGTTTAAACCATTCTTTGGATTATTTATATTCTTATGATGATACTAATATTGTAATAATGATAGTAAGGGAAGAAGAGATGATTGAAAAAATATCGAATAAAGCAAAGGGAAAAGCCAATTAAACTGTCGAGGTGAGTGTACTTATGATTTGTTTCATATATAAATATGAATATAGCTCTAAGAGCAGGATTTGTTTGAATACTTTGGTATTCAAGATTTGTTTGGATATTAAAATATCCAGGATTGGTTTGAATACTTCGGTATTCAGGATTTATTTGGATATTAAAATATCCAGGATTTGTTTGGATCTTATGATCCAGGATTGGAATTGGACAAAGATCCAATGATTTGTTGGAACTAATGTTCCAGGATTTGTTATTGCCAATGGGAAGAATTATTTGGATCTTATGATCCAAGAATTGTTATTGCCAATGGGCATGATTGTTCGAATTTTATATCCACATATTCGATATATAATTGTTATTTCATTGTAGGGAAGGAGTACCTCACTAAGCTTAATGCTTATGGTTTATATTCTAACAATTTCAGGTTTGTATGCTGCCAGCTAGAATACCTTAAGACCGGTGACTTTGAGAGTTGCACCATTGGAAAGAGCTGGGGTTTAAGTATGGGGTTTTTTTCATTGGCACACTAAAGATTTTAATATACTCACGCATTGTATATATTGCGTTAGTTTGGATTGAGTTAATGATTGTGAAATTTTATCATAGTTAATCATAGTATTGTATGTCCGGTTAATTATAACTCTGATATTGATTTCATTATGGTATAATAATAATAATAATAATAATAATATGTTCATTATACACAGTGTGTAGAAAAATATTGATAAATGAATTATATTTCCAATGGGCTCAAGATTATGATCCAATTATTCTAATAACAAATGATTAGTATGGATATTGGGTTTGGGGTGTGACAATTGGTGGTATCAGAGCGTGGTTATTAATTCTGGACGTGTGTGACGATTAGATGGCAGTATTGAGTTGATTTTATATTTATGAATTGTTTTTGTACCAACCAATAGTTTATTATTATAAATTGTTTATATTGGTTGTTATAACTTTGTTGTATTACAGATAATTCCAGATGGAACCTGGGAAGAGACAACATAGAGAAGAGGAAGTGGCTTCTCGTACAGAGAATACTGAAGTAGAGCAAAGTGTTGCTGGAAGGGCTAGAGAGCAAGAGAAACCTATAGAGATGCAAATAATGGCACATGCAATGATGAGGATGGAAATGAAACAAGAAATAAATATGGCGCAAATGGCAGAACAACAGGCCAAATATCTAGAATCAAAGATTGTGCCCAGGATTGAAAAAGAGGCAAGGAAGGAAATGAAAGATTCCATGCATGAGAAGTTTTTAAAGTTGAATCCTCCAGGATATTCAGGGTCAGTTGAACATACAGAAGCTGAGATGTGGGTCAGAGATCTAGAAACTCTCTTTGCAGTTATGAAGGTTCCAGATAACCAGAAAGTGAATCTAGCTGTGTTTAAGCTCAAAGGAGAGGCGAAATATTGGTGGGAATCCAGCAACCATTTGGTGCCCAGGATGGAAGGTACTGATGTTATTACTTGGGTTGAATTTATTAAAGCTTTGTATGTTAAGTATTTCCCTAAGGTTTATAGGAGGGAGAAACTGAGGGAGTTTATAAACTTGACCCAAGGGAAAATGTCTGTGAGGGAGTATGATGCTAAATTTACTGCTTTGTATAGATTTGCTACTAAGTATGTGCATGATGAAGAATATAAATGTAGTAAGTTTCAAGATGGACTGATTTGGCCTATTCAAAATAGAGTCGCCACTTATGTGTTAGAAGATTATGCTTCTCTAGTAAACAAAGCCACGATAGCAGAAAGGCAAATGAACCAAAGGAGTGGCGAGTAAAGAGAGTTTTAAGAAGAGTAAATTCGACGCATCTCACTCTAAGGGAGGTGAGGGTGGAAGTGTTAAGATGGAACCTCATAAATTTCAAAGAGGTGGTGGAGATAGTGGTAGAGGTCAGAGGAGATTAGGGAGAGATACCAGGGGTGGAGGATCTTTTGGTTCATCCAGAAAGTCAGGGAGAGGTGAGGCCCCAATAGGAGGTGTTACATGTTTCTTTTGTAAATAGGAAGGTCATTATAAATCTGAGTGTCCTAATATTAAGGGATTGGAACGCTACCATTGTCATCAAGTGGGGCATATTAAGAAGAATTGTCCGCAATTGGCACAGACTCCAGCAACACATAGTGAAGTAGCAAGCAGAATGTTATCTCCAGGCAGTGCAGTGCAGTGAAAAGTATGGGCAGAGGATAAGCTAGTAGTTACAGGCTAGGTGGACGAGTATTTACAATGAAAGAAGCTCAGATTACTCCATATGTGGTGACAGGTACACTTTCTGTTACTGATAGAAGTGCTTATGTTCTGATTCACTACACCAAAATGGGCAAATTGTCACCTTTCAGCCGGCCAGCGTTGTCAAGGTCATTGACCGTGACAAAAAAACACGCTTTTTATGTCACGGTCATTGACCTTGACACGACCGTGAAAACTAATTGTCACGGTCATTGACCGTGACAAGTCCGTGACAAGTTTAATTGTCACGGACTTGTCACGATCAATGACTGTGACAATGCGTGTCACGGTCAAAGACCTTGACACGACCGTGACAATGTTCGCAGCAAAAACCCTATCCCCCTTCTTTTTTCCCTCCCGCGCAGTTCCCTCCATTTCTCTCTCTCTCTCTCTCTCGACGCTGCTCTCTCTCTCTCTCTCTCTACTTTCAGGTCCATTTTCTCTCTCTCTCTCTCTCTCTCTTTCATTTATATATATATTTGTGTGTATATTTGTGCGTATGTGTATATATATATGTGTGTATGTGTGTGTGTGGAGGGGGCAGGGGGTGGGGCGGGGTGGGGGAGGGGGTGGTGGAGGGGGCAGGGGGTGGGGCGGGGTGGGGCGGGGTGGGGCAGGGTGGGGGAGGGGGTGGTGGAGGGTGGGGTGGGGTGTGTGTGTGTGTGTGTGTGTGTGTGGTGTGTGGTGGGGGAGGGGGTGGGGTGGGGTGGGGTGTGTGTGTGTGTGTGTGGTGGTGTGTGGTGGGGGAGGGGGTGGGGCAGGGGTGGGGCAGGGGGTGGGGTGGGGTGGTGTGTGTGTGTGTGTGTGGTGGTGTGTGGTGGGGGAGGGGGTGGGGTGGGGTGGGGTGTGTGTGTGTGTGTGTGGTGGTGTGTGGTGGTGGAGGGGGGCAGGGGGTGGGGTGGGGTGGGGTGGGGTGTGTGTGTGTGTGTGTGTGGTGGTGTGTGGTGGGGGAGGGGGTGGTGGAGGGGTGGGGTGGGGTGGGAAATCATATGAAATGAATTCAAATTATTGTTGTAGCACTAAGGGAATAAATGAAAATGAATTGGAACTATTGTATTTTCAACCATCCAATAAAAGTTTTCCTTCATGGAATGTTAGAATTGTTTCTAGGATAATAATCCTACTATAAGATAATTGCTCAAAATAAATATTAAATAATAATTACTAAGATATCAATTCAAATAAAGTCTTAATAACCTAACCAAAATAAATAAAATAAAATATCAAATAAATTATCATCCACCTCATAGACATTCCCTACCAATCATTTTAAGATAATTTTATCCTTATAAAGATAAATACCTTTGATTGCAAAGCATGCACTTGTATTATTATTATACAACATGTATTATTTCGACGTGTAATTCTAAAATCTCACCTAGTTTTGTATACTATTTTTAAAATCATACTATCAATTCACGAGACACTAAACAAGAAAGAGGACATATTAATTTGGAAATGCTTGTTTTTCTTTCTAGAGACCCGTGTCGTCAAAACTTGGTAGTGTTCGAGTGTGTTTTTATCACTAAATTATTATTTCACTAACAAATACTCCTTATATCCTAGATTAAGAGTCCATATTTAATTTTTGTACTTACTAATAATACACTTAATCAATGGCTAGGATTAACCCTTATTCACTATTATGAAATTTGGTTAATTGATTATTTAAAAAAAAAAAAGCAAAAGTAGACTAACATATATACACAACACTAAAAGTAGACATCAATTTTATAAATAATTGATATTTTCATTCAAAATAAATATTTCATTCAAAAATATTGGATAATAATTGATATTTTCATTTAAATTGATAATAATTTTATTCATGAAATTAATTCAATTAGGTAAAACCCATGATAATGAAATTTATGCTACAATGATCTCATGTCATAATTTTATGTAGTTGTCACGGTCGTGGTGGGGGGAGGGGGTGGGGGTGGGGTGGGTAGGGGTGGTGTGTGTGTGTGTGTGTGCGCGTGTGGCGGGGGTGGTATTGACGGAACTTACACATACGTTATAATATAGACGAAACATTTTTTTATCTGTACTAATAACATTTTTTTTACCTGTACTAATAACATTTTTTTTACAGCAAAAATGTCTCCTTCAGATGTTAGGGCGAAGATGATGATGTTGTTTATGATGATGTCGTTGTCTGGGTTCGGTGGTAGCGGAGGCGACGAGGGCTCCTCCGCCCCTAGGCTCCCCAAATATGGAAAATTTGGGATTACCGTCGAAAACATGTCGGAGCTTTTAGCGAGATCCCTCGAGCTGCTAAAGACGGTCATCGGCCCGGGGTTTATGAGTTGGAAGGAGGTGCCGTATGAGCTCAAGTTAGTTGTTTGGGCGGCACTACAGGTAATATTTATATGAATATTTCAATTTCAATTTCAATTTCAATTTATATTTATATTTATATTTATATTTATATTTATATTTATATTTATATTTATATTTATATTTATATTTATATTTATTCGCAACTAACATTGTATTTGTTGGACAGGAACAATTCAACTTGGATCCAAAGCTACGCGATTCGGTCTTCGAGCAGTTGAGGGAGCAACACAAGACGTGGAAAAAAAATATGCGGACACGGTACTTTGGAAAAACACGAGAGACCATTTTACAATGGCGCGGATCCGTCCCGCCCAAGGAGCCGATCTCATTGGCACAATGACAAAAGTTCATTGACAATGAGATCGAGGATCGACAATTGGCATCTCGCCAATCGGGGAGGGAAAATCGGGCTAAAAAGACGGACGTGCACTACTCCGGCCGGACCTCTTACGCTGAGGTGGAGCATAGGATGAAGGTAATATTTAATTTATCTATAACTACAGAAATATATTATTGGATATTATTTTACTTTGCGGGGCCGATACTAATTTTACTTTACTTTATTTTATTTCAGGGGGTAGGGAGTGGGCCGGGGGGTAAGCCACATAGGCTCGATACTTATGTGGCTCTTCGGACGAAGAAGGGGAAGGACAAGGAGGTGTCCCCGAGCGTCGCGACCACGATTGTAAGTAATCCGACAGTTTAATTATTGTTAATTACGTTATAATTTTTTAGTTTACTAATCATGTGCTTTTTGTCATTTCAGGCAAAGCTTAAGGAAGTGCATGAGTCGCAGTTTGATGCCGACAAGGCATCTTTGTCCACAGACGCACTCAGCCAAGTGCTTGGCTCTGATCGCAAGGGGAGGACAAGGGGAGTGAGATCGCGGGTGGCCAAATCTAGGATCATCGGATTGGAGACGAGCGACACCGGGTTGGCTCTAACGGTGGATTCATACGACGCGAAGCTGTCCCGTTTGGAGGCGACGGTCCAAGATATGTACGCATTCATGAAGCGTACGTTGGGTGGAGACCGTAAAGAGAAAGGTAAAGGGAAAGGGATGGAGAAGGCGGTGGAGGAGGAGGTGCGGGAGGACGAGGCGCAGGATGACGAGGATGTGGACCTCGCTGCTTCATCACCGACACGTTCGTACTTCGACGATCCACTTCCCTATTTGACGCCCTCCAACAGACCATTATCGATAATTGGTTGGCCGAGCGTGTTCATATTGGACATATTTGATGGCCAGTGGATAGGGCGGGGGTTGAGGGACCCGAATATCGTCGAGGGTGGAATCGTCCATGGACGTGTGCTTCAACAGATGGAGTCTAGGGTGCTCGTCACGCATGTCATACCCGGGAAGGAGAACTCCCTATTGTGGTTGCGCGAATAATGCGGCACGACGTATATTAGTGGGTGCGTTAATTCGTATGTCGTGTGGCCTACTCACCTCCTCAGTTTTATCTAAGACATGTAGTAACATTATTTTTAAGTTTGTCCATTTTAATTATATTTGGATTATATCGTCATGTATATTATTTTTACTTTGAAGATTTGGATTATACTGTCATGAATATATATTTGCATTATCTTTAGTTTGTGTTGGATATATGATGTTTGGAACAGGTACCACGTTGCTATAACAGGTACAAATATACTACTGGGCAGTGGCGGTGGCCATACTGCCCAGTAGATTTTTTTTAAATTCTGCCCAGAATTGTCACGGTCAATGACCGTGACAAGTCCCTGACAACATTTGTCACGGACTTGTCACGGTCAATGCCCGTGACAATTTTTTTTAAAAAGGGTCACGGCTTTGTCACGGTTTATAACCGTGACAAATGTGTCACGGTCATTGACCTTGACACGACCGTGACACAAAACGCGAGTTTTGTGTCAAGGTCAATGACCGTGACCGTGACAAAAAAAGTTGTCTCGCCTCGAAATGTCACGGTCATTGACCTTGACAAGGTGAATTTGTCAAGGTCAATGACCTTGACAAATGGGCAGATTTGGTGTAGTGATTGATACTGGTTCCACACATTCTTTTGTGTCATATGAATTTTCCATATATCTGAATAGACCACGTACTCATTTAGAGGCGGGGTTGGGTATTTCCATGCCTATGGGCGATATGATTGTAGTTGAATATGTTTTTCATGATTGTGTTTTGACTGTGGGGGTTAGAGATACAGTTATAGACTTACTTCCATTGGGTAGCTCTGATTTTGACATAATTTTGGGAATGGATTGGTTATCCAAATATCATGCATCCATGGATTGTTTCCGTAAGGAAGTTATTTTAAATTACCTTATGAGTCTGAATTTAAATTTATGGGGGAAAGGAAAATTGTTCCTAGTTTCATTATTCAGCTATCCAGGCAAGGAAATTACTGAGTAAGGGTTGTGAGGGTTTTATTGCATATGTTATTAACACTACGAAGGGGGCTTTACAATTAGTTGATGTTCCTATAGTATGAGATTTTCCAGAAGTGTTTCCTAACGAATTGCCTGGATTACCGCCAGAGAGAGAAGTTAAATTTAGTATTGAATTAGCACCGGGAACAATCCCTATTTCTATGGCACCGTATAGAATGGCACATGTTAAATTAAAAGAAATCAAGATTCAGTTACAGGATTTACTTGATAGAGGATTCATACAGCCAAGTGTATATCTATGGGGTGCACCAGTTTTATTTGTGAAAAAGAAAGATGGTACTATGCATTTGTGTGTTTACTATAGGCAACTGAATAAAGCTACAATTAAGAACAAATATCCTTTACCTTGTATAAATGATTTGTTTCATCAGTTACAGGGTGCTAAAGTGTTTTCAAAGACAGACTTACGATCAGGTTATCATCAGTTGAGGGAGAACGGGAGTGATATTTCTAAAATTTCTTTTCGTACTCGGTATGGTCATTTTGAATTTCTAGTGCTGACTTTTGGGGTGACTAATGCTCAAGATGTATTTATGGATCTTATGAATAGGGTACTGCATCCTTTCGTTCATTCATTTGTGATAGTGTTTATTGATGATATTCTGATTTATTCACGGGATATGGTTGAACATGAAAAGCATCTCCGAACTATTTTGAATGTGCTGAAAGATAAGCAATTGTATGCTAAGTTTAGAAAATATGAATTTTGGCTATCAAAAGTTGTATTTTTAGGCCATGTTATTTCTAGGGATGGTATATGTGTTGATCCCAAGAAGGTGGAAGTTATTGCAAAATGGGAGAGGCCCAATAATCTCACTGAGGTGAGAAGTTTTCTGGGTTTAGTTGGGTATTATAGAAGGTTTATTAAGGAATTTTGTTCAATTGCCTTGCCAATGACTAAATTGACCCGGAAAGATATTAAGTTTGAATGGAATTCTGATTATGAAAATGGTTTTGAAGAATTGAAGAAGAGATTGGTAACTGCACTTGTTCTTACTATTCCACACGGTGGAGATGGTTTTATTATTTATACCGATGCTTCACATCAGGGGTTGGGTTGTGTTTTTATGCAGCATGGTAAAGTTATTTCTTATGCTTCTAGGCAGTTGCGTACACATGAACGTAATTATCCTACACATGATTTGGATCTTGCTTCTATTATGTTTGCTTTGAAATTATGGTGTCATTATCTATATGGTGAGGTATGTGAAATTTTTACTGACCATCAAAGCCTTAAGTATTTATTTACTCAAAAGGAGTTGAATTTGAGGCAGAGGCGATGGATGGAGTTAATTAAAGACTATGATTATACAATTCACTACCACCCAGGGAAGGCAAATGTAATTGTAGATGCTCTCAGTAGAAAGTCTTCGAGCAGGTTATCTTGTATTCAGTGTGCTAAAGTTTCCCATATCATGGAGTTGAGATTGATGGGAGTAGAATGGGAGTTAGCCGATGGGGATAGGTTCTTTGCTCATGTAAGCGTGAGGCCTTTTTTATCTACCTGTATTCGTGATTTGCAAAGTCAAGATACTTTTCTTGAGAAGAAATGACAAGATGTCCGAGATGGTAAGTCTGAAGATTTTTGTATTGTGAATGATGGCACTTTATTGTATAAGCAGCGATTATGCGTGCCTAATGTGTGTGGATTGAAAGAGGAAATTTTAGATGAGGCTCATAATTCCATTTATACTATGCATCTTGGTAGTACTAAAATGTATAGGGATTTAAAGGAGCATTATGGGTGGAATAATATGAAAAAGGAAATAGCTGATTTTGTTGCTAGGTGCCTTATATGTAAGTAAGTGAAAGTGGAGCATCAGAAGACTAATGGTCTGCTTTAGCCATTGCCAATACCAGAAGGAAATGGGATCATGTAATGATGGATTTTGTGGTTGGGCTTCATCGATCTCAGAAGGGGTCAGATTCAATTTGGGTAGTGGCGGATAGATTGACGAAGTCCGCTCATTTTTTAGCAGTCAAGACTACGTATACAGTTGATAGGTATGCTAGATTGTATGTTAATAAAATTATTCGATTGCATGGAGCACCACTAACTATTATTTCAGATTGAGACCCTACTTTTACATCCAGGTTTTAGGATAGCTTGCAGTATGATATTGGTACTAACTTGAAGTTTAGTACGGCTTTTCATCCTCAGACAGATGGACAGTCTGAAAGGACAATACAGATCTTGGAAGATATGCTTAAAGCTTGTGTGCTTGATTTCAAAGGTAATTGAGATGAATATTTACCTTTGATAGAATTTGCATATAACAATAGTTTGCAGTCTACTATTGGTATGGCTTCATATGAAGCATTGTACGATAGACGATGTCGTACACCGATATGTTTGGGTGAAGTTGGTGAAAGGAAGATAGAGGGTCCAGAATTGATTGAAGTCACCACTGAAAAAGTCAAGATTATTCAAGATATAATGAGAACAGCTCAAAGCAAACAGAAGAGTTATGTGGTTAAGCGAAAGAAAGATTTAGAATTTCAGAAAGGGGATTACATGTTTCTTCGGATATCTCCATGGAAATGGGTTATGAGGTTTGGGAAGTAAGGTAAATTAAGTCCACGCTACATTAGACCTTATGAAATTCTTGAGAAAGTCGGGATGGTTGCCAACAAGCTAGCGTTACCACAGGAGTTAGATCGACTACATGATGTTTTCCATGTTTTTATGTTGATAAAGTATGTAGCGGATCCTTTACATGTATTGGTGGAACAACCTGTTGCGTTGAAAGAAGATTTGAGCTATGTGGAAGAACCACTTGCAATCGTCGATAGGAAAGAAGAAATATTGAGATCAAAAGTGATCCCACTTGTGAAGGTTATGTGGAGAAGGCATTCCATGGAAGAATCTACATGGTAGAGTGAGGATAAATGAAGATGTGTTATCCGTATTTTTTTTATTCAGACAACCAAGGTATGTCAATTTTGGGGACGAAATTTCTTAACGGGGGAGAATTGTGACAACCCGAATATAATTATGATAAATCATTTTTAAATCAAGATTAGCTTATGTGATATGAATAATATGTTATTAGTATATATATAATGTAAGTAATTATGTTTAGTTTAATCCTGCCTTCACAAAGCTTGAAATATCGAATTAGTTACAAATGTGAAATTTTAAAGTTTTCGGTTGAAATGTTCCTGTTGGAGGCTAGTTTTGAACTTTATGACATAACAATGAACTTGAGGTGTAAAATAGATATTTGTATATATATGAGTTAGATTTATAACAAAACAAACGGTTCATCGAATGGACATCCGAGTGGGAAGATATTGTCTTTTTACGAATAGGGGGTAAAGTAGTCATTTAGCCTTAAATGATATTTTGTTTTATATAATGCCACATGTTATATTTTGATTGGACCAAGCGGGGGTGGCCTTATACCAACTTACAACCCTTTAATTAAGATCTTCGTCATCCTATTTCAGCCATGTAAGAGTTTTAACCTAAGGAAAGAGAGTTTTGAAGTTTAGGAAGAAAGTGTGAGGAGAAATTGAAGAAAAATTCGAATAAAAATTACGTAAAAGCCCCTAAGGTATTTCCATCCATAAATCTTGTTTATTTTTTGTATTACTTATTTAAATGATTGACATAATCATTTTTGTACTTAATTTCCATGTCTTGATGTGTACTTATGGATAGATGCAAGTTTAAGCAAACTTGAATGTGTAAACCCTTGAAATTGTTTTGTTTAGGAACCTTGTTTATTCAAACTTCCATATATTTTTTTATACTTACTTGAATTTATTGATTCCAATTGGAGATTAACCTGGACTCATATATGTATGACATATCCGAAAATCATGGTAAAATACCAATAAATGAGTCTTTGGTGAGAGCTTGAAGTTCGGGTATGAAATCTTCCCTAAGGGTGAAAGTATGCCCGCCAGTGTTCGATGTTTTGCTTGACATAGCAAATGAACTCTGAAAATTATGAAATTTTAATCTTGTATTTCTAAATATGTTTACTGATGTTGGGTAAAATATCATATAAATTTATGATGTAGAAAAGTTATGGAAATTCCTGTAAGTTGAATGAACGATAAATGAGCCTATAGGGTAGAATTACTATGTGGTTAAGAAATGGGCATATCTTGCTCTAGGAGACTTGAAATGATGTACCATCTTTTGTATTGGAATACTAATAAGACAATTATTGAATTACGAAGAATAAATGAATTTATATTTGGTCTATGATTTGGATTTGTTAAATATATTAACATGGATTTGGGTGGAACTTCACTTGTGATAAATGATTTGAATGGAATCATGTGATGCTTATGGATTGAATTATGTTTAAACCATTCTTTGTATTATTTATATTCTTATGATGATACTAATATTTTAATAATGATAGGAAGGGAAGAAGAGCTGATTGAACAGATACCGGATAAAGGCAAGGGAAAAGCCAGTTAAACTGTCGAGGTGAGTGTACTTATGATTTGTTTCATATATAAATATGAATATAGCTCTAAGAGAAGGATTTGTTTGAATACTTCGGTATTCAAGATTTTTTTGGATATTAAAATATCCAGGATTTTTTTGGGTCTCATGATCCAGGATTGGTTTGAATACTTCGGTATTCAAGATTTGTTTGGATATTAAAATATCCAGGATTTGTTTGGGTATTATGATCCAGGATTGGAATTGGACAAAGATCCAATGATTTGTTGGAACTAATGTTAGAGGATTGGTTATTGCCAATGGGCAGAATTATTTGGATCTTATGATCCAGGATTTGTTATTGCCAATGGGCAGAATTATTTAGATCTTATGATCCAGGAATTGTTATTGCCAATGGGCAAAATTGTTCGGATTTTATATCCACATATTCGATATAGAATTGTTATTTCATTGTAGGGAAGGAGTACCTCACTAAGCTTAATGCTTAGGGTTTATATTTTAACAATTTCAGGTTTGTATGCTGCCAGCTAGAATACCTTATGACCGGTAACTTTGAGAGTTGCACCGTTGGAAAGAGCTGGGGTTTAAGTATGTGGATTTTATCATTGTCACACTAAAGATTTTAATATACTCACACATTGTATATATTGCGTTAGTTTGGATTGAGTTGATGATTGTGAAATTTTATCATAGTTAATCATAGTATTGTATGTCCGGTTAATCATGACTCTGATATTGATTTCATTATGGTATAATAATAATATTATGTTCATTATACACAGTGTGTAGAAAAATATTGATAAATGAATTATATTTCCAATGGGCTCAAGATCATGATCCAATTATTCTAATAACAAATGATTAGTATGGATATTGGGTTTGGGGTGTGACAGTTGTAATCACACAATCATGAAAATTTTAAAATTCATAAGTAATAGTTTATTTAAATTAATTATGAGTGTGTTTGATAATCCCATTGAGAAAGTTCAACATAGATGGTTTTAATTTCATTAAACGAACCGATGGTGTACATATAGACAAAACTAATGAGATCCTCCCCTTCTGAAGCACTATCATTAGGTAGATGTCGACTATTAAATAATGTTGGACAAAAGTTCCTTAATCGTTTGGAGGACATAATTGAAAGACAAAAGTTTGTCTAGTTCAATCTAACGTAATTTGAGCTCCCATCAAGAAATTTGACTTCGTAAGGGAACTAGGATGATTAACAATATTTTATTTTTAATTGGCGGTGCATGATGCCACTTTAAATTAAATAAAATATAATTATCATATTTTTATTTTGAAATTAATGATATTTTGAAAATTTATGATTCTCATATTTCAAAATGGTATCTTCATTCAATCCACTTGCTTCAATATTAAAGAATAACAAACTTATTGGCATGAACTATATAGAGTGGAAAAGAAACCTATACATTGTCCTAACTACTAAGAACTATAAGATTGTGTTGATTGAAACCTTACTGTCCAAGTTAGAGGAAAGGACACTCGAAAATGATAATCCAAGACTATTAGAGGTGGCAAAAAGCTTATCAGATGGCTCGTTGATACATATTTCCCTCTATGATGAATGTGTTAGAAATCTAGCATCCACACATTTTAAGTGCTTACGACATGATTTTGAACCATAGGGACATTTTTTAGGAACATAATCGTGTCCAAATTTTGGATGTTATGGAAAGGTTGGTTAACATTAAAATGATATATGGTACTCCCGTACACTAGTATGTTCTTAAGATGATGCCCATCTTAAGAGAACTGTAGGTGTTTGGATTTGAAATCAATGACAACCCCAAGTTGATTTCGTGCTCCAAGAACTGTCAGAGTCCTTTAAATAGTTTTGCCTAAACTATTATACGAAAAAGTTTTATTACTCTTTGTCACAATTTCTTAAAGAGCTGCACGCTACAGAGAATATCACCAAGTATAAGGATGTGGTTTAGGTTACTGAGAAAGTCACATCTTCTTTTGTCCCGTTAGATAAGAGGAAGAAAGGAAAGTCTTAGGCAGAATTTGAGATGTTCAAAACTATTTTTAAGGCCTATGTTATGGGAAAGACGAAGAAAGGAAACTATTGCATCTGCAAATGGTCTACACATTAGAAGAAGTAGTGACCGATCTTTTTAGAAAAGAACAATGGAAAAGGTAATTTCTCCTTAGTCATACAAATATGTTTTGTGATGAAATCTACCGATACTTGGTGTGTAGATTCAGGATCTACTAATCATGTTGTCAATTCTTTAGGTAACTACGAAGCTTAATAAAGGAGATATATTTCTCTTCATATGTGATCATCACAAGGCAACACCATTAGTAGTAGAAAATTTAGTTTTAAATTCGGGTGAAGATAATAAGTTAATATTATGTAAGAGCAAGATTTTATAATGGCTCATAGCTTAGGAATTTGGATATTTTGGCACATCCCATTATAAACTAGAGTTTCAAACCGAAGACCTCATATACATTGCCTTCATAATTAATCGAAGATATGTTAGTGATTCGAGAATAGTTTTTGAATTTCAAACCAATGGATCTGTCACCGACACTTTAATGGAGGTATACAACTTGTGGTTTTGATTAGTCATTTAAATTATATTCTAGGATGTTTGCATTTTAAATAGAGGCTTTTTAATAAAACAGATTTAAAAAATAATTTATAATTTTTTTTAATCTTGTTCGAGCGAGATTAAGATCTCAATAGAAAGAAATCTAGTTTTCATTAGAATGATCTTCAAACTATCATCGAACGAGAATCCTATGTGTAATAGGTAAACTTTCATTGGAAGGTCGTTAGAAGTCTATTCGAATCAAAATGAGTTATCATTCGAACGGGAATCGATCTTGTTAAAACAAAATTGGTGTTTTTATTTGAACAAGATGCCATTTTCATTTGAACAAGGTTGTTTCCTTGAAATTAGTGTTTTTCTAAAGAACCCGATTTTGTTCAATTTTTCTCAAGACTTTTAGTAAAAAGCAATTTCCAATATCAGAACCAAAACTTCTCATCTTTGTGTTTTGAAAAAACACTTTTCTTTTTTAAATCATTCATCACATATATTATTTGTTGAGTTTGTTCAAACCTAAGTTTTCATACACCTTCATCAAACCGTTGTAGAGTTTACTCTACTGCTGATTTGTGGAGCCGAGACACTACTGTTGAAGAAGTTAGGATTGTGCATCCTGGGATGATGGGTGGATGCCGAGGGAAGACTATTTCCTATGGATGGTGCTAGACTGTGCTGTATCTGTTAAAGAATTGAATAATGTGAATTATATTTAGTGGTGTTCTAATTAGTCTGTAAGTCATTAATTCTGCCAATTTTCTTTAGCAGTGTTGAAATCTAGATTTTACCCGAAAGGGATTTTTTCTTAATATTCTTCATGTGTTTGTTTAGTTTTATTATTTGCGCGGTTTGGCGTAATTAATCACCTAATTGTTAATGAAGATGAAATTTGGTTAAAATTTCAATTTTGTGTGCATAACCTAATATGCGGACTATCCATACGAACCACGAGTTCATAAATTGGTATGTGATTTTTTAAAATTTTTAGTTTTATGGATAATTTGTGTAATAGGCTACCTATTTTTTATGGGTCTAATTATGCATATTGGAAATCTCGAATAAGGTCAGCTTTGAAAGCGAATCACGAGCATGTCTGGCTTATTTGTGAAAGATGGTGGACACCACCATAAACATGTCACCTTTTTTATGGAGGATGAACAAAAATAGAGTAAGTTTAACTCATGCAGGTTAAATGCTATTTACGGAGCTATCACACCTTACGAGTACTTTTGCATCATGATGTGGACCACGTCTAAGGAAGCATGGGATACCGTTTAGCTCACTCACGAGGGTACCAACGATGTGAAAGCTTCTAAGCTACAAAATCTCACGACATACATAGAGACTATTAACATGATAGATTCTAAATCTTTTGATGAATTTTATGCATGATTATCAGTAATCATTAACTCTAGTTACAATTTGGATGAGAAAATTCCTGATATGCAAGTAGTGAAAAATATTTTAATATCCATTCCATCCTGATTTATTCTTAAAGTTATTGTCCTCAATTCATTGGGAATTTTATATACACTTAGGTTATATAAGATCATAGAAGACCTTCAAACTTATGATGTTGACATGTTTCCCAAACTGCTAAACCTAATGAAAAATGAGGTTTCTTTTGACTCTGAGTATGATTTTCATCTTGATGATATTGACCTTTTTGTGATAAATTTCAAAAAATATCTCAAACTTAGACAAGAAAACACTTCAAAAGAAAACAAGAGCTTTGATAAAGATAAAAAATATAAATCGATCAAGAAAGTTTTTGAAAGGGAAAGAAAAGAGTATTTGAAAAAAGATGAAGAGAAATGTAATGAGTGAGAGGGTAAGGGTAAAGGTCATAAAGTTCATAAATGTTCTAAGAGATTAGAGAGACAAAGCAACATCAAAGCTACCTTCAATGCCAGTCTTAGTGATAGTTATGTCGAGTTGGTGAATTTCGGGAGAGTCACCGTATGGATGTAACTTCACTGCATTCATGGCTAGTCATGTTAGTACATCTAATATGACATACATCGATTAGGAAGTTTATAAACATGATGACCTCTATAGTGAGTCTACTCATTTCAGAGAGAGTTAGGGAGAAGACATTTTTAGAGAGGGAGAGAGTGACCTTCAACGTGCTTAAGCTGATCTTTACGTCGAGTCATTTAAAATGAAAAGGAAAAATAAAGGTTTAGCACTTAGAGTTTCTTCTTTAGAAAAAAGTTGAGAGATTCAAGAGAGAGAGAGTCCTCGGTGAGAGTTTCTCTTGGAGAGAGAGAGAGTTATTTTAATGGAGAGAAAAAATGGTGACTTGACCAACAAAGTGACTAGTCTTACAAGAGATCTTTAAGCCTCATTGGAGAATCGTGAGAAACTTGAAGTTCTTGTATCCCAACTCAAGAAAGATCTCTAATATGCTCAGGAGGTTAATGTTATTATAGAGGGTACATAGAAGAAGGTTGGAATGATGTTCCTCTGTCTCACTTTAGGTTATAAGGAGACGCAAGGAATATCACTATAAGAAAAAATATTTTTTATGATGCTTTAAAAAAGTGAACTTATGACATTTATTGAGAAAATATCATGAAAAGATAGTATTACTACTATTTTGAAAAATTTATAAGACGTCATTATATGATACCTGTTATGACATTTTTAATTATAAATCTTTTGGTTTCCCCTTTTCCAAAATTTTCACAGACTAATCACAAACGAAAGCCCTCCCCCCCCCCCCCCCTCTCACTCATCTCGTTCCCAAAGAACGCATATTTAAACTAGGAGGAAACTCACTCTGTCTACAAATCCATGGCCTGTTCCAGCACCCAATCGCTTCTCTCACCGCTTCTCTCTCCACTCAGGTATTCTTCTCTCTAAACCTTCGTAAGGTCTGACCCTGTTTCTAAAATTGTCAACTCTAATCCCCTTACTATGTGTTGAGTTCATGTGGGGTTATTATGTTGTCACAAAAATTATCATCCCTAGTTCTTTGGTGTACTATGTTGATTTGGTTTATGGGTTCTTATGGAAGTGTTTTAGAATTTCAAATTTACTCAAATAAGTTTAATTCATGGATAAGGATTGGAGATTCCCTTTATATTTTTGTGTTGATTCATATTGAAAATTGTCCAGTTAATCAATTTTGGCTGGAAATTTTATTGCTATTTAAATACTATTGAAATTCTCATTTTTTGGGGAAGGAAGCATGTTGAAGTTTCTTGGTTAAATCAACCATAAAAATCCTGAATTTGTACTTATTCAAATGAATATAATAATACAGTTTCAAATAATTTTTTTCAAATTTATTGGGGAGTGATTCTCGAATATCAATTACACTCATTTGATTAATTTGGCTAGGTATTAGTACATAAACAGATTGCCATGTGAAGTACATGTGTGCAGTGCAATTGATTTTGTGGTTTAACTCAACACCGACATTTATATGTTGACTTATGACACTTTGAATATCTAAAAATTGGTAGTAACCATCATTGAGGGATATTCGTATCTAGTATAAGTATAACAATGGAAGTGATTGAAAATATTAAGTGTTGATAAATGATTTTTTACCCCCCCCCTCCCCCCCAAAAAAAAAAAAAATGAAGTATGTTTTAATTTACATGCATGTTATAAACGTACAAACACCTAATAACTCTAGTGTACACAGTTTATTGAAGACGTGTTCGGACATGATTGATATTGAGAAGTAATCATTTTAATTCAATAAAATTTCCAAGCATACTCAATGTTTATACCATTCGTAGTGGATAAATTTAATGTTGAATAACATCTTTACTAATATGAGTGTAATCTTTATTTAAATGGAATGTTTCAGTACTGTTCCACAAAATGACAATCCTTTGGATTTTTAGTCATTTCAATAAAAAAGGACAAAAAATAAAATAAGGGAGAAAACTTGCAAATGCATTTGTATTGAATTTCATTTCCAATCACAAGGCCAAAGATCATGATTGCTACAGTTTGATGACAGTTTGGATTTGTTTCACAAAATGGAATGCAGTTTGTAGTGGGTAACATGCCATTGTTGTAGAAAGCATTCTCATCATTTTCGAGGAACGAAAATCAACAATGATGTACGTGTCAAGACTTTTGGTCTATACAACAATGTCCTGCTTCCCACTATAATTTTCTCCCTTTATGACAAATACGAATATCATTAAACTTTATCATTCATGGTATTGGTATTTGGCCTTCTAATTGGAAAAAGAAAGTCAATTGGACATTTCCGGGTCTAATCCTTTGCAATTCAAGATTTATAAATATTCTCTCTTATTTTCTTTCTTTTTTGTACTAAGCAAAAATATAAGGGATTGTCTTTTCGTGGAACGGTACTAAAACATTCCATCTAAATGAGGATTGACCTAGTTTTAGTCAGCAAGGAATGAAATCGATTTTTGACGTTGCGAATTGTAAATATATGGACTATGTTCGGAGAATTTATTGTTTTGATATTATTACTTCAACACCACTAAAGTTTAATATAATGTGTACACTCGAGCTTGCAAGTATATATGCGTGTGCGTTTTTAACGTGCATGAAAATTAATATATAATTTTGGATTTTTAGAAACTTACAAACATTATTCATCACCACATATGAGCTACAACCACCTACATCGTTATACTTGCTTAATGTAGGAATCTTTCCCAATTAGAGTTATTATCAAGTTTCAAATATTGACAGTGCCATAAGTCAACAATTAAACGTGAATATTGAGTTAAATGATAAACTTATGGATATATGTCTATGTATTGGTTAGTTGGTGAATGACTATAAGGTAGTGAGGTTAGTACAATTATATGATGTACATAATGGTTCATTTTATTATGAAGTGAAGGTTTACTTCATGAAATTAAACTCGTGGTCTACGATGGGGATTTCCCTTAATATGACAATTTTTTATGCATGCCAGGGGTGCTTTGCTCTGGCTTGAAAATTGAATCCTCGATTCACCCTGTTGTTTCGACAAATTAATTATTTCTTTTGATATTATGAGAGAGGAACAATTTTTGGTGGTGATACGTGAGTATTTGAATAAGAACTTTTGTATGAGATATGAAGTATTAGGAGGATGCATTTGTGAATTGCAAAATTTCCAATGACACCACCTTTGACGTGGGGGATTAAGAATTATGGTGTAATGGATATTAGTTATACTTGTATCATCTCGTATAAGGAATCAATAAAATATGATGAATTTTAGCTTAAATATACGACTGGATGAAGCTCAATAGTAAATATGTCATGGGACTCTGAAATGAAAACTTGTAGAATAGATTCATCATGCTAGTTTTTATTTCTGATTATTTGTAGGAATCTTAGTCCATCTGTCTATATCTCATCTTTATCAATTTAGGAATCGTACATATTGTTTCTTGTTTTCTATGAAATCAAAATTGGTGAAATGTTCATCGGAGCAGGTGATAGACGGTGAATGCCTCCCTCTAGATATGGAGGAAGCATTTGGACTTGATTCAGTTGATATGTTCACAATGAAATTATGTGTGACTAATTCATTACTTTTTTAGGAAGAACTTTTAATTCTTTATTGGGGTAGTGAATATGAAATCATATTACCTATTTCATCTTGTTACTTTATGTTTTTCTTTATATTTATTTTTTGTTGAACTATTTTAACATTTTTTATTGTTTCTAAACTATTCCTCATTGTTGATGTAAAAAACTAGATTACTCTAATTATTTAATCACAGATAAATAAATAAGACAAAAGATTTTAAAGTGGTTCAGCCTTATATGAATGGCCTACGTCCACTGTTCTGTTATTGCTGAGTGTTTGGGAATTCTCGATTACAAGTGCTATCAAGAAATTTCGGTCCCCTTTTTGAATGAGGGTGATACAATGTATTTATAGCCTTAAGGCTCTCATCTGAAAGGGTGATACATTCAATGATATACATATGAAAGGGTAATTCATTTAATGCTCTTCAAACGTGGGCGTCAAGGATAAGCATTCAATGAATAGTCAAATTGTTGATTATATGGCAATTAATGCTGGGGTCAAGATGCAGTTCGGACCGCCTTAGTTGCTCGTCGTTCAAGAGTTCCTCGGAGAGCTGGTATTCCTCGGAACACTGGAGTTTCTCGGAGAGAATGTAACTTGGTCGTGGAAGTGAACTTCCTCGTTGTTATCGTGCCACGTAGATTGTCACATGTCTTCATATGAGTGGTCCACGTCAGCATACTAATTTTGGTATCAACAGAAGCCCCCAATGTTTCATATTTCGAACTTTGAGGAGTATGGAACATTCTTTCTTGGTATATGGCAATATTAAATGACTTTCCAGGTTTTTAGGAGCATTTAAATTTCTTTCCGAATTCACAGAATCCGCCTTTTTAGAATTTTTATGAGCGCTTAGATCTTCGTGCCCTTTTTGTCCTTTTAGCCGCTGGGAGCTCAATAGTTTCTCTTTGTAATCATTTCTTTCACCATTTCCCCAGGGACAGTACTTAAACTTCCCAAGCAATCATACCGTCCTCTACCTTTTCCAATTTTCTTGCTTTCGAATTCTCCATAGCTTTTCTTTCTCTTGTGCGTTCATCCTTGTTTTCGTTCGTTGTCAACAGATCTCCATTCTTCCTGTAAGATCTTGTTCTTTCTCCTTTTATTCACCATGGTTTATATTATTGAATCTATTGAAAAATTCCGTTCTGATTATTCCATTTCGTCTTGGGTAACTTTGGAGAATCTTCCTGAGCCCTTTGACTATTTTCGTTTGGCTGAGGGACATTGGTTCCCCAGTCTCTTTATTGCTGAGTGTGGATTTTATTTTCCACCTAACCCTTTATGCTTAGAGTTCTGTCAACATTTCGATGTTGTTCCTGCAAAAGTAGCCCCCAATACATGGAGAATAGTTAATAGGGTGCATAAGTTAAATCAAACTCATGGAACTCGTAGAGGAATTCCTGAGATTATGCATTGCTATAGATGGGCTGTTTTAGATAATTTTTATTAATTAAAAACCAGATTTTTGAATAGGGCTTTAGTAGTCAACTTCCCTGATGCTAACAGGGATTATTTTGAACATGGATTAGTTTTCAAAAATTGGCAACATGCTCCTTCAGTCGGAGACGGCGTGTATGAAGGTCCCAAATGCCCCCCATATGGCAATGGGATAGGTTATTTTCATTTTATTTTACTTTTGAAATTATGATTTCATCATGTTTGAATAAATGCATGATTGACATTTCAATTTATTTTTGTTTGCAGTTGACAGCAAGAGAAAAACTCCCAAAGAATCAGAAGTTAATATAAGGCAATTGAAACATATCTGGAGTTTGCATCAGAAAGTTACAGACGAGCACATCAGGTCTGCTTCATACTTGTTGCAGTATAGGAGCTATACGTCGTCCTTTACTGCTCGTCCTGTGGTCAACATCAGTGATCCAGTGCAAATTCCTGAAGACTCTGATCCGGAATCTCATATTCCTTTGAGCCAAAAAATGGGCAAGAGAAGAGTTCGCGCTCTCTTCGAGGAGACTTCCTCTGCTGGAGATGGGAAGAAAAATAAGGTTGATGTCCAAAAAGGGACAAAGAATAAAGATGCCACCCCTCCTGTAGCTTCTCAGAAGGCTGTCGAGAAGCCCCCAATGGCTCCTGTGCCGAAGGATGCACCTGTTGAAGTAATCACTATCTCACCAACCAAAAGTTCTTCTTTGGTTGAGGTTATTGAAAAGGCACCGAGGAGACTGAGGAAATCCTCCTCGGTCAGTATTTCTGGAGCCATTCCTCAGCTCCCAGCTGGTGGAGATGGTGTTCCAATCATTGTTCCTCCGAGCTCTATGATGAGCTTGGCAAAGTTTTCGCCCATTCCCGAGGTGCAAGGTACTGAAGAAGACCTTACTCGGGATATGGTTACTTCTCTGGCTGTTCGTCATCTGGCTTCAGTAAGTATTTCAACTCTGAGCTTTTTATATTTTCCTTTGTTTTTCCCATATTTGTTTCTGATTTAGTTTTCCTCTTTTGATTGCAGTTGATGAACTGTTTCAATTTAATCCTTAAAAAGGATGAAGCAATCAAAGCTTCTTGCTCCTCGTCCACTGTGGAAGGAGCACTGGAGAAAGCTATCAAATCTGTGAGTGAATCCCGTCAGAAGCATGACGTGGATAAAATTGAATGGGAGAAGAAGTTGGCTGCGTCTGATGCAGAGAAGGTACAACTGGGTAATAAGGTGAAGGACTTGGAGAGAGAGAATAAAAACTATGCCGAGAAACTTGCAGGCTTTGGGGATCTTGAAAATAAATGGAAATCAGCTGAAAAAGAGCTGACCCTCCTGCGAGAAGTAAATCGTCAGAAGGAGGAGGTGGAGACCAAATTGAAGGCCACCAAGAATCTTATGTCCGAGAAGCTCTCCTCGGAAAAAATGAAGAGGAAAATAGCTGTGAAGAAGTCCTTCCGAACTGGTTGGGACAAAGGATGGGACATGGGGGTAGCAGCGATGATGACCCAGGTGAAGTATGGAAGTTTGAAATACTTTCATGATGGTTGGGTTGCTGCCTTACAGGAATTGAAGGTGAGCGAGGACTCCGAGCTATTTCAACAACATCTCCCTGGTCCTCCTCCAGGTATTCAAGATGAGGATGAAGACGAAGCTGCATCTGAAGAATCCTCAATGACTGTGGGTGATCAAGTCCTTGTTCCACAACCCAACCAGACGGCCACCGAGGAGATTTCATCCTTGCCTTCTCCTCCAGAACAAGTCCCAGCTTCTACTAATCAGATCATTTTTCCTACCGAGCAACCAAGCTCCTCGTCCCAGCCTCCCGAGAAAGTCTTGGGAGACAAGGAAAAGGTGTGAAGTTGTTCGGTACTCTCTTTTTGTTTTTCTTTTACTTATCCTCTGTATTCCAAATGATGTAATCTTGTTGATGATGTAATAAAATCACATCTTGTTGTTCCTCTACATTGTTGATGCTCTATCTGTTTTTATTTATTAACTCTTGCCTTCTCCTCTTTATTAGTTTATGGATAGAATGGAACTGATATCTGCCCATGATACAAAGCTGATGTAGCAATGCCGTGAATATTATGAGGCTGGTCACACAGATTTGAGCGTATTAGAAATTGCTGACATCCTTAGCCATGATGCTTCAGAACAAGAAATTGAGGCTTATCAGTACCTGAAGGATTTACTTGACCGAGCTGTGGCCAACAACGTGGCCTACTATGACTTGATCGAGGAGCTTCATTGTACTTTAGAAGATCTTCAGAATCAGCACAATGAATCGAATGCCCTGTTGCATGAGGGGTATGAGGATAGGTATCAACAGCTTTCTTCCGAGACAGGCCACAAAAAGATCATTGCTGGGTACGATGTCAGGGAGAGAACCCTAAAGGGTGAAATTGAAGCCTGTAGACAGATTGCCGAGCTGCTGGAGCAAGAGAATAACAATTTGCAAAGAGAACTGGCACAGTATAAGTCTGCGGCTTCCTCTTCAACAAGTGTGATCCCAGTGACTGACGAGGGATTCTCATTTTTGGAAGTTGAGAATGCCAAATTAAGGCAAGAGTTGGACACTCTGAGAAGGTCTAGAGCTTCTCCTGTAACTCGGGGACGAGGAAGAGGTTCCCGTGGACGAGGAAGGAATGCTCTGAACGTTGTCGAAGAACAAATTATTCCACTTGCTCAGGGACGATCAAGAGTTCTTCGTCGTAATGTTGAAGAAGCTCGTAATCAGTCAACTTTGGAAACTCAAGCATTCCAATTGAATGCAAAAGATCGTGCTTTGTCTGAAATGTCCAAGAAAAATCTATCTTTGGAAGATCAACTTACTGCGACGAAGTCTGCTTTACATACCAAGGACCTTTTCACCAAGAAACTTCATGGACAATTGGATAGATTAACCTTCCAATTCCATAAACAACCCAGGGAATTTTGGATGGCTGGATACAACGAGGCTCTAGTTCATTTAGATGCTCGTATCCAGAATGCCAATAATGACGGCTATAAACAAGGCTGGCTGAATGCCTTATGTGTATTAAAGCTCGAGCAAGGATATTTTTTGTGGGATTACTACGAGCCTTGAGTGCTTGACTTGCCTGTGCCACCTTTCAAGTTGGACATGGAATGGATACCAGCTCGCACCATTCCTCGGAGCTTGATTGTGAATTATCTTGGTGATTACAGCTTGCATTCCCAGTTTGAAGTATCTCGTCCCGAGCATCTTCTAGATCGTCCCTCTGTAATGAACGTTAGAATGCTCCGAGATCTTAACTTTATTAATTCTCCTCTTTTCCTGGAAAATCCTCCTGCCGGTGAGGAGCCTGTCTCAAAAGCAGAGGGAAAGAAACCAATAGAGTAGGGGTCTCAATGTAATAGTTAGTACATACATGTAACCTGTAATTTATTTTGAATTTTAATGAAAGACTTTCATTTTCTGTTTGCAAATCTGTATTGCTATTATCTTGTGCCTGTTAAACACTTTATATTTGTGCTTGGATAACAATATTGTATGGTTCATCGACCAAAATAAAGTATCAGAAATGTTGCTCGATCCCTTAATAATAAAGTAATGAGTAAAATAACTGCTTTAAAATTTTTCTAAACAACCAATGTTGTTAAATTATGCTTGTCGACCAACTATGATTAGTGGGTTTTTATCTCCGACCAACCATGCTTGGTAACTTTTTGTCTTTAAAATGTGTTCGACCAACCAAGGTCGATAAATTATCCTCGTCGACCAACTACAATTAGTGTGTTTTTATCCCCGACCAATTATATTTGGTTCATTTTGGAATATTTTGTTCTTCAAAGAACTTATTGTATTTTTCTGCAATAATCTTGCCTCCCGACCAACATAAATTGGCATTTGAGAGCATATTCGTTTCTTAGTCAACCTAGAATGGCGTTTTAAGAATGTTGTTCTTGCCCTTTTACCAACCAAAGGTTGTCGTGGGTTTGAACTATTGCCTCCTAACCAAAGGAGTATATTTTGTTCTCGCCCTATTACCAACCGAAGTTGGTCGTGGGTCCAAACTGTTAGTTTCTTTCGAACTATCTTGTCCACAAGCTCTTTTACCAACCGGAGTTTATCACACAAGTGTACGCCTCCTAACCAAAGGAGTATAATTTGTTCTCGCTATTTTACCAACCGAAGTTGATCACGCTCGAACTATCAGGTTCTTTCGAACTATCCTGTCCACAAGCTCTTTTACCAATCGAAGTTGATCACGCAAGTGTACTCCTCCTAACCAAAGGAGTATAATTTGTTCTCGCTATTTTACCAACCGAAGTTGATCACGCTTGAACTATCAGGTTCTTTCGAACTATCTTGTCCACAAGCTCTTTTACCAACCGAAGTTGATCACGCAAGTGTACGCCTCCTAACTAAAGAAGTATAGTTTTTTCTCGCTATTTTACCAACCGAAGTTGATCACACTCGAACTATCAGGTTCTTTTGAACTATCTTGTCCACAAGCTCTTTTACCAACCGAAGTTGATCACGCAAGTGTACACCTCCTAACCAAAGGATGATAATTTGTTCTCGCTATTTTACCAATCGAAGTTGATCACGCTCGAACTATCAGTGTAGTGTATCACACTAGTATTCCCCGAAAAACTTATAATAAAAGGAAGAAGATGGTGAAACATCATCGTTTTATTCATAATGAAGGAACTGCTTTACATTTTACATTACTGATAATACTTGTGTAGGTGTTCAACATTCCATGCATTCTTAAATTCCTCTCCTTCTAGAGTTGCTATTCTGTAAGTTCCTGGTCGAACAACTTCTGTAACTCTGTAAGGTCCATGCCAGTTTGCTTCCAGCTTATTGTGCTTCTGAATGACCTTCTTTAGCACATAATCCACTTCTTTTAAGTCGCATTTCTTCACCCTCTTGTTATAGAACAGAGCTGTGTGTTATTGGTAAGCAGCATTCCTAATGGCTGCCTCTTCTCTAACCTCCTCGAGCATATCCAAATCCAGTCTTCTCATTAAGTCGCTGACTGGGGAATTGAAATTCAGCACTCTGTGTGTTGGAAGACCCAACTCGGCAAGTATTACTACCTCACTTTCAAATGCTAGCATATATGGGGATTCTCCCGTTGCTGCTCGGGGAGTTGTTTACTAAGCCCACAAGACTGACTGTAGCTTGTTAATCCAATTAGCTTTAGTTTCACTTAGCCTCTTCTTCAAACCATTTAGTAGTGTTCTGTTCGTCAACTCAGTCTGCCCATTGCTTTGAGGATGACCTGGTACTGAATGGGTCTTCAGGATGTTTGATTATTGACAATAGGCAGCAAACTCCTCGTTGTCAAATTGTGTTCCATGGTATGTGATGATGGCATGAGGGAGACCATATCGACAGATGATATTCTTCTCGAAAAATTGGTATACTTTCTCGTATGTCATATCAATAAGTAGCTCAGCTTCTACCCACTTGGTAAAATAATACACTACAACAACGAGGTACTTGAATCTTCCTCGGGTCGTTGGCAATGGTCCAATCAAATCAATTCCCCACATGGCGAATGGCCAAGGGGAAGTTATGGGTGTCAATAATGCTTGTGGAGTTCGTCGGATGGAGGAAAAGCGTTGACACTTATCACATTTCTTGGCATAGGCTATACAATCAGCCCTCATCGTCGGCCAGTATTACCCTTGCATCATCACTCTTTGCAAAAGTGTCCGACCTGCTACATGAGCTCCACAGGACCCTTCATGTATCTCTTCAATTAACTCTTTCATCTCGGAGGGATGTACACATCTCTGTAGTCCTGCCATAATTCCTCGTCTATATAAAACACCATTAGTTAGTACATACCGAGCATCTTTATACTTCAATTTCTTGGCAGCGAGTTTGTCATCTGTTAATTCTCCATCCTCAATATATTCCCTGATGGGATCCATCCAAGATGGACCTAAATCAAGGGTAATAATATTCATTGTCTGGTCTTCATCTATGCTCCGACATTCTAATATTTCAATTGGTATCGTTCTTCGCAGCTCGGTACGAGTAGTTGATGCTAGTCGGGCCAATGCATCTGCTCGTGCATTTTCTATTCTTGGTATTCTGATCAACTGAATGGCATCAAATTCTGCCAGCAACTCCATCACCTTGGTATAATACTTGGCCATTAACTCTCCTTTAACTGCATATATTCCCAACATCTGATTCACAATTAACTGAGAATCATTGAATACCATTAGTTGTTGTGCTTCCATAATCTTTGCTAAATTAAGACCTGTTATCATGGCCTCATACTCAGCCTCATTATTGGAGGCTTTGAATTGGAATCGCAGGGCATATTCCATGTCAATCTCGTCTGGGGTTTTCAAAACAATTCCTGCTCCACAACCTGTTGTGCAAGATGACCCATCCATATATAATCTCCACGTAGGTAACTCGTCTTCAAATTTCTTATCTGACAAAGTTCCTCGGTGAAATATCTGTTGTTTCCTTTCAACTTCCCCTGATATTTTTCGCTCTTCGTCGACCATCTCTTCTCGCCCTTTTACCAACTGGAGTTGGTCTGGGTTTGAATTCGATGATCTTTCTACATCCACAAGTCCTTTTACCAACCGGAGTTGGTTAGGACTTATGTCTGTTGGTCCTGTAACATCCACAGGCTGGTCCGCGAGTATCTTTTGTTCCTCGGGAGTATCAGGGTACGTAAACTCTGCTATAAAATCTGCAACAACTTGCCCTTTTAATGACGATCTGGGTTCATACACAATATCATATTCACCAAGCTCTATTGCCCAGTATATCAGTCTCCCCGATTTCTCTGGCTTATGAAGGGCTTGTCTTAGTGGCATGTCGGTATACACGATGATGGTATGGGCCTGGATATATGGCCTCATTCTTCTACTTGCTTCAATTAACGCCAATGCCAATTTTTCTAGCTTTGGGTACCTGATCTCTGCACCTCGGAAAGCCTTACTTGTGTAATAAATTAGCTTTTGGATTCCATTCTCCAATCTGATCAATGCCGAGCTGACTGCATTCTCCGATACTGCCAGGTATAAGTACAACTTTTCTCCCATTACTGGCCTGGACAACAGTGGAGGTGCTCCCAAGTATTTCTTTAAATCTTGAAGGGCTTTTTCACATTCTTCATTCCACTCGAAAGTTTTTTGAAGTGTTTTGAAGAATGGTAAGCATCTATCAGTTGCTCGGGATACAAATCTGTTGAGCGCTGCAACTCGTCCTGTAAGACTCTGTACTTCTTTCTTCATCATTGGAGATCACAGCCCTAAAAGAGCTTTGATCTTTTCTGGATTCGCATCAATGCCTCGTTGGTTGACGATGTATTCGAGGAACATTCCTTCTTGTACTCCAAATGTGCACTTCGTCGGATTGAGCTTCATTTGATATTTATCCAGTTGATCAAAAGTCTCGCTTAAATCAACTAGATGATCAGCAGCTTTCTTGCTTTTTGTTAGCATGTCGTCGACATAGACTTCCATATTACAACTGATTTGTTCGGTAAAAACCTTGTTCATCAGCCGCTGGTATGTCGCTCCTGCATTTTTCAAACCAAAAGGCATAACATTATAACAATAAGTTCCCCTAGGGGTGATAAAAGAAGTACTTTCCCGGTCTTCAGGTTTCATTTTGATCTGGTTGTAGCCAGAGTAAGCATCCATGAAGCTGAGCAACTCGTGTCCCGAGGTAGCATCCACTAGTTGATCAATTATGGGTAATGGAAAATGATCCTTTGGTCATGCCTTGTTGAGATCACTGAAATCAACACACATTCTCCATTTATTATTTTTCTTCTTCACCATCACTACATTTGCCAACCAGTCTGGATACTTCACATCTTCAATAAATTAGGCTTTTTGGAGTTTCTCGACCTCCTATTGTATAGCTTAATTCTTCTCGGGACTGAATACTCTTCTCCTTTGCTTTACAAGTTTGATTCCCTTATTCACATTGAGCTCGTGACATAAGAAGTTTGGATCTATTCCTGGCATGTCTTCATAACTCCACGCGAAAGTTTTCTTCCTATTTTTCAAGAAAGTTATTAACTCCTGTTTTATCGAAGCATCCAACAACGAACCTATCTGGGTTATTCGTTCAGGGTGCTCGTCGTCCAGAATAACATTTTCTATAGATTCCACCACCTGTCCTTTTACAAGTTGGGATTCATCTCTGGGATCAAGCGTTTCAATTTATGTACCTTGCTCTACTTGGTAAGTATTAGTCTTTTTCTTTGATTCTTCAAACTCTTTTTGTTCGGCAGATGAATAATAGCATTCCCGAGCTACTTTTTGGTCACCTTTCATAACTTCAACTCCAAAATTTGTTGGGAATTTTAAGCACTGATGTACTGTAGATGGAACTGCTTCGAACTTCTTTAAACCAACTCTTCCCATGATGATGTTATAGGCTGACTGCACATTCTTATCCATCACAAAGAAGTGTATTCTCTCTGTTCAACAAGCAGGCCAAGTTCCAATGAATATATCCAACTTGATCATTCCAAGTGGAAAAACTTTCTCGCCAGCAAAACCCAGAAGGGGTCTGTGATAAGGTTCCAATTGAGATAATTTCAAATTTAAGCTATCAAAGAAAGAGTAGTACATGATGTCTGTCGAACTACCATTATGTACCAGAACCCTTGAAATCACTACCTCTTTCATCCTCATTTTGATCACCAAAGGATCGTCGTGAGGATAAAGAACACCTGCCAGGTCGTTTTTCAAAAAGCCAATGACGAGCTTATCTTTGTTTACTTTCCTCGGGCGATCTTCCTCCACCAAATTTATTCGCTGAATGTATGAGCAAGCTTGGGCCTCTCCGAGGTAAGACTTTCTTTCTGCAGTAAGGTCTCCTCCTCCTGCATCTCCTCCTGTAATGACATTACAATCAAATGACCCAAAACGTATAGAGAATACCTCTCGTTCTGTCTGCCTTGGTTTCTTGGGAAGGTCGGGGTCGTCATTTGGATCATCTTCATGGTTTCTCTTCTTTTTCTCCTCTGCTCGACGAGGAGATCTAGACCTCTCTCTAGCTCGGTCGTTATTTTTTCTTTCACCTCCCCGATCAACATATTTTGCTAGCTTTCCTCTTCGGATGAGTGTTTCAATCTCGTTCTGAAGAGCTATGCAATTTTTAGTCATATGGCCATAATCTTTGTGGAACTCGCAATATTTGTCCCTGTTCCTCGCATCAGGATGTGACCTCAGTTTCTTTGGCCACTTTACTTCCTCGCTATTCTTGATTTCTTCCAAGACATGATTAATACCCATTTTCAAAGGAGTGTAATTATCGAATTTCTTCAGGACTTCCCATGATGACTTATTATTTCTGGAACGCTTGTCCCCACCATTGCCCTTATGCTCTTTATTTTTAGACTTGTCGACGTCCACCTTGGTGTCTTTATCTATATTCTTCTTTTCAGCCATAGCTTCCTCGGCATTCATGATTTTGGCCGCTTTTACCATCAACTCTGACATAGTTTTAGGTGGATCCTTCGCCAAGGTGTAATACAACTTATTAGGCAACAACCCACTCATCAAGGTGATTATTATTGTTTTCTCCTCGTAATCTATAACTTCCAGCTTCTCGTTATTGAAACGAGTTATGTAATCTCTACTACTCTCACCAGATTTTTGTCTAACACTTAGCAAATGTGCTACTCGTTTTACTGGCTTTGCTCCAAAACAGAAATTGCCGATGAACAACTCCGCCAACTGAAAGAAAGTTGAAATCTTACCCCGAGGAAGATTGTTGTACCATATCTAGGCAGCTCCAGTAAGAGTTCCTGAAAATGCTCTGCATCTCATCTCGTCGGGGACATCATAGATATCGGCGGCAGCTTGATATTGCTCTATATGAAGGACTGGATCTGTCTTTCCATCATATTTAGGGATCACTACTGGTGCTTTAAACTTTGACGGTGTAGGAAAATTCACAATGGCCTGGACAAAAGGTGTCCCTTGAACAAAAGTTCGTTGTAGGGGATTCTTCACTCTAGCCATTTCTCCCAATCTATCCTCCAATCGCTGAAGGGACCCTTTCCACGCTTCATTTCCTTCCTCGGGCCTATTGGTTCGAGCAATAGATCGTTCTAAAGTAGCCTCTTAAGATTTATCTTGACGATCAACTGGTCGTGATTGTGCTGATCCTTCTTTGAGATCAGATGGTTGTCGAAAACTCCTTGACATGGTCTTAGGTGGACTCCTATTCCTCCTAGGGCCTAATCGACTGAAAGGGGACACCCTACTCAGTCTTTCTAAGGCGCTGGGTCTTTCTAGAGAGAGAGTGATACGTTGATCATTATCTGTAGCCCTTATTGACGAAGTTTGCCCAGGTTGATAAGAGAAATCATCAGACTCCTCATTACAATATGACTCAGTACGCCTGGATCGTGAAGAAAGTAAATAAGTTTGCCTCTGACCACTTCGTTGTCCTGAACGCGCAGGTGCACTACCATGAAGGGTTTGTATGAGTTTCCTCGTTGTGTCTTGCATGGCGGTTTGTCCTTGAGCCAGATACGTCATAATCCCGGCCAGATCTGGAGGTATAGAGGGATTTGGAGGATTTCGAGCATTTCCAGCATTTCGATTGCTAGATTTTGGATTATCCGCCATTGATGATGAATGATTTTTGGTGAAAAACGATAATAACAATCGTTTCCCACAGACAGCGCCAATCTGTTGATGTAAAAAACTAGATTACTCTAATTATTTAATCACAGATAAATAAATAAGACAAAAGATTTTAAAGTGGTTCAGCCTTATATGAATGGCCTACGTCCACTGTTCTGTTATTGCTGAGTGTTTGGGAATTCTCAATTACAAGTGCTATCAAGAAATTCCGGTCCCCTTTTTGAATGAGGGTTATACAATGTATTTATAGCCTTAAGGCTCTCATCTGAAAGGGTGATACATTCAATGATATACATATGAAAGGGTAATTCATTTAATGCTCTTCAAACATGTGCGTCAAGGATAAGCATTCAATGAATAGTCAAATTGTTGATTATATGACAATTAATGCTGGGGTCGAGATGCAGTTCGGACCGCCTTAGTTGCTCGTCATTCAAGAGTTCCTCGGAGAGCTGGTATTCCTCGGAACACTGGAGTTCCTCGGAGAGAATGTAACTTGGTCGTGGAAGTGAACTTCCTCATTGTTATCGTGCCACGTAGATTGCCACATGTCTTCATATGAGTGGTCCACGTCAGCATACTAATTTTGGTATCAACACTCATTGAAATATAACAGAACAATTTTGAGTGATTTTAAAAAATATGTCATATTTTACTTTTTCCTTTTTCTCCCCATATCTGGAGATTCAGGAGAACATTGAAAGCACTTGCAAACAATATCATCTATTTGTTGAAATTAATGCACATGACTTACAAACAAAACACATAGAAATTCTGTTCTTGGAATAATGTAAATAACACGAATTTAAGTAGCTTTCAGGCATTTCTACCGATTTAACAAATTGCAGATCAGTAGAGAGATATTCCCTTTGTCCAACTCTTATTTGGTACATAGGGAGTATATGGAACCATGATTGTTATGCTTGTATTTGTTATTTTAACACAACTCTCTAGCCCTTTGCCATCCTCATTCTACTATTAAGAATTTAGAGTCTGGATTAAATAGCATGGAAATCAAGTTATATATAAGATTAGTAATCACATGTAGCGATAAAAAAGAAACCTAGGCCAAATGAAGTAGAAGAAGAAAATGGGAGTCTAGTGCAATAATATTCAGGAAAAAAGTTATGAAATTTCTTTACATTTGTATAATATAAAATTATCTTGTGTATTTGTAAATGAATTTTATTATTCTTGTAGATTTGAAGAATGGGGAAAGGACTTGGCTGTATATAAGTAGACCAGTCTCCTGTGGCAGTTAAGGAACAGTTTAGCAAGTAGTTAAGGAATAGTTTGGTAAGTTTAAGGAATCACTTTAGCCTAGGTGTCACTGCTTGCCTTGGTGTTTGGGGTATCATCTTGTCGGTGAACTCTCTCAAGTCTCCAATAACTTTATGTTCGTTGTGAAACTAAAATTATGGTTTGTAATCTCGTTATTCAACTATTATACTAATGTGTAGGTTTTAATCTCTCTCTCTCTCTTGCCTCATATACACATGATTATTTCAGTACTTTTAAACAATTTCATTGTTTTGTAAGTAGATATTAATTATGATTAATGCTGCCTTTTTCAAGATAATGTCTTCGTGCTGCGATTGCATCGATGCAATATCGTGTCTTGGCTGAAAAAGCATCTAAAGCTTTTTATAAGCTCTACAACACCAAGGGGCAGATCCAAGCCTACGTTTTTAATGGTATGAATGAAGAAATATTGGAATGTTCAAATTCCTTGGACACTCGAGTTGAGGTCTTTAGAGCATATTATCCACTAATAGGAGTAGGTCATCGCTCGAAAGGACCTGAGTGAGTTGGACTCCTTCTACAGGTGTCCCTTACCAAACTCTGATCACAGGAACTATTGGGAGTAAATAATGAATCCACTATATTAGAAAATTATTACAATGTCAGGAACATACAAAAGTTATACAAACTCTAAACCCAAATCCCAAGTACACCAAAATTTCATATTTGGAACCACGTCTCATCTTTCTATTTATCTTGCCTCTCTTGATAAGTTTCTCTCTTATAGACCAAAAATCATTTAAATATAAAACGTTAACATACTTTACGCTCAAAAGGATACTCATAATACCCCTTATTAAATAGTTGTCCACAACTGTTTTGAAAGTAACTTTCCTGTTTTAAAATCAATGAGGAATAGTTATGAAGGATGATTTTGAGCCAAACTCCATAGTTACGAGAACACTGAATAGAGTTATTACATTATGTTTTTCCTTAGTTTTCTTTAGCCTAGATTTGGCAGGGTCTAGAATCTAGATCATGACCTTACATTATGTTCATAAGCGAAGTATGTGTTTGGATCTAGAGCTGGGTTGAATCAGGTTAAAAGAGAATATGGGAAATTAAATATGTGTAAGGGCAAGCATGTGTATAAATCATAATAAGAGAGAGAGAAAGAGAGAGAGAGAGAGAGGAAAGAAAGAGACTAAATCATCCATTTGTGTTTGTATAGAAGAAAAATCCTAGAAAGAGCTTCACGGAAAAAGTAAAGAGTAACGAAAAATTACGGTCGAAAAAGGTAGAGCCATTCTGGGTCCCATCAATCTATGCTTCTCAAACTGAAAATAATCTGGGTGGTTAGCGGGTTCTTTAAATAAGATAGAGGTGATGAAAATGGTTCGTTGGGTATTTTCTATTGACTATTGCTGGAATTTTTATTATGGGATTCAAAACGAGGATTGGTTTTGCCCATTAGAGGGTGAACTTGGGTGTAAAAATATTAACATTTTGTTAGGAAAATATAACAATTTCACATATAGTTACGGAAGGAGACATTTTACAGCCTTATCATACTAAAATATCAATATAATGTCCCCGCATCACTAATATCTTATACATTTTTAGTAGGGAAAAAGATTGTGTTGAATTGAAATTCTTCTAGGTCACTTCACTAGAGTGCTACATTGTCCAACATAATAGTCATTACTCATATAGATGCCCTGTCATCTTCCAGGTTTCCACACATTATATATTTTTACCTCAATGTACATTTCTCCGTGAATCATTTACTCTTACTGTTTGAGTTTGGTTTTTAAAATCTTTTATCTATTAGCTATATGTAAGATTTTAGATAATTTTATTACATATAGAGATCGCAAAGGCAATGGGCAGCATTAGATGGGGAGGTTGGCCAGCGTGTATCAGGTGGCTAGATGTGGCAGAGATTTTTTATGGTGAGGAAAGACCAAAACAGGCGAGGCGACCGATTGCAACCAAAACAGGAGCCGATGGATCAAGGACACTACCAAAGTTTAAATCTTAATCATCAAGTGGTTGACAGCCTCGTCCATGTGGTCAAACATCGAGGCTACAATCATCACTGCTCTAATACAACTTTAATGTTGCTACCACTATTATGTTGACACATACACAAATGTAACTAAACCTTCATTAAAATCGAATGATTACAATGTTGATCAATGGCCTCATTTATGATAAAAGATAACTAGAGACCCAAATCTGACATATAACTAATAGCTAAACCTAAAAAACAATGGAAACTAATTTAAGAGTTTATTGTTAAACTATCTTTGGAGATAGTAATGAAAAAACAAAAACAAATAAAGAGGTAAATCTTCTCTCATTTTAATGAGTGGGCAACCCTCTAGGGCAGACCCATTCATTTCATTAGAGTCAAGAATATACTTTTTGGATTTCAAACATTAACTTTACCTTAGAGGTACCTAACTCATTCACTACCATTCGAAGAGAATCGCCTGATAATATCAATCTTGATAGAGCCCCTGTGCTTAATTTGCAATGATCATAAAATTTTATTAAAAAGTTGTGTGGCTCAGATGTCAAAAGACCAGCAATTCAGGCACAAAAAAATATTTTTAACATAACCAACAACAAAAGCCTTATGATAGGCGACCAAAAATTAACAAGTTCACATGAGTAGCGAGGGTCGGTTGATTCGATAATTGATACTGCAATTCCAACAAGGTTGGAACCCCACCTCATTGATAGTACTATGAAGATATATGACACATAACCCGCTACAGGTGATGCTAATCCTCTACTGAAGAACTGTAGAAGTATGCTCAATAGAAGAACGCCTCGGGGTGTCTTTTTCTAAACTTTCGAATTCGACTGGATTTTGGAATGATATTTGCAACTTGCAATTTGCAACTTTAGGTGGCATGACCTGCCGATTAAAAAAATCAAATTAACTAAATTAAAACCATGATTGCTACAACAGAATAAGAAAAGAGATAGGTAATGTGTGTGTGTGTGTGTGTTTTCATGTGAACTTATGACTATTATCTTCATCTCAGTTAATTTTTTATGAAATTTTGTGCACATAGTCTTCGTGGTGAGGAGATATCTTTACCATATTTCTTATGATTTTGTCCCAAATTGATAGTCTTGTTTTTATTTTTGATTCGAGACGTTTTAATAAGGTCACATGATTATTTCATTAGATTATGTACTTTTAGGACTTAAAATAATATTGATTATGAATATAGGACAATAAACATTTTGTTTCCATTTTTAGTCCCTATTTTCAAATTAAAGGAACACGTGGCATGTTGTGATTGGTTGACGTTTTATGAATATGGGTCCGCGCCAACGGTTTTATTCAAAAATAGGGACTAAAACTATAAATAAAATATTTGTTGTCCTTTTTCCAAAATACATATTACAATAGGTCCTAAATTTACAAAACCCCTTATTTCATTCTGTTTCGGGTCACATAGGCACATACAAGGCCTGTGAGAGATTTGAATGTCTACATGTGGAGTTCATAAAAAAAACTTGATGATGGTAATTTAACAATTTTATTTTTTTGGAATCATTTTAGGATAATATGATGATTTTGATTGCTATTGACCCTTATAATACTAAGCACTAATAACATTTGCATTCAATAAAATGACAGTAGAGAGTTGATAGCAGCAACTTACACAATTCAAATCATAAAAGAAGGAGGGTATAAGAGTGGAAAAAATAGGTCATGGCAGATTCCTTGGATAATTGTGATGGGGTCTCTCAACATGCATATAAAGGGGTAAAAATGGTATTAATACCAGTAATAGAGGGAAGGAAAATACACCTAAGAAGATTGGTAATGGGGGCAGATCCATTTTAGTGTCCCTTATTCTACAGAAATCTAATGGAGGCAATCAGGTCAAAATTTTAACACCTAACTCTAAAGCTTCTACCATTTCCAAGCTTCAATGACTAATTCTCTAATGTAGAACATAAGGATTATAACTAAGAAGGGTGCATTAGAAGAATTAAAAGGCTTGTTAAGATGAATAACATTTGTATCTTAGTGGTGTTAGAGAGAAATCAAGCAAAGAAGCTATTTCCAAATATTATTATAAGTTTGGTTTTCAATTTAATGAATCAACTATAAATATTGTTATAAGGAGGTAATGAGTAATTATTGGAGTTTAGTCAGTAATAATAACCCCATTATGTCTTTGGCTCTTAAGTTGATGCATGTTGAAAAAGTTTTTTATGTTTGGAACGGAAATTCACATAGGGATATATTTTAGTCTGGTAGGGATGCAAAATATCAGTTATTATCTAAGAAGATGAATTTCTTGAGGTTATCCTAAATTTGATTTCTAATCAGATGAATGAAGAACTAACCAAGACTCGTGATGATGAAGAAATATAGTTGGATGTTCATGTTCTTAATAAAGAGAGTTGTTCAAGTATGGATGGATTCTCTAGGATATTTTTTTACTCATTGTTGGGAAATTATTAGGGAAGACATGTATAGTTGTTAGATAATTTTTTTGTAGGATAAAGTTACCAAAAGTTATAACATTTATCTGATTGATTTGATCACTAAATATATATTTTTCAACAAATTTCCCCGATCCGTTTCATTATCATATAATAGTATTTTCAACAAGTACTGCATGGAGCACTGAAAGACATTGTTATAGACAAACCCACGATTTCCCCTTTATTTTGTTGACTTATCCAACCTTATTCTTCTTTATAATTTCATGGGCGTAGTAGAATGCATAAATCAAGCTAGGGTCTTCATCCTTCACAAAGGATGGTAGTTTTTTCACAACATCGACAAGGATGTCACCGCTATCATCAACCACAAGTTTGAACAAAGGGAGTCCATTATTGATTATGAGTTGAAGAAGATCCTTAACACTCGATGGTCACGATTTTTATTCTGAAATAACTCGATGGTGTTTCCTTTTAATGAATGGGCAATCTCAGTAGGATAGGCTCCCTTAGATTTTCGTAGTGGGTCTAGTAACCTCCTCAATGGGCAGGGTGTCATGTTTATTCATGCTTCGCTCTCTTGAGATAACTTCCAAAGCACAGTGAACAATCGAGTCTCTCCATTTTATGAAACTGCATATGGGTGGTGTTCGGTTAATTTTTGGGTATATATAGCTGTATTAGATATATCCATGTAAAGTATTTCCATTTTTAATGTTTCATTTATACATTAAATTATTGTTCTTTATTAGTGCTAAGTTTAGGTGACTCACCATCGATTCCATTTCACTACTTGAGCTGAGTTGATTTATGAAAACAAATGGTTGTCAATGTTTAAATAGTTTCATTAATAGTTTTATTGCAACATCTCAATTTAATAAATACTAATCCAAGATGAGTTGTATGGATGGGGCATATGTAAGGTCACAAATTTCCAATTGAGTCACTAGTAGTTTTGGCTCATTCCGGACAAAAATATTTGTGTGATATGATAGTGTTCATGAGTATCCTTCAATCCTATTTCATGTAAAGTTGAAGACGAAGTAACCATCATTTCAAGTGTACATCATTTGCCGATTTCTTGTGCCTTGTTTATGCGTCATCAACATCACATATTTCAAGTCTCAAATAAGGTATTAACGCTATATATATTTGTAGAGACTTGGAATAATTTTAATTAGGTGTATTTTATTAAATATTTTTTTAACGACTTTTATTTTATGAGAAAATACTATTTATAACTTTATATAAAAAGTTTTGGGCTTAAAAAGAATTTTCTATTTTCTGACAAGTCGTTCGAACGAACTGGAATCTCGTTCGAACGAGACTTCTAACGAGATTAACTATTTTGACACTGGATTATTGTTAGTAAAGTCATTCGAATGACAATATCGTTTTAATGAAAATGTCGTTCTAACGAGTTTGGCGGGGACAGTTTTTTCCAATTTCCAACCTTTGGTCCCACTAACTTTTTCTCATATTTTATATATGCACGAACCAACCTTTTTGAGATAACTTTTGACACACTTTGAGAGAGAAATATTGAGAGATCATTTCCAAAATCAAAGGTTCATGTTTTTTTGGTTATTAAGTCTTTATGAATTAATTTCTACCAAAACACATACATCTATTAGTTTTAAGTTTAATCCAAGTACCTATTGTTATATACTTGCTTGGAGTTTGTTTGGCACCGGGTTCTACTCTATCGTTTGAAGAGTTGTTTGGGTTTACTTCTACATCCCTTAAAGAAGAAGACTTGTTTGTTGCTGTGGTATTCCCACTCGTAGAAAGGCTTCAGCTGCGAATTGACGGTTGTCCAAAAGCTTCAGTGTAGGAGTCCAAGGTTTAGGTGGAGTCTAGGATTGTAGACTAAGCATAGGTTGGTACAAGAAGACGTGTCAGGGGAATGAAAGGAGTTCAGTTGAGTTGTGTAAGTCATCTGTCTTGTATTTGTAAAATTTCGTACTTAGTGGACTGAAGTCTAGGGTCGTCCGAGATTTTTCCCATTTGGGTTTTCCTCGTACATCGCGGCGTAGTGTGTTGTGAATTTATTTTATCTTGCAAATCACCTAGAATGCATGTTTAGGATTAAAAGATAAAATATGGTTTAATTGACACTCTAGTTTAATTAGTTTCTTAATTTAATTTCACTTTGACTCTAGTTTAATTTTTAATTTGGAAAGGAATTAAAATTTGTTGTTTGTGTGTGTGTTGTGTTGAACCATCCTATTCCGCATTATAGGAAAGTTAATTTAAAAGAATTGTTAAAATTTAAAATTGGGGGTCACTCGCGTTTTCAACATATGAAATTATTAAATTTTAAACTGTAATACTATGTATGAACTTTTAGCAAGGCGCGAGTGCCTTTTAATGTTGCAATATTCATAATCTGAACTCCAATCATTTGAATATTGCCTATATGATATGCAACTGACAACTTTCATACTATATAATTGTCTTTTTTATTTTTATGATTTAATTTCGTGTATGTTATGTAGGGATGGACCAAGAAACTGAAAAATCTTCAAGAATTCTATACACATGGCATTCAATAGAAGATGGATCAAGTGAAGAAGGTGTAATTACGTGAATTATTTTTTGGTATGATTAGACATTATGTACCTAGAAGTTATATTTTACTGAAAGTTCAAAAAGTTAATCTACTAAGTTTTGTGTTTTGGTTGTATTAAAGCTAATTGATCTTGGGGTTTTTTCTTTCGATTCTATCATATGTTTAAAAATAGACATGCACGGTGGAAGAATAAATTGCTAGGGAATGATTATAATAAATTTCGAAGTTGATAAGGTTGATAAGAAGGTAATTTTTTTTTTATGAACACACGATTTTTTGTGTTTCAAAATTATTGGCTTTGAGTAATTTATAAATTTGATAGTTTAATGAATTAGGTAGGTTTTAAATTTGGAATAACAGATTTTTAGTGGAAAATTGAGAAGTTTATAGAGATAAACACACACACACATACACACACACACACACACGGGTGTCTTTGAATATTGTTGTTGGAGTTTTTTGGTTATTTCTTAAACAGGGCGGATAGTCCTATAAACCGGGGGAATTTTGCCAAATTTTTTAAAAATTGTTTACAATTATATGTGTTATATAAAAAATGTTTTCGATTTAAATTATGCATGACTTAATACATTGGAAAAACTGGAATTCATATGTTGTGTTTTACGTTGCACTAGAGATTTATATATGATGTTTTGAACTTATGCAGGAGCATTTACTTAGAGGCATGTGAAAGGTGAATAGCTATCAGACAACATGATAGTGAACGTAAGCAGGAAGAGGACTTCGACGTATTGTTGCCTAAATTATGAAGAGATTATTACTACGGAGGAACACTTAATTTTTATAGACATATTTAGTTTGGTTAATGTGTTAGCTCAATTTGATTTAATGTAGTTTTGTTTGATATGAGACAAAAAATATATTGGTGGGAGTGTTGTTGTATTTCTTGGCTAAAGGATATAATCTTTAATGTATCAATTGTAACATTGAATTTGGAACAAATGATTTTATGAATTTTGTTCTGTATTTACATTTATTTGTCAATTATGACATTAATATTGGTTATTAATTGTTTTATTAATTGTTTAATTTATGACCATTTATATTAAACCCTCATATGATGAAATATTTTATATGACCTTTGTAAAAATTTGGAAATTGCCTGTTATGACGCTTTTTATACCAAATATGACAACTTGTAGAGTATATTATGACCCCTTTTTTGAAGCAGATATGACAGTTTAAAAAAAAGTCATATATAATCGTTGCCTAATATGACACTTTTTATAGGTATCAATTACGACACCCAAACTTATGACGCTTTTTATTGAAAAATAAAGCATCATAAAATGCGTTTTATAACACCAAAAAAATCTCATAAAGAGGTATTTTTCTTGTAGTGTAGATTACGACGGTGTATCCATTTCCCATGAAGCACAAAAACGAATCCTAAATTTGTGATGGATCCATATTGACCTCGACTTAACATAAAAAATAGAGTTCAACCTAAACAATCGAGCCAAGGTTGACCCAAACAAGTCTATGTTTTCACCTATTGTGAAGTAAGAGGTCACCTTAGGGGATTTTACTACAAGTTAGGAAGAACTAAACGTACACATACTCCTACGCACAACTATAGCTACTTTGCTAGTCTTAAAGAGCAAGTTGAATTCCTTAATGTGACTTCAAAAATCTTAATAGAGGATGTTCAATGGATTTTTATGTCATTTAAGAGAACTTTTAATGCTACAACTAGAACCAAAAATGATAAGGTCAAACAAAAGGATACCTCAACTTAGGTACCTAAGAAAAAAACAAAGCCATTGTTCTTCACATTGCTCTCAAGGTTCAAAATACTTCTCAATGGTATTTAGATAGTGGGTGCCTAGGCACATGATTAGTGACAAGTCTTTTTTTACCGACTATATGTATCGCAAGGCAGGCAAAGTCACCTTTGGACATATGAGTAGGTCTAGTATTTTAGGACGTGGTTGTGTTGAGATACCCAAATATCCTAAACTAGACAATGGGGTGCACGTTAAAGGGTTGAAAGCGAACTTGATTAGCATAAGATAACTTTGCAATGAAAACTTTGGGATAAAGTTCAATCGGTCTGAGTATAACATATATGATCAATTCGGTGAACTATTACTTCAAGCAGCGAGGACCGACGATAATTTCTATAGAATCATTCCCAAATCCTCCTTTGTGTACAATAATGCCATAATCTCCTCTATGAACCTTTAGCATCAACGACTAGGTCATGTTAACTTTAGATACATTGAGAGATTTATGAAGAAAGACCTAATACGTATTTTACCATGGCTTGGGAAACTGAGTTCCTTAATTTGCAGTCATTCCCAATAAGGAAAATAAATTTGAAGTCCTTATTGTAAGTTCTATACCATTACCACTTATTGTGTGTTGGAGTTGATACATATGGATCTTATGGGTCCTATTTGTATGGAGAGCTTAGGTGGTAAGAGATGCATTCTCATGATGATCGATGACTTTTCGAGATACTCTATCGTGGCGATTCTTAGAGAAAAGTTTGATGCATATGAGTTCCTAACAAGCAAGTGTCTTGTCTTATAAAACCAATATAGTATCACTATTATTCTGATGTGTAGTGACAATGGCACTGAATTTAAATAAGCCGAAGTGGATATCTATTATGATGGAATGGGCCGCATATATGAGTTTTCAAATGTCCATACTCTTCAACAAAATAGGATAGCTGAGAGGAAGAATCAGAAAATACAAGAGGTGGATAAATCCATGATTCTTGGGAGAAAAGTGCCTAATTGCTTTTGGGCAGAGGCAATGAGTACCGCATGCCAAATAGTGAATAGGGTATATCTTTATCCATATACATTACGCATGCCATATGAGCCATGGAGAGAAAAAAAACAACCAATCGTATTTCTGTGTCTTTGGGAGTACTTGCTACATCTTGAGAGATAGGGAGAAATTAGGAAAGTTCTACTCCCTAATCAATGAGGAGATATTTTTAGGTCAGGCATAGCCTAATAGGTCTTATTGGTTGTTTAACTTTGTAAGCTATAAGGTTATGGAGTCAATAAATGTCACGATTAGAGGTGATAAGCCACCGAAGTTTGTTGACCCTGACCCTGAGTGTGAGGATGATGATCCCCGATGATGATCACATCTCTCCTCGTACTATCCTCGTGGACCCCACTCTTAATTTTTAGGATCCACACTCTTAGGTTTGAAATATTCATGACTATTCCGCTATACTTAGTGATCCCACACTAGGTGTCGGGATTTGCACTCAACTTGAGAATGTGGTTAACTACCTTTGCTACACCTCCTTAGTTGAGCCCAAGAATGTGAAAGACACACTCAAGGACGAGAAATGTATATTCTCTATGCAATATGAGTTGATTAAGTTTCACAAGAACGATGTCTGGGAATTAGTTCCCCGACATAAAGAGACTAATGTGATAGGTAACAAGTGGATTTACAAGGATAAGGTGGATAATAATGGTGCCATAGTTCACAATAAGGCTAGGTTGGTCGCTCAAGGCTACAGAAAGATTTAGGGTGCAGACTTTGATGAGACATTCACTCTTGTTGCTAAGCTTGAGTATGTCCACTTACTCCTCGCCATATCATATCATCATCACTTCAAGTTATATCAAATGGATGCCAAGAGTTCCTTCCTTAGAGAAATTATACAAGATGAAGTGTACGAGGGGCAACCAAAGGGGTTCAAAGACACAAAATACCCTAAATACGTCTTTTATCTTGAGAAGGCCCTTTGTGTTTAAAGTAAGCACCCTGTGCTGGGTACAAGAGGCTCAGTTTTTATCTCTTATCTCGTTGCTTCAAGAGAGGAGGAGTTCATAAATGATTATTTATTAGGAGAGAGAGTGGTGTTATCTTGGTTTCCTAAGTCTATGTTGACGACATAGTATTTGGATCCACGTGCTCCCGACATGATCACACTTTTGAGGAGGAGATGAAGAGTGAGTTTGAGATGAGCATGGTTGGTGAGCTTACATTCTTCTTAGGTGTCCGGGTGCGTCAGCTTCAGGATGGGGTATTCATATATCAATCAAAATATGCTATGGACCTCGTGAAGAAGTTTGTTTTAGACTCCTCTAAAAACTCACACACACCTATGAATATATCGAATAAGCTTAGAAAAGACACTTTATGCAAGGACGTAAAACAAACCCTTTATAGGGGCAAGATAGGTAGCCTTTCCTACGTAAGTGCTAGTCGTCCCGACATTGCCTTTAGCACTGGAGTTTGTGCGCATACAAAGATTCCCCCAAAGAGTCTCAGTTTTTATAACTTTAACGCATCACCAAATATGTGAGTGGCACTTTTCCTACTTTATTTGTTATTCTTTTGATACTTATGACCATTTGTCCGCCTATTCGGATGTCGATTAGGCCGGGGATGTTGAAAGTTGTAGGGGCACATTGGGTGGATGTTTTTACTTTGGTAGTTACATTATCTCTTGATTGAGCAAGAAGTAAAACTCCATATCTTTATCCATAGTGGAGGATGAGTATATAGCCGCCAGCAGTTGATCCACGCACCTCTTATGGATGAAGAAAATGTTAGAAGATTATGAGATTTCTGAAGGCACAATGACTATTTTGTGTGATAATACGAGTGCCATGCAAACATCCCAAAATCTAGTCCTGCATTCTTCTACAAATCTCATTAGGTTACGTGAACATTTAATTCATGATATCATTGAGGAGAATGTCATGTCCTTGAATTTTTGAATATCGGACGTCAATTAATTGATTTTTTCATAAAACCTCTTGATGCACTTAGATTCAAGAATATTAGGAAGTCTTTGGGTATTTGTTCCATCGATTGAGTTTAGGTACCTTATCTAGTGTAGGGTGATTATCATGTTCATATAATTTATCCCTATTTCTAGATTGTATTTCTATACTATTCATATATCTTTTTATATATTTTGAAAATTCCAAAAAAAATTTAGATTGATAAATTTTTTAAAAAGACAAATATTTTTGTATTTTCTTTTTTCACCATATATGGATGTTCCTTTATGTAAGAGCAGATTTTAAATAGCTTAGCCTTACATAGATTACAACATATCCCATTACCATTTGACTCAAGATGTCACGAAGGACTGAATACCCAACATCTCCAACTTTTCAAGGATCTCCACACTATGAAGGTATAATTCTATTAAATGTTTACAATTATTCCTCAAAATATGTATTCTAGGATGTTTTTATTTTTATTAAATCTGAAACTTGAATTTTTATTTGACAATCGAGAGCATTTTTCTTTATTTAAAAATTTTCAAAGTTCACACATCTCGTTCAAACGATATGGGAATCTCATTTTGGCGAGATCTCTTTTTCATTCGCAGTCTCGTTTGAAATTTACTTCTATTGAACATTGAATGAGGGCATACTATTTTAGGTCATTTGAAGATTATTTGCACTTCGTTCAAACAAAACGACTTCTTCATTCTAATGATACTTTGTTTCGTTCAAACGAGTTGCTATTCTCGTTTGAATGAGCTTTAAATTCGTTCAACTAGTTCACATCAAAATTTGTGAACATCATATAAATACATGTTTCATGTTTAGATTTTCAAAGACTTTTGCTAGAACTGGTTCTTCACATATTTTGTAAAACTTTTCAATGTTTTGAGTTTAGAAAACCTTTTTGATTCAAAAATCACATCCCAATTATACATTTGAGTGAATTAGTTTAAACCATATAGTTTGTATCCTTGCATACATGACTTTTGTGGAGAGTTTCTTCATGGTATACCATTATGATTTTCGAGTGGATCATTGCTGAAGACAAAGGATGATAAGTGGATACCAAGCGTGGAAAGCCGCATGTGGATTTCTCCTCATCGAGTATTATTCTTTAGTGAGTTGTAAAGGCAATGCGCAATATATTTATGACTGGTATCAAGTAGTATGTAAGTTGATATTCTGTAAACTCTCTAAAGTATTGAAAGTAAAAGGTTTTACCCAAAATGGATATTTTATCAATTTGCCTTTATTGAATACATGTTTTACTTTATCTGTTTCATCACCCAGATGCATGTCTTAGGGTAAAAAGATAAAATTTGGATTTGTGTGTGATTGTTTACTTAATTGTATAAATAATCCATTAAGATCCTAATAGCGCACCCTCAAGTTGGTGTCAGAGCCTATTACACAAATTTACTATGTGATCAATTTTTTTTCTTTGATATCAGTATTTTTTAAAAAACTGTTGATATTTGAAAACTTGGATTTTAATGGAGAATTTGTATAATCGAGTGCCATTATTTGAGGGCACTAATTATTCTTATTGGAAGTCTAGTATGAGATAAATATTAAAATCCATGGATGAGAAAGTCTGGTTAGTTTGTCAAAGACGGTGGACTCGTCCCACAATCACTGTTGATAATGTTGTTGGCCCTAAACATGTTTCTTCCAAACTGATGAGGATTTTAGGGAGAATGATTTTAAATCTCATGAACTTAGTGTTATTTCTCGAGTCATCACCCGTGATGAGTTTCGTCATATCATGAAGTGCACTACGTATAAAGAATCATGGAATACCCTCCAGCTGACTCATGATGGAATCAATGCTTTGAAAGCTTCAAAATTTGACCACCCTATTTGACACCATCACTATGATAAAGTCTGAGTCATTTGTTGAGTTTTATGCGCATTTATCGGAATTTTTAATTTGAGTTTTAATTTGGGTGAGAAAATTCCGAAAACAAAAGCTGTGAAAAATATTTAGAGGTCACTCCACGCTCGCTTTATTCCTAAGGTCACTGTGATTAATTTGTTAGGGATCCTAAACACACTTAGGTTAGAAGAACTCGTAGGAGATCTTGAAACGTATGAGATAGATATATTCCCTAAAACCATAAAACCTAAGGAAGTAAGCGTTAAAGTCTCAAGCTAAGAAGAAAAAGAAAGAAAAAGTTTATGAGTCTGAATTTGGGGGTGAGTGTGATTTTGATGACTTCATCTTCTTTGTGAAATTTTTTAAAAAGTTTCTCAAAATTTTCCAAAAACAGTTCTTCCAATAAAAAGATTTTTGAGAAAAATAAAAATAAGGTTGTGGTCAAGAGTATAAGTGAGAAAGAGGAAGATATAAGGTATTATGAGTGTGAGGGCAAAGGGCACAAAGCACATGAGTGTCCCACTAGGCTAAAAAAGTCACTCTTAGTTCTAGTGACATCAAGTCAGTTGATTTGGTGGGAAAATCACCATATGAATCTTGTGTTGTGTTCTTGGCTAGTCAGATTTGCACTTCTGGTTTGTCCCACGCTGATGAGAACATATCTAAAGGTGAAAGACTTGATGAACTATTGACTCATCCGGGAGATAGTAAGAGTGAGAATAGTACTTTCAGTGAAGCAGAAGGTGATCTCCACAAAGCGTGTAATGATCTTTACACCGAGACATTGGAGGCAAAAAAAGATTAATAAGGATTGGTTTATTTGGGTGTTGGATTTGTAGAAAGAGGTGAAAGTTTTGAGGATGTGTGAGGCGTCGGCGAGTCAACTCGAGCAGTTGATTGTTTTAGGCAAGGAAAAGAGTGATTTAACCAACACAATTTCTAGTCTTATGAGAGATATTCAATCTTCATTAGAGACTTGTGATAAACATAAAGCCCATGTATCACAAGTATATAAAGATCTTGAACGTGTACGGGAGGTCAAGGTTACTTTAGAGGACACATCTAAGAAGGTTGGAAAGATGTTCCTCGGTCCCTCTTTAGGTAATGTTTGAGAGGCTAGGAATAGTTTATGCTGGGGCATCTACTTACCATGTTACAACGGAGTCGATTCTCGAGTTTGTGTTAGATTCGTACGTCCCTCGTACTAACCCACATAGGAGAGCTCGTCCTAAATTTTTTGAGAGAGGTATACCTAAGACCGTGTATGTTTATTCCCATTGAAAGAAAAGAGGTCACATTAGGGAATTTGGTTTTTAGTTGGGTAGAGTGTCTCATATGTATCTTCCATGATATGCTACCCATGACACCCCGCCTACTAAAATACCGAATGTCCATCCCGTGATCAAAATAAAATGTTGGTCTCATATGGCTCATTCTTAGCATCACTATTAAAAATATTTTCAAAGTTACTAATCACCTAGTGATTTAAATAGACTGGTGATAAATTTTTTCTTTCATTAATTAACAATGTGAAAAAACAAAATAATAATAAAATCATCCACACAAACTGGTAACTGAATCCAATACAGATGAATAATATACATATAGATGATCAAATTAATTATCAGTTCAAAAAATAAAATCCAACAATAAACTGAAATGATAGTCTGGATACACAAAGTTAAATAAATAACTGAATACTAAATATGAGGTGACATGACCATATGAGTACTGAAGTAAAGTCCCTACACTAGGAATGAATGAATGAAGCGTCTGTAATGAAGTTCGACAACTTCCACATGAGTTGCAACTGTGCATCCTTAATAGAGTCCTCTAACTAGGCGTCCCTGTGGCTGGACACCTAAAAGGTTTTGAAAAATATTTCGACACGGGTCAGAGCCCAAGTAAAACATTTTGAAAATATTTAGCAAGCAGTTAAATTTCAATAATTAAATATGCATGCACACCCTTCATATTTAAGCTAGTGTCGCACTCTCTTGAGGTGTATCTCACCCTTCATCATGTGCACACCTAACGCTTGCCTGCTAACCTTCATGTTTAAGCTACCCCACCTAACTAGCCGCATCGCACCTCTTTTTACCACACTACTCTAAATCGAGTATTATTACTTTGATTATTGAGTTATCTCTGCCCTTAACTTATTAATCGGTTCAACTATAATAAATTATATAACATTCACACGAATTATATAGGAAACCCCTTCTATATTCATATAACTTTCACACTAGTTATATAAGAAGCCACTTTTTAAATCATATAACCTTCCCACTAGTTATATAAGAAATACATTCACACTTATGTATTAATCCCGTAAATAATTATCTACTCATTTTATACACGTACTATTATACTAGAACATTTACACATGTGTTGCGTATATTAACCATCCATTCCTGAGTAATAACTCACCGGATGCTTACTCTAAAATGCTATCATGTCCCAAGCATACTCACTATAACTCGGCTACCTCAAGTCGGACTAACTCACACCGAAATTGGGCAAAAATATCACAAACGTAGTGGAGGCGGTCATGTTTTCCCGAGAGTGAGACCGAATCATAGCCAAGATGTCTCACCTACAAAATAAATCACACAATAAAAATCCTGAATGATATGACCAGGGGACTATACTCTCCATGCTCCTGAAGCCAATGGATTTACCCACATTGCGCAACCTTCGATGATAGCGTTAGAGGGATATGTATTCCTATAAATATCATTCACAACGATATCTATACATCACACAAATATATATACACTAGCACACATAACCATATATATATATATATATATATATATATATATATATATATATAATAATAATAATAATAATAATAATAATAATAATAATAATAACAATAATAATAATAATAATAATAATAATAATAATAATAATAATAATAATAAATCAAGTCTGGCTAACTCGTTCTTAACACCCATAGCTCTAGTCCAAATATATACCCAAGTTTATATCCCGACTTGTAATTTAATTAATGTCACATTATTTATTTTAATTCATGATTCACACTAATAATTAAGTCTCACACAAATATATATAGTATCACCATCATTGTATACATATAATCTAATTAAACCCGGATAGCACGTGCCTAACACCCATAGCACTATCCCAAAATACCTAAGTCTCTATTCGACTCTTATTTTATATTATTTCACACTCATTAAATAATTTAGTGTATCCTCACTCGCTAATATACCCAGACTCACCCAATAGGGCCGTAATTAAACCTTTATGAACTTATTTCGCTCAATTCATTAAACACGTGTCACACATTTTTCTCACTTCTTAGTCCCAATGATATTCATCTAAAATCACTAGGAGATAGGTCCCATATTCGTTTTTCACTAAATAAATAATCTTAGAATAAACCCCCACAATGATTAAATATATAGGTTTGAAGTCCTTTAGAAGAGTTCTCAAAACATAAAACTCTCTGGCTAAAAGTAGGGCCAAACTAAAAAATCCCGCTTCTGACAATTTTTCACGCTTCTAAATCGGGACTAGTTTTGTCACAGATATTAAGTGTGGCTAGTTTTTGTCACGGATCTGGTGCGTGACTAGTTTTTGTCACGAATTTGGAGCGTGACTATGCCGTACCAATTTTTTTAACCCCGGATCTTTCCACCTTCGATCCGGACCTCGATTAAATAATCTCCCATAATTATTTCCTTCATAAACATGTTTTAATCATTATCATGATCTCTAAACGTGATCAAATTCTAACTTTCCCCAAACTTTTCTTATTTGGGTTTATTACGGTTCATCCAATTCTCAACCTAGATTCAAACTCATAATCATCAATTAATTGAACCTAGTATCTGAATTTCGAATACAACATGATTCCAACAAATATTGATATAATTCCATCACTAATTGAGTATTAATTCTACACACAATACTCCAATAACCTAAAACCCTTTTTATGTGACAACCCACCCCAAAACAGATTTTGATCACACCCACTATGATATGAATTGAAATGTTGCAATTTAGGTTGAAAGCAAGCTAACTAATTACTTGATTAGGTTTGTAGAGTTTGAGTTCATTGTAGGAGGCGAATTGACGAAGAACACTTCCGAATCCCTTTTGATTTGGGTTCCAAAAGATCTCCACTTTCTTCCTTTTCTCCTATTTCTTTCTTAGGGTTTAGAATGATATTAACTATTGCCCAACCCTCTTAGACTAAGGTTAAATGCTTCAAATCCCAAAACTAAGCTTATGGGTCCAGCCCAAATGACCCGAACACCACCGTGTGGGCTCAATAATGCCTAAAAATGTCCCGAGACTCCATTACTAAAACCGAATACTTTTTATGACTATTTTGACCCCTATGGAGTCAATCGTGCAATTATATTCATCACCTGAGTCACTATACTAAAAGTCTCCATCTCGACCTCAAATTACGACGCACGTGATTTTTTTTTAAATAACCCGACTCGATTAATTCTTAATCCACCAAATTAATAAAATCCTCCAAATTAATCAAATCCTTTATCACTGAATTAATTAAATTCTATATCCTCAGAAATACGGGGTGTTACATACTTCACCCTTACAATGGAATTTCGTCCTCGAAATTCAGATGAATCTAGTACTCCAAGCCTCGAATATTTCCCTACTCACATGCCCCTAAGATCGTTACACATATATCTACCCCTTCTAATCGTGAGTTATATTAAAATTAAATTAATTACCCAGGGATCACATACACCCTGTATCCATGCTTAACCGCATAAATGTTACCCGGATCGACTAGCCTTAAATCATAATATAACTTTCAACTCATAGTTATAGCCACATATGTGTATAATAACCAAGTTACCAAACCCATGTCCTAATGACCACACATCTCTCCTCTTCCAATGCTACGCTAAGGTTCATTCGTAAGACGTCTGGCAAAGAAAAATCCAAACAAGAAACCCCTCGATACACTACTACCTAACATTGTCGATCGTAGAAATCTGCTAGGCTCCCAGTTCATAAAACGTACCCCAAATTCCTCTCTCCTGACATAAAGTATACTCGTCCACTCTCATGTTACAAAAGACATCATACCATATGGAGCCCCTTACTATCACTAGTTTCTTAGCACGAATTAATCACGAGCTATATCTCCACACTCAATAATAAGTCTTATCCATCATGAATCCCATCAGTAAACATCCTTACTCCCCGAGATTAAATATGACAATACAAACACTTTATTATAAGTATACATTGGAACACACAATAATATATATACATGTATATATAAACTAAACCCTCTTTCACCTCGAAATAGCGATCACAAAGTCTAACCATACTATATACTATAACCCAAACATCCTGGCATAAATATCACTAACGTCTCTTACGTAACATACTTATCTCAATCAGGGATCCAAATTCTTAGCGTGGCTATATCATACAAGTATTCTCGATTATCCCACAATTTGTAAATTTAAATCTTCTCAATATTTCCCCAACCATTAACTTGTGGTGCAAAAGTTTTCTTTGTGCTTCCTTCGCAGCACTACCCGACTCCACTGGCCATATATCGTAATAGCTCCCAGCTTAAAGTGTTTCCTCTACTCTTTCACTGAGTGAACATTTTGAAAGTGCGGAAGCCCCCAATTTTTAAATTCAAATATAATGAAATGGTTCAAATTTGAATTTTCCAAAAGTTATTTAAAATTTTCTTTTCTTAAAGAGAACAAACCAACTTATGAAAAAAATAAAACTAAACTAAAAGTGAAATTAAAACTACACACAATTTTCATTTCGACTTAAACACACATTAATCCAATTCAAGTTAAACTTGCATGTTATCAAGATAAAGTAATTTTGCACTTGAATTAAATTAAGCATACCCAAACATTAAATTTGCACCAAATTAAATAGATTGTGATTTTGAACTAATTTTATCTTTTAGTCCTAAGCATGCATCTAGGTGATATAGCAAGATAAAATAAATCACAATCTCACTACGCCGGATGTACGAGGAAAACCCAAATGGTAAAAACCTTGGACGGCCCTAGACTTAAGTCCACTAAGTATGGTTTTACAATTACAAGATAGATGACTTACTTCCTCGACTCGACTCCCTTCAAGCCTTGACACGTCTTCTTGTAAACACCTCCGCCTAGTCGATAACCCCGGAACTCCACCGGAATCTTGGAATCCACCAATGAGACTTTTGGACAATCGTCAACCCTCAATGAAGCCTTTCTTTGAGTGGGAAAGCCATATCAAACAAAGCTCTTCTCCTTTATGAGTTGAAAAGAAAACTCAAACTCTCTTCTTCAATGGTGTAGAGAAAACCAGTGACAAACACTCCAAGCATTATATATATGTTTAAACTTGGATATAGACAAACATATGGGTGTATATGTGGTTTGAAAGGAATTTACTCCATAAATCTTAACACATAAAAAGGAACTTTTTCTTCAAAGTATTTTGCTCTAATGACTCTCGAAAATGTGAAAAAGTTGTCTTCAAAAAGTATGTAAAAAAGGAAGTGGGGCAAAGTAGTGGAAAATTGGAAAAAAACTGGCTTAAAACTGTTCCCGCTATTTTTTCGTTAGAAATCTCGTTCGAACGAGACTTCTAACGAAGATAAAGAAAGAAAAAAAAACGTTTGAAAACTCGTTCGAATGAGAAGTCGTTTGAACGACCTATCTAATGATATCTTAGGCCATGGTTCTAGATAATTTCGATACGAACGCGTGGCCGCTAGTTTCGTATTTTTTGTTAATTTATTTGTATTTGATATGATTTTTCTACTGAAAGGTGGCCAAGAACAAAACATTTAGAACTATGAATTCAAAAAAAGTTTTAAAAAAAATTCTAACACCCAAAAAAAATTTCTAACATACACCCAATAAATAATGTTCCAAGCTCCTATATATATATATATATTAAAATGCATTCGTACCTTAGGATCAATGGAACCATGTTGATGACGTAGAAATAAGGCACAACACACACGACATTTGATGAAGCTTTAATATCTTGGCCGCTACGTCATCAACAAACACGTCATAGGCTTGAATGGATAAACTTGAACTCCATTTTATGACTCAAATGTTTTTGTCCGGAATTGAGCGAAAACTACAAAGGACTCAATTGGAAATTTGTGTCCTTACAAATCTCCCCCTTTGGCTATTCCGGGACAAAAACTAAACAAAAATCCTAAAGTTCCATCAAGCTCACTAGACTCAAAAACACCGTCCCACCCAAATTAAAAATACAATGCTTGACTCAAACAACCCAATGATCAATATCTTTTCCGAGTTTGAATGTTGTCGTTTTGAAGTATTCTTGCACACTTAAGCAAACTATCAAACACATAGGGAATACCAAAATATTAAATGCAATTAAATAATTACTCCCCCTAAATTAATTATCCCCTTTATCAAACAAATGAGCTACTTAGAAAGATGTCTCCCCCCAAGATAAATCTCCCCCAAACTAAGATACGATAATAATAGGATTAGATCCCCCTATCATTCTCCCCCTTTTTGTTCAGGAATAGACAAAGGCTAAAGAATAAAAAAAGTAACTTATCTCCCCCAAATAAAACATATACACCCTCTAAACTAAGCAAGGGATAAAAGAATGTGATAACAAGCTAAAACATGTAATTGTCCATATAGTGATGAGAACGTTAAAGCATATGGCCAACAAAAATTCAACTAATCCAAACAATAACATCGCATACCAACTTAGATGCAATAAAATGATACCAATATGATATATAAATTATTAAGCATGTGATATCAACAAAGAATGCAATAAGATGGATACCAAGTATGAATTAAAGTATATATGGATTAGAAATCAAAGCAAAGACTAAACAAAAATATCAAATATATGTATACATAATATATATCAAAGAGACTCAAGTACACATATATAGATATAAACACACAAATGGCACACACAAAATATAATAGGAGTCTTTCACACTCGTATGGAAAAAATGTGTCACATGGAAACGAAAGTGTTGGGGTGTGAACTAATAATGATTAAATTCAGACCCAATCACTTAAAACATGTTCACGGAGTTCTCAATTGATTGCAAATTTCATCACATTTGAATATAACCTCATGTGACATTATAAATTGAACTCAACGAACAAACATACACAATGCATACAAGCCTAGCATATTGATGATTCTACAAACCAATACAGTCATGACATGAAATACGCAACTAGGATAAACGGACATTGTGAAAACCGTTGATATACCATCTAATCGCCCTCAATTTTCTTTTATATTAAATTTGAATGAATATATCAATCAAACATAGGCCTTGGCAAATTATTTTTCTTTTTAATGCCATATTTTCTGTTTTTAGGCCTTTGAACCACGTATTTCTTTTAGGTCCATTAAAAACGGTGGCTTACAATCGCAAAGGATAACTAAGTCCTTTCGGAGCCCTTCCCCGTGCACATTTATATTTATCATGTTTTTATGTTTCACAAAAATCTCACGTGCAACGAATTTTGACAAGCACTAGTCCTCCTAAGTCACAAATATGTAGATGACAAGATTGGTAGGAGAACACTTCACAAAGCTCAAATATACATATGAAGTTAAAATTTCAAAAGAGCTCGTGCATGTGTGAATAGAGGCATATAAAAATAGAATCCATTTAATCAACACAAAATCCAACTACTCCATGTAAGCATGGTAAAGAACATAATAAGGATTGACAATCTAAACCAAAAGTTCTAGCCACATGAGAGCGTAAAAGATGGGATTCAAACACAAGTGTAAAAGTGTGTCAAACTAAAATACACACAAAATAAAATCTTTTTGAGTTTTTGAAATTTTTAACCAAAAATAAAAAAAATATATACTCAAAAGACAAACAAAAATCATTTCAATTTTTCATTAAGCTTAAATTACCAAGAGATAAAATCCAAATGATAAACAAAAATCTTTTTGTATTTTTCATTTAATGCAAACAAAATGAAGTAAATATAATACAAAAGATAAACAAAAATCATAATTCTAGCATGTGATAAGCATGGAGCATAGACTAGAAAATGATTAAACAAGCATACATTTAGCATGTGCATATAGCATGAAGTACAAAGCTAAAGTATGAAAACACTAACACATTCATCCTTTAGATTTAGCAAGGGAGGAAGCATGTGAAAGTAAATGAGAATCAAAAACCCCATTTTTCAAGGCAACGAAGTCGGATTTCCTAACCCAAATTAATGAAGAATGACTATCTTAGGATCTAGAAATTTTAACTACCTTGGTTGCTTTATGTTGGGATTTTCTAGGAATACGTTTAAGATAAAAAAAAAAATTCCTAAGATGACCTTTTCGACCACAATGTGTACAAGTAAAAACATGTCGAAAAGATTTACCTAAGGAGTGATCTCTAAAGACTTTCCTAGTAGATTCTCCTAAAACATTATTTTTGGCGTTATGAGTAAATTCATTACAAGTATTGAAGCCTAAACCACAAGTGTCATTTTTAATTTGGACCATTCCTAATATTTTATCTAATTTTTCCAAACGACACTCCAAATCAAATTTGACATTACTAGAGTCTTTTAATTTATTTTGCAATTCTAAAATTCTAGACTCTAATAAAACATTTCGCTCTTCAAAATCAAGAAGCTCCTTTTTCAAGGATTCCATTAAACCCCTAAGGCTATCTTTCTCACCTTCTATATATTCAAGCTTCTCTAGAAGATTTTTCTCTCGTGTCCTAAGGTCTTCAACCAACATACTATTATCAATGACCTTGACACGTTCTTTCAAACTAGCTTCTAACTTCAAATTAGCTCTTTTCAATTTAATAGATTCTCTATAAAGTTCTTGAAAAGCATTTTGAAGTTCACTCACATTAACCTCTTCTTCATTTTCACTCTCTCTTTCTTCTCCACTCTCACTATCATAAAAAACTAGGGAATCAAAAACTTTGACCTCGGAAGTGTCATGTGTTAAAGTTTCATCAATCGACGAGTTCTCACTATCACTCACATGACTAGCCATAAAAGCCACAAAGTTGATCTTAGTGGGGGAATCGGGTCCCACTTCCTTATCACTATCACTAAGGGTCGCATTATATGAAATGGGTCGCTTACCCTCTTTCCTTAGTTTAGTGGGGCACTCAGAAGCCCTATGGCCATAACCCTTACAACCAAAACACCTATTTAACTCGTCCCTATTTAATTGTTCATTAATAGGTTTAGGGATCTTCTCGGTTTTGTCATACGTAGAAGTTTCAAATTTCTTAAAGTCATTTTTAAATTTATCTTTGTTAAATTTAAGAAATTTTCTAAATTTCCGAGCAACTAAAGCCATGTCTTTCGAGTCACTATCACTCTCGCTCTCTACTACTTGTCTGACCTCTTTTTGGGCTTTTAAAGAAATGCCCTTTTCAATTTTCTTTTCGTTTTTAGAGGGAACCATGTCTAGTTCATAGGTTTGTAAATCACCTACGAGCTCTTCTAATTTCATAGAGGCTAAAGTTGGTAAAGAATTTAAAACGGTCACTTTTGGAATAAATATATCGGGAAGGGACCTTAAAATTTTCTTTACTACTTGGTTGTCAGGTATTTTCTCTCCCAAGTTAAAAGATGAATTAACAATGTCGGAAAGTCTAGCATAAAATTCATCAAAACTTTATTTCTCGTTCATTTTGATAGTTTCAAATTGAGTGGTAAGGTTTTGGAGTTTCGAAGCTTTAACGACACTAGTACATTCGTGGGTGAGTTATAAAATATCCCAAGCTTCTTTAGCGGTCTCACACGTCATAATACGTTGGAATTCATCCGGTGTGACAACGCTAAACAAGGCATTTAAACCTCAGAAATTAAAATTAGGAAGTTTGAATTCACCCTCACTCCATCTATCGGTCGGTTTGGGAACACGCTCATTATCTACTAAATGAGTAGGTGGGGACCACCCGTTAATAATAGACATCCAAACTCTTTCGTCGATAGATTTTAGTGCCGATTTCATTCGCGTTTTCCAATACGCGTAGTTAGAACCATCGAAAATAGAAAATGGGGAAAATGGGGAAAATTCCATTTTAGCCAAAAATATTTAAAAGAATTTAACGAAGTAATTTATCGTTTTTGGCTCTAATACCAATTTGAAAGTGCGGAAGCCCCCAATTTTTAAATTCAAATATAATGAAAAGGTTCAAATTTTAATTTTCCAAAAGTTATTTAAAATTTTATTTTCTTAAAGAGAACAAACCAGCTTATGAAAAAAATAAAACTAAACTAAAAGTGAAATTAAAACTACATACACAATTTTCATTTCGACTTAAATACACATTAATCCAATTCAAGTTAAACTTGCATGTTATCAAGATAAAGTAATTTTCCACTTGAATTAAATTAAGCATACCCAAATATTAAATTTGCACCAAATTAAATAGATTGTGATTTTGAACTAATTTTATCTTTTAGTCCTAAGCATGCATTTAGGTGATATAGCAAGATAAAATAAATCACAATCGCACTACGCCGGATGTACGAGGAAAACCCAAATGGTAAAAACCTTGGACGGCCCTAGCCTTAAGTCCATTAAGTACGGTTTTACAATTATAAGACAGATGACTTACTTCCTCGACTCGACTCCCTTCAAGCCTTGACGCGTCTTCTTGTAAACACCACCGCCTAGTCGATAATCCCGAAACTCCACCGAAATCTTGGAATCCACCAATGAGACTTTTGGACAATCGTCAACCCTCAAGGAAGACTTTCTTTGAGTGTGAAAGTCATATCAAAAAGAGCTCTTCTCCTTTATCATTTGAAAAGAAAACTCCAACTCTCTTCTTCAATGGTGTAGAGAAAGACGGTGCCAAACACTCCAAGCATTATATATTTGTTGAAATTTGGATATAGACAAATATATGGGTGTATATGCGGTTGGAAAGGAATTTACTCCATAAATCTTAACACATAAAAGAAACTTTTACTTCAAAGTATTTTTCTCTAATGACTCTTGAAAATGTGAAAAAGTTGTCTTCAAAAAGTTAGTTCCCGCACTTAAGAAGTATGTAAAAAAGGAAGTGGGGCAAAGTAGTGGAAAAATGGACAAAACTGGCTTAAAACTGTTCCCGCTATTTTTTCGTTAGAAATATCATTTGAACGAGACTTCTAACGAAGAGACAGAAAGAAAAAAAATTCTCGTTTGAAAACTCGTTCGAATGAGAAGTCATTCGAACGAGGTCGTTCGAATGACCTATCTAACGAGATCTCAGACCATGGTTATAGATAATTTCGATACGAACGCGTGGCCGCCAGTTTCGTATTTTCGTATTTTTTTCGGATTTGATATGATTTTTCTACTGAAAGGTGTCCAAGAACAAAATATTTAGAACTATGAATTAAAAAAAAGTTTAACAAAAAATTCTAACACCCAAAATAAATTTCTAACATACAGCCAATAAATAATGTTCCAAGCTCCTATATATATATATATTAAAATGCATTCATACCTTAGGAGTAATGGAACCATGTTGATGACGTAGAAACGAGGCACAACGCACACGGCATTTGATAAAGCTTTAATATCTTGGCCGCTATGTCTTCAACAATCACGTCATAGGCTTGAATGGATAAACTTTAACTCCATCCTATGACTTAAATGTTTTTGTCCGGAATTGATCCAAAACTACAAAGGAATCAATTGGAAATTTGTGTCCTTGCACATTTAAAACCAATGCACTTTCATCAAACAACGTCTCACTACTCCCAACGCTTATTACGTTCCATGCATGTAACATCCTGTAATGAAGCTCAAAGAACTTTCCCCAATGCACTATCCCCTAGCATTATCGATCATCAAAATCTATGGGTTCAAGCATATAACTATGATATCATAAATTTTATCTCCCGATAGATAAATCAGATCGCCTATGCCCACGTCTCTCAAGGCGTTACACGATATGACACTCTCACTATCACTAAGTTCTCAACACATAAACAATAATGAGATAAAAACTCTATGCTCAACAGTTAACCCGATATACCTTAAATTACATCAGTAAAAGTCCCTACGCACTAAGATCCAATATAAATAGACAATTGTACCCTCTGAAGTCTACATTATAAAAATATCCCCATAAGCTTGACCCTCTTTCAAGTGAGACCATCCAAAATATAAACCTTCCCCGGAACGGCAAACGCAATAGTCTTTTTGTAACCGCACACCATCTCATTATGTCCGTACCTAGGATAAAACCATAGCTTGAAGATCACCTCTCAAATGAGATATCCACATAAAATATATACTCTCAGTGTCCACACCTGATCCCCGACAGATAGAACTAAAGAGACCCCGCTAACTCAATTGTAAATATATACCACTATAGTAATATTAACGATACATCGACTAAACACGCATGAGTTTCCGCACGCACTCCCACACACGTTACTCCACATGCTCCCTCACATACCATGAGAGATTTTAAGAGTTTTTGACAGCAGGTAGAGTATTTAGTTAAGACTTAACAAAATTTGATGGAGGTTTTGTATAGGATGTCATATCCTTTGGAGAACTCCGGGCCTAATGATTGAGGTTGAGACTTTTTTTCTAGAATAGGTTGTTTTTCATGCTCATATCATATATCCCTATTGCTAATGTGTACTATTATTGTACTTATATTTTTCATTTTGATATATTTTTTCAAAAATCCAAAAAGTGTTTTGTTTTTCTTAAAAAATTTAATAAGTTCAAAAAGATTTTTGAGTTCTTTTTAAGAAAAAAATTGAAAAAGGAAAAAAGATTTTATTTTTATAAATGTTTTGAAAAAGCTAAAAAGAGTTTTGTATTTTTTCACCATATGTGGATGAACATTAAAGATGTTTCATTCCATATGCATGTGACTATATGAGTGTTTTGATAAGTGACATCATTTTATTTATCTTCTTTATAGTGTGTGGAGTCATTAAGATGTCATATGATGACAACTTGCTACATGTTTGAATCCTTGTCACCTTTACAACACATGAGCACATACTTATTTGAGTATTTCACTTGCCTTTCGTGTGGCGAATTTAGTGTTTTAATCTCAATCATGATTTTAAAATGAATGAAATATGAAAAGGAGATAATAAAAGTAGTACATGTAGGAACCATTACCCGGATTGAAAAAATAGAAAATCATTTATCCGATATAATTGGTATATATTACATAATGGAATTGGGCTGTGAAAGACATGTTGACTTTGCCTGAAAATCCACCATTTGAAAAGAAAAGAGCCAGAAAGATTTAAGGAACATAAAAACAGAAGTGCCAGGCTAATTTTTAGAATATTGATGCTTCGCTACATATGAGCATTAATTTTTTCAAAAAGTATTGCGAGAAAAAATGCAATTTGTGAGATTTCGAGGGAGTTAAGTCGAATATCAATGGGGTTTCACGTCCTATAAAATATTGTAAAACATTACATGGTTTTGGGCGTTATTTGTGCAAAAATCACTTGTAGTCTTGATTCGTTAATTAGGTTAAGTAAATTACACTTGAGTTCACTATTTTTACACCGAAGGTAAACTTTGAGATCTTTCGTTAGTGGTGTCCCATTCGTTCGTGCACATGGCTTAAGTTTGTCTATGTTTATCAACCTATAGAATATGTTCACACACCTACACTTCGTTTCCATGATTTGGGTATTTTTATCCTAATCCATGGTGTGTTTCAAATTGTAAAATTTTATACTTGAAAAAAATGAACTAAATTCAAAAATAGTTTGTGGAGCCTTTGAGATTATTATTACATGTTTGTCATTCATATATTTTTCTGATGATATCTTATTCTTATTTTTGATGCTTTACATTTTCTGTTTTAGTTTCTACTCCTTGTCTATTTCAAACAAAATAAAAGGGGTAAACAAATTACGGGGGAGATTTATGGGGCAGAATTTTTATGAATTTTATTTTAATGACAAACTCGATGCATCATGAGGTATTTGCTTTGTTTCATTTATGTAGATACGTTTGGAAGTTAATAGTCATATTACACTCGATGAAGATAATAGTATCCAAGAGAAGATCAAGAAGAAATGGAGACCTGAATACATAATTTGAAGGCATCATTATTCCAGTACATATCCATTTTAGGGTTTGGGAGGGTATTAGTATATTTTTATTGTCTTAGCGCATTTTCATGTAATTTGGATTTGGATTTTATGGGTGTTTTAAAAGAAAGGTAACAATGCTCTGATACCACTTGTAAGAGTGTAAGGCTCTAATACCACTTACGAATGCAGAAATAAACATGCACAACTAGGATAGTCACCAATTTTAATTTTTATCTTGATCAATTTTATCTTTTTATCCTAAACATACATATGTATGATAAAACAAATGAATCAAACAAAGCATTCAACAAAGGCAAAGTCTCAGAAAAAAAGCCTTTTGGTTAAAACCTTCATTCAACACTTTATTGAGCATTGGAGATGTTGGATCTTCGAACTTTGTCTGGGCTCGAATCAAACAGTAACGAGATATGCCAAAAACTTATGTAACCCTAAGAAATTTGAGCAATGAGAGAAAATATACTCTTACAAATCTCCCCCTTTTTGGATATTCCGGTACAAACATAAAATCGAAATTCAAATTACAAAATAATCCCCTAAGATGAATATAATATCTTAATACCCTCCCAAACCCTAAAATGGAAAGGTAGAAAGTTGGAGTTGTCTTAAAATAAAAATCTTCAAATCTTCACTTCTTCTTTGACTTGTCATCGTCACTTTGTCTTCATCGAGTGAAATCCAAATATGATCTTCCAAAATACCTACACTGATGAAACAAAGAGAATACCTCGTGATGCATCGAATATGAAAATATCAAATAAATGCATAAAGATATGAAAATCTCCCCCATGAATCAAACTCATCAAATATCAATTTTATTTTGATCCCCCCTTTTATTTTTATTCGAAAAAGGCAAAGAAGTAGAACATAATCATGAAAGTATAGCATCACGAATATGAAGAAGATATCACCATAAAAGATATAAATCAAGCAAATTTAATGACCATCTGAAAGGCAAACACAACCATCTATTTTTGCAAATATTCCATTTTTCTTAAAAAAATAAATTTCACAAATACAACATACAATACCATATATAATATATGCAAAATATGTTAAAGAAAATCTGGCACACATATATATATATAAATGACCACGCAAATACATAAGCTTTACACAATAACATATTATCGATGTGTCTAAACTTATGGAATGGAATTAATGGGCGTGAACAAGATTCAAATGGATTATAACCCAAACACTCAAATACGTTCAAGAAGTTCTAATTGACTGAAAAACTTTATCAAACGAGATATAGCCTCAATTAATAAATAAAGGTGAACTTAATGAAAAAAATAATCACAACACACATGAGCCTAAAATATTGACAATTCTATAAATCCATAGCATCATGGAAAAATAAGCATACTAAGATTCATTATGCAAACCCGTTGATCTTCAACTAAACTTCTTCAAAAGAAAAACATATATCATATTTTTATAATATTTCTTTTTCTTTTGAAGTTATTTCTATTTGAATGATCAAACAAACTAAACTATGTTGGGCCCTTTTTAGCAATTTTTTGCTCTTTTTATTGCCTTCAGTTTTTCTTAGACTCTTTTCAAATATTGACTGTCACGCAAAGTCAACATGTATTTCACAGACCTTTCCCATTTTAACTCATTTTTTAAACTAAACAAAATCTCATGGGCAACAGTTCTTACATGCACAAATACCACATAGTCACATAAACATGTGGAAGAGGAAGTTGATGAGAAAACATCTCACGAAGCTCAAATATACATAGTGAAGTTAAAATCCAATTAGCTCGTGCATGTGTGTGTGAAGGAATATGCAAAGTCGAGTATGTAAAGGAAAATAATTTCAAAACAACTCCATAAACATTGTTAAGATCAATCTAAGTATCTAAAGTCATTAGCAAATGTCCTAATCACGTGGAAATTGTAGAGTAAATCGCATTCAAACACACCAATGTGCCACACCAAATGTGTAAAACTACAATACATAAAAACTAATAATCTATTTATATTTTTCAAATATGACTCAATAAAGAAAAATATAATATAAAAAATACACATGTCATAACACTAGAAAAAATATATCATGAAGCAGAACTAGAGTATGAAAACCAAAAATATGTAATAAATCACCCATAAGATATTATAAGAGAATAACCATATGCAAGAATGCGAACTCGTCTAACATCTAGCTCCTCAAAAGATGATTTTCTAACTCAAATAGGTGTATACTTAATGTGTCGAGATTCTGAAACCAAGGGGGCACTAGTCTTCAACTTCCTAGGACCTGTTCTAAGATCATAACAAAACACTCTAAGGTGACTTTTCCTAACACAATGTGAACAAGTGTAAATGCGAGGAATGTTACCTATGGGTTGACCTATTCTACCGTCCTTGTATTTGGTTGACCCTATAAATAAACAATGGTCTTAGCTTTAAAAATGGAAGCATTATAAACATGGAAGCTAGTAATATCACTACTAAAACTACTCGAGTATTTTAAATCATCTTTTAACTTCTAAATTTTAGACTCAAGCAACTAATTTGACAGTTCTAATTTTATGGACTCCTTCTTTATATTTTTAAACATTCCTAGCAGGTTATCTCGCTCCCTCTCAATGTGACCAAACTTATCCCTAAGAGTCATCTCATGTGCCTTAAAATCATTAATCAAAACACTATCCTCAATGGAACATACATCAACCTTATAATTTTGAAAGTCGTCTATTCATTTCCCTAAAAGTTAGACTCTATCATCACTCTCCCTTTTAGACAATTTTAAAATCGAGGTTTTGACAACCCGCTCACCAAAATAAGGGGTGACCAGCCCAATACTCCAATATAACGGAATCATGGATGGAATCATTCTCAGCATCATAACAAAAATATAGAGTATCCAGGATAACCACCCAATATTTCAGAAAACGGGTTGCCAAAATTTTTGATTTGAAAGTAAATAAATGAAAACAAATAACCCAATTCCTGAAAAATAAGGGAAACCCCAAGACATATATAAATAATACAACAAGAATGCGATAAAAAGACCGAATAGGTAACCGGTCACTAAACTTATACACCAACAATACACAAGTACAATAAGTTACTTATTATATTTCCTTAGACATTTACCAAAGCTTGGGCCTCTCGCCCGAATAAAAGACTTGATCTTAACTAGAAAAAAGAAAACGTCTATACCAAGTGTATCCCGTAATACCCGAAATGCATCACGGCTCGTCGAAAACATCGGAATAGGAATTCAAATCAGGCATCCTTGCGGCGGAGTACCTGAGCAGAGACAAGATGAATATGCAACAAGAAATGTAACCAGGTCAGGGCCCGGTTATATATAATTACCAGATGAATAAAGAGTATGACAGTAATGTATGATAAAACGTGAAGAAAGAGAAATAAGAAGCAACCTATACAATTTAAAACATAAGCTAAGTAGGAACAAAAATAAGAAGCATTAAACTAAAAACTTCACCAAAGTTGCCAATCATTTCATATAATCTTTTTCCTTAGCAGGAAGTATATATTTATAATCACAATCTTTTCCTCTTTAAGGAGATTTTATCTCAATTTTACCTTTTGTAAAAATCCTTTCCTCATCAGGAAAATAATCATTTTCAAATGCTCTTTGTGGCATTTACATGTGCTCTTATGGCATATCAAATACATCAAGTCCCACTGTGCGCGCCCCTAAATGACTATCATCTTCCAGGGCCTATCATTAGACAACCTGGGAACCTATATCGCAAGACGTCGGGAAGCGGCCATGAGCCTGCGGGGTAGTCAAGACCACACCCGGAATCTCCTACCCATCGCAGAAACATATACAACAATAAGCGCTCCCATGGCCTAGGACTATATCCACCCTGCATTCATTAGCCAGGGGGCTTCACCTCACGTGCGGACTTCCTTTATGATGTCATTTAGAGAGGTGTGTTTAAGCCATTTTATTTATCATTTCAAAATCAAGTAAATCATTATTTACCGGTTTCATGATTAAGTAAATTATCATTTACAAATATCAATACCATTTCCATTTCATTTCCATCCCACGTATATGTTTCATTTTATTCGAAACCATTTCTATTTATTTTGTAAATAATCTAACTTACCATCCATAGTCATACGATAGCTTATATCAACACTACAACCTCAAAGGAGTAAATAAACTCTTCATTATCTCCAAGCATTCTAGGAGGTTATTTTAGAACCCCAAGGTTATCATCTTTCGAAGGAATGAAATGACTTTCAATTTATTCTCCAAACTCACCTTTAAGGTACTATTATGAACCACCAAGGTTAACATAGCTCAATCGAACTTTTAAAATCTTCCAACATTCTTTTGGGGTGGTAATATAAACCATCAAAACTAGTATAGCTTAATTAAGCTTCTAAGGTCTCCCGAACATAACACTACATCTCCTAGTTTTATAATCATTAACTAGAAGAAAAGAATGCCTTATCATTAATAGGCCTAACCCCGGAAAAGTCCCCACATAACCCATTCCTAATGTAGGGTAGACAACTAACTCATCTCACACTCTAGGACTCTAAGTTTATTTCATTCAAGAAGGTTCCTAATCCCTATATTTAAAGAAAAGAATTGAAATTGAGTTATAAAATTAACTCAAAAACAGCAGGAAAACGAATCGATTCGCCCAAAAAGCGAATCGGTTCGGACTACTAAACCAACCTTCTGCAATTGACCGAATCGATTCGGCCTTAACCCGAATCGATTCGGGTTATGCAGACCTGCCAATTTCCCTTAGCGAATCGATTCGCCCAAAGGGCCGAATCGATTCGGACCTGCAATTTTGCCAAAAATGGCTACGAAGGGTTATGAACCCTAATTTCTCCAAACTCCAACTCTCTCCCTTTATACACATCCAGCAACAATAATCTACCCCAAAACATCCTACATGGCTAATAACAACTATAACCCAAGATTTCATCATCAAAAACTAAGATTAGGGCTTAAATCCCATAAATTCCACATTTAAACCATAAATGTAAATACACAACTATCATACAATTTATGCACCTTAAATCACATATTAGCAAGTAGAAAACTTGCCTTGGTGTAGGGAATATCAGATTTCTTTGAGTTGGAGCATCAATCCCTCTTCAATCTTCATTTTCTCTTCTTTCTCCATTCTTTCTCTTTCTCTCCTTTACTCTCTATGTTTTAAGACATAAAATGAGGGAATGAAATAAGAGGCAAGACCAAAAATCGTGTCTTAACATAATTCTCCCAACTTAAATGGTTAATACCACATTAAAATGACTCACAGATACGCATATAAGCTAAAACCAGGTAAAAGTGCCCGGAACACAAAAATACAATATGGCACTTATTTTGACTGTCTCGCACCTTCCGAGACTAACTACACCCTCTAAACTGGCATCCAAAAATTTTATAAATTATTTCGAGTTCCAAAATCATTTAAACTAAAAGGCCATTTAAAATACATGACACTACAGACATGCAACCTGATGTTATTTACTTTCACATGCAGTAAATATGCATCAATATAGGAAATATTAACTTTTAATTCATTCAATTAATATTTACCCCAGTCCCCACATTTTATATAATTACCTCATGCGGTAAAATTAGTATAAAATGAGCCTCCCGGAATCGAGGGTTGTTACAGCGGTCCATGCCCACAAGATTCTTATAAAATAAATTTCTTTGATTTTGAACAATTTTTAAAATATCCATAACAAATTTAAAAAGAGAATTTTATTTTTCCAGAATTTCAATTCTTTTAGGAAACTTCAAATTCATATGATTTAAGTCGTCAAAACTATAGGAATCCATCGAGAGAAAAAATAAAATCAAGAGAGATGAAGAAATAACCACCCCAAAAAGCACTAAACAAGGATCTAACACGATAACTTAGTGCAACCTTCTCTGATACCAATTTGTATAAACAACTAATGATTTGACTATATTTGAGCAAACGATCTGGAATAAGGGATATGAACAGTTGGGATTATGAACATTCAAGAATAGATTAAGTGATTCACCCAAGAAGATGACCGGCGATACACCAGAACAACATAGAGAGGGTAAAATAAAGAGAATAAACCCTAAATCTATTACTAGGCCCTCAAATCCTCTCTCTTAAGCCCCAACCTAATTTTTCAGGCCCTGAAAACCGGTTAACATTGTCGAAAGTAGTATAAAACTTGTAAAAAAAGTGATATAAAAGCAAAAATGGCTAACAATGTCAAAAATCTAACAAGAAAGTAGGAAGAAGGATACCTGGAGTGGATGGTGAGGCTGACAACCACTATAATCTTGGAAATATGGTCGGAGAATGCCTTAGAAGCGAAGGAAAAAAGAGAGAGATATGGAATAAGAAGTTTAAAGAGAATAAGGCGCGCAAAAATGGTGTAGGGAACCAAATTTTCCAAGTAAAAGTATTTTTAAACCCACTAATGATGGGGTTCAACTCTCAATGAACCCATCATTAGGGCATAACTTCCATTGTGAGCGCTTGTTACCTCCATTACTTGGGGAGAATGCCAGTCTAGGAGATAGATGAAAGGTGTCACCCACTCGTAAACATTATTACATCATTATGTGATAAGTCAGCGACGTACCTTCATTAATTCATCTTGACAATTTTAGACCTCGGTCCTCTATCAACATACAATACTTAGGGCTAGGGGGTTATTGATATACCATTACATGACCTCATCTCGACTCAGCCAGTCTCGACCACCGAAGCCTACCTCACAGAGCATACTCATGTGAGTTATCTTGAACAACTGGCACAATCAGTCTCTCTGAGTGTATCTCATCTCGGCTTTAGGCCGACATTACAGATATCTCATCTCTCTTAGAGACCCACCTCGTCCGGATCACAAAGGCTGAGACCTTATAGGTCGGCCTCCTCTCTTCTCGAACTGATGCTTGTTAGCCTATACTACACTTGGTAACTATCAAAACGTGATTCAGTATTGCCATAGTCATCTCGTACTCAGCCAAGCCGACACTTCAACCTCAATAGGACACTCTTGACATCCACTAGAGCGCGTGGAATGGGGAGCATGTGGGAGAGTGTGCGTGGGATGCAAGATCCACGTGAGCCAAATCGTTGTAATTGCATAATACACACATGTGGAGAAATTATTTTTATCATTACATGCATGCACAAAGGACAGATTGCATCATAACATTGGGTAATGGATATTGTTCATGACTACTGCATGTGTGGGGTGCGTATGACACCACCCCATCCATATAAATAGTTATCTTCTACCTTAATGTAAAGGAACGATCATTGTAAACCCTAGCTAAAACTTTGTCAAAATACCCATAACAGGGAGAAAACCTTGAGTGTTGTATTTGCAGGCCATTAGTGCCCTTATCATAGTGAAAACCTCCATTCACACTACATAGTGGACATAGAGTCAGGACGAACCACTTATATCTGGTATTATCTTCTCCTTTGTCTCATCTCTTTCTACATTTTTATACTTGTCCTTATACCATTGTTATGCTGGTTTGAGCTTATTTATCATATTGACTTCGTGGTACCAATTCTGGTATCATCAAATAGTGACATCACATGTCACCGCAGGTAGATATAACACTTTATAATTAAATTTAATGTAATTAAAATATGGGTTAATATAGCATCGCAACCGTTCAGGTAGGATGTCAAGTTCCAATCTAGGCTGTGAACATTTCAATAGTGCTTGATGCGAAATTTCTATCTCCTCCTGCTCAACCTAATGTTGCATCGTTGGAATTCCTACTGAGCTTTAATGACCGACATTAATATGAAACAATGTCTTTAAATAAATATGAAGTATTCTTTTAACCATGATTCTTACTTCAAAAATGAATTGACAGGACTTTATTTAAAAGTAACTGTCATATGTGGTTTAATGAATAAAACACAACACACATGCCTTATAATATAAATATCATTTTTCAATGCACCAAAACATAAAAAAGATTTTCCTTTTAGACAAATATAATTTTATTACAAATAAATGAAATATCCATTCATCACAAGCTCAGAACTAATGTTATGGCCATAAAAATAATATACTAATTTGTGAAAGCATGGTTCATATGGATAGTTCGTATATTAGGTTACACACACACACAAAATCAAATTTGAACCAAATTTTATCTTGATTAACAATTAGGTGGGAAGGAAATATAATGTTCAAATTAAATATGCCAAACCAAGTAAATAATCGAACCAAACACACGAAGAAGATTAAGAAAAAATCTCTTTCGGACAAAACCTAGATTTCACCATTTTTTAAGAAACTCACAGACTCAATGACTTACAGACTACTTGGATCTCTACTAAGTGTAATGCATAGCCTTCAATTATCATAGAGATATGGTACCGTTTAGCACTATCCATAGGAAGTGGTCTTCCCTCGGTATCCAACAATCATCCTCAGGATGCACAATTCTATCTTCTTCAGCAGTGGAGCCTCGACTCTACAAATTAACAGTAGAATAAACTCTACAAGGGTTTGATGCAACTGTATTAAAACTAGGGTTTGAACAAACTCAAGAAACCATATATGGGATGAATGATTTGGAAAATAAAAGTGTTTTTCTAAAACGTAAAGATGGGAACTTTTTGTTCACATATTGGGAATTCGTTTTGCCAAAAGTCAGGAGAAAACTGAACAAAATTGGTTTTTATATAAAATCATGAATTTCGAGGCGACTATCTTGTTCGAACGAAAATGACATCTTATTCGAATGAAAGCACCATTTACGTTCTAACCAGACCAATTTTTGTTCGAACGATAACTCATTTTTCGTTTGAACAATCTTTTAACTACCTTCCAACGAAAGTGTACCTGTTAGACAGAGAATTCTCATTCGAAGCTTGTTCGAATGAAAATCATATTCCAGTCTAACGAGTTCATAATCTTGTTCGAATGAGATTATAAATACAAAAATATTTTTAAAATCCATTTTTATTAAAAGACATCGATTTAAAATAGAACTATTCCATAATATTGCTTAAATGAGAAATCAAAACCACAAGTCATATTCCTCCATTAAAGTGTCGATGAAAAATCCATCGTCTTGAAATTTGAAAACTATTCTCAATCACAAATATATCTTCGAATGACCATGGAGACAATAGAGATGAGGTCTTCAGTTTGAAACTCCAGATTATAACGGGATACGCCAAAATACTAAAATACCTAATCTATGAACAATTATAAAATCTCGCTCTTAGAAACTCGCCCTTTGGATATTCCGATTTAAAAAAAAGTTCAAAAATCAAATTACAAAAAAAATCCTAAGATAATTTACCTAATGTCCTCCCAAACCCAAAAGCAAAATGACATTTGAAATTTTATCTTTAATTGAAATTGTTCTCCCATAACACAACTTTGTCTTCATCATGTGTAGTCCATTAAATCATCATCAATGCAAAATGGACCTTCACAAATGAAACAAAAATACCATGACCCGTACGAGTTTAAAGTAAAGATAAGTTCCCCCTCAACTTGTTGTCCCCCGTTTTCGCCAAAATAGACAAAAGGTTAGAATCTAAGAATGAATAATAAGCATGACATGAAGAAGAAAAGATGTCATCAAAATGATGAAAATCAATATATCACATGCGATGAATATTGAAAAGGAATAATGTGTTCTCCCCCTATCAAACAACTATTTTTTAAGTTTTTCAAAATTTTTAAGTATGACAAGTATACGTATAAAGGATACATATTGGTAAAAAACACATAACACCATGGAATAACACTAAAATACCCGAATCATGAAAACAAAATGTAATTGTGTGAACATTTTTCATAGGCAAATCAACATAAGTATTCATAACACAGATGCACAAAGTCATGTGATACTCAAAAAGAGAGAACTGAGTTTTGATCTTAGGTGTAAAAATGTTGATCTTAAATGAAATTGTCTCGACTTATGCAATATTCCATGAATTTTAATCATTCTCAAATCAATAATGCCAAATTATTTAATACTTTCCAAGAAAGTCCGTTATGCAGACCCATTGATCTTCTCCTATATAATATCCTCAAAATCTCACATGTATAAGAATTCACTCTCACATATTTTGAAGATATCATAATCCTCATATGTAGCGAAGCATCAATGAATGTAAAATAAATGGCATTGGCACTTCTATTTTTGCGTGTCGTTCATCTTTTGGGCTCTTTTTGAAAATGTTGGCTCTTAGTGGAAAGAAAATATTGCTCTTTCTTAGCCCCTTTCCATTTCTTAACATATATAAATATTTTTACGGAAACAAAATCAGAGAAATGGTTCTTATAGGCAAACCTTATCTCTTTTAATATTTAGTTCGTTATTAAGAAGGATTGAGATGAAAACACCGTATTCGACACATGATAAGTAAGTGCAATGTTCAAAAAGTCCATGCACGTGTGTAATAAAGGTGATAAATAGTCTAGCGTGAAGAAAGTAATCATTAATGAACAACATAATGCTATACTCAAATTATTAAGTACACTAATGAAACAAAGCCATGTCTCAAATTGAGGGGAAAAAACTTTCGAGTAAAACCTTTTATTTTTAGCATTTTAGAGAGTTTTCAAGACTATCGACTTACAGATTACTTGATACTAGACATAAATATATTGCGCAGTACCTTTGTAAATCTCTAAAGAATACTACTTGGCGAGGAGAAGTTCACACGTGGCCTTCCACGCTCGTTATCCACCGATCAACCTTTATCTTCAGCAATGATCCCCTCGAGAATCACAATAGTCTATCGTAAAAAAACTCTCTCCACAAGAGTTGTGTATGCAAGGATACGAACTATAGGGTCTAAAATTGTTCACTCAAATATGTCTTTGGTATGCGATTGTGAATAAAATAGATTCTTTAAACTCAAAAGGTTGAAAACTTTTGCGAAATGTTTGCATAAATAGTTCAGGCAAAAGTCTTAAAAAATCTGAACACGAAACAAGTATTTACATGATGTTCATAAATTTCTAGATGGTGGGTCATTTTAACTAATTTGAATCTCATTTGAAAGATAATAGAAACTCATTAGAATGAAACAAAGTCTCGTTAGAACAAGGAAACCATCTCGTTTGAACGAAGCTCAAACGACCTTCAAATGACCTAAAATAGCATGCCCTCATTCAATGTCTGATCGAAGTAAAATTCAAATGGAACTTTGAATGAAAAAGAGATCTTGTTAGAAATATATTCCTATCTCATTTGAACGAGATGGGAAAACTTTAAAAAAATTTAAATAAAGAAAAATGCCTCATTTTTTAAATAAAAAATATTATTTTAGATTTCATAGAAATAGAACATCTCAAAATAAATATTTCGGGGAATAAATGTAAACACTTAATAGAATTATACCTTCATAGTGTGGAGATCTTTTGAAACTTGGAGATGTTGGATATTTGGTCCTTCGTGATAGCTCGAATCAAATGGTAATTGGATACCCCAAAATCTATGTAAGCCTAAACTATTGAAAATATTCTCTTACAAATCTCCCCCTTTACCTATTTCGGTACACATGTAAGAGCATGTTTTCGCTCATTGCTCGAATAACATAGACTTACTTATGTTTTTGGCATATCCCGCTACCTTTTAATTCGAGCCGAGACGAAGTCCGAAGATCCAACATCTCCAACGCTCAAGCATCTCCATATTTTAAAGGTATAATGCTTTAGTGTTTAAATTTATTTCATGAATATATTTTGGGATGTTTGATTTTTAATTAAAACTAGACATGGGATTTATATTGAAAAAATCAGGGCAGTTTTTACTTTTTTAAAACTAATTTTTTGTATGTTCATCTCATTCAAATGAGATAAAAATTTTCTTCAAATGAGATTTGATTCTCGTTAGATGTGGTCGTTTGAAGGTTCCTTCAATCGATCTTTTGACAAGGGTTTATTGTTTTGGAACATTCTAAGCATGCTTAAATATCGCTTCTAATGAGATTAGGTTTTCATTCAAATGACCTTGGTGTCATTCAAACGAGAGTCTATTCTAGTTCAAATGAGGCTTATTTTTCGTTTGAACAAGTCCATCGCCTCGAAATTTGTGAACATCCTATAAATACATGTTTCGTGTTTAGTTTTTCTAGGACTTTTGCCAGATTCGTTTTTGCCATAACGTTTGCAAAATTTCTTCATTATTTTGTGTTCTAAAACACTTTTTAATTCATAACGTACATCCTAAAAATCATTCTTGTGAATTCATTTAAACCCTAGAAATTTTTGTATCCTTGAATGCACCTTGTGGAGAGGATCTCCATAAATGACTTGTGATACCTGAGGGGACCCACTAATGAAGACAAAGGCCGAGGCTGAAGAGGGAGGACTACAGTGTTGTGATTATTGTGAGGATCATAGTTGTTCTTTACAAATTTATGAAGATTAGTGCATTATACAAGTGGCAGTTATCAACTAGTTTGTAAGTCGACTTTGTTGTAATATTTCTACGGTGTTGAATATAGGATTTACCCGAAAGGGGTTTTATCATGAAAATTTACATTTATTTAATGCTTGGTTTGACTTTTCCATTTTATCACGTAGTTGTATATTAAGATAAAAAGATAAACAATGGAATTTGTGACATTCCTGGTCGTGAAATTTTATTTTTGCTTTCATAAGTGGTATTAGATCCTCCCAGTCTTACAAGTGGTGTCAAGCATTCTTACCTTTGTTTCCTTTTTCTAAACCATTTCACCAAGTTGAGGGTGGTCTTTGGATGTTGAGGAAACTATACGAGTTAGTTGAGGATTTCCCTACTCTCAGAGAGAGGTGTTTTAGGGAGATAAAAAAAGCATGAGGTCGAAGAAGATGCCCAACGTAGGGCCAAGGACTTTCATCTTCGTCCCATCTATCCTATACCTCTTGTAACTATTCTTCCTCTAGTCGTACAAATCAGTGACTCCATGTCTGAGTCGGTGACTTAGAATGTCGACTCTTTCCAAGTGGTAATGGAAGTCCCAGATGATAGGTCTGAGGAGACTTAAGGTTCCTAAATAGCCTCGTCTTATCACGAAGACTAGTAATCTAATAGGGATGAGTCTTAATCAAGACGATCAGAGTTCTCCCAAGGGTCAGATTCTTCTATACATATCATCTCATCCCATGATGGGACGACAGTGGATGTCGCTATGCCACCCCCGATAGATTCCATGCCTCTTACTTCCATTCTGGGGGAACACTTTGATGGGACCTCTCATCCCCCTGTGCTTTTTTCGATTGAAAAATTAAGATGATGATGATGACTATGTGACACCCCGCCTAATTAAATACCGGGCGATCAATCCTTTATTAAATTAAAATCAAGGTGAACAGTTGGTTCATTCGTAGCATCACTGTCAAAAAATAACTTTTCCAATTTAAACACCCTAAATAATTAAGCTAAGTGTCAAACCATTTTTAGACATTACTTTCCAAATTTTATTTTAAAAACCAAGATTTAAATATGTGCAACAATTCAATATTAAAGAATCACACCACAATTATCATGGAACATATAATCCAAATAAATTTAACATTCAACAACTAAGTCCCAATATTTAAAATTTAAAGTAAAACATCCAGACAGTACTAAATCCCAAAGTGACAATACTAGAAATAAATGAATCACAATGTCCAATAAAACAAATGGATAATGGGAACGGGGGACACATGCCCAACTGAATAAATACACTAGGAGTGGAAACAAATAAATGAAGTCGTTTAAGCAAGAGGCCTGCAACTCCCACCTAAGATGCAGCACGTTCCTTCCAAAGGATCCTACACAAAATGCCCCTATGGCTGGGCACCTGTAATATATACATATAGATACAAGAGAGAAAGGAAAATAGAAACGGGTCAGATCCCGATAGTGTAAATGATTTAAAATTTGTTTAGCAAGTATTTAAAATGTTTACAGGCCAATGGAACAACATATTAGTGCGACACTCTCTTGAGAAATTCTCACCTCTCTTCTAATGTGCACACCTATCGCACTAATTTTCCCAATGGTTCAACTTATCTTATATCGCACAAAACTTCCCAATGGTTTAACTTATCTTAGGATACTCGTAAGATTTAAAACTGAAGAATATAATTGTTTAAGAGGAAAATTTCATTCAGTAACAAAGCTCTCATTTTAACTTTATTTATTAATAAAGTTTCCAGTCTTCCATTATACTTTTCAAAACAAGTATTTCAAATTTGAAGTCATTATTCATTTCTTACCTACCATAGCACTGTAGGTAGTTCCAAATTTCAGGAATTCATACATATAAATCAAATACTCGTATAATATATATATTTTAACAGCACCCCACATAAAAATTATGGTGCGTGCATACTCTGCTATCCAATCCCCGTATCACTCGTACTAAGGAAAATACAAGTTCGGAATCACTCTCGAACCGTATTAACACATACACAAACAATATTGATGCCAAGCATAGATTACAAGTCTCTAAGAGGATAGCACATGCCTCCACGTCTCTTAGGACCGTCTGAACTATCGATTCGATAGCCTGAACCAAGGATTTCTATCTTCTAGGGTACGAGTCAATATTCCCCCATAAAGGCACATCGAGATAATATCGTCCCAGCGTGGTAACCTCAGGGATAGCAAGTAGCGCGGGCAAAATTTTCACACATAGGTAGTATATGCATAAACACTGTCATATAACTAAACTACTATTACCATATCAAATTAGGTACATTTCTAATCCCCTAATTACGACATTTGTCCTCATTTCTCATTATTTAGTTCTCACGTATGACCGTTCATTCCTTACTTTAATTTGAGGGATCATTCCAACTTATTGCGTAACACTCATGGACTCTATCCTCTCAAGTGTAGAATTCAGCAGGTAATTTAATTTCCAACGTAACTATCTTATGCGTCTCTCCCCTTAATACATAATTTCATAATCCCTTATATGTAAATATCTCGAAAATACAACTCTCATTTTACATTAAAGGTCCCATAATTATTTATAAGTCCTACTGGTCTTCTTTATCTCCCAAAACATTTTAATAAGGGTGTCCAAGGGTTATTTCTCATCAAATTGAATTTAACTAAATTTAAAAAGGGGAAATATTAGTCTGCCAGAAGGGGTTGATCGATCCATGGCAGGAGCTCGATCGATCGACACTCCTAGTTCGATCGATCGATCAAACAGGTATGCGAATTCTGCAGATTAGCAGTTACGGGTTTCACAATCCAACCTCAATCAAATCCAGATTTTACACGCCCAAACTCCCTAAAATTCGTACTATAATCAGTAGATACCCATATTATTCATCTTCTACGTAAAGCATGCAATTTTTCATCAATAACCATGGATTAATAGGCCAAAACTTCATAAAAATCTCAAGAACCTTAGAATTTCTTTAACATGGTTCTAATGAGTATTTTTCCAAAAATTTCTACTCCTAATTCATCATAATTTCGTGGTTAAGCCTCTACATATGAAGGGGTTACCAGATTTACATTCAAATCAATTCTACATGCGATTTTCCTATCTCAAACATGAATTTTCTTCCACCAAACTCGTCCTAATCACCCTAGCCTAACATGAACGATGCATTAATGAAAATAAGAAAGATAAATACTTGCCTAGAAATTTTAGAATTCTGGTTTGCTGACGATTTTGGTGTGGTTGCGTTCCTCGTCGGGCGATCTACGCGTTGGTGGTGGTGGCGGTGCAATCGGATGACTTTTTGGCCTTGGATTGCTCTCTTATGGACGTTCTAAGATTTTGAGTCTGATAACCCTAAAGTACTATTCTAAATGGCTGATATAGCCTAATAATTTTCGTGGGTTTAATTACCCAAAAATGCAAAATGTCCAAAATGCCCTCCCGGGGTGTTAAATAGGCCTAAAAATGCCCCGAGACCCAAACTAAACCCCCGAGTACACTTTTCCGACTATCTCGACCCTTCCATACACGTTGGCGCACTCAAAATGACCATACGGATAACTTAAAAATATTTCACTTTTATTAATCAACATTTATTCCCGACGCGACACAGGCGCGTCCTGACTTAAATTTTCAAAATTGTCATTTTATTCACTCGTGACATTTCATAGAACCAATATTATATTACTTTGCTCATTAGTAATATTCAAAAACAAGTTTCCCATAATTACTAACTCACATCACGTTAATAATTATAAAATAATTAATTTCCGGATTTATATTAAATAATTAACTCACATTAAATTTAATAAATCACCAAATTAATAAAGCATAAAAATACGGGGTATTACATACTTCCCCCCTAATAACGGAATTTCGTCCCGAAATTCGGAAAATAAGGCATACCTGGTAAGTATAAATCTGGATATCTCTCGCGCATATCTGCCTCGCGCTCCAAAGTGGATTCCTCCACATTATGATGCTCCCACTGGACCCGTACAAGTGGAACTACCTTCGACCTCAATCTCCTCTCGCTATGGTCTAGGATAACCACCGGTCTCTCCTCGTAAGAGCTGTCAGGCTGTAATTCTATCTCATCTATCGCAATGTGGGTATGGGCCATATCATCCCGAAGATATCGTCTCAACGACGAGATGTGGAATACATCGTGAATGCGATGTAAATGCTCTGGAAGTCCCAATATGTATGCTACCGACCCAATCCTCTCGATAATGGGAAATGGTCCCACGTACCTCGGGGCCAATTTCCCTTTCTTCCCGAACCTCATCACTCCTTTCATATGAGATACACGTAGTAACACTTGGTCCCCCATATTAAACTCTCAAAAGAACCGTTTCGCATCGGCGTAGCTTTTCTGTCTATCCTGGGCTACTCGAATGCGACTCCTGATCATCTCGATCCTCGCGGAGGTTTCCTGAATCACCTCTGGTCCAAGCAACTTGTTATCCCCCACCTCTAGCCAACAAGTTGGGGAACGAAAAGGTCTTCCATACAAAGCCTCGAATGGATCCATGCCAATCATGAAATGATAAGAGTTATTATAAGCGAACTCTAACAGTGGAAGATGTGGCTCCCAACCTCCTCCAAAATCAAGAACACACATGCGTATCATATCCTCCAACATCTGATTAGTATGCTCTGTCTGTCCATCTATTTGTGGGTGCTAAGATGAACTCAATCTCAACTCTGTACCCATAGCCTCCAGAAAGCTCTCCCAGAAACGTGACACGAAAATCTTGTCTCTATCTAACACAATATTCAGGGGCACCCCATGTAATCTGGCAATCTCAGCAATGAACAACTGAGCATACTGACCCGTGGTATAGTCTGTCCGCACCGGTAGAAAATGATCCACCTTGGTCAATCGGTCTACAATCACCTAGATAGAGTCTTGGCCCCACTGTGATGTAGGCAACCCTGTAATAAAGTCCATGGAAATACTCTCCCACGTCCACGCGGGTATTTCCAATGGCTGAAGCAACCCTGACGGTTTATGATGATCCACCTTTACCAGCTAGCAGGTAGAACACTTGGACACGAATTTAGTAATGTCCTTCTTCATCCCACTCCACCAGTATTGCCGCCTCATATCCTGGTACATTTTATCTCTTCCAGGATGTATCGTAAATTGGGACCCGTAAGACTGGGTCATCACTGCATGACGTAATTCTGCTCCTTCTGAAACCACCAATCTCCCATTAAACCTCAAACCCCCATCAGGACTAACAGAATAGGACTCATCACCCTAAGCCAAAAGTCATGCAATCTGCTCCTGGAAAAACGAGTATGTGGTCTGTGCCTGTATCACCCTCGTAACAATTTCGAGTGTCAATGTCATAACAGATATGAAGGAACGGGCTACTGCATCCTGGTGACCTAACTCCTTCCACTTTACTTTCCAGATGTTCGCTACATCGTCTACCGGTCTACGGCTCAATGCATCAGCAACTACGTTGGCCTTCCCCGGATGGTATTATATGTCGAACTAATAATCCTTCACAAACTCTAACCATCTGCGCTGACGCATATTCAACTCTCGCCGAGTGAACATGCACTGCAGTGACTTGTGGTCTGTGAATAAGCGAAATTTCTCCCCTAATAAATAGTGCCTCCATATCCTCAATACAAAAACGAACGCTGCTAACTCCAGGTCATGGGTGGGGTAATTCTTCTCATGCGGCTTAAGCTTGTGGGAAGTAAGCTTAAGTAAAGCAAGGACTAGTGCTAAAGTAAGCTTGGCTTTTATCTCGTCGAAAGATAATTGACAAGCATCATCCCAAACATATGGTACCCCTTTGCGAGTCAGGTTCGTCAATGGACCCGCTATTTTGGAGAATCACCGAATGAATCTCCTATAGTATCCTGCTAACCCCAAGAAACTATGCCCTTCCGTCGGTGTCGTGGGCTGTCCCCACTCCTTCATCGCTGACACTTTACTTGGGTTGACTGCTATCCCCTGCTCAGAAACAACATGTCCCAAGAACTGTACTTCTCGCAACCAGACTCCGCACTTCTCGTACTTGGCATACAGCTGATGCTCTCGTAGAGTCTGAAGAACCTGTCTCAAATGCTCGGCATGCTCCTCCTTGGAGTGTGAATATATCAAAATGTCGTCTATGAAGATAATGACAAACTGATCCAAGAACTCTCTGAACACTCGGTTCATTAAGTCCATGAACACGATTGGAGCATTTGTGAGGCCAAATGGCATCACCCTGAACTCATAGGACCCATATCTCGTCAAGAAGACAGTCTTTGAAACATCCTGCTCCCTAATACGTAGTTGATCGTACCCCGACCTCAGATCTATCTTCGAAAAGAAAGTTTCTCCCCTCAGCTGGTCGAACAGATCATCGATTCGAGGCAACGGATACTTGTTCCGTATCGTGACCTTGTTCATCTCCCCGTAGTCCACACACAGCCTCAGTGAACCATCTTTATTTTTCATAAACAAGACTGGAGCGCCCCAAGGTGAGGTACTCCTGCGAATGAAGCCATGACCTAACAGTTATCTGATCTCGTAACTCTCGCATCTCTGCCGGAGCCATACGGTATGGAGCGCGTGCTATCGATCTAGTATCCGGTAATAAATCTATGACAAAGTCTATCTCTCGACTGGGGGGTAGGCCTGGTATCTCCTAAAACACATCAGAATACTCACGGACAATTGGGATCGAGTCTAAGGGAATCACAACATCCTTAGAGGTATCCTCGTCTATGTAATACAAATGAGTGGTCGAGCCTCCCTCTGGGCGAGGCATCGCCACTACAAACATCTCTTGCCCCAGAATGGAAAAAATAATACTCCCACTGAAACAATCTATCATAGCCCTGTAAGCAGCGAGCCAATCCATACCGATAATAACGTCATGCTCATGCATATCTAGGACTAACATGTCTGCAGGTAATACCAAGCTACCAATCTCTACCCCCACACCCCGGCATATAAAGAAAATAAGCGAACCACTCCCCTGTGGTGAGTCTACACACGTCGCAGTGCTCTCCGTTATTGCTAATAAGCCTACGGCCTTCGCAAAATGAGTGGCTATAAAACAGTGCGTCACCCCAGTATCAAACAAAATGCGACCCATAGTACCATGGATAGGAAACATACCCTCAATCGCGGGTGGTGCCTGTGGAGTTGCTACCTGGTGTATGTTATAGACACGTCCATATTATAACTGCCCCTGCTGCTGGAATGGATGGTAGGGCTGGTACCTGGGCTGGTGCTGGGAGGGCAACTAGAAAAAGTGGCCTCTGTGGCTCATTACGGGCACCCTGCTGCTGTGGGACCCTCTCTCCCTATAGACAATCCTGACGCCTATGGCCATGCTTGACGCACCCAAAACATCGGCCCTTGAAATTTCCTCCCCTCTAACCCTGCTGACCACGGCTCTGCTGGCCGTTACCACCCCGCCACTGGCCCTGTTGGCCCTGGTGAAAACACAGTTGGCCCTGCTGCTGACCCTGCTGTTGTCGGTGTTGGCCTTGCTGGCCCTGCTGACCCTGCCTATAACCCCCAAATCCCTTCCTGGAATCACCTGATGGGAAGCGCTTGGCAAGGTCCCCCTAATGGGAACTCTTCTCATGCTGACGAATCTGTCCCTGGGATGTCGGTGCTCCACCAGCGCCACTACCCCCTGTCCTGCCCTGCTCGTCGGACTCTCCTGCTCACTTACTTCCCTATAGATGGAAGTGGTGATACTGTCAATGTAGTAAAGCAACATTGGGTACATCAGTGAAAGTACTCAGAGATAGATTCCCTATAAGGTGCTGACGGATCCTCCAAGCTAACCCGTCCATAAACAACATTATCTTCTTACCCTCAGTAGGTGCCTCATCTGGCACTATGGTGAGAAGTCTCGTGAACTCTTCCTCATACTCAGCAACGGTAGAATTCTCCTGCTTCAAGTTCAGTAATTTTTGCCTCATCTCTGTCTGCACGACGGGTGGAAAGTACTTGCGGTCAAACCGCTCCCAAAATGACTGAATCGGGATCGTATCCCTCTCCTCCAAGCTGGTGCTGGACTCCTACCACTGCAAAGCGGCCCCCACTATCTTAAAGGAAGCCACCAACTATTTCTTCACGTCTGTGCACTCATACATACGAAGATGCCGCTGGATATCTTTCTTTCATTGGCTGACGATGACAATATCTGAACTACCCGAGAACTCAGGGGGATGCACCTTCTGAAAGGCATCCCTAACCCGCTCCCATGCAGATGGAAGTTGTACATGTACTGGCGCCACTGCCTGAATCTAGGGTGGAGCCTGCTGTACCACCGTTAGCGCAGCATTCACCGCCTGAGCAATAATAATGGCTACCTCATTAGCATTCATCGTACCCTGTGCCGGAGCTGATGGCTGCTCGGCTGGGGCATGCCTATCCTTTGATGCACGTCTCGGAGGCTTCTGAAACGTGAAGAAATATATTAGTCTACAGTTATTATCAAATCTCAAATAGCTGAAGACGTAAACGAAAAAGGAAGAATACAACAATCCTAAAATAGGGCTCTATAGCAAAAATGTTAAGCTAAAAGAGAAATAAGCCGTACAGATCCTAAGGACACTAGAACCTGATGCTCTGATACCACCTGTGACACCCCACCTAATTAAATATCGGGCGATCACTCCTTTATTAAATTAAAATCAAGGTGAACAGTTGGTTCATTCTTAGCATCACTGTCAAAAAATAACTTTTCCAATTTAAACACCCTAAATAATTAAGCTAAGTGTCAAACAATTTTTAGACGTTACTTTCCAAATTTTATTTTATAAACCAAGATTTAAATATGTACAACAATTCAATATTAAATAATCACACCACAATTATCATGGAACATATAATCCAAATAAATTTAACATTCAACAACTAAGTCCCAACATTTAAATTTTAAAGTAAAACATACTGACAGTACTAAATCCCAAAGTGACAATACTAGTAATAAATGAATCACAATGTCCAATAAAACAAATGGATAATGGGAATGGGCGACACATGCCCAACTGAATAAATAAGCTAGGAGTGGAATCAAATAAATGAAGTCATCTAAGCAAGAGGCCTGCAACTCCCACCTAAGCTCCAGCGCTTTACTTCCAAAGGATCCTACGCAAGACGCCCCTGTGGCTGCGCACCTATAATATATACATATAGATACAAGAGAGAAAGGAAAATAGAAACGGGTCAGAGACCGATAGTGTAAATGATTTAAAAAAAAATTATCAAGTATTTAAAATGTTTACAGGCCAATGCAACAACATATTATTGCGACACTCTCTTGAGAAATTCTCACCTCTCTTCTAATGTGCACACCTATCGCACGAATATTCCCAACGGTTTAACTTATCTTATATAGCACTAAACTTCCCAATGGTTTAACTTATCTTAGGTTACTCGTAAGATTTAAAACTGAAGAATATAATTGTTTAAGACGAAAATTTCATTCAGTAACAAAGCTCTCATTTTAACTTTATTTATTAATAAAGTTTCCAGTGTTCCATTATACTTTTCAAAACAAGTATTTCAAATTTGAAGTCATTATTCATTTCTTACCTACCATAGCACCGTAGGTAGTTCCAAATTTCAGAAATTCATATATATATATCAAATACTCGTATAATATATATATATTTTAACAGCACCCCACATAAAAATTATGGTGCATGCATACTCTGCTATCCAATTTCCGTATCACTCGTACTAAGGGAAATACAAGTTCGGAATCACTCTCGAACCGTATTAACACATACATAAACAATATTGAGGCGAAGCATAGATTCCATGTCTCTAAGAGGATAGGACATGCCCCCACGTCTCTTAGGACCGTCTGAACTATCAATTCGATAGACTGTACCAAGGATTTCTATCTTCTAGGGTACGAGTCAATATCCCCCATAAAGCCACATCGAGATAAGATCGTCCCAGCGTGGTAACCTCAGGGATAGCAAGTAGCGGGGGCATGATTTTCACACATAGGTAGTATATGTATAAACACAGTCATATAACTAAACTACTATTACCATATCAAATTAGGTATATTTCTAATCCCCTAATTATAACATTTGTCCTCATTTCTCATTATTTAGTTCTCACATATGACCGTTCATTACTTACTTTAATTTGAGGGATCATTCCAACTTATTGCGTAATACTCATGGACTCTATCCTCTCAAGTGTAGAATTCAGTAGGTAATCTAATATCCAACGTAACTATATTATGCGTCTCTCCCCTTAATACATAATTTAATCATCCCTTATATGTAAATATCCCGAAAATACAACTCTCGTTTTACATTAAAGGTCCCATAATTATTTATAAGTCCTCCTTGTCTTCTTTATCTCCCAAAACATTTTAATAAGGATGTCCAAGGGTTATTTCTCATTAAATCGAATTTAACTAAATTTAAAAAGGGGAAATATTAGTTTGCCAGAAGGGGTCGATCGATCGATGCGTCGATCGATCGATGCGTCGATCGATCGACACTCCTAGTTCGATCGATCGATCAAACAGGTATTCGAATTCTGCAGATTAGCAGTTATGGGTTTCACAATCCAACCTCAATAAAATCCAAATTTTACACACCCAAACTCCCTAAAATTCGTACTATAATCAGTAGATACCCATATTATTCATCTTCTACGTAAAGCATGTAATTTTTCATCAACAACCTTGGATTAATAGGCCAAAACTTCATAAAAATCTCAAGAACCCTAGAATTTATTTAACATGGTTCTAATCAGTCTTTTTCCAGAAATTTCTACTCCTAATTCATCATAATTTCATGGTTAAGCCTCTACATATGAAGGGGTTACCAGATTTACATTCAAATCAATTCTACATGCGATTTTCCTATCTCCAACATGGATTTTCTTCTACCAAACTCGTCCTAAGCACCCTAGCCTAACATGAACGATGCATTAAGAAAAATAAACAAGATAAATACTTGCCTGGAAATTTCAAAATTCTGGTTTCCTGACGACTTTGGTGTGGTTGTGTTCCCCGTCGCGCGATCTACGCGTTGGTGGTGGTGGCGGTGTAATCGGATGACTTTTTGGCCTTGGATTGCTTGGAAAGCTTTCTCCTTCCCTCTCCTATGGATGTTCTAAGGTTTTGAGTCTGATAACCCTAAAGGACTCTTCTAAATGGCTGATATAGCCTAATAATTTTCGTGGGTTTAATTACCCAAAAATGCAAAATTTCCAAAATGCCCTCCCGGAGTATTAAATAGGCCTAAAAACGCCCCGAGACCCAAACTAAACCCCCGAGTAAACTTTTTTGACTATCTCGACCCTTCCGGACACGTTGGCGTGCTCAAAATGACCATACAGATAACTTAAAAATATTTCACTTTTATTAATCAACATTTATTCCCCACGCGACACAGGCGCGTCCCGACTTAATTTCCAAAATTGTCATTCTATTCACTCGTGACATTTCATAGAACCAATATTATATTACTTTACTCATTAGTAATATTCAACAACAAGTTTCCCATAATTACTAATTCACATCACGTTAATAATTATAAAATAATTAATTTCCAAATTTTTATTAAATAATTAACTCACATTAAATTTAATAAATCCCCAAATTAATAAAGAATAAAAATACGGGGTATTACCGACTATGGATCGCTTGATACTTCATGTGTTGAGTCCTACGTCAACACAATCAATGAAGTCGATCTCATGTATTGGACACTTCTTTACAGTATCGAACCCACCATTAATATGACATCGCCCTCGACTGACTAGAGAACATACCAAGATCGAGAGGATGAAATTTATGTATACGAGCAAATATTTAAGGTTGGCGTTAAGCTGCCTATACACCAGACCGTACGAGTCGTTTTAAGAAGTCTCAGTCTCAAGCCTGCCCAGTTATCACCAAACGCACGGAGATTAATTCTTGGGTTTATGATCTTATGGAAGGTGGTTCGTCATACTGACCTCCCAATGGGAATTTTTATAGGGTATTATGCGCTCTCTTCTCCCAAGACCCAACCTTGCTACTATCATCTTGTAGCTAAGAAATCTGAGAAGAATGCTTTATTGGTCACTCAGACTTCTAATCATAATTGGAAGCCTCATTAGTTTTTTTAACTCGAGAACCTAGGAATTCTGTCTGAATGTCCCTTGCACTGCCTCAGAGCCCCGAGTCCCCCGCCGATGGGCCAAATCCATGATATCAGTCAAAGATAATCCGGGTTTAAGTGTTGAATCCTTGAAAAAGATTAATGAAGTTAGGGAACAAAGAGAAAAAGGGGAACTCATCCAATTTGAACATTTAATGACACATCCTTCTTAAAAAATATGGGCATGGGAGTGGACCTCCTGCCTGAGCTATGTAAGTGTTTGTTAACCATAACTTCTTCCAACTGTTGCGTTATATTTCTCCAGTCTGAACTGATGGTCTTACTTTCTTGCTTACAGTACGACCATAGAATGCCTATGAATCTGTGTGGACGATGGCAACCCCATTCATAGACAATTTACTGAAGCATATAGGTATGAAATTGTCCCCTGCTCCTCAAACCAAGAAATCTACTACAGCCCACCCTCATCAAGCCGAGGGTTCAAGGAAAATAAAAAATGGCCACTGTAGACACCCCATTTTGTTACCCCCCGAACTCTCCTTAGGTCCCTAGTACCTCCCTTCATCACTACAAACCTAGTTCATACCCCGAGTATTGACCTTGAAGCCATCGAGCACTCCCGAGCTCCGTTTGACCAAAAAGTCAAACTCTTCAGCCCGACCAAGGCTGAATGAATCTTCGAAGAGCACTGAAACCCCTTTCCAATGGTCTGCTCTGTGCGTAATTCCTACATACTATGCGGGAAAATGATCCATTTGACTCTAAGGGGTCACTGAATGATTAAAGGTCCCTTTTGACTCAATTTAACTCCCCAAACCGGTTCAAACTCTTTGGAATGTCGAAGTACATCTCCTGACCTTTCCAACGGTCCGCCCCGTGTGCGATTCGGAGTTACCATGAGGACGAATGATCTATTTGCGTCCGAACGATTCCCTGTTCAATGGACCGACAAATGCTTTCGAGCCATATTTGACCCAAAGTTAAATCCCGAACCTGGGAGTGGTGAGGTCTCTGAATTACCTTTCCAAAGGTCTGCCCCGTGCGCTATTCGGACCAACGATTTGCCCTCGACAGCCAATTTTCTGAAAAGGCCTGAAACACACAGCCAAATGGCAAGTTTTGGACCCTGCCTATCGGCAAGTGCCGATAGGCAGGACCAGGTCTATGCCGATCGACAGTGAACTGGGCCTATAAAAGGAGGCCTTCACCTCATTTGCAAGGGGAGCCCAAATCTGATAAAAATCGCTCTCAGCGAATCCTAAAACCTCTCTTGAAGACATAGCGATTTCAACATCCAAATCCCTTTCTAACTTCAATTTTTCATCATCCTTTTCATAAAACATGGTGAATTAGCCACTCTACATCATCATCCAAGTGCAAGGGATTCTCTCAAACATTCAAGATCAAGCTCAAGATCTTCAAGAAGGTCCAACTTTCTCAACTTTCTCTTCAAATTCTCTTAAATTCGCAATAACTTGTTTTATTATTTAGCACTTTTATTATCTCATCTCACACATCCTAATATACTTTTTATTTAGTATTATTTTACATCTCTTATTTCATATAAATAAAACCCAAAAAATAAGAAAAAGAGGGTTTGCTCATAAATTCCAAATAGGGATTCTCATATTTTTCTCATACTTTTCTCACAACTAAAACACTTTTTTCTACACATGCACACACACACACACACACACACACACTCTGACAAATAAGAGATCCCCCATTTGAATTTATGGGATAAACCCCATACCTCATTTTGTATGCAAACTACGTGGACTTTGATGTCTTTATAGGCTATGTAGGCGTCTCGGGGTAAAACCCAAGACTCGAGTCCTATTCTCACTTTCTCCCTCATTTTCTATATTCTCTAAATCCAATTTTCTTATATTCTATATACTTGTTCTTAGTGACGTATCACCCATGTGCATTATCATTCCGTTATAACGATCAACGTAAGGGTAATCGCATAAATCTTATTTTCTAATATTATTTTTATACCTTCCTACGAATGACTCTCTTTATCTCTTCCATGATACAAGTCGAGGATTCCTATCTCCACTATATATATACGCATGCACAAATATCACGGGGAAAGTAAAAAGGGAAAATTGTAAACATCCATGAGAGATCGAAAGGGCGGAATGGGTGCCTAACCCCTTCCCATTTTGTAACTTAGCATCCGAACCCTTCTCGAATCATTTTGGTTTCTTATGCACCAGTATGTCTTTGGACGCCATCCTTCGGGATGGCTTCCCCTTTTTATTTTATCTATTTTAAGTAAAATAGATTGACAACTCTAAATCTCTCTACATTTTTTACACCACATCTCAAACGGCGCCGGTTGAAGCGCTCCTGAGAGGGATGTACGGGACCCGAGGATCCTTCCTTCATGCGCCCGCCCGCGATAAGGATCGGGGATGTCCACATCTAGAAGAACCTCCCCACTACTCATTGGAGAAAAAAATATCAAGTACATCCCGTCCAAGACCGGGATGAGTAGGGCTATTCCAATCTCCTCTAAGGACGCTTTGGCTGCACGACTGGAGAACCTAAAACTTTGCCCTGACTCTGCTTTGGGGAGTAAGGATAAGGCTGTTGAGTTCCTTGATTGCAATACTCCAGACTTTGATCTAAAAGTTATAGAGGCAACAAATATCTTGCTGATGAACGACTTCGTCCTTTATAGGGTTGTTCAAGTTAGTCACTACTCTTTCTTAGGCTGTTATTGCCATTTTGGTTTGAACTGTAAGGTCGTCTCATAAGACTGTCTCGGACTGATCTTCCTTATTTAGTGTAGACTACTATCTCCCTTCAAAATCTCCACCAATGGATCAAGAAGAAGCTTCCTGAGATTCGTGTATCCTGTTAATCCATTAGGGACACGAGGCTCAAAAAAACTCTATTTAAGAGCTTGAGACCCAAATAAAGAACATGAAGAAGCAGCACTCTGAGGAAATTATATCTTTAAAAAAGAGTTACCAGGAGTCTATCAACTTGCTGAACAACACCCACTGAACGAATATTGCTAGAAAAGTGAAGGAGGTTGTTGATAGTAAAATCTTTGAAGCTCAGATGTAAGCAATTGAGACTCCAAGTCCTCTGAGGAGTTTCTGGTTACATTGTGTAGTAATTTGAAAGAGGTGCTCACACTGGTTGCCTGTGGGAAACTATGAAGTTCCCAAATATTATTCATTTGTCTAATCAACTGAAGACTTTTAGCCTCGATGACTCTCTTGCTACGATATCTTTAGCACAAGTTAAGGGGTCAGCGCCGGATAATGAGCCCATAATTCAGACTACAAACCTGGTTAACGAGACTGAAATTGTCGATGATCTAAAATCATGTACTATAGTTTGGGATGTGACAGCTTTTGGAGAAGCTGAGGACCTAAATACTGAAGAGATGAACCCATATGCCTATTTCTTCTCAATTTTTCTCTTTTTAGGACGGCCACCTATGGCCTGATGCCTTGATTGTAAAGCCTTCTAGCTACTTGACATTTTTTTTGTAATTTACTATCAACATTATATCTGTTCTTGAACACTTATCACTTTATGTTTATAAATGAAAAACGCATTTGATCATTTGATATCGTATTATGAATGGATGACTAGCATTTATGATTTGCCCATAATTATGTTTCATGCGTGCTTCCTTTCCATGTTTAATCACGTAACCATTATATGTTTTATAACCTTAATGTCACCAACTAACTAAATAATTCCAATGTCATACTATTTTTAGATAATCTTGATGCATACGACATGTTTCATATTTTGAAGATCGTCTCTTTCTTGGTCGAGATATTTGAATCCATCAAATATGGTGTTATAGCACAAGTCCCCTCTCATCATTTTGAGAGTGTATGGATGCGAGTCATCTCGTCCATGCACTGTCGTCTCGATCGAGAGGTTGCATCCACCAAATTACTGATGTTTAAAATAAACAAAATTTAAGTGATTTTTAAATTTGAATCACAAGTCCCCTCTCATTGTTTTGAGAGTGTATGGATGAGAGTTGTCTCGTCCATGCACTACCGTCTTAGCCGAGAGGTTTTATCCACGAAATTAATGATGTTTTAAAATGAGCCACATTTAAGTTATTTTTAAATTTGAATCCACCAAATTATGGTGTTATATCAAAAGTCCCCTCTCGTTATTTAGAGAGTTTATGGATGAGATTTGTCTCATCCATGCAATGTCATCTAGGGTGAGACATTTTTTCCACCAAATTAATGATGTTTAATATGTCCCCCTCTCAGTGTTATTAAGAGTCCATAAATGAGTTTGAGCCTGTCTGGACTATCATGTCACCAAGAAGATACTTCACCACGAATGATGTTTTAGAGCTTAAGATGGGTTAGATGTATACAAACAACAAATATTCAAACAACAGATAAGGTATGAAAGAAAACTTGAAAAATATATTCATAATCTGATTTTCATATTACAGGATCAAATGATACTAAAATGAAATTGCTAAAAAACAAACGAAATTAAAATGAAGGTTTTAACACGACTCTTATCGGTAGTACTTCTTGAGATGGCCGGTATTCCATGGGTTGGAGAATGGTTGTCCATTTAAATTTTCCAGCCGATACATTCCTAGAACCACTTCTTAAATCATCGTATAAGGACCAAGCTAGTTAGGATGAAGCTTTTTGGGCTTCTGCCAAGTCTTCTTCAGGACGAGGTTTCCTACTGCCAGTGGTTGGGCCTTCACCCTCTTATTATAAAACTTAGTTATTCTTTGTTGATTGGAAACTTGCCTAACCTCGGTATATTCTATTTTTTCCTTTATAAGGTCCAAATCCAGTCTCCTTGATACAGCGTAAATATTGCGTATTTCACCCGTTAACCTACGCGTTATTAGCCCCCTCGGGTATCTTAATCCCTATATTTATGCTCGTTAACCAGACAACCTCGGATTTCTATGTCAACATGTTTTACAGGGCTTAATTGAGCTTTTGTAGGTATTTGGATGCTTAGTATGAAGTTTGGATGCATTCCGGCGAAGTTCCGTACACAATCGCACGCGCAAGGGAAATTTAGTCATTTTACAATTTGGACCACTGGCCCAATGTCTTCACGAAAGTTGTAGCCCTCCTCGCTAGCTTTGTGTGGCTGTAAACGGTGCACGATTCCGATTCATAACGAAGAAGTTACGGCAATTTCAATGGAGGAAAAATAAGGAAAGCAAAAGAGGAGAAGATAAGGAGAAGGGAAGAATGCAGTGTGCTGCTGCCTGGACAAGACCTGCTTGATCGATCGATCGACCCCTTTGGTCGATCGATCGACCATTCTCATTTTGTGACCGGGCGGAAAAAGTGTGTTCGTGTGAGGACACAATCGTTGTGTGTTTCGCCGCCGCGATACAAAAAACCTTAAGCTACTACTACACTTGACAAGCTAGCACAGCGGTAAGTCGGGTATCGTAAGAAATCCACAGGGAGTGATTAAATTTTAGATGTTAATTGTTTTAAAACTTAAAGAATAAAAATGGTGTAAAAGAAATAAGAAAAGGTGATGGGTGGTTATGGTGGAAAAATAAAAGAGAAGTTAACGCTAAATTAAAGGAAAGCGAGGATCGGGATCGTATACACACATTCACGGGCTAAACAACTACTAATTAGAATTTCGATTCAAAAAAATTTAATCGATCATTTTCAATTAAGCATAAACATCACGCAATAAGGAATTTAAGCCAAAGTTGCGAGATTAAACATTTAATCAAAAATGGTCACACGCGGATTAAATTCGGATTATCGCTATAAACACTAAAGTTGCGTGACAAATAAAGTTAAACGCATAACAATCCAACTTTAATACACGCGGTTTCAATTAAATGAAATTTTACACGAAATCCTAACTTTCAAGGTTCAAACCCGTAAATGGCGTAACGAAATCCCGACCCTATTTATCTAAGGGCAATACATGGAAATAAACTAAATTAAACTAAGAAAGCAAGAATTAAAGCAAGTAAACTAATTAATAAAGCATGTAAATTAACTACAAAGCAAGAATAAAGGAAATACAACTTATATTAATGGAGAGGGAAGATGAAAGTACCAATTACAAACCCTAAAGGGTGTCAAACCAAGAGAGGAAGAAGAAGAGCTCTCAAAACCCCAAACCCTAAGCTAAACTAACCTAAAATCGTGTATATACTTCTATCCCTTCTTATTACAACAAAAATTGTATTTATAGTAAGTTGGATTAAAAGAAAAGAAGAAAGAAAAGAAATGAAAATATCTGCTGAAAAACATGGGATCGATCGATCGACCATTTTGTGACCGGGCGGAAAAAGTGTGTTCATGTGAGGACACAATCATTGTGTGTTTCTCCGCCGCGATACAAAAAACCTAAGCTACTACTACACTTGACAAGCAAGCACAGTGGTAAGTCGGGTATCGTAAGAAATCCACAGGGAATGATTAAATTTTAGATGTTAATTGTTTTAAAACTTCAAGAATAAAAATTGTGTAAAAGAAATAAGAAAAGGTGATGGGTGGTTATGGCGGAAAAACAAAAGAGAAGTTAACGCTAAATTAAAGGAAAACGAGGATCGGGATCTCATACACACATCCATGGTCTAAACAACTACTAATTAGAATTTCGATTCGAAAACATTTAATCTATCATTTTCAATTAAGCATAAACATCACGCAATAAGGAATTTAAGCCAAAGTTGCGAGATTAAACATTTAATCAAAAATGGTCACACGCGGATTAAATTCGGATTATCGCTATAAACACTAAAGTTGCGTGACAAATAAAGTTAAACGCATAACAATCCAACTTTAATACACGCGGTTTCAATTAAATGAAATTTTACACGAAATCCTAACTTTCAAGGTTCAAACCCGTAAATGGCGTAACGAAATCCCGACCCTATTTATCTAAGGGCAATACATGGAAATAAACTAAATTAAACTAAGAAAGCAATAATTAAAGCAAGTAAACTAATTAATAAAGCATGTAAATTAACTACAAAGCAAGAATAAAGGAAATACAACTTATATTAATGGAGAGGGAAGATGAAAGTACCAATTACAAACCCTAAAGGGTGTCAAACCAAGAGAGGAAGAAGAAGATCTCTCAAAACCCCAAACCCTAAGCTAAACTAACCTAAAATCGTGTATATACTTCTATCCCTTCTTATTACAACAAAAATTGTATTTATAGTAAGTTGGATTAAAAGAAAAGAAGAAAGAAAAGAAATGAAAATATCTGCTGAAAAACATGGGATCGATCGATCGACCATTTTGTGACCGGGCGGAAAAAGTGTGTTCATGTGAGGACACAATCATTGTGTGTTTCTCCGCCGCGATACAAAAAACCTAAGCTACTACTACACTTGACAAGCAAGCACAGTGGTAAGTCGGGTATCGTAAGAAATCCACAGGGAATGATTAAATTTTAGATGTTAATTGTTTTAAAACTTCAAGAATAAAAATTGTGTAAAAGAAATAAGAAAAGGTGATGGGTGGTTATGGCGGAAAAACAAAAGAGAAGTTAACGCTAAATTAAAGGAAAACGAGGATCGGGATCTCATACACACATTCATGGTCTAAACAACTACTAATTAGAATTTCGATTCGAAAACATTTAATCTATCATTTTCAATTAAGCATAAACATCACGCAATAAGGAATTTAAGCCAAAGTTGCGAGATTAAACATTTAATCAAAAATGGTCACACGCGGATTAAATTTGGATTATCACTATAAACACTAAAGTTGCGTGACAAATAAAGTTAAACGCATAACAATCCAACTTTAATACATGCGGTTTCAATTAAATGCAATTTTACACGAAACCCTAACTTTCGAGGTTCAAACCCGTAAATCGCGTAACGAAATCCCGACCCTATTTATCTAAGGGCAATACATGGAAATAAACTAAATTAAACTAAGAAAGCAAGAATTAAAGCAAGTAAACTAATTAATAAAGCATGTAAATTAACTATAAAGCAAGAATAAAGGAAATACAACTTATGTTAATGGAGAGGGAAGATGAAAGTACCAATTACAAACCCTAAAGGGTGTCAAACCAAGAGAGGAAGAAGAAGAGCTCTCAAAACCCCAAACCCTAAGCTAAACTAACCTAAAATCGTGTATCTACAGCTCTTTATTCTTATTACAACAAAAATTTTATTTATAGTAAGTTGGATTAAAAGAAAAGAAGAAAGAAAAGAAATGAAAATATCTGCTGAAAAACAGGGGATCGATCGATCGACCCCTTTGGTCGATCGATCGACCATTCTAAATTGTCAATTTTTGGTCTTGATCGATCGATCAACCAAAGGGTTCAATCGATCGATCCCCTGTTTTTTAGCAGATATTTTCATTTCTTTTCTTTCTTCTTTTCTTTTAATCCAAATTACCATAAATACAATTTTTGTTGTAATAAGAACGGATAGCAGTATATACACGATTTTAGGTAAGTTTAGCTTAGGGTTTGGGGATTTGAGAGCTCTTCTTCTTCCTCTCTTGGTTTGACACCCTTTAGGGTTTGTAATTGGTACTTTCATCTTCCCTCTCCACTAATATAAGTTGTATTTCCTTTATTCTTGCTTTGTAGTTAATTTACATGCTTTGTTAATTAGTTTACTTGCTTTAATTCTTGCTTTCTTAGTTTAATTTAGTTTATTTCCATGTATTGCCCTTATATAATAGGGTCGGGATTTCGTTACGCCATTTACGGGTTTTAACCTCGAAAGTTAGGGTTTCGTGTAAAATTGCATTTAATTGAAATCGCGTGTATTAAAGTTGGATTGTTATGCGTTTAACTTTATTTGTCACTTAACTTTAGTGTTTATAGTGATAATCCGAATTTAATCTACGTGTGACCATTTTTGATTAAATGTTTAATCTCGCAACTTTGTCTTAAATTCCTTATTGCGTGATGTTTATGCTTAATTGAAAATGATTGATTAAATGTTTTCGAATCGAAATTCTAATTAGTAGATGTTTAGCCCGTGAATGTGTGTATGCGATCCCGATCCTCACTTTCCTTTAATTTAACGTTAACTTCTCTTTTGTTTTTCCACCATAACCACCCATCACCTTTTCTTATTTCTTTTACACCATTTTTATTCTTGAAGTTTTAAAACAATTAACATCTAAAATTTAATCACTCCCTGTGGATTTCTTACGATACCCGACTTACCGCTGTGCTTTCTTGTCAAGTGTAGTAGTTGCTTAGGGTTTTTGTATCGCGGCAGCGAAACACACAACAATTGTGTCCTCACACGAACACACTTTTTCCGCCCGGTCTCAAAATGGCGCCGTTGCCGGGGAGTGTGTTTTAGATAGTAATTATTTATTATTTCTTAGTATTTTTCCTTTTTTATTTGTATTCTTTGTTTTAACCTTTTTTGCAGGATAGCATATTTGAGCGCTAAGAAACTTTGATTCGCGGTTGCTCACTTTCTTACTCGGATTCTCCATCTGCAAACAACGAGGTAATCATGTCCTACTATTATAATTATTACGGTTATTCTAATGATTCTTACTTTGGGGATAGTTTTCATGTTTTCCATTTTGAAGATTTTCTTGAGATTGAAAGACTTGAAAATAATTATCGGAAGGAAAATCGTTATTGGGAGCTTGAGTTGGATTCATATTTTGAAACCAATGACGATTTTTATTCCGATGATTTAGAAGATGAGATTTTACCAAATGAGGAGTCCGAATCTCTTGAGTTGAGGAAGCCTACTTTGGAAGAAACTTTGCTTCTTTACTCCCAAGGTTTGGAAAGCCTAAATGATGCTGGAATTAGACTTGGAGCACTTTGCGATGAGATGAATTCTTATGCACAAAAAAATGAGGCGGTGGAAACTAGTGTTTCACCTAAATTTTTCGAAGAATTTCTCATCGAATGTGAATCTCTCTCCCCCGAAATTCAATCTCCTTCCGACGATATGTTGACGGAGATTGAATTTATTTCATTACCATATACGTTTTCCGTCATTGAACCATTAGAATTACCGGTTGATTCCTATGAGTCGGTAGAAACTTTTAAAACTTCTACACTTTTTGCCGATGAGGACTCCTTACCGAACTTGTTTTCGATGGATGTTATCCCGATGTGTGCACCATCTCCCATTCCATTTGAAAAATCTTTGGGAGATGAGTCGATTTTTCTTGGACCTCAATTGTACGTTTCCCCCTTATTATCCAAATCCCCCATCGTCCGCCCAAAATTTCAAATTGGCGATGGTTCACCTTTTTCACCACCCACATGCCTTCCGTTGTTCAAACGAAATTCATATCTTTCGGGAGGCATGTTCACTTTGGAGGGTCCACCGTTGATCTTTCAAAGTCAAATGCCTTTTTGGGTGGACCCTCAACTATTTAGACTTCTAGTGTATAGTTAGTGTGAAGCCTAAATAGTAGGTTGTAAATAATTAGCTTTTTAATTTTTTTTATTTCCTATTTTTCTTTCCTTTTAATTTAGTCTAGTGTAATTAGTAAACTTTTTGTTATTTGTTTTTGCTATGCTCGGTACTAACTTGTTTTGTAGATTTCATTGGACTCGTGCTTATGGAGATCTCTCCAATTTTGGGTAATATCGTTATTTTCCTCTATTTGTGTTGTGTTCTTAATGCGCATTGAGGACAATGCAACATTTAAGTTAGGGGGTGTAGGATATTCTATCCATTTCTTTGTTTTGTCCATGGATTTGCTTACTTGTTAGTTACCAAATATGCCTTTTTGTGAAAAATTTAAAAATTTTCAAAAATATTTTCTTTCTTTTTTCTCCTTTGTTGGGCATTTTGCCTTGTTTTCGATGATAAATTTCAATAATTGCCCGATCCAATAGACAACTGAATGATGCATGTTCTTGATTTTAGAAGTTATTAGACTTTAGTCCTCAAATCATTGATATTGTGAATAACTTCATGAATTAAACTTTATCCCATGAGCATATGCACTTTCCTTGTTCTATTGATTTGGTTTTAGATTTTTACAACTCGGGAATCTTTTGTTGCGTTGTATATACTTACACCGAGTAAGCTTTGTACCTTTCGTCGTTTGTGAGTGTTATACACTATTCTTTTCTCTTTGAAAACGTTGAATTCGTCGATAATCTCTCTATTCTTTCATTTGACCGTTCATTAATTGAGTTCATACTCGAAATGTTTTACTTGAGCATGATTTTCATATATTATTTTGACTTGAGAATTGCGTAAACTTTTGGAAATGATCATAGGCCCTCTTTGTTATATCACCCACATTAGCCTTGACATCACCTTATATGTTTCCCTAGTCAACCCCTTTGAGCCAAAATATAGCCTTTCGTTTCATAACCCCATTCCCATAACCAACTCCGCATTGGAGTTTTAGGCCATACATACACTTTCCATACCTTTGTTTGGAATGATACTTGGGATTGAATGATGTTATTGTAGTGTGGTTGCAATTTAAGCATATGAGAGTTTGAAAAGTAAAGAAAAGTGATGTGAAAAAAAGTGAAGAAAAATAGAAAGCAAAAAGCAAAAGAAAACAAAAAAGAAAAAGTGAGAAAAAGAAGAAAAGAAAAGAAAGAGAAAGTTGTATATGTTTTGTATAGTTCAATAAGCTTTGATTACTCTCCAGTTGTTATATCTAATGTTTGTTTGGAAGTTACTTTCCATTTTTGATATTGCCCGCATCCTTCCCATTATTCCAAGTTTTCATCTCCGAACACTTTGAATCTGTACATATACCTTTCATATCGTACCTTAACCCCAAACCTACATTACAAACCTATAAAGTCCTATGTGATCTTAGGGTGCATTTAATTTAAGAGTCATAATAGTTTTGATAATCTGTGAAAATGCATTTCGCCTCTTTTGATGAGTGGTATCTTTCATTGAGATTATAATTTTTCAGTTTATATATTGCGTTCTTCATTTGTGACATGTGTGCGGCCTAGTTTCCATTTACATTTACTCTTTAGCCCGCATGTCCCGTGTGTTACCTCCCTGTTTCGAGTGAATTCACTTGATGAGCGTAATGCCCATGAGGATTGAATATATGCTTGCTTTATTTAGTATCCGATTTATATAAGTTTTTCGCCAAATCACACTTTGCATGTGCTCGCTCCCCTCCCACATTTTAAGGTTTCAATTCAATGAGGTGCATTCTATAATGTTAATGATTTGGACTTTTGTGTGAATTCATTCACTTTGCTAATAATGCGTATGAAATCCTTTTCGTTGTTGTTGAGTTTGTCGCATGTTGTGTTGGGCATATTTTGAGGAAACCATATGATGTTTGTGGGTTTCATCCCTGAAAACCCTCACGAGACGACACTCGTCCACTAGGGTAACCTAGGGGTTTAACGGCTTATTGCATTTGCTAAATGCAATCGTTCGCCCGCGAAAGTGGCCTTATCTTTTTATTACTTTTTAATCCCATTTTGTACTTGTATCCTGCTTTTGGTTTTCTTGTAGTTCTTGTTGTTTCCTATTTCGTTGCTAGGGACTAGCAATGTGTAAGTTAGGGGGTGTGATACAGCGTAAATATTGCGTATTTCACCCGTTAACCTACACGTTATTAGCCCCCTCGGGTATCTTAATCCCTATATTTATGCTCATTAACCAGACAACCTCGTATTTCTATATTAACATGTTTTACAGGGGTTAATTGAGATTTTGTAGGTATTTGGATGCTTAGTATGAAGTTTGGATGCATTTCGGCGAAGTTTCGTACACAATCGAACGCGCAAGGGCAATTTAGTCATTTTACAATTTGGACAACTGGCCCAATGTCTTCACGAAAGTTGTAGCCCTCCTCGCTAGTTTCGTGTGGCCGCAAACGGTGCACGATTCCGATTCATAACGAAGAAGTTACGGCGATTTCAACGGAGGAAAAATAAGGAAAGCAAAAGAGGAGAAGAGAAGGAGAAGGGAAGAATGCAGTGTGTTGCTGCCTGGCCAAGACTTGCTTGATCGATAGATCGACCCCTTTGGTCGATCGATCGACCATTCTCATTTTGTGACCGGGCGGAAAAAGTGTGTTCGTGTGAGGACACAATTGTTGTGTGTTTCGCCGCCGCGATACAAAAAACCTAAGCTACTACTACACTTGACAAGCAAGCATAGCGGTAAGTCGGGTATCGTAAGAAATCCACAGGGAGTGATTAAATTTTAGATGTTAATTGTTTTAAAACTTCAAGAATAAAAATGGTGTAAAAGAAATAAGAAAAGGTGATGGGTGGTTATGGTGGAAAAACAAAAGGGAAGTTAACGCTAAATTAAAGGAAAGCGAGGATCGGGATCGCACACACACATTCACGGGCTAAACAACTACTAATTAGAATTTCGATTCGAAAATATTTAATCGATCATTTTCAATTAAGGATAAACATCACACAATAAGGAATTTAAGTAAAAGTTGTGCGATTAAACATTTAATCTAAAATGGTCACACGCGGATTAAATTCGGATTATCGCTATAAACACTAAAGTTGCGTTACAAATAAAGTTAAACGCATAACAATCCAACTTTAATAAACGCGGTTTCAATTAAATGCAATTTTACACGAAACCCTAACTTTCGAGGTTCAAACCCGTAAATGGCATAACGAAATCCCGACCCTATTTATCTAAGGGCAATACATGGAAATAAAATAAATTAAACTAAGAAAGCAAGAATTAAAGCAATAAACTAATTAATAAAGCATGTAAATTAACTACAAAGCAAGAATAAAGGAAATACAACATATATTAATGGAGAGGGAAGATGAAAGTACCAATTAAAACCCTAAAGGGTGTCAAACCAAGAGAGGAAGAAGAAGAGCTCTCAAATGCCCCAACCCTAAGCTAAACTAACCTAAAATTGTGTATCTACAACTCTCTATTTTTATTACAACAAAAATTGTATTTATAGTAAGTTGGATTGAAAGAAAAGAAGAAAGAAAAGAAATGAAAATATCTGCTGAAAAACAGGGGATCGATCGATCGACCCCTTTGGTCGATCGATCGACAATTCGAAATTGTCGATTTTTGGCCTTGATCGATCGATCGACCAAAGGGGTCGATCGATCGATCCCCTGTTTTTCAGCAGATATTTTCATTTCTTTTATTTTAATCCAACTTACTATAAATACAATTTTTGTTGTAATAAGAAGGGATAGCAGTATATACAAGATTTTAGGTTAGTTTAGCTTAGGGTTTGGGGATTTGAGAGCTCTTCTTCTTCCTCTCTTGGTTTGACACCCTTTAGGGTTTGTAATTGGTACTTTCATCTTCCCTCTCCATTAATACAAGTTGTATTTCCTTTATTCTTGCTTTGTAGTTAGTTTACATGCTTTATTAATTAGTTTACTTGCTTTAATTCTTGCTTTCTTAGTTTAATTTAGTTTATTTCCATGTATTGCCCTTAGATAAATAGGGTCGGGATTTCGTTACGCCATTTACGGGTTTGAACCTCGAAAGTTAGGGTTTCGTGTAAAATTGCATTTAATTGAAACCGCGTGTATTAAAGTTGGATTGTTATGCATTTAACTTTATTTGTCACGCGACTTTAGTGTTTATAGGGATAATCCGAATTTAATCCGCTTGTGACCATTTTTGATTAAATGTTTAATCTCGCAACTTTGGCTTAAATTCCTTATTGCGTGATGTTTATGCTTAATTGAAAATGATCGATTAAATTTTTTCGAATCGAAACTATAATTAGTAGTTGTTTAGCCCGTGAATGTGTGTATGCGATCCCGATCCTCGCTTTCCTTTAATTTAGCGTTAACTTCTCTTTTGTTTTTCCACCATAACCACCCATCACCTTTTCTTATTTCTTTTACACCATTTTTATTCTTGAAGTTTTAAAACAATTAACATCTAAAATTTAATCACTCCCTGTGGATTTCTTACGATACCCGACTTACCGCTGTGCTTGCTTGTCAAGTGTAGTAGTAGCTTAGGTTTTTGGTATCGCGGCGGCGAAACACACAACGATTGTGTCCTCACACGAACACACTTTTTCCGCCCGGTCACTCCTCTCTGCCACATTCTGCTATAGGTCATACGTTTGGAGTTTATGGGTTGGGAGACCTATCTCTATCGGCACTACATCTTCTGAGCCATAGGCTAATATGAATGGAGTTTCCCCCGTTGGAGTCCTCCCTATCATCATATACGCCCATAAGACAATATGCACCTCCTCAATCCATCTCCCTTTCGCCTCTTCCAATTTCTTCTTGATTCCATCAAGAATGGTTATTTTCGTAACCCCTATCTGCCCATTGGCCCGGGGTTGGCCTGGATTTGAAAAGAACTGTTTGATGCCAACCAGCTCACAGTATTTTTTGAGGGAGATGGTTTTTAATTACTTCCTATTATCAGAGATCAAAGTGTTTGGTATGTCGTATCTATAAATGATGCTCTTCTATATAAATTGAAACTTTTTCTTCTCTGTGATCGTGATCATTGATTCGGCCTCTACCCATTTTGAGAAATAGTCAATAGTTACGACCAGATAGCGGTAGTTGTTCACAACCCTTGGCATGGTCACTACTAGATCGATCTCATAGACCGCAAATGGATATGGTGATGTGATAGAGGTAAGGGGTTGATGAGTTTGATGGGGATTGGTGGCAAACCTTTATCATTTGTCACATTTCTTCACATATGTAGATGCATCTTTGCTCAACGCCGACCACTAAAATCCTTGAGTAATGATCCTCTTTGCTAATGACCTCCCTCCAATATGGCTGGAGCAAGATCCCTCATGCATATATTTAAAAATATACTCAACCTCAGACAGGCGAACGCCCCTCAGTAGAGGGAGTAGGAACCCTTTCTCATACAAAATGTCTCCTATAATGGAGAACTTAGCCGCTTTGTACCTCAGCTTTTTCTTCTCAACTTTGGAAGCAGGAAAATCTCAATTCTTGATGTATCGGACAATGGTATCCATACAAGAAGCTCCCAAATTCAAGTTTGAAAAAAAATCCTCTATACTTTCTTCCTCTTCAATGGTCGGACGATCTAAGATCTCTATCGTCACCGGCCTTCAAACTTTTGCTCGTGTAGCGGAGGCTAACCTTGCCAAAGCATCGGCTCAGTTTTTATTCAAACGAGGTATCCTCTTCAACTTCACTTATTTGAAACTCTTCAATGTTACTTTCACGCTTTCTAGGTATTTATCCACTCTATCGTACTTGGCCTCATATACCCCCAAAATTTAATTCACAACTAACCTAGAATCACTATGGACTAGGAGCTGTCCGACGTTCATTGTTGAATAAAGTGAGAGACCTGCTAGGAGGGCTTCATACTCTAACTCATTATTGGAAGCTTTGAACCTAAATCTCAGAGGATATTTAATATTGGTCCCATCTGGGGCCAACACGATTAACCCTGCTCCGCTCCCTACCTCACATGAGGAGCCGTCGACATACAAATTCCATAATGTACTATCTTTTAAAAATTACCCTCTTCTAGGGTCCCATTCTTGAAGTGGTATATCTCTTCCTCGTTCTCAAACACCTTACTTCTGGCTGAATGTAGTTGGGACTCAACTGAGGGAAAACATACTGGCTCGCAAGTGGGAACCTCAATTTCTTTTGTATCAACCTCCTCATATCTGAACTTGATAATAAACTCTACTAAGGTCTGCCCCTATATAGTCGTTCTTGGCTAGTAGATAATATTGAATTCCCCCAGCTCAATCGTCCAACCATTAACCTACCGAATTTCTTAGGTTTATGGATAACCTATCTGAGGGGAGAGTCAGTTAGGATGACCATGTACGACTTCATCTTTCTTAAGCCATGGATTAGATCGTAGTCTAACTTCTCCATTTTGGGATATCTTTGCTCGACCTCTTGTAGGGCCTTACTATTAAAATACATTTTATTTTGTACTCCATCTTCATCTCTGACTATAGTAGCACTTATGGCTGACTCCGACACAGCCAGATATACGTATAACTTCTCTCCTTAGATTGGTCGCGATAATAAGAGTGGGGAGGTGAGGTAGGACTTTAACTCTTGAAAGGCCCTATCGCACTCTTCATTCCACTCAAAAGACTTTCTAAGAATTTTGAAAAAATGAAGGCACTTGTGAGTAGTCCTAGACACAAACCTATTTAATGCTGCCACTCCCCCGGTTAACCTCTACACATCTTTGATTGTCATCAGAGTATTCATTTCTAATAATTTTTTTATCTTCTCAGGGTTTTCTTCAGTTCCCTTTAGGTTCACGATAAAGACTAAAAACTTTCCTGCTCACACGTCGAAGACACACTTGGAAGGGTTAAGTTTCATCCTGAACTCGTCCATAGTATCAAAAGTTTTCTCAAGGTCGTCCATATGAGTGTCGTCCTTGAGACTCTTTGTCAACATATTATCGACATAAACTTCCATCGTCCTCCCTATCTGATCTTTAAACATCTAGTTGACCAACCTTTCGTATGTTTCACTGACATTCTTCAAACCGAAGGGCATGACCATGTAATAATAGGTCCCTTATCAGTTATAAAGGATGTCTTCTTCGCAACGGATGGGTCCATAAGTATTTTATTATAACCTGAGTAGGCATTCATGAAACTCATCAGTTCATGACGAGCAGTAACATCCACTATCTGGTCTATCCTTGGCAAAAGGAAGCTATCTTTAGAACGGTCTTTGTTCAAATATGTAAAATCAACACACATATTCCATTTATCGTTGGCCTTGGGGAGGATAACAACATTGGCCAACCACTTAGGGTAAATGACTTCCCCGATGAAGTCAGCCTTTTCTAACTTCTTTGCCTCTTCTCGGATGATATCATATTTCTCCTAAGGCTAGACTCTTCTTCTATATCTAATCGGCTTTGCATCCTCGGCCACATTGAGCTTATGACAGAGCATCTTCGAATCGATGTCAGGCATATCTTCATGGCTCCAGGAAGAATTGTTTTTCCTCTTCTTCAATAGCTTGATCAACTCTTCTTCGATCTCATCCTTTAGGGATTTGCTGATTTGGACAATTTTTCCATCTCGTCCTCATTGAGGATGATGGATTATACCTCCTCGTCGGCCTCACCTTTCTCTAACTTACTTTCATCTATGATATCCAAGGTATCAATGTTGTATATTATAGTAGCCCTTTTATATGCCTCTCTCTCCTCGGCTGAATTGAAGTAGCATTCACGTGCCTCAACCTGGTCACTTAGAACTTCCCCTACCCTATATGGAGTTGAGAATTTAATCATTTGGTGAATTGTTGAAGGCACGACCTCAAATTACTTTAAGCATACTCTTCCCAAAACTATGTTGTAGGCCGAGTAGAAATTTTAATCGATGACGAAGAAACTAATATTTTTCATGAGGCTCTTAGACCAGCAATTTCCCATTCTAGATTTCATTTCATAAATCCCTAAAGGGTGTAATTTCTTTTTGACGAACCCGATGAGAGGTTAATGATATGAAACTAGCCTCTTCTTACATATACCTAAGCCTTTTTAACACTCCCAAAACATTATGTTGGTTGAACTGCCGCTGTCCACTAAAATCCTCGGAACCTCATATTCATGCAATAGAGTGGTGATAACCAAAGGGTTATCGTGTGGGGCTAGAATCCCTCTAAAATCTAGTCTAGAAAAACCCAAAATCAAACTATCCATATTAATTTTAGTTCTTTTTATCTCTTTCGGCTCTATTGCTACTGAATGCAGTTTCTTGGGTTTTGGAGGGAGAGCCTTGGCCTCTTTTACATGAGCCTTTCTATCGACAAAAACTTTTCCTCCTTCATCTAGTCCTCCATAGACCATCTTAACCCCAAGAGAGATCATATGAAGACAACCTTTAGGATCAGTGATTAGGGGAGGTAAGTATGGGTCTTGTTCATCATCATTGTCTGAGTCATCGTCGTCTCGGCTTGCTGGAGAATCAGGCATGAAATTACCATTCCTCCTCTTTTGGGTGTCATCTCGAATAACCTTGGAACTTACCTTATTAACATACTTTCTCAGCTTTCAGCATTCTCTCAATCTCGTCCTTGAGAGAAAAACACTTTTCAGTCCTATGGCCATGGTCTTGGTGAAATTCACACCACATGTTTTTACTCCTCTTGTGAGGAGGAGCTTTCTGCTTCTTTGCCCACTTCAGAGACTGGTTATTCTTGATCTCATTCAAAATGTTCTCACAACTGATAGTAAAGGGGTGTATTCTACGAACTTGTCATCTACCGACCTCTTATTGCCATCCTTGTTATTCTTGTGGACCTTTCCCCCAGTGCTTGTCCTTTTCTTGTCTTTACCTTTGGCAGCCATTGCTTTCTCCTATTCATGACCTTCCAATGATAGCTAAGAGTTCGGCCATAGACTTTGGAGGATCTTTTGCAATCTTACAAAGTAGCTTTCCTTCTACAAACCCCCCATCATGGTGGTCATGGAAATATTCTCTTTACAATTCTCAACTTCTAATTTCTCCTTGTTGAACCTCTCTATATATTCTTCAAACTTTCATTCTTTCCCTACTTCACATATAACAGGTGGGTCATCTTCTTCTGGGGTCTTACTCCAAAGCAGAAATTGTGTATGAATCTCTATGCGAGCTGTTTGAAATTCTCAATCAAGTTTTTTAGGAGGGATGTAAACCACACATGAGTTTCCCCAGTGAGCATACTAGATAATGCCCTACACCTCATTTCATCTAAAATAACATAGATATCAACAATCGGCTGGTATATCTCTAAATGGTGGACGGGGTTAGTGATCCCACCATACCGGTGTGACTATTGGCGGCTTAAACTTCGTTGGGATTGGATAACTCATGATCTTTTCCAAAAAGGGGGAACCTTCACTGTATCCCCTTTACTAGGGGTATCGACTCTTCAGAATGTCACCTCTCTTGCCTTTCATCCTTTGAATAGAGTCATTCCAGGGCCTCTCGGGCACAGCTATAGCCTCGACTCAAGAAACATTATATCTATCCCTCTCTCTCTCCTAAAGGATCCCCGGCCACTGTTCTCTGTTGGCTATTCACTTCTCGTTGTTCCTCGACTCGGCCTCGCTAAGGCCGATGGTCAGTATTTTTGTCATTTATGTGAGAACTAATAATATTTCTGGATCTGGAAAGTAAATTTCTTGGGTCGTCTGTTATTAGGACAAACCTATCAAAGGTCGACCCCCTACTTAATCGGTCTGAAGTTGATGCCCTTAGCCAACACTCTCGGCTCAGACTGCCCCTACATCCTCAGTTCGGCTGAATTGGTCGTACAGTGCTTCTAGAAATCTGACAAGTCTCCTAACATCCCATGTCATCCTCTTCATCATACTGTTCATCCTCATCATCAGGGCATTCATAACTGGGCCTCCCTAGGCGTAAATGCTAAGGGTCGGCCATGTCCATATGCATTTATTGAGGAGGAAGATCCTTATGTGGGGCTTGTGGTGGTTCCCTGTCCATTGGATCTCGGCCACCTTTTTTGGTGGCCGGATTTATCATATACTCTCTGGTGCCAACAGGTCTAGCCACCATGTTTTGGCTGAAAGCAACAGGAACTGCCTGCATCTGTCGCTAGCTATCTATTAAGGAGCATAGAGTTTTTGAAAACATATCCATTTCTGACTGAGGAGGGTCATGGTTATTATTATGTACACCAAAACTACGAGGATCTGATGCCATTGAAGACTTTAGATGAGCTTAAAGGGAGATGAAAAAGTAGAAGATTAGTTAAAACTCAAACGAGATATCTTTCAATGGTGGTTCAAGCTCAACCTAGGATGAGATTGGACCACCACCATAGAATTCCGTGGAGTTGCTACAAATAATGGGAAGAATATTACTATTTCATTCCCATAGACAATGCTAGATTGATGATACCATAATTGGTACCACCAAGTCAATATTATAATTAAGCTCTAACCAGCACAACAATGGTGTAAGAACAAGTATAAAAATAAAGAAATAGATGAGACAAAGGAGAAGATAACACCAAATATAAGTGGTTCAGCCCGAGCCTATGTCCACTATGTATTGGGAATGGAAATTTTCACTATGATAAGGGAACTTATGGCCTGCAAATACAACAGTCAAGCTTTTCTCTCTCTTCTGGGTATTTTTACAGAGTTTTAACTAGGGTTTACAATGATCAATCATTTATAATAAGGTAGAATATAACTATTTATACGGCTAAGGTGGTGTCATTCGCACCCCAGGAATGCACTAGTCATGCACAATATATAGCGCCCAATGTTGTGATGCCATTTTTCCTTTGTTCATGCAAGTAATGATTAAAATATATTCTCCACATGTGTGGATGATGCTATTATAACGGTTTTGCTCATGTGGGTCTTGCATCCCACGCATACTCTCCTATGCATTCCCCATTCAATGCGTTGTAATAGATGTCAAGAATTCCCTGCTAGGGTTAAAGTGTTGGCCTGGACGAGAATGAGACGACTGTGCCATTACTGGATCACATGTTGATAGTTACCAAGTGTATTATAGGTTGACCAACATTGGTTTGAGAAGAGAGCAAGCTGACCTAGAAGGTCTCAGCCTTTATCATCCAGACGAGTTGGGTCGCTAGGAGAGATGAGATACCTACGGTGTCGGCCTTAGGTCGAGATAAGATGCAGTGGTAGATATTGATTGTGATAGTTGTTCGAGATAACTCATATGAGGATGCTCTATTAGATCGACTTGGGCCGAGACTGGCTGATGCTGAGACGAGGTCAAGTAATAGCATATCACTATTTATATTTTTCTTAAAGTATATGTATTATATAATTGGAAATTGATATGAGACAAATTTACGGTAAGTCACTAATTAAATATTTGAAATGGTCGTGTATTATGGGCGATTATGGAATGGTTAGGAATTTGGTATCGAGAGTTTCCTTATTTGGATTAACCCCTCGGTGCCAGGTTCCATCGACCCTAAAGTAGTTTATTATAATGCAGTGTCACGATAAACTAACAAATAAATTAATAATTTATTTTAGACTCGTAACAAATAAAATAACTGGTTGTTGTCTCACATAATATGGATGGATGCCTTGGACATTCAGAATGTCCATTTGGTACTTAAAATAATGGATTTTAAACCGTTCAAGTTCGTACATGGCGTGGGTGAGGTTTTGGTCCTATTAGATTTGTATTTGGGCGAATTCAATTTATGTTTATATGGGAACATTAGCTAATTTCATGGTTAATTAGGTTGAGGGATCATCAGGACTAACCTAATTCATCCTGGAAAAAAATAAAGGAACGCTAAAGCAAGAGAGAAGAAGCACTCAAGAGGATAGGAGAATTTGGATGAGTTCGAGCTTCGATTCATCCTAAAAATGTATGAAGAGTGTACCTAAATTAAAGATTTAATTTAGGTTTTGTGTTATAATAATATGTAGAAGGATAGGCCCCCAATTTTAAATCTTTTAAAATCCTTTTTACTTCACAAAGTAAATCATTTCCTTTTATTAGATGCGAAAGCGTAAAAGGTGACGGTTCAATTTAAAATCCAAATTTTAATTTCTTCTTTCAAATTAAAATTAAAACACAAGTGAAATAATATGGAATTACACACACACTATTGATTTCACTTAAACGCCATTAATTCAAGTCCTAGAATTTTCCTAAGTCATATTTTGCAATTTTATCAAATTAGGCCAAACCAATTTTAACGATTAAATTAAATGACTTGAATTAATTAAATACACATTACCCAAATTAAACACGTAGAGATTAAATTAAACCAATTTTTATCTTTTTACCTAAGCATGTGTTCTAGGTGATTTTGCAAAAGATAAAATAAGCAATCAAACCACTACGCCGCGATGTACAAGGAAAAACCCAAGACGGGAAACAACCTCGGACGGCGCTAGCCTCAAATCCACTAAGTACGAATACAAGACAGAAAGGCTTACAACACACGACTCGATCCCTCTCAAGCCCCAACGCTTCTTCTTGTAGATACCTCTTCCTAGTGGATAACCACGGAGCTCCACCGCTGTCTCGGAGTCCACCGATTGGACTTTGTATGGTCACCGTCACCCGAACAAGGAGCCTTTCTCCAAGTGGGTAATGCCGCAACAAACAGCTTCTTCTTTCTTTGATGGATGTAGAAGCAAACCCCAAACTTCTCTTTGAATGGAAGAGATAAACCTGGTGCCAAAACTTCAAGAAAGATATATGAATATGGGAACTTAGAGGAAACAAATTTAGGTGTAAACTAGAGGGGTGTATATTTTTCTCTTTAATAAAAACTCACTCAAAACATGATCTTTTTCCCTCTTTGATTTTACTCTCAAAATACTCTCTAGGAGTTAGTAGGATATGAAAAATATGTCTATTCAAAAGTAATTCCCGCACATAGTTATGCTGTGAAAAGTTGGTTAAGAAATAAGTGGGGAAGTGGGTGAAAAACTGCTTAAAATTGTTCCCGTCTGGAGTCTCGTTCGAACGACATTTCATTCGAACGAAATTTCGTTCGAACGAAATCTCGTTCGAACGAGGCTTCTAACGAAGTTCTAGTATGACCTCGTTAGAAACTCGTTGGAAATCTTGTTAGAACGACAATCTCGTTCGAACGACATTTCAAACGAAGTTCCAGTATGCCATAATGGGAAGTCGTTGGAAATCTCGTTCGAACGACATCTGGTTCGAACGACAATCTCATTCGAACGACATATCGAACGAAGTTCCAGAAACATTGGAATATTCGATTTTAGCCCATAAAACTTTATAAACTTATTTTAAAGTTTTAATTAAATATTTCTGAAAATAAAACACTCTTTTAATTAAACCTAACACTCAATTAAACTTATTCCAAGATCCTATATATATAATATTGCATTCATACCTTGGGAGCATGGAACCATAGTTTATGACGTAGAAAGAGGAACACAAATCGGCATATTGATGAAGCTTTATACTCTTTGTCTCTACGTTTTCAACAAACTCTTCATAGTCTTGAGAATATTACAATTAAATACAATCCTATGAATAAATGTTTTTGTCCGAAATTGAGCCAAAACAATATATGGACTCAATTGGAAATTTGTTTCCTTACAAATCTCCCCCTTTGGCTATTCCGGGACAAAAACCAAATAAAAATCCAAAAGGGCTGTCAAGCTCTACTAGACTCAAAACATAACCCACCCCAACTTGACTCAACCCAAGGATCAAACGCTTTGCCATTGAAAGATGCCGCTTTAGAAGAATTCCTGCACACTTAAGCAAACTCATCAAATGCATAGGAAATATCAAAGTATTTAAAGCAATGAAAATAAATACTCCCCCAAAATTAATTCTCCCCTTTATCAAAATGATCAACCCAAGAAGTTAGCTACTCCCCCTACCAAGAAGTTAGCTACTCCCCCTAAGTTAAATCTCCTAAACTTAGATAAGATTATAATAGGCTAAGATACCATTTCTCCCCCCTATCATTCTCCCCCTTTTTGTTCAGGAATAGGCAAAGGATAAAGAACAAATATAAAGGCATGTTGAAGCTTAAAGTGATACCAAAACTAAAGTATAACCATAGAAGGACTAGAAAGCAAGGCAAAGACAAAATAAAATATTATATATATATGTATATATATATATATATATATATATATGTACTAGAAATATATCAATAATGCACACGCACATATATATAGATATAAACACAAACATGACACAAAATACAATAAGTTTACACACTCGTATGGAAAAAATGTGTCATATGGAAACGGAAGTGTTGGGGTGTGAACTAGTAACGATTAAATTTAGACCCAATCACTTAAAACATGTTCACAGAGTTCTCAATTGACTGCAAAATTCAGCACATTTGAATATAACCTCACGTGACAATATAAATTGAACTCAATGAACAAACATACACAATGCATACAAGCCTAGCATATTGATGATTCTACAAACCAATAGAGTCATGACATGAAATACGCAACTAGAATAAATGGACATTGTGCAAACCGTTGATATACCATCCGATCTCCCTCAGTAAGCATTTATATTAATGTTGAATGAATATATCAATCAAACATAGGCCTTGGCAAATTATTTCTCTTTTTAATGCCATATTTTCTGTTTTTAGGCCTTTGGACCACGTATTTCTTTTAGGTCCATTGAAAACAGTGGCTTACAATTGCAAAGGATCACTTAGTCCTTTCGGAGACCTTCCCCGTGCACATTTATATTTATCATGTTTTCATTTTTCACACAAATCTCATGTGCAACGGATTTTGACATGCACTAGTCCTCCTAAGTCACAAATATGTAGATGACAAGATTGGAAGGAGAACACCTCACATAGCTCAAATATACATTTGAAGTTAAAATTTCAAAAGAGCTCGTGCATGTGTGAATAGAGGCATATAAAAATAGAATCCGTTTAAGACAACACAAAATCCAACTACTCCATGTAAGCATGGTAAAGAACATAATAAGGATTGATAATCTACACCAAAAGTTCTAGCCACATGAGAGCGTTAAAGGAGGGATTCAAACACAAGTATATGCCACATAAAGTGTGTCAAACCAAAATACACACAAAATAAAATCTTTTTGAGTTTTTGACATTTATATCCAAAAATAAAAATATATACTCAAAAGACAAACCAAAATCATTTGAATTTTTCTTTAACCTTAAATTATCAAGAGATAAAAACTTTAAATGATAAACAAAAATCATTATTCTAGCATGTGATATGATATAAAGTAAGGACTAGAAATTGATTAAACAAGCATACATTTAGCATGTGAATATAGCATAAAGTACAAAAGCTAAATTATGCAAGCACTAACACATTCATCCTTTAGATTTAGCGAGGGAGGAAGCATGTGAAAGTAAATGAGTATCAAAAACCCTATTTTGCAAGGTAACTAATTCAGATTTCCTAACCCAAATTGATGAAGAATGACTATCTTGGGGTGTAGGAATTTTAAATATATTGGTTGTTTTACGTTTGGATTTTCTAGGAATTCGTTTAAGATCAAAGCAAAATTTCTTAAGATGACCTTTTTGACCACAATGTGTACAAGTAAAAACATGTCAAAAAGATTTACCTACAGAGTGATCTTTAAAAGATCTCCTAGTAGATTCTCCTAAAACGTTGGTTTTGGATTTATGAGAAGATTCATTACAAGTATTGAAGCCTAAACCACACATGTCATTTTTAATTTGGACAGTTCCTAAGATTTTATCTAATTTTTCCGAACGACACTCCAAAAATTAAATTTGACATTACTAGAGTCTTTTAATTTATTTTACAATTCTAAAATGTTAGACTCTAATAATACATTTCGCTCTTCAAAACCAAGAATCTCCTTTTTCAAGGATTCCATTAAACTCCTAAGTCTATCTCTCTCACCTTCTACATATTCAATCTTCTCTTGAAGAGTTCTCTCACATGTCTTAAGGTCTTCCACCAACATGCTATCATCAATGACCTTGCCACGCTCTTTTAAACTAGCTTCTAACTTCAAATTAGATCTTTTCTATTTAATAGATTCTTTATAAAGTTCTTGAAAAGCATTTTGAAGTTCACTCACATTAACCTCTTCTTCATTTTCACTCTCTCTTTCTTCTCCACTCTCACTATCATCAAAAACAAGAGAATCATAAAACAATGACCTTGGAAGTGTCATGTGTTAACGTTTCATCAATCGATGAGTTCTCACTATCACTCACATGAATAGCCATAAAAGCCACAAAATTAGGCTTAGTGGGGTAATCGGGTCCCTCTTCCTTATCACTATCACTAAGGGTCGCATTATATGCAATGGGTCATTTAACCTCTTTCCTTAGTTTAGTGGGGCACTCAGAAGTCCTATGGCTATAACTCTCACAACCAAAACACCTATTAGACTCGTCCCTATTTAAATTTTCATTAATAGGTTTAGGGATCTTCTCGGCTTTAGGGATCTTCTAGGCTTTGTCATGCTTAGAAGTTTCAAATTTCTTAAAATTATTTTTAAATTTATCTTTGTTAAATTTAAGAAATTTTCTAAATTTTCGAGCAAACAAAGCCATGTCTTCCGAGTCACTATCACTCTCGCTCTCTACTACTTGTTTGACCTCTTTCCGGGCTTTTAAAGAAACACCCTTTTCAATTTTCTTTTCGGTTTTAGAGGAAAACATATCTAGTTCATAGGTTTGTAAATCACCTACAAGCTCTTCTAATTTCGTAGAGACTAAAGTTGGTAAAGAGTTTAAAATAGTCACTTTTGGAATAAATCTATCGGGTAGGGACCTTAAAATTTTCTTTACAACACGGTTGTCAGGTATTTTCTCTCCCAAATTAAACGATGAATTGACAATATCGAAAAGTCTAGCATAAAATTCATCAAAAGTTTTATTATCGTTCATTTTGATAGTTTCAAATTGAGTGGTGAGGTTTTGAAGTTTTGAAGATTTAACGACACTAGTTCCTTCATGAGTTAGTTATAAAATATCCCAAGCTTCTTTAGTGGTTTCACACGTCATAATACGTCGGAATTCATCCTGTGTGACAGCGCTAAACAAGGCATTCAAACCACGAGAATTAAAATTATAAAGTTTAAACTCATTCTCAGTCCATCTATCGGCCGATTTGGGAACACGTTCATTTTCAACTAAGTGAGTTGGTGGGGACCACCCGTTAACAACAAACATCCAAACTCTCTGGTCGATAGATTTTAGTGCCGATTTCATTCGCGCTTTCCAATACGCGTAGTTAGAACCATCGAAAATAGGAAATTTAGAAAATGGAGAAAATTCCATTTGAGCCAAAAATATTTAAAGGATCTTGAAGAAGTAATTTATCGTTTTTGGCTATGATACCAATTTGTAGACGGATAGGCCCCCAATTTTAAATCTTTCAAAATACTTTTTATTTCACAAAGTAAATAATTTCCTTTTATTAGATGCGGAAGCGTAAAAGGTGATGGTTCAACTTAAAATCCAAATTTTAATTTCTTCTTACAAATTAAAATTAAAACACAAGTGAAATAAGATGGAATTACACACACAATATTGATTTCACTTAATCGCCATTAATTCAAGTCCTAGAATTTGCCTAAGTCATATTTTACAATTTTATCAAATTAGGCCAAACCAATTTAACGATTAAATTAAATGACTTGAATTAATTAACTACACATTAACCAAATTAAACACGTAGAGATTAAATTAAACCAATTTTTATCTTTTTACCTAAGCATGTGTTCTAGGTGATTTTGCAAAAGATAAAATAAACAATCAATCCACTACTCCGCGATGTACGAGGAAAAACCCAAGACGGGAAACAACCTCGGACGGCCCTAGCCTCAAATCCACTAAGTACGAAATTTACAAATATAAGACATAAAGGATTACAAAACACGACTCGATCCCTCTCAAGACCCGACGCTTCTTCTTGTAGATACCTCTTCCTAGCGAATAACCACGGAGCTCCACCGCTGTCTCGGAGTCCATCGATTGGACTTTGTATGGTCACCGTCACCCGAACAAGGAGCCTTTCTCCAAGTGGGTAATGCCGCAACAAGCAGCTTCTTCTTTCTTTGATGGATGTAGAAGTAAACCCAAAACTTCTCTTTGAACGGAAGAGATGAACCCGGTGCCAAAACTTCAAGCAAGATATATGGATATGGGAACTTGGAAGAAACTAATTTGGGTGTAAACTAGAATGGTGTATATTTTTTCTCTTTGATAAAAACTCACTCAAAACATGATCTTTTTCCCTATTTGATTTTACTCTCAAAACACTCTCTAGGAGTTAGTAGGATATGAAAAATATGTCTATTCAAAAGTAATTCTCACACAAAGTTATGCTGTGAAAAGTTGGTTAAGAAATAAGTGGGGAAGTGGGTGAAAAACTGCTTAAAACTGTTCCCGCCTGGCGTCTCGTTCGCACGACATTTCGTTCGAAGGACATTTCGTTCGAACGAAATCTCGTTCGAACGAGGCTTCTAACGAAGTTCCTGTATGACCTCATTAAAAACTCGTTGGAAATCTGGTTAGAAAGACAATCTCGTTCGAACGAAATTTTGAACGAAGTTCCAGTATGCCATAATGGGAAGTCGTTGGCAATCTCATTCGAACGACATCTGGTTCGAACGACAATCTCGTTCGAACGACATATCAAACGAAGTTCCAGAAACTTTGGAATATTCGATTTTAGCCCAGAAAACTTTATAAACTTATTTTAAAGTTTTAATTAAATCTTTCTGAAAATAAAACACAGTTTTAATTAAACCAAACACCTAATTAAAATTGTTCCTAGCTCCTATATATATATAATATTTCATTCATACCTTGGGAGCATGGAACCATAGTTGATGACGTAGAAACGAGGCATGCAAATCGGCATATTGATGAAGCTTTATACTCTTTGCCGCTACGTTTTCAACAAACTCTACACAGGCTTTAGAATATTACAATTAAATACAATCCAATGAATAAATATTTTTGTCCGGAATTGAGCCAAAACAATACATGGAATCAATTGGAAATTTGTGTCCTTACATAATAATTATATATTTGAATTTGTTAAACTCATGTTTATAAATCTAAATTTGATGAATTTAGTAATTTAATTAATTTAGGAGTTTAACCCTCAATCTCGTGTTAAGATGAATAAGGATATTAGTGTTGAATCCCTTTAATTTGATTAGTTTATCAAATGATTCCAATATCTATAGATTCATGATCATATAACCTCTATTCAACCCTCGAATTAGATTACATATGAATTTATTAGACAATTTAATAACTAGGGTTCATACATTCAAAATTTTAAAACTATCCCCATATTCTTGATAAATTGAAGATAACTCATAGATATATGTTGATGATATAGTTAGATAACTTATATTCGAAGAAGTATGAGATTAGAGGTGTGTAGAGGTTCAAATTTACGATTTTTGAATTCATTAATGGAAGATTTGGAGAGTTTGGGAAGACACATCGTTAATCCCGTTCGAACGAGATTTATATCTCATTTTAACGACATTTATTGATTCGTTCGAACGAGATTTTTAATCCTTTAATATGAGGGTGTGTTTTTCAAAGGATTGTTTTATGTCGTTCGAACGACTGTGTAGATTTCGTTCGAATGATAATAGGTTATTAGTTCAAATGAGTTTGGTTTAATTTGGAGAACCAATTCTTAATTAAAAGAGACTAACTAATATAAGAATTTTGACTTAGCAATTATTAATCCGCGATATATTATGATTGTAATCATTTTTATGTGTGATCATACCATTTATTAGTACCTGTTAGAATCATATACTAGACCAAATTTCTTGTACATGTTAGGATTGTACATATATGGATATTAGTCAAAATATCTGGTACATGTTAGCATTTTACTTATTTGAACATTAGTCTAAATTTCTGGTATATGTCAGGATTGTACTTACATGGATTTCTTTTACATGTCAAGATCGTACTATTATGGATATTAGACTTAATATGGTCTTATTATTACTTAATATTTTACGTGAGATGAATAATTTCGTATGCACATTTTCAAATTTTTAATTATTTTCAATAGAGATGAATAATGATTAAATATTGGGATCAAATGGGATTGGGATTACACGCATGTAATATTTAAAGTTGTTTGGGTTAGGATAGGTTAAAAACGACTAAAATATGGGAGGATTGTGTGTAATTATTTATTATATCCCAAATTAGGTTAAATATTTATTCTTTGTACACTTTTTGTTTATGTTATTGTTAATTATGATTTTTACAACATAGGCCACCACTGCCTCCTCATCCCTGATTATGTATTTTCTCATTTCTTCAGTTATATCTCATTAGGATGTATGTTCTATGTAAGAGAAAGATTTATAATTATTCATTATATATTTTAGTTTGGCTTATCCCGTTAAACTACACTGCACCATCATGAACATTCTCAAGACTTCAAGTGAAGATGTGACCAAACACAATAAAAAATTTGATCATCACTAAATTTATTAGTGAAGGTTTATTAGGTTGTTTATGTGAAATCTTTTTTGTTCAGGGGTATTTTTAACGAGTTTGAAAACTCAAAATATTTTTCAACATTTTTAAAAAAAATTCTCTAAGGAGTTAGAATGACATTTGGATGTCATTGAAATGAGTTCTTATGCCTCGTTGGAACCACTTAGAACTTCATTTGAGTAAGATTAAATGTCGTGTCTTTTAATAGGATCCGAAATCTCATTTGATGTATGTTCCAACGAGAAACGGTACTTCATTCGAATGAGATGTACCTTTTTTTCAAACAAGTACGAGAAAAAATATTTTTTACCTACGTTCAAATACAATCTTTCATGTCTATCTCTTGGATATTTTTCTCCCTATATATAGAGATGAGAACCTACATTTTAATTCAAGTTTTTTAGACATCTTTTAGTGATCAAATATTTTTTTAGTTTAAACCCCTTGGATGATTTGAGATCACTTTACCAAACCATAAAGAAGACAATCCTTTTTCATAACCTTGTGGAGTTAATTCTCCACTGCTGAAGATAGGAATACTGATTCCTGAGGCTTATCAGTGGATACCAAGGTGAGCAAAGCTTGTTATGGGCCGTTGATGGATCTGCATCACTTACTGTGGACAACTTTCAAGGAAGCATTAATGTATCGCTTAGTGGATCTTTAAGTTTTGTAAGTCTATAGATGTGTGTCTATAATACCTAGTTTTAAACAATGTTAAAATATAGGTTTTGCCACCTATTTTATGTTTATGATTTGTGTTTTGTTTTTCATTTATTTTAAATATCTTTCATGTTTAGGTCCACCTAAATTAACAAGATAAAATTTGGACTAAATTGAATTTGGTTTGTGTGTGTGACCTAGTTTATAATTTATACATATAATCAGACAACTCTAGATTTTTTGAATTGGTATAAGATCTTGTTCTAAAAGTTACTTAGATGGATTTTGGTGGTTATAAGAGTAACTTGTGCAATAGGCCACCTATTTTCATGGGTCGAATCATGCCTACTAAAAAGATCGAATGAGATTGACAACCTCATCCGGCTTGCTATTGAAAGGATGGTCTCCTAAATAATGAAAATGTCATTACTATCAAGACAGTAATAAATTGGACTGAGGATGACATTAGGCTGTATAATTTTAACTCTAGAGGATTAAATGCGATTTTTGGTGTTGTGACACTAGCAGAATTTCTTTGTATCAAGATGTGTACCACGTCTAAAGAAGCTTGGGACATCCTCCAAATCACACACAAGAGTATCGATGTTGTGAAATTCTTTAAGCTTAAAAATATCACAACACAATTTGAGACCATATGCATGAACAAAACTGCTTTTAAGCTTCAAAATCTCACCACATAATTTGAGACCATATGCATGAATTAAACTGACACTTTTGATGAGTTGTATGCACATTTGTCTGATATTATGAATTATAGTAATATTTTGGGTGAACAAGTTCCTGAAGTGAGTGAGGTTAAGAAAAATTTAAGGCCTCACCCACCTCTTTTTAGTGCAAAATACATTGTCATAAACTCTTTGGAAATTTTAGATATGAATACGTTAGACAAGCTCATAGGTGATCTTCAAACTTATGAAATAGACATGTTTTCCAAAACCAAAAGGAAAAAAGGAAGGTATAACTTTGAAATTTAAATCAAAAGGATAGTTTTTTCACTCCGATTCTGAAATTAATCTATATGATCTTACCCTATTTGAAAAACATTTCTCAGATTCAATACAAAAATTATTCCAAATTAAAAAAAAGTTTTAAGAAATACAAAAAATTTCAGAGAAGGCATGAATGTTTTTGAGAATGATCAATAGAGAGCTGGAGGTGAGCACCCTATGAAAGTTGAATTGGGGAGATACTATGAATGTAAAGGGAAAGGAAATAAATCCCAGGAGTGTACCATTAGGATTAAGGGGCAGGGTAAAGGAAAATCTGCATAAAATGTCACTCTAAGCGATAGTGATATTGAGTCGGAGTATTCTGAGGATGAATCACAACATGAACCTTATATATGTGTCTTTATATCCAGACATGTTAGTACTTCTTATATATTCAATGCCAGTGAGGAAATTTTTGAAAAAATGTTCACTAAGGTTTTTAACACATTGTTAAAACGTTAAGTAAACTCTGAAAACACAATCTTTGAGAAAACTCCTTTCTTAAAATCTCAAAACACAAGATGTGTATAAAATTGATTTAGTTGGATTTTAGACTTGGTAACCTGATTACCTTAGACTTTAAATAAAAAACCTATACTAGTTCTTTGCATTGAAACCAAACCATGCTAGAAATTAAGAACTAAAACAATAAGTTGACAGGGTGATTTTTAACGTGGTAAAATCTCAATTTGAGGAAACATCAATAGTGACCTCTACGCCACAACCAAAAAAATCCACTATAAACAATGATATAAGAGTTAAAAGTACATAAAAATGCAACACAAGATCCTAGGCTAAAGGACAGAAATATACCTAAATGAGCAAAAACCTCCTCCACGATATTCTGATTCTGGCTTTAATCATCCTAGCAGTTTCTTTGCTTTGACTCAATGCTCATTGCTTTAATGGACTTAGTCAACACAAAAGCTCTCTAAGGAGCCATACTTTTACTAGGTGTTCGTGTGAGACTGTATGTGACTATGAACTGCAGACAAATGCAATGTGTAACTTACTTCTCTTAAAATATTTATACAAACACTCCTACGAATCATAAATTTCTATATGAGATGTAGAGTTTCACTTTTTAAGAAAATCAAGCTTCCTGTTTCACAAAATATTTTAGATCTGAATTAAATCTTTCAAAAAACTGATCTAATATGTTGAACACTTTGTTTGTACACAAAACTAGTTTCACAAACTGTAAAACTTGGTTTTACAAACAAATCTTTTACATCTCAAAATATGGATTGATTTGAAGTCTTTTTTTCAAGAAAAATCAAAATAGAGAATGATTATTTAAAAATATAAAAATAAAGAACTACATCCAAATATGATAAGGTATATACACCTTAGATATACATGAAACTTTATCTCAACGTATTTCTCACAATTTCTAGTAAGAAATGTGAGATCTACAACGATACTAGGGTTGTTAAGAGAGATAAAGTGTGAAGATATTTCTTAAGACTTATAAACTACCAAACCCTCAAGAAAACCTAATGATACTAACACTCAAAGTTCTTCTTCTGCTTTGATTAAACTGTGAAAGTTTTTGGGTTGGTGTTTCAAAGAAAACCTAAGGATTTTTTATGATATTTCTGGTTCTCTCTCTCTCTCTCTCTCTCTCTCTAACCTTTTTATTTTATCTCTCTACTCTCTATTCTCTATATTTTTTTATCTCAAATGGATGAACTCTCAAAATCTCTCAAATTCCTTAGCTATTGATTTTATTTATATTACACGAGGAAAACTCTTGATGATCGATGCAAATGAACGGTTGGGATTAATATGACTGTTTGAATTTAAATCTAATGGTGAAAAATGGACCACACAACCGCTCAATCTTATTGGCTCATTCCAATCTCACATGGGTTTACTGAGATAACATAGAGAACGTTGATTAAAATTGATCCAAGGGTTAGAAATCAATCTCATTTTTGTGAGACATAAGAAAAACAAACATATTCAACCAGAAGACAACAAGTGTAGCAATAACAACCGTTGTTAGATTCGCATTTCAGAGTTCCAATTAATCCAATTTGCTACCCCAAATGTCTTTATCGATTTCATATTCTACCCTAAGAAGTTTATTATGAAAAAATAACTCTATATAAGCCGACAAAATTTTAAAACCTTGATTTTTAAATGTTTAAAAAGGTTCTAAAAATGTTTAAAAAAATTGTAAAAATATTTTAGTACATACACACACACGCACACACACACACTATAATATGCATGAATTGTGTCCTATAGTGTGTTCAAGGCATCAAATTACATCCCTTTATGTCAATGAGGTTGGCTTGGACTGGTTCAGCTGTTGGTGAATCTGTGTAATACCGTGGAGAAGATGCTATAAAACAATATATCGTATTTTGTCTTCATATCCAAACACGTTGGAACTCCTATATGGTACAAACTCATGTAAGTCAACCATATAGTTTGTTCTCAATCCCCCCATCTAAATATTGGAGCCAAAATTCCCTTGAGTAACCTGTACTCATGGGTAAAAAGATAAAAACCCTAGATTTCCTATACAAAAGATCGAATCTACCCATTCCCATCCTAGAACCAAAAATAAGAGAGAAAAAAAGTACATTACTCAACTATTATATAGACCATTACCCTAAATACGCAAATATGTACAAATGATCTACAAAGTGAATTCCTAAATAAAATACTTAATGGGCATATAATTAAATCAAGATAACATAAGATATGAAACATGAGGCCATTAACTCAAGTTATTATCCCCCAATTTTCCTCAAATAGACAACGGGGTAAAATATATATAAATACAAGGATATATAATGAATTATTCTACACAAATGATGTCATAAAAAGGGAAGAATCAAGGTTATCATATATTAAACAGATTAAGGAGGTGTCTTTTGTCATTTTTCAAACGTCCGTACCCTAAATCCTCATAAACCAATCATTATCATGAAAATACCAAGTTTATGACAATTAGGCAGAATATATTAAGTAAACACAATAATCCATATGGCTTTCCTAAGTGTTATAATCTAATATTATCCAAAGATTTTGTAAATAAGTCACCCTATTGTTCCTCAGTGTTAATGTATTCGATATCAAGTTCTTTAGATTCAACAAGTTCACGAATAAAGTGATGTCTAATCTGAACGTTGCTTACTTCGTGAGTGATGTACTTGATTGTTAAGTATATTAATGGCACTCTTTATCACAATACATAGTCAATTTATCTTCAATGATACCATAATCACTAAGCATTGTCTTGACCCATAAAAGTTGGGAACAATAACTACCTGCAGTTATATATTCGAATTCGACAGTTGAAAGGGATATACAATTCTATTTTTTACTACTCCATCCTACTAGATTGTTTCCTACATAGTAACATGATCCAGATGTGCTCTTACTATCCCCTAATCATCCTACCTATTCGCCATCAATGTATCCAACTATAGCGCTATTAGTGTCTTTTGTGTACCATATGACAAAATTTAATGTGCCTTTAATGTATTTAATTATTCATTTTACACACAACATATGACTTTCTTTAGGTATGCATTGATATCATGAACAAACACATACAACAAATAAAATATCTAGCGTAGATGCAGTGAGGTATAATAAACTCCTTATCATGCTTCTATATAAAGTCGACTCAGTGTCTTTCCCATTTTCTTCTTTACATATTTTCATGGGCATGATCATGGGTGTAGGTGTAGTTTTAGAATTATCAAGCCCAAACTTTTTAACAAGATCACTAGCATATTTAGTTTGAGTTATGGATAGACCATCACTAAGCAGTTTCACTTCCAAATCTAAGAAGTACTATAATTCCCCCATCAAAGACATTTAGAATTTAGCATGCATTATATCAGAAAAATCCTTTACTTGATGAATGGAGGTGGAATCGAATATGATATAGACTACATAAACTTATGCAATTAAGACATGGTGTTTTATCTTCCTAACAAACAATTTTTGGTCGTTGACACCTCGTTCGAACCCTTTATTGACTAAAAAGGTTGAGAGATGCTTATACCAGGCTCTAGGAGATTTCTTTAAGCCATACAAAGCCTTACTAAATCTATAGACATGGTTAGGGTGAGAGGGATATACAAAGCCCCTATGTATACTTCCTTTATCAAAATAGCATTCAAAAATGCAAACTTGACGTCCACTTGAAAAAGCTTGAATTGCAAATGACAAGATATAGTAAGGAGGAGACGAACATACTCGAGTCGAGTGACAGAGGCAAAAGTCTCATCAAAGTCTATTCCCTCTATTTGAGAATATCCTTGTGCTACCAACCTATCCTTATTTCTAATTACAACCCCATGCTCGTCAGTTTTATTTTTTAAAATCTAACGGGTGTTTATAACCTTCTTGTCTTCAAGCCGTGGGACGAGATGCCAAACATCATGACTTTGAAACTGGATAATCTTTTCTTTCATAGCATTAATCCAAAATGAGTCACATATTGCATAGTTTAAATTTTTTTTGTTATACTAAAGAAATAACAAATGCAAATATAGACACTTTTTGATGTCATGATGTCATGATCTCATTCGCAGTGGCTTAAATGGGTTACCAACAAACCTTTTAAGAGGGTGGTCTTAAGAAACCTAGGTCTTTACCACAAGTCTCTCAGGTGGTAGTGAACCATCTATCTCAGGAGAGTCAGGAGTAAAAACTATTTTAGACTCATCCAGGACAACTGTTTGACTGTCATTACTCTCTGCGCTAGTGTCATTTAATTTTACATCAATAGACTCCATAAGTACCATGGTACGAAGATTATAAACACTATAAACCCTACTTGTTTGGGAATAACCCAAAACAATGTCTTTATCACCCCAGTTATCAAATTTTGAAAGGTTTTCTCTATTTTTGGAGACATAGTAAAAACTCTCGAAAGTTGTAAAGTATTTCAAGTTAGGCTTTTTATTGTACCATAGTTCACATGCATTCTCTTTGGTATTTTTCCTGAGGTATACACGGTTAATAATGTGACATGCAGTCTGTACGATCTCAACCCAAAAGTATTTTGGCATACTTATTGCGTGTAACATCACCCTAGCCATCTCCTGTATGGTCATATTTTTACGTTCGACGGTGACATTCTGTTGAGGTATCTTATGTGCACTAAACTCGTGTTTATATCCATTTCCTACACAGTATTCTTTGACACTAGAATCTTTGAACTCTTCACCTCTATCACTTTTTATGAGACATACTTGGGTATCCTTCTTCTTCTCGATTTATAAAAGAATTTTAAGAACTCAGGGAAGGTGTAAGATTTATTTTTCATAAAAGCGACCCAAATAAATCATGTGAAATCATCCACAATATTGAGAATATAACTATTACAACATAAGTTCACAGTTCTGGAGGAACCCATAAGGTCCATATGGATTCGTTCAAGAGGTTTTGAGGTAAAAATATCAATAACTTTCTTATGAGCGGATTTACTTGTCTTCCCCTATTGGTAAGGACCACAAATAGAGTTGATAGTGTTTTTTATTTTGGACAGGTATCTAACTATTTCTTGGGAGCTTATCCTATGAACGTTATAAAAATTTGTGTGTCCCCATATATTGTGCCATAAATCAGAATCATCTAATCTGGCAACCTTGTAAGATTTAGTCTTTGGAGTTATTGTGTAGAAGTTATCCGCAGTTTTATTTCCTGAAATGATACAATTACCCTTTTCACTTAATTTTGTAATTAGTTTTTGAAAAGGTAACGAAATGATTGGAATCACAAAATTGAGATATGCTTAGTAGATTAGCCTTGAGAAATTTAACTAAGAGGACATCATCTAAAGTAGGGAGCCCTTCTTCACATGGTGTTCCCTTACCTATGACGTGAGATGAAATGTCATCTCCAAATAGGACACTACCTCCAAGGAAGTCTATCTTGTTCTTCAATTTTGTTTCGACCCCGATTATATATTTAGAATACCCCAAATCCATGTACCAATAAGTTGAGATGCGTCGGGCCTTAAAAGAAGTTATCACCATATTGCATGTTGGGGTAACATGACATCTTTTGTAATCCAAATAGGACTGGTTTTAAAAAAATTCTTGGCCTTTGATTTAAAAAAGGTTGGACGGGCCTTTTTAAATGGTTTTTTCTTAGTTTTAGGTCATCACTTTTTCTTATAGTTAGAGTTATGTGTGGTATTCTTTGGGAGAATAAACACATTCCTACTATTTGTCGAATAGTTAAAGTTTTAACAGGTAGGTGTACACAATATTTTTGTAAAACCCTCAGTAATGGGGTGCCAATAGACATCGCAATACGAGCAATACTGATGCAAAGTAGGCTTGAATCTATCACTTAAATCCTTAAATATAGGTTTGGTCTTATATAACACACTGGTCCAGTTACGACAAGTCTTAGTGTTTTGTCCTAAGTCTCTTATAGGCAAACAAATATACTTATCTTTTCCATTAGGTTTTGGCTATTGACTACACTTAGTGTACATTTCTTTAGAGACATTAATAGGAAAACTTTCTTTCTGAGGTTTTTCAACACTCTGGCCTTCTCTTACAAAAATAACATTTTCAGGGGAGACAGTTGTTTTGCTGGTAAAAACTCTTTCTCCAAAACCTAGACCAGATTTTTCTTTGGAATCCACTTTACATCCAATAATAATTTCTTCATAGGTTTTAGCTTGTGTTTCAAAATGCAAACATTTTTTAAAAACATTTAAAACTTTTCGTTTGGATTCTTCCAATTCAATTAAAGAATCCTTATACCTTTCCTTTATAATAACATTTTTCTCAGATAGGTCTTTCAATTTTAAAGAAAACTCTTTTGTATCTGTCTCATGAGCGATGCATTATGCAGTGTCATCTTATGTGTTTTTCCTAATAGTTTTACTAAGTTTTTCAACACGTTCAGTTAATCTAACCATCATATCTAGTTTGACACTATTTTTAAGAGATTTGATGTACAACTCTTGAATATCAGGTAGGTCATTATCGGACTCGCTAAGTGAATTGTGTGTAGTGTCCCCTATCGATTCATTTTGTGCAGTGGAACTCACACACCCGTTCAATTTGTCAATAATGTTTTCACTTTGACTCACCCGTAAGATAGGATTATCTACGTTATTTTCAACATGAGTGGTCATTAGCATATAAAAATGCATTTTCATTAGAATATATTATCGTGGCATAAAGGGACATGCATGATTAATCAATGTTGGTTAACTCAATTTCATCTTCATCAGTACAACTTGAGTTGTCCCAAGGTGTGCATATATTATCCCTAGATGTTGTTGTTCAGATTAAGTCTACACTTAGAAGCATAATGTCCCATTTTCCTATAATGATGACATTTGATGTGATGATTATCATTCTTAATCCTAGTGTTATCATTGTTCAGTTTGTCATCATTTCTATCATGAGGTCTGTGATTTTAATGATTTTGATAACTATGTTTGCTTTGTTTAGAAGACACAGAGTTTCTAAACTTAATGATTTCCTTAAATTGTTTACTCAAAAGATAAATCTAATTATTCAAATTATCCAAATCATAATCCTTACTAAGGTCAAGATTAAGGTTCATTGGGGACAACCACTTTGGATGAAAACACAACATTAGATCTAGAGGATCTTTTATTTGGACAGTCATTTCCTTTTTATATTCTAACTCCATCTCTACAGTTCTTAATATACTACTTAGTAATTTTGGAGTCAGGTTTGGTTCATCCATATCTTCTATGCCATAGTGTTTATTGTCAAATTTAACAGCCAATGATCATAGGATTTTAAGTATGATTCCTTTATGTCATAGGTTATTCCATTATCATGCAACTTTGTGACAATATCATTTAATTTTATATAAAAATCATCAAATGACTCATTTTCATCCATAATAAGAGTATTTTATTAATGGACTAACATCTGAGTTTTTCCAGCCTTAATACGTTCATCACCTTTGTAGGCGATGACGAGTATGTCCCATGCTTCTTTGGAAGTAAAGAAACAAGATATACGTTTAAATTCATGCTAGACATAAAAATTCAGTTCTTTCCCTTATTATCGTCAAGTGACATCCTTTTCTCTTCTTTGGTAAACTCACTGAGATTTTTCTTAGCTCTCTCAATACTGGATTCAGACAAAGGCATAGTTAGGTGTTAGTATCCATTTTCAATCATGTCGCACACGTCATTACACAAAGTTCCTTGGAATAATGCAATAATCCTTACTTTCCAATGAGGAAAATTATTTCCATTAAAGAGGGGTGGACGGGACAGGTTGCCTAGCTTCTCAAATATCTCATCCACTTTCTAGAAAAAGATTTCAGAAAGCAGTTTCTAGAGTTTCAGGATCAAAAATATTTTGATAAACCCTCTCTAATGCCACTTGAAAAAATGTTCACTAAGGTTTTTAACACAAAGCTAAAAGATTAAGTAAACTCCGAAAACAAACTCTTTGTGGAATTTTTTGAAAATTTTAAAAAATAAGATGTGTATAAAGTTGATTTAGTTGGATGTTAGACTTAGTATCCTGATTACCTTAGGTTTAAAGAAAACTAGTTCTTTGCATTGAAACCAAAGCATGAAAGAAATAAAGAACTAAAATAGTAAGTCGACATGGTGATTTTTAACGTGGTAAAACCTCAATTTGAGGAAACATATATTGTGTCCTCAATGCCATGACCAAAACAATACACTATAAATAATGATACAAGAGTTACAAGAACATAAAAATGCAACAAAAGATCCTAGAATAAAGAACAAAAATATACCTAAATGAGCGAAAGACTCCTCCATGGTATTATGATTCTGACCTTGATCTTCCTGGGAGTTTATTTATCTTTTACTCCTTGCTCATTACTTTGATGGACTTAGTTAACACAAAATATCTCAAAAGAACCACACTTTTACTAGGTGTTCATGTCAGAGTGCATGTGACTATGAAGTGAAGACAAATGCAATATGAAATTCACTTGTCTCGAAATATTTATACAGATGGTCCTACGGATCATAAATTTCTATATGAGATGTCGAGTTTCACTTCTCAAGAAAATCAGACCTCCTGTTCACAAAATATTTCAAATCTGAAGTAAATATTTCAAAAAACATATATAATGTTTTGAACACTTTATGTATACACAGAACTAGTTTCACAAAATGTAAAAATTAGTTTTAGAAAGAAATCTTTCAGATCTCAAATTATGGACTGATTTGAAGTTTCTTTTTCAAGAAAAATGAAAACACAAAATGTATCTTTAAAAATTTGCAAATACAGAAACAAATCTGAACAAGAGAAGGTATATAAACCCTAGATATACGTGAAACTGTATCTCAACATATTTCTTACAATTTCTAGTAAGAGATGTGAGATCTACAATCAGATTAGGGTTCTTAAGAGAGACGACGTGTGAAGAGTTTTCATGAGACTTATAAACTACCAAACCCTCAAGAAAACCTAATGATAGTAACACTCAAAAATTGTATTCTGATTTGATTAAACTACGAAAGTGTTTGGGACCTAAGGATTTTATATCTATTTTCTCTCCGTACTCTCTCTTATCTCTCTTTTTCTCTCTCAAATGGACAAACTCTCAAAAGTTTTAAATTGCCTCGCCTATGAATTCTATTTATACTAGACGAGGTAGATTCTGGATGATCAAAGAAAATGAATGGTTGGGATTAATATGAATATTTGAATTTGAATATAACATTGATAAATGGACTGCACAACTGCTCAATCTTATTGGCTCATTCTAACCTCACATGGATTGACTGAGATAACATGTAGAATGTTGATTAAAATCGATCCAAGGGTTAACAATCAATCTCAATTATGTAACACATAAGAAACACAAACATATCCAACCAGAATCCACACCTGTAGTAATAACAACCCATGTTAGAAGCACGTTTTACAGTTCTAATTAATCCAATTCACCACTCTAAATTTCTCTGCCGGTTTTATATTCTACCCTGGGAAGTTTACTAGGAAAATAATAACTCTATTTAATCCCACAACATTTTAAAACCTTGATTTTAAATATTAAAAAAATCATTTTAAATGCTTAAAAATGTTCTAAAATGTTTAAATAATTCCTAAAAATATTTTAAACATATACACACACCCACACTATAATATGCCTGAATTGGATCCTATAGTATGTTCATTGTATCAGATTACTTCCCTCGATGGCAATGAAGTTGTCTTAGGTTGTTTCAATTGTTGGTGGAGCTTTGCAACACAATGGAGAAGATGATAAAAAATAATCTATCATATTTTGTCTTCATATCCAAACTAGTTTGAACTCCTATATGGTACAGACTCAAGTAACTCAACCAAATAGTGCATTTTTAATTTTTAAACATGATAGCCTCAAGAATATGTCAAACCATTCTAGAGATAGTGAAGGTGATAAAAGAATTTGAGTGAGGGAGAAAGTGTCGTTCAATATGCCAATACTGAGCTTTGCATATAGTCTTAGAAACTAAAAAATCAAAACAAAAATTTGAATCTTAAGGTGTTATATTTAGAAAAGGAATTTCAAGTTTCAAGATAGTGTGAGGCCTTAATGAGTCAACTCGATAAGTTGAAAGTTTTTTTGTGTGAGAAACTTATGGTAATAGGTAGGGAAAATACCGTTTTGACCAACAAAGTGGATAGTCTTACGAGAGATCTTCAAGTATCATTAGAGACTTGTGAAAAACTTGAAGCTCGTGTTTTCCAACTCGATAAAGATCTCAAATGTGCTCAGGATGTCAAGACCACTTTAAAGGACATATATAAGAAGGCTAGAAAGATGTTCATCATTACCGCATTAGGTTTTATTAAAAGGCAACTGAGAGTTTACGATGCTGAATCCACTTCCAATGCTGCACCCAAACTGGTTTCCAAGTATGTGGTGGATCCTTATGGGTATCTACCTAACCTAATAAGGAGAACTCATCCAAGACGTGCCCAAACCAATCTATGTTTATTATCATTGTAAGCAAAGAGGCCACCTTAGGGAGTTTATCTTTAAGCTATGAAGAGTTTCCCACACACATGATCCCACACATCACCATAGAGACTTTTCTAGTCTTGTAGAGCAAATGGAGTTTTTAGTCAAGTCTTCTTAATATTTGATGGAGTAATTTCAAAGGATACCTACTCCTTTTAAGAATACATCTCGAGCTAATGATTGCGGTGGAGACTTGTATCTAATATATGGTGCTTATCATATTTCTATCTTTTATCCACATTACTATATTATACTTTAATGTTTGTGTTTTTGAAAAATTCAAAAAGATTTTCTTATTAAAAAAGTTTTAAAAAATTTCAAAAATATTTTTTTTATAAAAATTTCTAAAATTCAAAAAGATTTTTGTATTTTGTTTTACACCATATATGGATACTCATTTAAGTTGTTCAAATCACAATAACATTCCATCCATTCATGTTACTCATGGTGTTATGAGACTTGGCTTCGTTTATTTTGTGTTCTTAATAATGCATGTTTATCATTTCATTGTTCTTCGATGATTACTTTCTTTATAGTAGACTCTTTACATCACATTGGTTGCATACATGCACAAATATTTTGAACGATATACTTACTTGTCATATGTCTAAGAAGGTGTTCTCATTTCAATCATGATTAATAATGAACCAAATATACTAAGGACTTATTGTGACTCTATGAATCATTGACCGAATTTTATTTACCAAAAAAATTGATTATTATTTAAGCAATGCAAAAGGGGATACAAAAGAAGAAATATTCTTTGCGTTAAAGGCCACCATTGACAAAAGCCTAAAAGGTGATTTCGTCATATAAAAAACAGAAGTTCTAAGGCTAATTTTTTTATTTCATTAATGTTTCATTTGAGCAATATGATTCCTTAAAAAAATTTAAGTGTTTATTCTTAAAATGTGAGATTATGAGGATGTTGTAAGTTGAATATCAATGGGTTTGCACAATAAAATTCTTTCAAAAACATTAAATAGTTGGACGTTATTGATTTGAGAAACATTAAAATTCATGGTAATTCGAATAAGTTGAGTCAATTTCATGTCGTTCAATAATTCTACACATAAAGTTGAATAAAGTTCTTTCTTTAGGAGTATCTCGTTGACCTCATGAACCTTTGCTTCATATGCCTATGTTGGAATTTTCGTGCTTTAAGTTCCCACAATTGCATTCTATTTTCACTATTCAGATATTTTTGTACCACTCTATGGTGTGGCTATTTGTATTTGTACTTATATGTATATTAATATACATAAAAATTTACAAAAAATCAAAAAAGTGTGTTGCTTCATTGAGGTTTCATCGTATACGCTTAATTATTTATTCTGTGTGATGATATTTCAAATTTGTATTCTCGTGATGCTAACATTTCATGATTAGTTTTTAACTCTTTTTCGATTACGAAAAAAAGGGGGAGAACATATTGAGGGGAAGTTTTTATGTCTTCTTTAAACTTCACGGATCATGGTATTTCTTTTGCTTCATGTGTGTAGGTCTTTTCCGCCTTGATCATTTCATGGACTATACGTTGAACATTTTCAATTGAAGATAATGTCACAAGTGAGTTTTCTCTTTTGGGTTTGGGAAGGCATTAGTTGCACTTGTCTTAGGGATTATTTGTTTTCGTCCTGTGTTTTGTATCAGAATAGCCTTATAGGGAGATTTGTAAGAGAAAGATTTATAATTTCTCATCATTATTTTAGTTTGGCTTATACCATTACACCCCACTACAACATCATGAACATTCTCAAGACTTCAAGTGAAGACGAGTTAGTGGCCAAATGCACGAATCGAAGATTGACCATCAATACATTTATTGGAAAAGGTTTATGAGGTTGTTTTTGTGAAATCTTTTTATTTAGGGATATTTTTAATGAGTTTGAAAACTTAAAATATTTTTCCAAATTATTTTTAAATATTTTTTAAAAATTTGTATAAGTCGTTAGAACAACATTTGGATGTCGTTTGAACAAGTTGCTATGACTCGTTAAATTGACTTCGAACTTCATTCAAATGAGATTAATTGTTGTGTCCTTTGGAAAGCTCTAAAATCTCATTGGATTAATCTTTTGATGCATGTTCGAACGAGAAAGGGTACTTTGTTCGAACGAGATATACCTTCATTCAAACGAGTACGCAAAAAATATTTTTTGCCTGATTTTAAATGCAATATCTCACGTCAATCTCTTGGAGGTTTTTCTCCCTATATATAGAGATCAAAATCCAATCATTTTACACATGTTTTAGTGATCAAACTTTTTTTTCAATCCAAACCCCTTAGATGATTTTATATCTCTTTACCAAATTATGAAGAACACATTCCCCTTTTATAACCTTGTGCAGTTAATTATACACTAATGAAGATAAGAAGACTAATTTCTGAGACTGATAGTGGAGGTTGATGTGGGGCATTTCTATATCTACATCGCTTGTTATGGACAACTTGGAATGAAGACATTACTACATCACTTAGTTGATATCTATGTTTTATAAGTCTGTAGATGTCTATCTGTAATACCTTGTTGTAAACAATGCTAAAATATATGTTTTGCTTAAAAATGATTTTTCCTGATCTCCTATCTTATGTTTGTGATTTATGCCGTATTTTTCATTTAGTTTAGATATATTGCATGTTTAGTTTCACCTAATTTAACAAGATGATATTTCGACCAAATAGAATTTGGTTTGTGTGTGCGTGACATAGTTTAAGATTTATACATATAATCAGACCATTCTACATTTTTCAATCTAACCTGCATGCTCAGTCTATTATTTACCTTTACATTCATTCATGTCAGACTTATGTTGGTTCTTACTTTATTAGGGTGTTTCGCCATGTTGAGGAAAAAGTATTGTTAGTATTGGATTTTATTAGTGTTATGGTTATCATATAAGAGGTTGTATAAATCTTTATCATGGTTGTGTGCAACTATTAAATTTATACGTTAGTTTTTTCAAGTTATGCTTAGAATGATATCCAATTTGATTGACTCATGTGATTATTTATCTTAAACCTAATCGATCTAGTTTAGATATTATGAGTTGTCACAGACACGAACTATGGGGAACCAATTTAATGGTTCAAAAACTTTTCTGATAGTTCAACAGAAGATTGTGATCAGTACATCCCAATAATGTATTAAATGGGACAACTTGTGTAATTTGATTTTAAGAGTTATCTCGATTGAACTCATGCAATTTCACACCATTTGTAAAGAGTGCATATATTCTTAATAACAAGAATTAGGAGGATTAAAATGCTTTTGTAGTTATCACTTTGATTGTTGTGGGTGCGATTCAATTTGAAATTAAAATAAAAGATCCCCACATATTGAGTGACAATTATATGGGTAGGTCTAGAGATCATAATTTGGAGGAATACGCATTCAAGGGATAACGTGGATTGTGATACCCCTTTAATAGACTTATATGTTTTGTTTTCACCAAGGAATACCTGACCAATGGATTATTTTATAATCATGGTGGAGTAGCAAATCTGAGAGTAATTTTTATTTATTAGATGTGAGTTAAAATTGTTTAACAGCAAATTGATTTGACAAGTGGATATCAGACAATTAATGAGTGGGATCATATTATATACCATAATCGACTTTGTAAATAAGACCTAATTATACTCGAGTGATTTTTTAGATAATTAAATTTGAGTGATATCATAATTATTTAGTGTAATTAAATATGATTAAATAAAGAAAGAAAATAAATACAGTAATTATAATTGGTGAGGCCCATGCCAACCTTTTGTACTTGTATATATAGCTATGAGAATTGGTTTTAATCATTATCTACTGGTCATTGATGTTTGAAATGGCGAGAGAAGACTATTCATATTTTTTTAAGAGGCCTTAAGAGAGACCGTCATATCTCACTCATAAGGATGGGTTTTCATTTCAAAAGGTGCCCATACACCTACCTAGCTTTGGGGAGGATCATATAATAGAAGATATAACATTTACAGAAGATTAAGCGAGGTTTTTGGAGATGATGGATGGGAGGCAATATCATCATCATCATCATCAAATAATTTATCCTCGAACGAATCAAAATAAGATTATATATGGTATGAATTCTCGATTCCTTGGGTCTCATCTTTAAACCTAGTTCTCATTTTCTTATCAATGCATGATTAATCAAAGATATTTAGGGATGTAATTTTTTTGCATTTAAATGCCAATCCCAACTTGTTTCTCCCAATAGTCCTACCACTGCTGCTTAATACTGAATTGAATAAATTGAATAAAAATAACCTTGAGAGAAAGGAACCTTCTAAGTTAAACCAAATATATCTTTGGTACTTACACTTAGGTCATATCAATCATAAAATAATTCAAAAGATGAATTCAAATGGATAATTAAGTTCATTAGAAGTGAAGGAACCTTAAGTCTATGAATCTCTCTTAGAGGGTAAGATGACCAAAAGGCCATTTACGACCAAAGCTATAGAGACAAAGATGTATTGGAAATGATTTATTCTGATTTATATGGACCTATGACTATCAAAACATGCAGTGGTTATGAGTACTTCCCCATTTTTATTGATGACTACTCGAGGCTTGGGTATTTTTATCTTATGCATCAGAAGTCTGAAGCCTTTTATCAGTTTAAATTATTTAAGGATGAGGTGGAGTGTAAGCATGTAAAACTAATAAAAACTCTATAATATGATCGTGGATGAGAGTACCTCTTGGGAGAGTTTAGGTATAACTTATTATATATTGCGATTACATCCCAATTATTTACTTCGGGCACTCCACAACAAAATGGTGTAGTAGAAAAAAGGAAGGGTACTCTTCTGGAAATGGTTAGATCCATGATGAGTTATTCAGATTTGTTGGATTCTTTTTGGTCTTTTGAAATAGAGACGACTATTATTTACTTAATTTGGTTCCCTTTAAATTCTTCTCAATAATTCCCACGAAACTGTGGATTGGGTGGAAACCTAGTCTAGGATATGTTTGAATTTGGGGTTGCTCAGAACACGTGCTGAGGAAGGGGTCACGTGAGTTGAAATCGAGAACATAAGTATGCCTTTTTCTAAATTTACTGAAAGGAACTAAATGTGGTTTATTTTATAATCCTAAGGACAAGAGGTATTGGTTTAAGAACAAGATTTTATAATTACTCATAACTTAGGATTTTTGTATTCTGACATATCCCTTTACAATCTGGAGTTTTAAACTGAGGATGTCATCTACATTTTCCTATGTGATCATTTGAAGACATGTTAGTGACCAAGAAGCATTTATAGATTTCAAACCGTTATATATGTCACCGAGACTTTTTAGAGGTTAATTTATTAGTGAAATTATATTCTATGAACTTTACCTTTTAAATTGAGGTTTTTTATTAAAACAAATTCTGAAAATATTTTCTTTATTTTTAATCTCGTTCAAATGATAGATTGATCTAATTACAATGAAAGTCCCTTTTCATCAAACGAGTATCCTCTGTATGATAGACCCAAGGTCGTTGGAAGGTCATTAGAAGGTTGATCAAACAAGAATGGGTTATCGTTCGAACGAGAATTGATCTCGTTAGAATGAAATTGGTGTTTTCGTTCGAACGAGATTCTATTTTCGTTCAAACGAAGATGCAGCTTTAAAATTCGTGTTTTTCTATAAAAACTTGTTTTGATGAGTATTTCTTAAGACTTTTGGTGATAATGAATTCATAAAATCTTAACCAAAGGTTCTCATCTTTGTGTTTTAGAAAAATAATTTTCTTTACCAATCATTCATCCCATATATGATTTTTTGAGTTTGTTCAAACCCAAGTTCCATACTTGCTACATATAAACCTCGTATATTTATACTCTACTATTGATTTTTGGAGCTGAGGCTCTACGACTGTATAAGAAAGGATCTTCCATCCTGACGCTTATCGGTACATATCGAGGGAAGATCGCTTCCTATGGACAGTGAAAGATTTTTCCATATTTGTTGATAAGTTAAAGATTGTGCATTATACTTAGTTGATATCTAATTAGTCTGTAAGTCATTGAGTCTATTAATTTATTAACAATGCTCGAATCTATGTTTTTCCCGAAAAGGATTTTTCTCAATCTTCTTTGCATGGTTATTTGGTTTGATTGTGTGATTTGGTTATTTAATTTGGTCTTGAATTTGCATGCACATTTAATTATTAATCAAGATAATATTTGGTTAAAATTAGACCTTTGTGTGCGTAACATAATAAATGGACTGTCCATACAAACCCTTTTTCCGAAATTGGTATCAGAGCAGATTACACTATGTTTTTGTGTGATCTTTTAAATTTAGGTGTCTATGGATAATTTGTATAATAGGATAACTATTTTCTATGGGCCTAATTATTCTTATTGTAAACCTCAAATGAGGTCGAATTTTAGAGTTATTGACGAGCGTGTTAGGCTTGTTTGTGAAAGTGGGTGGACACCACCCACTGTGACCAATGGTAATGGAATAGGTTCTAAACCTTTGACCTTTGGGACCGAGGATGAACTAAAATTAAGTAATTTTAACTCATGCGATTTAAGTGCTATTTTTGGATCTATCACCCCTGACGAGTTCCACCTCATCATGACATGCACCACATCTAAGGAAGCATGGGATACCCTCCAACTCACTCATAAGGTTACCAAGGTTGTGAAAGCTTTTAAGCTAAAAAATCTTACCACACAATTTGAGACCATTACTATGCTAGAGTCCAAGTCATTTGATGAATTTTATGCTCGTTTATCTTATATAGTCAACTATAGTTTTAATTTAAGTGAGAGAATTCTTGAGACGAGAGTCGTGAAAATATTTTGAGATCACTTCTAGACCTTTTTATCCGTAAGGTCATGGTCCTGAAATCATTGGGAATTTTAGATACTCTTAGGTTAGAAGAACTCGTAATAGACCTTCAAACTTATGAGATCGACATGTTTCCCAAAATTGTTAAACCAAAGGAAAAGGTAATTGCTTTAAAAGTTGGATAAAAAAAAGAAAGAGGAGTTCTTTTCTAACTCGGAGTATTATTTTGATCTCAATGATCTTGCCCTTTTTTTAGAAAAAATTTATCAACCTAAGAAAAGAAAATACTTCCAAAGAAAACAAAAGTTTTGAAAAAGATAAAAGGTCTAAATCTGGTAATAAAATTTTTAAAAAAGCGAGACGAGAGTACCTGGAGAAATATGAGGAAATATGTTATGAGTGCGAGGGTAAGGGTCACAAAGCTCATGAGTGTGTTACTAGGTTAAAGAGAGATAAGGAAAAGGAAAACATGACTTTAATGCCACACTTAGTGATAGCGAAGTCGAGTTAGTGGATTCTGAGGTTGAATTACCTTATGGAGGTAACTTTATGGTGTTCCTGCTCAGTCACGTTGGCACATTGAGTACTTCTCACATCGATGAGGACATTTACAAATAAAATGACCTCAACGATGAGTCTAGTGATTCTAAAAAGAGTGAGGGGGGAGATGCTTTCAGTGATGGAGAAAATAACATTTAATGTTCTAACGCCGAGTCTTTTAAAACGAAAATAAAAGTAAAAGTTTGGCTCTTAGGCTTTAGGTTTAGAGAAGGAGTTGATAGAGTCGAGAGAGAGTGAGTCCTAGGTGAGTCTTTGGGATAGAGATTGGTTTTAATAAAGAGGAAAATGTTGACTTGACCAAAAAAGTGGCTAGTCTTACGAGGAATCGTCAAAGATTTATTAGAGACTCGTGAGAAACTTCAAGCACTTGTATTACAACTAAAGAAAGATCTTGATCTTACTCGGGAGGTCAAGGTTACTATAGAGGATACGTCAAATAAGGTGAGAAATATTTTCCTCCATCTCACTTTAGGTTTTAGGGAGAGGCAAGGAATAGTTTACGCTGGTGCATCCATTTTCCACGCCACACTAAAACCAATTCCTATGTTTGTGGTGGATCCATATGGGCCTTGATCTAACCCATCAAAAAGAGTTCAACCTAAACGAGCAAACCAAGTTAGATCTAAATAATTCAACCTAAACGATAAAACCAAGTTAGATCTAAATAAGTCTATGTTGTCACCTATTGCAAAAGGATAGTTCACCTTAGGGAATTTTTTTACAAATTAGGGAGAACTAAATATGCACATACGCATGCATAGCACAATAGTGACTTTGATATTCTTATAAATCAAGTGGGGTTTCTAGTTTCAACTTCACAAAGCTTAATAGAAGAATTTCAAAGGATGTATATGACTTCTAAGAATACTTCTAATTCTAGGACTAGAGCCAACAACGATAAGGGAAAATAAAATGTTACCTCTACTTGGGTACCTAAGCATAATGACAAAGCCCTTATTGTTCACGTTGCTCTCAAAGTTCAAAATACATCACAATGGGATTTTAATAGTGGGTACTTTAGGCATATGACTGGTGACAAGTCATATTTTACTGACCTTATGGATTATAAGGAAGGAAAAGTCTCATTTAGATATGGGAGTAGTCCTAGTATTATATGATATGGTTGTGTTAAAATACCCAAATTTCCTACCTAGGCAATGTGTTGTACGTCGAAGGATTGAAAGCAAACTTGATTAGAATAAGCCATCCTTGCAACACAAATTTTGATGTAAAATTTGATCGGTTTGAATTTAAGGTATATGACCATTCTAATGAGCTATTACTTCAAGGACTGCTGACCGATAATAATTGCTATGGGATCATTCCCAAATCATCCTTTATATGAAATAATGCCACGATCTCCTCTATTGACATTTGGCATCAACGAAAGGTCATGTGAACTTTATAAACATTGCAAGATTAGTAAAGAAAGGCCTAGTGTGTGGCTTACCATCACTTGAGAAACCAATTTCCTTTATTTATTGTCCTTTCCAACATGAAAAACAAATTTGAAGTCCTCATCGAAAGTTGAATACCATTTCCACTTCTCGTGTGTTGGAGTTGGTACATATGGATCATGTGGGTCCTAATCATATGAAGAGCTTAGTTGTAAGAGATACATTATGTGGTAGTCGATAACTTTTTAGATACTCTATCATGGGGTTTCTTAGAAAATAGTCAGATGTGGTTGAGTTCCTAACAACCAAGTGTCATTTCTTGTAAGACCAACATGGTGTCACTATTAATAGGATACGCAACCACAATGATACTGAGTTTAAAGAACCTAGAGTTGATAGCTATTGTGATGGAGTGCGAATAAAACACGAGTTTTTGGTCGTTAGTACTCTTCAATAAATTTGGATAGTTGAGAGGAACAATCGGACAATTCAAGAAATGGCTAGATCCATGCTTATTGGGATAAACGAGACAAGTCTCTTTTAGTCAGAGGAAGTGATCATCGCATTCCATATGGTGAATAGGGTATATATTCTCCCGCATATGTTACACGCAGCATATTATTTATAGACAAGGAAGAAACCTAACCTAACGTATCTACGTATCTTTGGGAGTACTTGCTACATATTCAGAGATAGAGAGGACTTAAGAAAGTTAGAATCCTCTAGCGATGAGGGGATATGTTTTTGTTATTCATCGTCTAGAAGGTATTATAGGGTGTTTAATCTTACAAGATCTAAGGTTATGGAGTTAATAAATGTCATGATTGGAGACGATGAGTGGCTGACGTTCGTTAACCCTGAACCCGAGTGTGAGGATAATGCACCCCTTGCTAATGATCCCATCATTCATTGTACTATCATGTGGGTCCCACTCTTAATTTTGAGGATCCACCCTCTTGGGGTTAAAAGTGTCATGACACTTCTTTTATATTTATGTTGTCACTCTAGATGTCAAGACTCGCGATCAACTTTAGAATGCGGTTAGCTACCTTTGATACACCTCCTTAGTCGAGCCCAAGAATGTGAAAAAATAACTAAGGACAAGCATTGGATATGCACCATGCAAAATGAGTTGCTTCAATTTCGCAAGAGTGGTTTTTGAGAGTTAGTCCCCCCACTTAGTGAGATAAAAGTGGTAAGTACCAAGTGAATTTATAAGAATAAGATGGATGAGAATGGTACCATATTTTGCAATAAGGCTTGTTTTGTTGCCCAAAACTAGACACAGATTGAGGGTGTAGACTTTAGCAAGACATTCACTCCTATTGCTAAGCTTGAGCCCATCCTCTTACTAATCTCCATTTCATTTCATCTATGAATCAGGTTATATCAAATGAATGTCAAGAGTACCTTCCTTAATGGAATTCTTCTGGAGGAAGTGTACGTGGAAAAACCAAATGGGTTAGAATACCCAAAGCACCCATGATATGTATATTATCTTAGGAAGGCCATCTACAGTTTGAACTAAACACCCCTTAATTGGTATGAAAGGATCACTTCATATATCTTAAATCGTGGCTTCAAGAGAGGGGGGGTGGATAAGATGTTTTTCGTGAGGAGCGATATTGGTGCTATATTTATTTCCCAAGTGTATGTGGATGACATAGTATTCAAATCCATGTTCTCCCGACATGCTCACACTTTTGAGGAGGACATGCAGAGAGAGTTTGAGATGATCATGGTTGGTGAGCTTACGTTCTTCTTAGTTACCTAGTGAAGAAGTTTAGTTTAGAATCCACTAAGAACTCGCACAATTCTATGAGTATGTCGACTAAGATTAACAATGATGCTTTAGGCAAGGGCGCAGAGAAAACCCTTTATATAAGAAAGATGGTTTAAACTCCACTAAGTATTCACACAATTCTATGAGTACGTTGATCGCTTATTTTCCCGACATTTCCTTTAGCGTGGAGTTTATGCCTAATACCAAACATTCCCGAAAGAGCCTCACTTTCTCTCACTTAAACATATCATTAGATTCATGAATGAAACTCCTTATTACGATATTTAGTATTACTTTGATATCGATGATCGATTGTCTTCCTATTCAAAAACTGATTGGGGTGGGGATGTTGATAGTGGTAGTATAGCCTCAGGTGGATGTTTTTACTTTGGGAGTGTTCTTGTATCTTAGTTAAGCACGAAGCAAAACTCCATATATTTTTCCACGATGGAGGCCAATTGTATTGCCCCCGGGAGTTATTGCACATAACTCTTATAGATGAAGAAAATCTTAGAATATTATGGGATTTAGGAAGACACAATGACTACTTCATGTTATAATATGAGTGAAATTCATATAACCTATAATTCGGTCCTACATTACTGCACAAAGCATATTAGGATATGTGAGCATTTTATTCGTGATCTCATAGAGGAGAAGGTCATATCCTTGATCTTTATTGACATCGAACGTCAATTAGCCGATATTTTCATGAAACCTTTAGATGCACTTAAATTTGAGAGTCTTATGAAGTCTTTGGCTATTTGTTCCGTCGATTGAGTTCGGGTACTTTATCTAGTGGAGGGTGATTATCATGTTCATATCCTATATCCATATTTATAGATTGTATACCTATATATGCCTTTTGTTTTTGTTTTATTTTGAAGAATCCAAAAATATTTCTTATTTTAAAGAAAAAGTTTGAAAAATTCCAAAAATATTTTATTTTTTTATAAAAAAATTGAAAAAGGCAAAAAAAATTGTATTTTCATTTTTCACCATATACTGTATATTTAAGATACTCGAATCACCCCTACATTCCATCCATTTATGTGACTTTTTCATGGTTTTTTGAGACATGGCTTCGTTTCTTTAGTGTGGTTAATATTGTGTGAATAGCATTTCGTTGATCATTGATGATTACTTTCTTCATACTATAATCTTTATCACCTTTATCACAGACGTGCACATAATTTTTGAAGATTGTACGTGCCACCTATCGAATACGATTTTCTCATCTCAATCATGCTGAATAACAAACCCAATTTAAAAAGAGATAAGTTGTGCCTGTAAGAACCATTTCTCGAAAAAAAAAAATCGAAAATATTGTTATATATTAAGCAATAAAAATGGGCTACAAAAGATCAAAATACTTTTTGTGTTAAAAGCCACCATTTTCCAAAATAAGCCTAAAACATTAGCAACACACAAAATCAGAAGTTCAAAGGCTAATTTTATTTCATTGATGCTTCGCTGCATGTGAGCATTATGATATCTTCAAAAATATTTGAGAGTGAATTCTTATATATGTGAGAAGTTGAGGGTGTTATAAAGTAGAAGATCAATGGATCTGCATAATGGACTCTATTTAAAAACATTAAATAGTTTGGCATTATTGATTTTAGAAGTATTTTAATTCATAAGCCGAGTCAATTTCATCTGGGGTTAAAATTGAGTTCTTTATTTAGGAGTATCTCATTGACTTTGTGCACCTACATTATGAATGCTTATGTTGACTTGCCTATGAAAAATGTCCACAGAATTATATTCCATTTACATGACTTGATTATTTTAATATTATTCCATGGTGCTATGTATTTTGTGCCTATATGTACTTCTTATACATATAACATATACATGAACTTTTTTGAAAATTTCAAAAATAGTTGGTATGTCTTTTGGATTTTCATCGCATGTGTTTTAATGATTATATTTTCTATGATATCTTTTCTTCTTGATGTTGTGTTTCTTATTCATGCTTAGATTTTAACCATTTGTCTACTACGAAGAAAAAGGGGGAGAACAAATTGAGGGGGAGTTTATTTTTCTTTTAAAACTCATACGCATCACAATATTCTTTTGCTTCATGTGTGTATGTCTCTTCCACTTTGATGATGATTTCATGGACTACAAAAGATGAAAACATAGTTAGCTTAGGGGAGAACGAATTCAGTTGAAGAGAAAGCTTCAAATTTCTTTCCAATTTTGGGTTTAAGAGGACATTAGGATACATTTTCTTAGGGGTTTATTGTAATTTTGTTTTTGGTTTTTGTTTTGTGACAGAATATCCAAAGGAGGATATTTGTGAGGTAAATATTTTATAATTTCTCATAGTTTTGCCTTTTGGTATTTTGGCATATCCCATTAGACACCAGAGTTTCAAACTATAGATCTCATTCGTATTTACCTCCATGATGATTTGAAGAGATGCTATTGATCGAGCAACGCTTACGCATTTCAAGTCCTTGGATTTATCACTAACACTTTATGGAGGTTTATAACTTGTGGTTTTATATATCTCATTCAAATTATATTCTAATATGTTTACCTTTTAAATCAAGGATTTTTGTTAAATCGAACTTTGAAAAATATATGTTTTTTATTTTTAATCTCGTTCGAACGAGATATTGATCTCATTAGAACGGAAGTTCATTTTCATTGAATGAGCATCGCACGACCACTAAATGAGTATCTTCCATTTATTATACCCAAAGTCATTGTAAGGTCGTTAGAAGGTTAATCAAACGAGAATAGGTTGTCATTCGAATGAAAATTGATCATGTTAGAACAAGATGACTCTGTAAAACGAATCCACTGCCTCAAAATTCGTGTTTTTCAATACAAACCTGTCTTGATGAGTTTCTCTTAAGAGTTTTAGAGAAAATAAATTCCTAATATCTGAACCAAAGTTCCCATCTTTCTGATTTAGAAAACATTTCCCTTTTCGAAATAATCTATCCCATATATGATTTGTTAAGTTTGTTCAAACCTAAGTTCCATACTTACTACATCATACCTGTAGACACCCTATTCTATTACCCCCTAAAGTCTCCTTAGGTCCCTAGCACCTCCCATCATCACTTCCAACCCAACTCATACCCCGAGTACTAACCTAGAGGCCACCGGGTGCTCCCAGGCTCCATTTGACCAAAAAGTCAAACTCCTCAGCTCGACCGAGGATGAATGAATATTCGAAGGACACTGAAACCCCTTTCCAACGGTCCATCCCGCACACGATTCTGACTTTCCATGGGGACGAACTACCTGTTTTCCCCCGAAACTCAATCAGGAGGTCACCGGATGCTCCGGGGCTCCGTTTGACCAAAGTTAACTCTTCACCTCTACCAAAACTGAAAGAATCTTCAAAGGTAACTAAAACCCATTTCCAACGATCTGACCCATGCCCGATTCTGACTTACGATACGGACGAATGATCCATTTTATTCCGAGAGGTCATCGAATGCTTCCAGGGATCGGTTGACCAAAGTCAACTCCCCAAATCGGGTCAAACTCTTTGCAATGTAAAAGTAAATCTCCTAACCTTTCCAACGTTCTAGCCCTTGCACGATTCTGACTTACCATACGGACGAACGATTCATTTGCGTCCGAAGTTTTCCTGTACAAAGGACCAATAAGCGCTTCAAAGCCGCATTTGACCCAAAGTCAACTCCCAAACCCGAGAGCGATCCAAAGGACTTTCAAAGGTATCTGAATTACCTTTACAAGGTTTGCTTCGTGCACGATTCGTATCAACGATTTGCGCTCTAAGATCAATTTTCCAAAGGAGCCTGAAAGAGACTACCAAATGGCAGTTCCCAGCTCCTGCCTATCGGCAATGTGCCTAAACTCACCTGCCGATTGGTAGGAATAGGGCTATGCCGATCGGAAATTCCCTGGTCCTATAAAAAGGTGGGATTGACCTCATTGCAAAAGGGATCCCAGATCTGAAATACATCACTCTCAGCGAATCCAGAAAACCTCTCTCGAAGTCAGCGTGATTTTCACATCCAAATCCCTATCCGACCTTCACTTTTCATCATCCTTTTCATCAAACTTGGTGAATTAATTACCCTCCATCATCATCTAAGTGCAATGGATTCTCTCCAACATCCAAGATCAAGCTCAAGATCTCCAAGAAGGTCCAACTCTTTCAACTCTCTCCTTAAATTCTCATAAATTCGCATTAACTTGTTTTTATTACTTAGCACTTTTATTCTCTCAACTCACATATCCTAATATACTTTTTTATTTAGTATTATTGCACATATCTTATTTTCATATAAATAAAGACTCAAAAAAATAAGAAAAAAGTGGATTTGCTCATAAATTCCAAACAGGAATTCTCACACTTTTCTCACAACTAAAACACTTGTTTACTCACACACAAACATACAAGAGAAGTACCCGGTTGGATTTATAGGCTAAATCCCACCCCTCATTTTGCATACGAACTACATGGACTTTCATGCCTCTATAGGCTACGTAGGCATATCAAGGTAAAACTCGAGACTCGAGTCCTTTTTCTACTCTTTTCCTATTTTTCTATATTCTTTAGACTTAATTCTCTAAAATTCTATGTATTTACATATATATATATATATTTATTATAAATGGCGTATTATTCCACATGTGTTATCATTCCCCTATATTGATAGATGCTAGGATAAACGTATAAATCCTATTTTCTAATATTTCTTTTAGGAACATTCATGTGGATGACTCGCTTTATCTCTTCCATGATACAATTCGATGATTCATATATCCTCTACATATACACATGCACACATATCATGGGGAAATAAAGGAAATGGCAACATCCCATGAGAGACCGTAAAGGAGGAATGGGTGCCTAACACCTTCCCATTTCGTAACTTAGCCTCCGGACCCTTTTTGAATCATTTTGGTTTCGTATGTATCAGTATGTCTTTGGATGCTGTCCTTCGGAATTGCTCCCTTTTCTTTTATCTTTTTTTAATAAAATAGATTGGCGACTCTATCTCTCTATATTTTTCACCTCATTCACTAACGCCGGCCGAAGCGCTCCCGAGAGGGACGCGCGAGACCTAGAAGGATCCTATCCCACCGCACTGCGAGTGGATATATCAGGGGATGGACTTAGTGGCGACTCTACTGGGGACTTTATTTTGAGGGCTAGACTCTATTTACATGGATGTTATGATTTTTTATATTTTCCCCCATTTTGCATGTTCCCCTTTTTCATGTATACCCCATACTTATGCTTCAATTCATACACTTGTAGAAAAATTCTCGATGTACACTTCACACCACGTGCACCTAGGATCATATGTATCCACATGCTGCAGGCATCACCCATCCATAGTTGGTGTACCATTGGTACTTGTACTTTGCTCCCTGTTGGGCATGATCAAGAAAGATACTCTCATCATAAGATACTAATAAGCGGATCATGCATGATTCACACGATATCACCAAAGAGCATTGTGATTGACCAAATTATGTCCAATAACTGGAGGGTCACTTCGTGATGGGCGCTGGTCCAGCGGGGCGCAATTAGCCTAAGCGATATGACTTTCACCTTCAATTCTCCAAGTACCTTCGACGTATATCGAACGGTTCCCCCACATCGTACCGCTTGACTAAAATCATAACAGGAGGTATATCGCAGGGAACTCATTCACATACGCCGAGTATATCAAATTCGCTCTCACGCGTACCGTCCCCACGAGGTATATGGTGAGGAAATTCATGTACACTCAGGTATATCAAATGTTTTGCCCACACGTACCGATTGCCTACAAGAGCAAGACGTATATCTTGGAAGTCACGCCAAAGAGGGGAACCCTTTCACATTCACCCAACCAAGTTGCATACCCGCATATGGGTGCCAAGCCTTGGACATACATGTTAGATTATCAGTTTCAACCCAAAACTCTGTCGAAATTTTGGGTCGGCCTGCCGCCCTAATTTTTGCGCATTTTTAAAATGGGACCCGGGCCGTGAGCCTGGTTACAATTCCAGCCATAGCTTTGCATAGATTACAAACCTAACTTTTCCAAGCTCGAGTCCCGTTCGGAATTTCATTTTGCATTTAAGAGAATTTAATACAAGTGAGAACATAATCATGCAGAGACCCGTCTTCCAAAAACACTTCTCCTTTTTTATCAAGAATCCAAAAAACATTTCTCCTTTCTTTATCAAAAATCTAAAAACATTTCTCCCTTTTTTATCAAAAATTCAAAAACATTTCTCTTTTCTTTACCAAAAATTCAAAAATATTTTGTCTTTCAATCTAAAAAAAATGTCAGAAATATTTTCGTTCTTTTTCTAAAAATTAAATCCCATTTTACGCTTTCTCAGGTCGATCGCATGCCCTTGGCCTGACTCCTTAGGCTCGGTCTTCAGTTGAATCACCCCGGAGTTCTGTCCATTCCCTTGTTACTTCCTCTGAGTTCGGTATCCATCATCTTTCCATAGAGAACACAGATTAAGCACCAGTCTCACAACCAGATCTGACGACAGTTTTAGTTCAACTCGTGTCCAAGATTGACAACCTTCGGACTGAGGTCGTGGAGATATAATGAAACAAGGTTCCCCAAGAGCCTGAGGCCCTATTCCCTCACGCTATGGGTCCACCTGAGCCTATCTAGATTCCTGAAGAACATCAACATGCTCCACGTGCCCCTCCTACTAATGGGCCACCGCCCTCCCAGCTTCCGATTTCAAACCTTGCTCAGCTTGGGGCTAACTTGCCTGTGATCATTGATCCAAAATAGGAAGAATTAAAAAAGGTCAAAGAAAATATCAAGACGATAACTAAGAAGTTTGACCAAGTCCAAATATCCAGAAATTACATGGACTACACCCACATGTCTCCTTATCCTAAAGCAAGCTTACCCGAGAAGTTCAAGAAACCAAATATTGAGAAATTCGGAGGAAGTGGACCCCGATCGTCCATCTTTGCATTTATCACCGTTCCATGACTCTTCTATGGGCTTCTGAAGAGGTGGTGGCATAATTGTTTCAGCAAACTTTTAAGGATAACGCCCTTCGATGGTTTTTATCTCTCGAATAGTCCAGAATCCGTAGTTGGGAGGATGTGGCTCGAGAATTCATACCGTAGTATAATTACAACGAAGAGCTTGAGGTCACCCACTGTGATTTAGAGATGCTCAAATAGAACTCTGGGGAATCAGTCGGTAACTTCATAGCTCGATGGAGGGAAAAAGAATCTACCATGACCAATCGGCCTTCCGATGAAGAACAAGTTAGCATAGTGAAGAAGAACTTATTGACCCATGTCCGAGCAACGATGGGAGGATAATAATATCCACACTTTCTAGCTCTCGGAGAAGCAGGAGTGGAAATCCAGGAAGTTCTTGCTAAAACAAAAGTTGAACCAAAGAAGGTGTCTGGACAGTTCACCCCCAAAAAATGTGACAAACCGTCTAGTATCCCTTCAAGGCAGATGCCCATTGTGCCTTTCACCAAACCGCTGTCCAGACCACTAACAAATGCTTTCACCTTCAAAATATAATCCAAGGTCTAATTGACTGGGGTACCATGGCCCCACCAGCCAATACTAAGTCGAACACTACTCACAACCCACTCCCAAATTATCTCAAAGCCATCTTCTTAGAAGAAAACCCAGAATTTTATCCCTCGACCCAAATCACACCCATATACTCTCCTAAACCTCTCCCAACTTGCCCATATTTCCTCTTACACCATAATAGTCTCGATGATCATGAACTATCACTTCTTACCAGAGCATACATCGTTGTTTGTACCCGTTCTGAAAATAAAGGTATAGAATTATCATAAGTGTTAAACCAACTCTTGGATTTTGGGCTAAAATTGCCCTCACAGATGATCATTGATTGCCATAGGTTCAGTACGCTATTCTTAGAAGCAAGGAAATGGGCCCAAGAATCAGACCGTTGGGTAATACCCATCGATGAAGTCACCCTAGATGACGTCGTCAAGATAATGGCAGAATTATTCAAGCAAACCAACGACATTCATAGTATGATCGAGTTACTAGATACTCTAAAATTGCAAGGTCGCCTGGTCCCCTCGCCCTCACATATACCCACAGAATGGGAAGACATGTATGAAGAAGCCATTGAAGTTGTGTAATGCATCGAATTTACATGGAAAGACAGAATTGTTACCACCGGATGGGGGGAAGAATTTGAAGATTCGAATGAAGAACAGGATTTCGAGATGACTGGCCCGGTAACGAACATGAGTGGGATGATATCATTTGAATATATCCATGGAGAAATAAACAAGATGGAAAAATAACTCGAGATCGACGAAGAAATAGGGTTCATATTCTTCCCTTCTTGAGTAAATCACATAACCAAATCAGGAAGGCATTACCAGATCCCAAGCTCACTACTCGCAAATGACAAAAGGAAGGGCGTTGAAAACCTTCCTATGTTAGAAATGACCTTCGAGGAGAGCAAGATCCTCGATCAACTGAAGAAAACTCCAGCTAACATCACTCTATGGGGGCTTTTCATGTCTTCCCAGCTACACAGAAACATTTTGATCAAGTTGCTCACTGCACCCATAGTTCCTCCTTCTACCGCACCAGAAGAAGTGATAAATTTGGTAGAATCCTTGACCTCTACCCGAATGCTACCCTTTTTCGAATAAGAAATCCCCAGAATAGGGCCAAACCACAATCATGCACTCAACATATTCTTCGAAGTTATGGGGATATTCGTACCACTCTCTTTTGTCGATAATGGATCCGCCTTGAATGTTTGCCCAGTAAGAACCTTCAAATGCTTAGGACTGAAAGAAAGTGACCTCGCTCTAACTTCTGATGTTGTACGTGCCTATGATAATACTTGTTAGGAGGTGATGGGATCTATAAAACTTGTAATAGGGATTGGACCTATAAACACTGTCGTTGAATTCCAAGTTATTGACATCCTATATTATTTCAACCTGTTACTCGGACGACCTTGGCTCCACAGTATCAAGGGTGTGTCTTCCTCGCTCCTTCATAAATTGAAGTTCTTTGTCGACGGACGAGTCATCACCATTTTGGGTGATGACGATAATGTCAGGGTGCAAGTAACATCAATCCAATCCTTGAGATACAACACGGGTTAAATGATATGCTCCTATCAAGATTCCAAGTTGAGCCACTTCTACTCCCGGCAGGGGACGATTTCAAAGAAAGGGTTTGTCCAGAATATGACACTTATGTCAACGTCAATGTGATTCAGATATTCAGAAACATGCACTTCATGCCCGGACTGGGGCTAGGACAAAGACAACAAGGGATACTTGATCCCATTGAACTGAAGAAATATTTCCCTCCTTATGGTTTGGGGTATCAACCATCAGAACAAGAGCTCATAATGATCCGCCAGTCTCCACCAAAGAGAAGATTGGATTGCATCCATACCATCCCAGGTGATTCTTTGAATGGACGATTCATCAAAGATGGTGAGTACTTCCCATTTTGCGGCTTTTCGTAACCATGGTATGGCTATACAGACAAGAAGATGAAGCCTGGAATGGAGATCATTTTCCAAGATAGCTACCCATGGCCCGAAAGTTCCCAGCACCGTGTACAACCGCTCATTAAAGATACCGAAGAAAGTTACTCCAAGGACTCATTCAACTTACAAACAATGGGGCTGACACTCTGCATGGTTCATTAAGACACTACATCACTAGATCTATCCCACCTGATTAAAGTTGTTGATACAACTCTCCTCAACTGGCATTCGGCGCCTGTTCTACCTGTTGAAATCCCACCTAACCCTAATGTTTACCCTATTTCTTCTTTTGTTGTCTATCCTTGCGTAAATGTAATCAAGACCTCCTTTGATGAGGTTCTCAATGTTATTTTTCCTATCAATGAAACAAAATGAAGATTTTGAGTATCTTGCTATGCCTTACATTAACTGTTTAGATTTTAATCAAACTTTTGATGATGATGATTTTGAAAATGAACAATTATTATTTGATCTAAATAAGGTTAATAACAACCAACATAACCACATTCAAGTTAATGAAGAAGATACTGTTATTATGAACCTCGGTTCTAGTAGCCAACAACGCGAGATTAGGATAGGGGCTACCCTCGACGAGCATGAGCGTGCAGAACTCGAAGAATTGCTAAAGGAATTTGTGGATGTCTTCGCATGTTCCTATGACGATATGCCCGAAATTGACCCCAAAATAGCTCAACATGAGATCCCCACTCTTCTAGATTATAAGTTAATCAAACAAATCTTGAGAAAGCTGCGCACTAAATGGTCGCTCAAAGTCAAAGAAGAGGTGGTCAAACAGTTGAACATAGGCTTCATTCGTGTGATTGAATATCCCACATGGATGGCCAACATAGTGCGTGTGATTGAATAACTGACACTACAGTTGGGGCTTTGCTAGCCCAATACCTTGAATATTCCCACAAAGAAAGAGCCATCCATTATGCCAGTTACAAATTGGCCGGATACAAATTCAACTACGCTGCTTTGGAAAAGGCATGTGTCGCGCTTGTCTGGGTCACCCAAAAGTTATTTCACTACATGCTCGCCTTCCCCATCAAACTTGTATCCCAAATGGACCCAATAAAATACCTTCTTGAGAAACCCACTTTATCCAGCCGAATGTCCCGGTAATTGATGCTCCTAATCGAGTTCGATATCATATACATCACACAAAAATACATGAAAGGAAGAGTCATATCTAACTACCTCATTGATTACCCTATGGATGAAGCTGATGTCTTGATCTACAAATTCTGAGATGAAAACATCCTCTGCACTGACCAGGACAATCCCCGGTGGTAAATGTTCTTTGACGGCGCTGCCGACAGAAAGGGATATGGCATTGGGATACTTCTGATCGCCCATATGACTCCCACACTCCCATCACCATCAAGTTGGATTTCCCTTGCACCAATAACATGACTGAATACGAGGCATGCACGGTAGGCCTCAAAGTTGCTCCCAAGAAAGGTATTCGATACATAGATATCTACGAGGATTCCGCCCTCATCACCAGTCAATTGCTCATATAGTGGAGAGTCAAGGACGAGAAACTCCAACCCTTCCATGCCCACATAAAAAAACTAGCCACCTAATTCCAAGATATCACCTTCCATTACTTTCCTCGAGCAAAGAATAACCTAGCCGATGCCCTTGCTACCTTGGCCTCCATGGTCGACATGCCCAAAGGAATAATAATGACCCCATTCCTCATTCAAAAGTAAGATAAACCTACCCACTACTACCACATTGAGCTCGTCACCTCATAAGATCCTGACCTGGACAATTGCTGGTACTATGATATTTAGCACCTCCTAAAACATGGTGGGTATCCCGAGGGTTCCAATAAGAAAGACCGAGCAACCTTTTGAATATTATCCGCCCAGTACATCATCTGGCATAAAGCACTATTTAAGAGAAACTTCGATGGAACCCATCTACACTGCATCGTAGGGGTTGACATTGAAAAGATAATGCATAAAATCCACAGTGAGGAATGCAGTGCCCACATGAGCGGTCACATGCTTGCCAAAAAGATCATTCGGCATAGCTACTACTGGACCACCATGACCCATGATTGCACCGCCTATGTTCGAAGAAGCCTCAAACGCCAACAGTTCTCCAACCTTCAGCATCTGCCTCTGCTTGAATTATATAACATGACTTCTCCCTGGCCGTTCTCCACCTGGGGTATCGACATCATAGGGAAGGTTACACCGAAGGCTTCCAATGGGCATGAGCTCATCTTAGTTTCCATTGATTACTTCACCAAATGGGTCGAAGCTGAGTCATACATAGTGCTAAATGCTAAGAAAGTGGCCAAATTCATCAAGAAAAACATCATCTGTCGATATGGGGTCCTGCATGAGCTAGTGTCAGATAACGGGTTGCATTTCGAGGCAGAAGTCATAGAAGTGGTCAATGAGTATGGGATCTAGAGACACAAATCTTATCCCTACCGAACTCAAACCAATGGTGCAGTCGAAGATGCCAACAAGAACCTCAAAGCCATCATCAGCAATATAATCGGAAGTTGTCGAGATTGGGCCGACAGAATCCCATACACCCTCTGGGGCTACCAAAACTCAATTTGAACCTCAATTCGAACATCTACTGGGGCTACCCATTACTCTTAAGTCTATGGGATTGAAGCATTCCTACTCGTGGAGGTAGAAATACCCTCATTATGAGTCATGCTTGAAAGCAAGGGCAGTGATGAAGACTGGTGCTAAAGCCGTCTTAACGACCTGACCCTCCTAGATAAAAGCAGATTGAAAGTTATATACCACATACAAGGATACCATCGTCGAATAGCCTGATCATTCAATAAGAGATTCAAGGACCACGGTGTCCGAGAGGGGGATTTAGCCCTCAAAGAAATAATAGAACCCATCTGGGACCCCAGAGGGAAATTCAAGCCAAATTGGAGCGACCCATATAGTGTCAAGAAGATATTTTTTGACGGTGCCGCCATGCTCATCGACCTGGATAGAGAAGAGATGGCTCGTACATTCAACCTGGACCCTCTCAAGGAATTCTACCCCTAGTTCGAAATCTCGGCGTGCTATGACTCTTCTCATCTCCCCTCTATTCTAAAAAAATCTTCATTTCCATCTACCTAAAAATACGTGGGCCTGATCCTCTGCAAAAACCATTTTCAAGAAAATTAAAAAAAATTCAAAACCCCAGAGGTACGTAGGAAGCTCACACATTTTACATAAGCATGACCCTTTCTTTTTCACAAGAAAATATTCTTTTCTTATCTCCGAGAACGACAGCTCATTCTAACATATACTTAAACAAAAGGATTATGTATGCCTTAGCGATCGGTATAAATAATTCAAAAAAATACAAAACTCATCAAATGGCACAACTGGGTGATCAAAAAATTGTTTATTTCACTCATAAGAAATTACTGTATAATTACATAAGAAAAGAAATAGATAATTCCCACCCCCTACCTTCAAAGCCAAGTACAAAATAAACTCTCCAAGAGTCCTATCCGCAGCTACCAGAGGAGCCTGCTCCGTCATCATCATCTACATCCTAGGATCCCCAAGATCTCCCTGCCTGAATAGAGTGCCACAGATGCTCCATGGACCGATAAGCTCGAACCAGCTTAGGAAAAAACACAACACCTCCTTCCATGGTATCAGATAAGACAAGCCACCTTTGTCCAGTCTCCACTTCCAACATTTTACGGACTACTCTCCTCCACAACCACTTCATATAATCCCCAGGGATATACCAAACTCTCCTAACAGACTGAGAGGGACGGGTCAACGGACGCCGACTCTCCCATAAATAGCCAAGCCGTATGTGCAGACGCTCAGTCAAATCTTCTACCGAAAATAAATCTAGTGTCTGAGGTGGCACAACCTTCTCCCAACCAAATTGGCGCAGAAGTCGCCAAGAGAAATAGAAAGAGGTATGTCTGAAACCAACCAGATGAACATAGGGTTATTCTCCCAGCTCCAGAATAGGTAGCAGCTGTCCCCACCAAGGCACTAATCAGTACAGATTTAGAGCCCCATTCTTCATAAACCAATCTCCCAGTTCTCAATATCCAAGCCAATGTTGATGAAATGATGCGAGAAGAAATTGGGTACAGCCGACAAAGGATATTCTGGAGGAGTCACGAGGCGGAGTCTTTAAGACAACCACATGAACAGCATCATGGGGATACCGCTCATAAAGTCAAAACTACATTCTCATGAGGTATCCAAGTCATTTAAAGTCTCTGCTAGTATCACCATCGCAGGATTGAGACAGTATGACATATATGAAGTAATCGCTGCAAGTTGTGGGTCCACCAGTAGTTCCCCAGTCACCAACAATAATTTTGAAACCAAGACCCGAACAACGGCTCCGGAATATCCATCATTTCCAGCCTCCTAAAAATGCTCGGATTGTAACACCGCCGAAAGTGAGATCATTCCTCCAGCAATAATTGATCTAGCTACCGAACGCGAAATGCGAAGAAGCCCTACCAATAAATCCCTGGAAGAATGGGAAAACTCAGGAAAAGCTGCAGCAACGTTGGGATTTATCCCCAGCATGGACGAAAACTCTTCGAAGGTAGGACAAACCTCATCCAACCCAAAGCGGAATGCATGGTCTTCAGGGTACCAAAATTGTACCGCCGCCATCATCATGTTCCACTCAATGGGCCGATTGCGCCACAAAGAGACTCAGCGCATATTGAAAGCATCATAGTAGATATTATAAGAGCGCATTGCTTCCAGGGTTGCGAGGTAGTTAGAAAACTCAATGCTAACAGGGAGATCCATCTTTCAATATTAAGAAATAGTAAGCAAGTGAGAATGTGTGAAAGTAAAAGTGTGAAGGTGTGATGGAAATACTCCACCCTTACCCCTTTTTTTATACTTGCAAACCCTCACAAAAGACATAACCCCTGTAAAAATTAGAGGGAATCCTGCCCCACAAAGTACAAAAGGCTGAAGGGATACCCATCAAGGCTTTGAATATTTTCCTTTTTCCTCTTTTGTCAAAATCAGAAACTCATTAAAAATAAACTGATTTTTCAACATAATTTCAAAAATCCCTCGTATAATTTCTCACCTTTAAAACTTTCTTTCAAAATCCCAAAAATATCCCTTTTTACGGTCTCAGAAGCAAAGTAAAGAGCACATGTGCATGCATTCATTCATCATTAATAGAAAATAAAAAAAAAATCATTGCATTGCATATATATGTCTTTCTGTGTTACATCAAATTTTGCAGGAAATAAAGAAAAGAAAAAACAATGGGACACAGTCCAAACCCACACTTTCTCTCACTCTCTCCCTCTAACCTAAACTTCACCCCTATGATGCGCTCTCTTCCCCCTGTGAGGAGATGACGCACAACCTCTACCCGAGCCAGACTCTTCCCCTGACGAAGAAGATGGCACCAAGTAAGAAGGAATTGGGACTGTATCCCGAATATGGGCAGTCACCAAAGATATCGAGTCTCTGATATCCCTCAGCCAAGTGGTCTACACCCATACTTGCTGTAAGAAAAAGTCGAAATAGATATCTAAGAAGAAAAGATATCAAAAAGAAAGAAAGAGAGGAACAAAAAGGTATACCTCAGGACGAAAGACCTCCTCTGTCAATCCCAACACCTCCGGATCAATCGCATGAGGAGGATGTAGTATAGGCACCATCCCTCCATCAGCCCGCCGAATGTTGTACGAAGGGGTATGCAATCGCACGAAGGGAACCTCCGAAGTCACCGCCGCCACTGACATCGATGGACCACCACCGTTGTGGGAGGACCCCACCGACCGACTCGAACCCGCAGGAGGGAAAGGTAAGACATCATATATGTTGGATGCCATCAGCCAGATCATCACAAAGTCCATGTAATCATACAGAGCCGCCGTATCAGTGTGAAATAGGTAGAACTCATCTACCATCATCGTGATCCTCACATCCTCCGGCAGCAGCTACCCCTTCCTCATAGACATAGGAGGCCGCGTAAGTGGCACCACCACCTCCTCCCCAACCATCTGTCAAACCACCCTCTCCCCGAGATACCAAGAGTGGCCAAACTCATGCACCAGTAAGCACCGCAGCTGTGCATTTACCCCAGTCAACACCGTGTCCTGAATAGCAATCCCCCAAGGGTAAAAAGTCACCTGAAAAATCCTCAGAAAATTCCTAAAAACCCCATGAGATATTTAGAACATCTTCACATAGAAAATTTTGCACTCCCTCAAGCGGAACCCTTATTTCCCACAGCGGAACTCTCAAAATCCAAGTGAATCTTTTCCCGATGACGTCCCGGAGGATCTCTAAGGATCACCTCCTATACCCCAAAGGTCTCAAACCTCCCCGAGCGATACGTCCAATACCTGGACCACCTAATCACTTCCCAAGTGGTGTTTACAGCATCAAATTTGCCTTTCCTCCGTAAGATCTCCAAAATCACAAAGATTTCCCCAGCAATCGGCTCCCCAACATCACAAGGTAATTTCTCTGATAGAGTTTCCCGAGAACACCTCTACATAAGACCACAGAATTGGCTTCGACTTGCAGAATTGCTCATCTCAACCTAAACCCGTAGAACTGGCTTCGACCCGCAGAATTGGTCACCTCTACATAAGCTCGCAGAATTGGTCACCTCTATATAAGCCTGCAGAATTGTCTTTGACCCGTATAATTGGTTATCTCATCCTTAAGCCCACAAAATTGTCTTCGACCCGCAGAATTGACCATCTCATCCTTAAGCCCGCAGAATTGGCTTCGACCCGCAGAATTGGTCATCTCAACCTAAGCCCGCGGAATTGGATTCGACCCACTGAATTGGTCACCTCTACATAAGCCCGCAGAATTGGCTTCGACCTAAATAATTGGTCATCTCATCCTTAATCCCACAGAATTGGTCACCTCTACATAAGCCTACAGAATTGATTTCGACCCGCAGAATTGGTCATCTCATCCTTAAGCCCGCAGAATTGTCTTCAATCCATAGAATTGGTCATTTCATCCTTAAGCCCACAGAATTGCTCAACTCAACCTTAGCCCATAGAATTGGCTTTGACCCACATAATTGGTCACCTCTACATAAGACCTTAGAATTGGTTTCGACCCACAGAATCGGTCATCTCACTTTAAGCCCGCAGAATTGGTTTTTACCCGCAAAATTGGTCATCTCATCTTTAAGCCCGTAGAATTTGCTTCAACCCATAGAATTGGTCATCTCATCCTTAAGTCCGTAGAATTGGATTCGAATCGTAGAATTGGTCACCTCTACATAAGTTCGCAGAATTGGCTTCAACCCGTAGAATTGGTCATCTCATCCTTAAGCTCGAAGAATTGGCTTCAACCCACAGAATTGGTCATTTAAACTTAATCCCACAGAATCATCTTCGACCCGCAGAATTGGTCATCTCACTTTAAGCCCGCAGAATTGGCTTCGACCCTCAGAAATGGTCATCTCCCCTTCAGCCCTTAGAATTGGCTTCGACTCACCGAATTGATCATCCTTGTTTCCTTAGGTCCTCAAAATCGACCTCAACCCATAAAATTGGTCATCCCTATCACACTTCTTAGGTTCTCAGAATCGGCCTCGACCCTCTGCATTGGTCATCCTCATTTCCTTTGGTTTGTAAAATCGACCTCTTTCCAAAGGCATCATGCGATGTCTATTCGATGGCTATCATTTACTCCAAACTCACCCATCGAGGGGCTCTGTAGACACCCATTCTATTACCCCCTAAATTCTCCATAGGTCCCTAGCACCTCCTGTCATCCCTATCAACCCAAGTCAAACCTCGGGTACTGACCTAGAGGCCACCGAACGCTCCCAGGCTCTGTTTGACCAAAAAGTCAAACTTTTCAACTCGACCGAGGCTGAATGAATATTTGAAGGTCACTGAATACCCTTTCCAACGGTCCATCCTACGCACAATTCTGACTTGCAATGCCGACGAATGACCCGTTTTCCCCCAAAACTCGATTAGGAGGTCATCGGACGCTCCCGGGCTCCATTTGACCACAGTCAACTCTTCATCTCGACCGAGACTGAATGAATCTTCAATGGTCACTGAAACCACTTTCCAATGATCCACCCCATGTGCAATTCTGACTTACGGTATGGACGAATGATCTATTTTATTTTGAGAGGTCATTGATTGCTTCCAGGGCCCGATTGACAAAAGTGAACTCCCCAAACCGGGTCAAACTCTTTGGAATGTCGAAGTACATCTCCTAGACTTTGCAACGGTCTACCCCATGCATGATTCGGACTTACCATATGGACGAAGGATCCATTTGCGTCCAAAGTTTCCCCGTCCAAAGGATCGATGAGCGCTTCAGAGCCACATTTGACCCAAAGTCAACTCTCGAACCTGGGAGTGGTAGAAAGGACTTTCAAAGGTGTCTGAATTAACTTTCCAACGGTTTGCTCCGTGCATGATTCCAATCAATGGTTTACGCTCTACGACCAATTTTTTAAAGGAGATTTTACATAAAACCTAAGTTTCGGAGTTCGAGACCCATTAATGGCGGAAACATGACCCCAACCGTTAAACTAAGTACAACACATGAATAAAACTCATTAATCAACTAATTAACTGAAGAACATAATAAATGAATTAACAAAACTAATTAATTAGGCATGTAAAGTAAAGGCATAAAGGAAATAAAGCATAACGAAGAGGTGGAAGACAATAAATAGTAAAATACATACATAAATGGGAAAACACCCAAGCGAAAAAGAGTGAAGGATGGATCCCAACAATGAAACCCTTGAAAAAATAAACTAAAATGAAAGATATATCTTCAAAATGAAGAGAAAACCTATTTACACAAAAAACCTAGTGGCAAACTAGTAAATAAAGAAAGTTGGAAAAACATGGCCGAATCGATTCGAAAATGGACCGATTCGATTCAAAAATGGGAGACTTCGAAGCTACTAGAAAAATGAATCTATTAGGTATTGGACCGAATCGATTTGGAAATGGAGGTTTGGCTATTGTCTTCAATCGAATCGATTCGACAAAGGGCTGAATCAATTTAGACCTGCTTGACTGCAATCCTTTCCCTTTTTATTTACTTTTACTTCCCTTCCGCTCAAATTCTCATAACTTCTTCATTAGGAATTGAATTCACACACCGTTTGCGGCCACGTGAAGATGACTTAGAGGGACTAAACTTTTGTGAAGACATTGGGCTAGAAACCCAAATGGTAAAATGACTAAAATGTTCTTGCGCATGAGATTGTCAATGGAACTTCCTTGAAATGCTATCGAAATTCATACTAAACATCGTAAAACCTACAAAAGCTCAATTATACCTTGCAAAACAGTTAAACATATAAAACAAAGGTTGTATTGTTAATGAGCATAAATATAGAAATGAAGGTACCGGGGAGGGCTTAAATGCATAAGTATAAAGGGTGAATAAATGCAATATTCGTGCCAAATCACACCCCCAAACTTACACATTGCTAGTCCCTGAAAATGAAATATAAAGCAAGAAGAACTACAAGTAAACCACAAGATGGGAAATATATACAAAATCGATAAAAGACACTTTCGCGGGCGAATGATTGCATTTAGCACATGTACTAAGTCATTAAACCCCTAAGTTACCCTAGTGAATGAGTGTTGTCTCGTGAGGGTTTTCTGGAATGAAACCCACAAACATCAAAGTTTCCTTAAAATGTATGCCCAATAAACATGCAACAATCCCAACAACAATGAAAAGGATTTCAAACACGTTATTAGCATAGTGAACGAATTCACTCAAAAGTCTGTTGTTATTAACATTATAGAACGAACTTCATAGAATTGAAACCGTAAAAGTGGGAGGGGAGAGAGAATATGAAAGTACAATTTGGCAAAAACTTAAATAACCCGAATAAAAAAAATTAAAGGAAGCATATAAATCAATCCTCGCTAGAAATTACACTCAATAAATGGAATCACTCAGAACAAGAGGTAATACACGGGACATGAGGTCATAAAGAGTAAATATAAATGGAAACAAGGATGTAATAACCTGCGTAATTTTTGGGCTATTTTAATTAATTTCTGGAAAATGGAGGAAAATAAAGTTTTTGATAAAATTATTTTTAATGCTCAAATATGTTGGTTATTATTTTTAAAGGCGAGAATTTCAAACGGTTTCGAAATCGGAGTTAAAACGGATTTTAAAATGATTTTTAAATGTTTTTAACTCTTGGAGTTGTTTTGACTTCCAACTCTTCCTTTCTTTTTCTTATTTAAAGGAGTCTTTTGGATTCCAACTCTTCATTTCTTTGCATTATAAAAGAAAGTCTTGGGGAAGCCTTTTAACATACTTTTGGCACAAATTTTGGCAGCAAATATATTTTATATTCCTCTTCTTTTTATATACACATTGGCACATGAGATTTGTGAGTTCCAACCTTAGATTAGAGGTGTTCTTGGAGGAGAGTTTGTAGATCTTTTGAGTTTATCTTGAGGATGTGATCATTGGTTTCTCATCATGGTTTGAGGTATGGGGTTTTACACAATATGCTCCTTAAATCTCGCGAGTGTCATTCTCTTTGATTTCATATTAATTGAAATCATATTTGAATTGTTATATTCATTGAAATCTGGAAAATAATTGTTGAAATTACTTTGATTCATGTGGTATCATTATATTGTTGATGAGCATGTTGTCATGAGATTTTAATATGGCACGGATGTTGGGCACCCGCCAAAATTCCTGTTTCCCGGGATATTGATTGATAAAGCATATACGGATGTGGTGAGGCCTGGTGACCCGGTTAAAGTGTTGTTGAGAAATTATATTGATAAATGCTTTCAGATTTGCATTTTGATTTGAATATTCGTACTCGTGTTATTACGTTTTACTCGTTGCTAATCCGTATTTATTGAGCATCTTTCCTGTCGTATTGTGTACTTCCCCATATTTTCTTTTAGTTGGCAGGTTAACGTGGATTTGAGCGCTATGGACCAATTGGGTTTAATTTTAGCGTGGATTATTTGGGAATAATTTTAATACAAGTTGGAAGAATTGTATTAATTATTTCATTGATGTATAGAACATTTTATTGGAGTTAGTTATTTTATTATTCGAGAGACTTGTTGTAATTGAAGAGATTGAGATTAGTGAATTTATATTATTGTGGGTTTATTTAGATGCTCTATACCTTGTCACTTGTGGATTTGGATTTATTTTATCGCATTAGCGCTCCGTTCGCTCTTCTCTGGCGGGCGGGGTGTTACAAAGGACTCACACATGTCACAAATGAGGAACTCTATATATGAAATGAAAAATCGTAATCTCAATGAAAGATACCTCTCCTTAAAGGAGGTGAAATGTATTTTCCAAATTATAACAATTATTTAAACTTTTGAATTGCATTCACCTTAAGATAACATAGGACTTGATAGGTTTATAATGTAGGTTTGCAGTCCAGGTTATGAAAGGAAGGTTATATTTACGGATTCAAAGGTGCTCCGAGATGAAAACTCGGGATAATGGAAAATGTGGGAAATTTAAAATTGGAATAAAATATCCATAAAAAGAATTGAATATAACAATGGAGAAAGTAAACAAAGGTTATTGGACACTATATACAACATATGCAACTTTCTCTTTCTTTTATTTTCTTCTTTTTCTCTTCTATTTCTTTTATTTTCTTTTATTTTTCACTCTCACGTTCTTAATTGTAACCACGTAATGTGAACATCATTCAATCCTAAGTACCATTCAATCCCAAATATCATTCCAAACAAAGATAAGGAAGGTGATATATATGATTCATCACTCCAATATGGACTTAGTTATGGGATTTTTGGTAATGAAATGAAAGGCTAAATTAAGGCTCAAAGGGGTTGACTAGGAAAATATATAAGGTACGGTCAAGGTCAATATGGGTGATATAACAAGGATGGCCTGATCATTTCCTAAAATTTACGCAATTCTTGAGTCAAAACAAACTTTGAAAATAATGCTCAAGTAACACATTTCATAAATGAACTTAATTAATGAAAGATCAATGAACAAATGGTGAGATTACCGACGAAATTAACATTTTCAAGGAGGAAAGAGTAGTGTATAAACACTCACAAATGAAGTAAAGCACAAAGCTCACTCGGTATAAGTATAAACAATGCAACAAAAGATTACCGAGTTAAAAAAATCCTAAACCAAAGCAATAAAATTAAGAAAGCTCATGTGCACATGGGATTAAAGTTTAATTCATGAAGTTATTCATAATATCAATGATTTGAGGACTAAAGTCTAATAACTTCTAAAATCGAGAACACATATCGTTGAATTGTCTATTGGATCGGGTAATTATTAAAATACATCATCTAAAACAAGGGAAAAAAACCGAACAAAAGAGAAAAAAGAAAGAAAATATTTTTGAAATTTTCAATATCTTAAAAAAAACATGCTTAGTAACTAACATGTGATCAAATCAACGAAACTAAATAATGAATGGATAGAATATCCCACACCCCTAACTTAAATGTTGCATTGTTCTCAATGAAAATCGATAAGACAACATAAAGAGAGGAAGAAAAACATATTACCTATAATGGAGTGATTCCTGATAAGTACAAGTCCATTGAATCTACAAAACATGTTAGTAACAAGCATAACAAAAAAGAATAATAAAAATTTTAACGAATTACACTAGAATACATTTCAAAAGAAAGAAAGAAAAACTAATTATTTACAACCTACAATGTTAACTTCTAATTAACTATACACTAGAAGTCAAAAATTTTGAAGATCCACCCAAAATACAATTTGGATTTTAAGGATTAATGGTGGACACTCCCTTTTATGCATTCCTCCCGAAAAATAGGAATTCTATTTGAACAAAGAAATACATGTTTAAGGCATAAGAAATGAACCATCACCAATTAAAAATTTTGGAGGGATGATGTGGGTGTGAATATTAAGGGTGACAGGACCACATTGATCTCGGCAAAATTAAAATCACCTCCCCAAGGTTTTTCAATTGGAAGGGGAGGTGGGTCAAGTGCAAGTGAATAGCCTATGAGATGAAGCATCTCAAAATAACATTCCCATTCAAGAATCAGGTCAAAGTCCTCAGGACTTTTAACCTATTCTTGTGATAAATTTAATGGTTCGAGAATAGTAGTGAATAAAGGAATGGAAGGAGCATCAACCTCAATATAATCATAAGAATTAATAAGAGGTTGAAATTAGAAAGTTGTAGGATCATTCTCGATTATTTCTTCCTCAAAAAGGGGTGGACGTGAAGCGCAAGTTTCAACCTCAATCGGCCTTTGTGAAGAATAAATGATCTCATCGAGTTGGGCATTTATTTCTAAATACCAAGATTTAGAACTCTCAAAATTGTCATTCAATTCCTTAAACGCTAACTCATGATCAAACCATTAATAAGGCATGACATCTTCTTGGGACGTTTGCTTATAGCTAGGTGATTCCCCTCTTTCAAAATTTTCCTCACAAGACGATGAGGGGTTACTTATAAATTCTTGAAATTCACGCTCAATGCGCTCGTTTTCAAGAATTTGTAGGCATTCTCACATAGTCTTGGGAGTGTAACTTGGAAAACTATTCTCATAACAATTAATGTTATCTAAAGAGTTATAGAGAGATATTTCAAATTAGGCAATACAACAAAGTGATAAGCACCAAAATTTCAATTTCTTGAAACAATCTAGCGTAAGTAAAAAAAAAAGGCTATAATAAATAATACAAATACAAAGGGAAAAATATTACGAAATAATAAAAGGATTACAATATATAACAGTACATTACCCTGCAACGGCGCCATTTTGATCAGGCACGAACCGTGTGCTCGTGTAAGGGCACTGTCGTTATTTTTGGTTCACTGCCTCTATACAAAAAACCTAAACTATGACTATACTCTTTACGGGTGTATAAAGCTCAGTCCGGGTATCAAAAATCCACAAAGAATGTGGGAAAGATTGTAATAGATCAATCACTTCTAAAATAAAAGTGTAAAATGTGATGGGTTGGAAATAAAGAGAGAGGAAAAATAAGAAGGTAAAACTAAACAAGATTTAATAAAATGAAAGTAAGGTTCACATCCCCGCCATGGGCTAAACAACGTATAATTAAAATTTCGATTCGAAAACATTTAATTGAGCATATTCAATTAATTATAAACATCACACATGAAGGAATCTAATCCAAATATGTACGATAAAACATTTAACCGAAAATGGCCACACACGGATTAAATTCGGAATATCGCTATGAAAACTAACGTTGCATGAAAAAGAAAGTTAAATGCATAATAGTCTAACTTTAATACGCGAGGTTTCAATTAAATGTGAATTTACACAAAACCTAACATTTGGATCTCCAGACACATTAACTACGAAAAACATGACCCCAACCCTTAAACTAAGTACAACACACAAACAAAACTAATTAAACAATTAATTAACTAAAGCACACAAAAAATAAATGAACAAAACTAATCAACGAGGCATGTAAAGTAAAGGCTTAAAGGAAATAAAGCATAAACAATAGGTAGAAGACATTGAACAGTTAAATACTTACATAAATGGGCAAACACACAAGATAAAGGGGGGAGAGGGTGGCTCCCAACAATAAAACCCTAGAAAAACTAAACTAAATTGAATGATAGATCTTCAAAAATGAAGAGAAAAACTATTTATACAAAAACCCTAGTGGAAAACTAGTAAATAAATAAAGCTAGAAAAAATGGGTTGAATCGATTTGAAAATGGGACAGTTTGAAGCTGCTAGAAAAATGAATCGATTCGGTATTGAACCGAATCATTTCGGAAATGGAGGTTTGGATATTGTCTTCAATCGAATCGATTGGGGACTGCTTGACTACAATCCTTCCCCTATTTTGATTTACTTTTAGTTTCCTTCCGCTCAAATTCCTATGACTTCTTCGTTAGGATTCAGATTTGTGCACCATTTATGACCACACAAAGATGACACAGAGGGATTCAAATTTCATGAAGACATTGGCCCAGAAACCCAAATGGTGAAATGACTAAAAGGCCCTTACGCATGTAGTTATCGACGTAACTTCCTTAGAACGCTACAGAACTTCATACTAAGCACTGTAATACCTAGAAAATATCAATTATAACTCACAAAGCATTTAAACATATAAAACAAAGTTTTTTTGGTTAACAAACATAAATATAGGACTTAAGGTATCCGAGGGGGCTTAAATGCATAAGTATGAAGGGTGAATAGATGAAATATTCGTGACGGATCATATACTATTTAAAAGCATCCACCATAATAAGGATTTAAATGTTACCATAAAGGCTAACAATACATAAGGGACCCACAATGTACATGTGTAGATTTTTTAGTAGTTTTCAAGTCATAATATCCTTAACATTCTAATGAGGTTCTTTATTTATTTTCCCAACCTAGCAGGGACCACAAATAATGTTTTGAGAAATTTTTATTTTGGTTAAACCTCTAACCAATCCTTGGGAGCTCAATGTTCTTAAGTTATCAAAATTAGTATGATCCAATCAATTTTGGAACAAATCGAAATCATACAATCTTGTTAACTTACAAGACTAAGCACTGGGAATAACTATGTAACGGTTATCATGGGTCATGTTCTCCATAAGGATACAATTACCATATTTATTTAAAACTTTACACTCTATTTTCGAAAAGGTAACTGTGTGATCATAATCACAAAACTGAAATATACTTAGCATATTGGCCTCTAAGTCGTTCACTAGGAGAATGTCATTAAGGATAGAAAAATCATCTTCATGAAGTGTCTCTTTACCTATGATCTGGGATGATACTCCGCCACCAGATAGGGCATTACCTCTTAAGAAGTTATTCATATTCTTAGTGTAGTCTCTTCCTCGGTCATGTGTTTAGAACACCCATAATCAAGGTACCAGCCAACATAGGTGTGTTCAACTTTTAACGCAGTTATGATAATGTTACACCTCAGTTGGGGTATCATGTCATCTTTTCTAACCCATATGGCCCTAGTTTTCTGAGAAAGCTCATTTATTTTGAAAATGGACTTTTTCATTGTAGTCTCATGAGCCACGCACTGATTAGAATAGTAATATTTCCAAGTTTAGAGCTCTTTTTCAATGTTTTAGCATTCAATTATTGAATATCAAGCAAATCAACATCATCGGTCTCAGTAAATGTAGTATGTGAATTGATCCTTAACAACTTAATTTGTAGTTAGAGACTCGCACACCCATTCAGTTGGTTAGATTGATTATCACTCTGACTCACATACACACTTTACTCATCATTACTATTAACAGTAACAACATTGGACATAAAATTCATCATAAACATGCTAGCATGCACAACATCAACAATAGAATCAAGAGGTAGGCATGCTTTTATCATTGGCATACATAATTTTAGCATAAAATGACATGCAAAATTCATTCATTTCAAATGAATCAAACTCATCATATTCTAAGTCACTGGAATTATCCCAATTTTAAAGATATTGGCCTTAGGTGTGGTCTTAATCTTAAACTCGCATCGATTGGCATAATGACCCATATGTCCATACTTGTGGCATTGAATATTACTAAGGTCTTTCATGGTCCTTTGATTGTTTTTATTGGTTTGTTTATCACCATTACGATTATGGGGATTTTAGCTTTTAAAATTTTGACAACCATTTTTCCTTGTTTGGTAAGCATAACATTACAAAAAATTATTATCTTTTTAAATTATATTCTCATAAGATCTATTTGGTTATCAAGACTTTCCAGTTCACAATCATCTCCTAACTCAATGTTAAGGTCAGGGATATATAATTAGGCACGGTCATTTAAGAAGAAAAGACCCAGATGATCTCTTAGTAGTAGAGGTAATGTGTTTCTTATATTCTAATTCTATTTTTACAGTCCTTAAAATGCTACTTAACAATTCAGGGATCAAATTAGGATCGTCCATTTCTTCAATGGCATAGCATTTTCTATCAAACTTAGAAGGTAGAGATCTAAGGAATTTTTTAAACCATTTCTCTCTTATCATACATGATTCCATTTGCATAAAGTTTAGTGATTATATTAGTGAGTTAGATATAGCAGTCATCAAAAGTTTCAGTATCATCCATTACAAGGATATTATATTATTGGACAAGAATTGGAGTCCTCCTAGCCTTAACATGCTCATCACCATCATGGGCAGTGACAAGTGTGTCCAAGGATTCCTTAGACATAGGGCATATAGATATTCTTTTAAACTCATGCTCATTCATAGACATGAATATACAATTTTTACTCTTATTCTTATAGAGAGACAAGTGTTTCTCATCCTTAGTGAACTCAATCAACATTTTCAAAATTCTTATTGTGATTCCTTTACTCATAGGTCTATTAGGATATGAATAACCATTTTTAATAGTCTCACATAACTCATCCACTAAAGTGCCCTAGATGAAAGAAAACATCTTTACTTTTTAGTAAGGAAAATTTTGTCCATTGAAGACAGGAGGTTTGGATAGGTTACCAAGTTTTTCAAAATTTTCTTCCATTTTTGAAAAATAAAAAAAAAGTTTCAGAAGCTCGGGAACAAAAACTTTTAAAACTAACGATGTTAAGGAAAGATTGAGAATTCAAAAAGCTTCTTCAAGAAACTCTTATTGGAAAACCAAGATTTGACACAAGGTGTGTTAAATCAAAACAGAAATATAGATTTGATCTTTAAACCCTTGGTAACAAAGACTTTAATAAAATAAAATCTAGTTCAAGTTATGGAATTAAGTAAAACTTAAGATCATCTAGAGTTTTTCACACACAGATTTTAACGTGATAAAACCCAAAGTTAGGGAAAACATCCATGGTGACCTCAATGAAACATAACAAAAATCCATTAAACACCGGCACAAGGTTACAACTTACAAGCATGCAAAAGGAACAAATAACACAAAAGAATTTGAAAGAAATATACATAAACCTTTGAGTTAAACCTCTAATCCAGCAACTTCTTTACATTGAATTATTAGTTAAGTTCTGCAGAAAACCAAACCACAATAAAACTATGTGAAGTGTGTGAGGCAGTGTAGGTGTTTTGAATTATCCTATATGAACATAAAAGAGAACTCACATACACACATATTAGAAAATATCATAAAAAATTACAATCGCATTCTAAATGAACATATCTGAACACAATATACCAAAAAATCTCTAAATATCTTCGATCTGGAAAGATAGTTTAAAAAACAGATATAATCAAATATATAGAAGAAAATAGATATCACAAAATATGAAATGAGGTTTTCTAAAAATTTCAGATCGAAAATCAGATGTTAATTTCAGATATATTTTACCTTTGACATATCAAAGTACGAATCTAAAAGAATATACAACATGCAAAACCAGATCCACATGTAAATACTGGAGATTATAAAAAAAAAATCAAAAAATATTTTGATGCTAATATTTCTAAAACGAACTTAAAACTAGTGTGTGCAAATGTATTGATGATGCAATAACCACCACCACCAGATGAGGTGTTAATAAGCTCAAACTAGTAATAATAATGGCAAAATAGGAGTAAATATCTAGTAGAGAGAGGTGAGGAGAAGAGGAGAAACACTAATATATAAGTGGTTCAGCCAATCAGGCATACGTCCACTATGAGTGTGTGAATAATTTCACTAGATGAAGGCACTAATGGACATAGATACAATCTTTCAAGCTTTATCTCTCTACTGTGTAAACAAACAGAGTTTCAGTTAGGGTTGCAACTATCAATACCTTTATAAGGTAGAGGAATACCTCTATATATAGTTCTTAGGGGGTGTAATGTACCCCCCTCCCCCCCCCCAAGCATGCAATGAGCATCTTTATGAGGATCAAACCAGTATCTTGATGACACCTGAATGATCTTATGTAGATAATGATGACCACAATATTCCCTCACGTGAGGGAAATAATTCGGTTATAACTCATTTGACCACGTGTTCCAAACCTTACATGTTCTTGCATATGCTCATACTTGTGTCCCTGACTGATATAACCTCGGCCCGGACGAGTACGAGGTTGGTGAAGTCCTCCAATGTTGCTTTGTCTTGTCAATAGCCATGATGACCTCGACCGGGAAGACTGACCGAGGTAAGTCACAGAGGTGAGATGTAACGTCGACACGAGTAGAGTAGGATGTTGACGATAACCTGTCCCCATAAGGCGTTGTTGACCTTAGCTCTTTAGCAGCCAAGGTTGGTAATAGAGAGCCGACCTTACAGCATACGACCTTTCTGATGGCAGTTGTGAGCTTCTTGTCAACGCGGTTATGAGACAGGCCGAGGTTAGTGACTCCAAGTACGAGGGTGCAATTTAGTCATATCAATCACCTCTTAGCCCTTAGTCTCCTATGTGAGTAGGTGATTGAGGGGTATGCTAGGTTGAGGCTGAGTTTCTTTTAGTGCCTTGGGGTGTGAAGTGATTCCCTGACACATGTCACTCACTAAAGTGACTAACGTATTCCCCAAGGTGTCTTTTTGGTTTCCAAGGGTAATGATGAGGGCATTAGAAATCATGCCCCATCATTGAGTAGGTTTAAAACCTTCTTCTCTTTCCTCACTCTCTTTTTTCTCTTATTGTTTCATGCCTACAGCTTCTCTGCCATTGCGAATTTCTTCAAACCTTTCATTATTTACTGTGATTGAGGGTCTTCTGCTTCTAACATCTTCATTATTCAATCATAATGAATCAGGTATTGTTTCTCAACCTTTCATTTTCCATTTCTGGTCATTATTTTTATAGCTTCAATTTTTTGACGAGTTATTCTTTTTTCGGCGAGGGATTACACTACTGTCAGGTGGTTGTAGGGCTAGGCTTTTAGCGGTTAGGTAGTTTTGGGAGTGTTCTAGGATCCTCTGAGATTTTTTTCATCCACAAACAACCCTTTTTTAGGTTTTCGATGAACTTTCAGTCACCTTCTCCGATAACCTGCCATTGAGTGTTCTTGGTATTCTTCTTGATACCTTTCAACTTCCACCCTTTGATCTTTAATTTATGTTCTTTAAGTTGTATACCTATTTTTTAGTATTAGTCTTCCCTCAAGTGTAGTGTCATCTTCCTTATTCTCAAACCTTTGTACCAACTTATAGAAGAGTTCCACTCTCTTCGTGAGAAGACGTTTGAGAATATTAGGCAAATAAAACTTTCCCAAGAGGAAGCTCGTAGGGCTGAGGCCTTTACCCTCAGACTAATTTTTCCTCCTCCACTAAAGGTCAAATACCCTAAGCTTGTAGAGCCTACTGAGCCTGTAGAGGTTACTAAGGATCATGTCCTAATGTCAGAGTCCTCTTCCTCACACCCTATGTCAACGTTTGAAGCAGGTGAATCTATAGACTCTTTTCAAGAGGTTATCGATTATTTTCCTAGGTAAGGTGAGGTTCCTGAGGAGGCCAAGGTTTCAAGTCGTGCCTCATCTCACCAAGGTTCTAGAACTTCACGTAGGTCTTTCGATGTTTAAATCTTAGGGTCCATCATAGAAATTCCACCTCCCATTGATGCCATTCCATTATCGGCTGCCCTCGGGGTTGAATTTGCTCAAAGGTTTCCTAGTGGTTCCCCTACAACTGCCTAGGCCGATGTTATTAGAGATGGTGACGATGATGAAGGGAGCGATATTGATTCCTCTGAGGCGGCCGAGTATGAGAGTACCGTCAACGAGTACAACCTTCTTACTTTCAGGCACCTATATTCCATATATTCTTCAATTATCCTTACAAAACCTCTGAAGGATGAGAGGGCCTTCTATGGTCGAGATGGAGAAATATTTGTTTATAAGAAGATGTTTAAGTTAGGCTTTCATCTTCCTATTCACCAAACCATTAGAGCTATACTCTCTCATATAAATCTTGTCCCTTCTCAACTGTCCCCAAATTCCTGGAGGGTTATGATTGGGGACATCGTCCTTTGGAGGGTTGTTCACTATTCAGACCTTCCTATTAGAATTTTTACATATTGTTATGTTCCCTCATCTGCTAAGAACCATCCCTGCCACTATCACTTCTTAGCTAGGAAATGAGAGAAGAAAATGTTCTTGGTTACCCAAACTTTAAATCATAATTGGAAACCTCGGTACTTCTTTATTTTTGGGGCATGGGAATTTGGTTTAGACGAGGCTTCTTTAACATCGGTTCCAAGGACCCCTCTAAGATGGGAGAAGTTCTCTCTTGATGCTAAAGTCGACCCTGGTCATAGCCAGGATAACTACAAAAACATTAAGGACCATTGCAATCAGGGTGAGAAAGATCGTCTCGTTAAATATAAGCATCTGATGACCCCCTACTACCTATCTCAGACAGGTTTAAGGTGTCGTCCCTTAGAAGAGCTTCGTAAGTCTTAATTTTTCTTACCCAAGTTATACCTTTGATATTTTATATCTCTGACTGACTAATTCATAGACTTGTCTATTGCAAAGTGCCCTGCATGCATATCAAACGAGTTCTGGGAAATTTCTGCTCCTGGCCTTGCCAATCTCGTGGAGAAAAGGGGTGGCAAAAATGTAGCCCACCTAACACCAAGAAGAGTGTCAGCACCTCCAAGGTCGATGCCAATAAAAATAGGAAGTCCACGGTTGATCCAGAGCATACGAGGCTGAGTAATGTTCAGGCCAAGGACCGTACCATACCCATTTCTACAGATGATGCCCTGGTTTCTCGTCTATCTCAGCTCAAAATTATAGATATCTTGATCGGACAGAGTCTGAAGGCCACCGATGCTATTGGTAAAATAATGATTGATGAAGACAAGCATTTTCTACGTGCCTTAGATGTCCCTTTCTTGGCAGAGTTTGCTCTTCACAAATCGATCACAGTATCGGTTTTTAGTTATCTCTCTCCTAAGTGTAACATCGGATTTTTAAAAATTATAACAAATATGTTCATACGTCTAATCTTCTTCTACAGGGTGTCTAGTCCTTTCATCGTCTTGTTGATTGGACTTTGCAAAAGCTTCCCCTTATAAAGAAGGGTAGGGAAGCTAAGAAGGTTGAGGCCTCTTTAAATGTAAAGGTTGAAAGGTTGAAGGGAGCCATCAAGGAGAAGGACAACAATATGTCTCAGCTCAAGAAGGATCATGACAAAGCTCTGAAAGCTAAGGATGAGGTTCTTCAGTCCAAGGTTGGTGCTGCAGTTAAGGCTGCTTTGGAAGATGCTGCGGAGAAGTCCATCGAAGACTACAAGGTCTCAGATGAATTTGTCAGCTTCGGCTTTGAATACCTAGAGAAGGGTATCAAAGCGACTGGAAGGTGGTCATCGATAAAGGAGGGTGAGTATGGGGCCTTGACTTCCTCAGACTTAGTTGGTCTTGACTTTGGAGACCCTCGGCTCCCTCAAGCCTTAAAGGAAGTTGAAGAGGCTGATGCTTCTCCAGTCGAGACTTCTCCTCTCGAGGTCACAGAGATCTAAGACGCTACTCATCATGATGATAGAGTTGAAGTGATAAACGTCGTCCATGATGAGACGACTGCAGCTGTAGAGACATAGGCTATTTTCTTGTGAAGCTTTTCAATAGTTCTAATTTTGATTCCCCCTTTTATCTGTAACTCTTATTTTTATGAACTTTGATGAAGGCTCTTGATACTCTATTTTGTAACTCTGAACCCTTTTAATGATAATCATTAGTTTAACTTCTTCAGATTCTATTGCTTCATATGATGTTTGCTTGAAATTTATATGTTGGTGTTGCACTATAATTGCTATGTTTTATCTCTTATTTCCACCAATCTAATGTTATTTGAGGCCTGAGGTTACCAAATAATGATGTTAAAGGTCTGAGGTTGCCACATTATGATGTTTTACATCTTAAATTTTCACCAAACTAATGATGTTTAATGTCTGAGGTCACCACAACATGGTGTTTTACCCTCATATTTCACCAAATAATGATGTTAAAGGTCTGAGGTCACCACATTATGATGTTTTATCTCTTAAATTTTCACCAAACTAATGATGTTTAAGGTCTGAGGTCACCAAATTATTATGTTCCACCTCATATTTTCACCAACTTAATGATGTTCCAAGGTTTGAGGTCACCAAATTATGATGTTTAACCTCTAACTTTCACCAAATAATGACGTTTAAGGCCTGAGGTCACCCAATTATGATGTTCCACCTCATATTTTCACCAACTTAATGATGTTCCAAGGTCTGAGGTCACCACATTATGATGTTTTACCTCTAACTTTCACCAAATAATGATGTTTAAGGTCTGAGGTCACCAACTTATGATGTTCCACCTCATATTTTCACGAACTTAATGTTGTTTAATAATTTGAGGTCACCAAATAAATGATGTTTTACCTTGTACTTTAACCAACTTAATGATTTTTTAAGGCCTGAGGTGACCAAATTATGATGTTTCACCTCTTAAACCATCACCAAATTAATGATGTTCCAATGTCTGAGGTCATCAAATTATGATGTTTAACCTCCAATTTTCCCCAAATAATGATGTTTAAGGTCTAAGGTCACCAAATTATGATGTTCTACCTCATATTTTCACCAACTTAATGATGTTCCAAGGTCTAAAGTCACCAAATTATGATGTTTAACCTCCAACTTTCACCAAATAATTATGTTTAAGGCCCAAGGTCACCAAATTATGATGTTTCACCACATAATTTACCAAATTAATGATGTTAAAAACATAATAAAATTATCAGCACAACATTGTTATCTTTTCATTAACATCCTTTGTATAAACTGATACATGTATTACAAAAAGATAAGAACAACTACAACATCATATGTAATACTTCTTTAAGTGATTGGCATTCCAAGGGTTGGAGAAAGGTTCTCCTTCACGATTTTCTACCCGGTAGGTACCAGGCACAACCTCATCAACTACCCTATGAGGACCATTCCAATTAAGATGGGGCTTATTTGATTTTTTCCACGTCTTCTTTAAGACTAGGTCTCCCATAGTTATAGGCCTTGACTTCACCTTTTGATTGTAGAATCTCGTAGTCCTCTACTGATAGGCTGCTTATCTTATCTTTGCATGTCTTCTTTCTTCAATTAAATCAAGTTCAACTCTTCTTTCCTCCCCATTATTCTGAGGGTCATATGTCTGAATTCTATGAGTAAGAAGTCCTACCTCTGTTGGGTTAACACCCTCTAAGACATGGGCTAACATAAATGGAGTTTCTCCCGCTAGTGTCCTCGTTGTTGTCCTGTAGGCCCAAAGAACTACATATACCTCCTCTATCCATCTCCTTTTACCTTCTTCCAACCTCTTTGTTATCCCATCAAGGATTGTTCAATTTATGACCTCAATCTAACCGTTTGCCTAGGGTCGGCCAGGAAAAGAGAAGAACTGCTTGATCCCCACTCTTTCGCAGTATTTTTTTCAAGCATATGTTCTTGAATTGAGTTCCATTGTCTGAGATGAGTGTGTTTGGAAGACCATACCTGCATATGATGTTATTCTAGATGAACTAGAAGGTCTTATGTTCAGTGATTGTGATCATTGGCTCAGCTTCTACCCATTTGGAGAAATAATCAATTGCCACTATTAAGAACCGATAGTTGTTTACAGCTCTTGACAAGGGTCCTACTAAATTAATACCCCATATTGCAAATGGACAAGGGGATCTAATTGAAGTCATAGGTTGGTGAGGATGATGAGGAATGGTGGAAAACATTTGGCACTTGTCACACTTCTTCACATACGCGGTTGCATCTTTGGCCAAGTTCGGCCACCAGTACCCCTGAGTGATTATCCTCTTAGCCAATGGACTTCCCCCTATGTGACTGGAACAAGAGCCCTTATGCACATTGTGAAAGATGTGTGGAACCTATGAAGGGTGGACACGTCTGAGGAGAGGAAGCAGGAATCACTTTTTATATAGGACATCTCCTACAATTGAGAATTTAGCAGCCCTGAACCTCAGCTTTCTCCTTACTAACTTTGATTCTGGAAGCTCACCCTATCTGATGTATCTGATGAGAGGATCCATCCATGAGGCTCCTATACTCATATTTAGACCAGGTCTAACAACCTCTTCCTCTTCGATGGTCGGATTGAGCAGAATATTAATTGGGACTGTTCTCTATATGTTTGTCCTTATTACTGATGCTAACCTCGCGAGTGCATCAGCTCAGCTCTTCTCTAGCCGAGGTATTCTCTTCTTCATTCTCAACTAGAGTCCCTAGTCTGAAGAGGTATCTCTCTTCTTCATTCTCAACTGATCTTTATCTGGATTTTCTTAACTCAATCCCGTGTGAATCTCGAAAGACGCTTTTATTTTGTTCATCTAGGGCCCCATGACTCTCCTCAATATCAGTCTCTTCCCAGGTAAACTCGGCTACAAAGTCTGCAAGTTCCTGTCCCTTGATGGCAACCCTGGGTTGGTAAAAAATATCGTATTCCCCCAACTCGATTGCCCAGGTCATTAACCTTCCTGACTTCTCAGGCTTATGGAGGGCCTGTCTGAGTGGGGAATCAATGAGGACAACCATAAAGTGGGCTTGAAAGTATGGCTTTATTTTCCTAGAAGCATGTATCAAAGCATAGGCTAACTTTTCTATCTGATGGTACTTCTGCTCAGACCCTTAGAGTGCCTTGCTATTGATGTAAAGTGGTCTCTGCACTCCATCCTCTTCTCTTACTAACGCAGCACTGATGGTTGACTCTGAGACAGCTAAATACATATATATAGCCTCTCCCCCTGAATTAGTCGGGATAGCAGTAGGGGAGACTCGAGATAGGACTTTAGCTCCTTAAAAGCAATGTCACATTTCTCATTCAATTCGAAGGACTTTCTAAGAACTTTAAAAAAAAAGAGACACTTATTTGTCATTCTTGAGACTAACTTGTTAAGTGAAGAAACTCTTGTGGTTAGCCTCTGAACGTCTTTGATAGTTATGGGTGTCTTCATTTCTAATAAATCCTTGATCTTCTCACAGTTAGCCTCTATTCCTCTTTGGCTGATGATAAATCCCAAAATCTTTCTTGCTCCTACCCTGAAGACACATTTAGCTGGGTTAAGCTTCATTATGTATCTGCCCATATCAAATGTTCTTTCAAGGTCGGCCACATGAGTGTTGGCCTTCAAACTCTTCGTCAGCATGTCATCCCCATAAACTTCCATGGATTTGCCTATCTGATCTTCGAACTTCTTATTTACAAGACGTTGGTAAGTAGCCCCTACATTTTTTAGCCTAAGGGGTATGACCTTATAGTAATAGGTCCCCTTGTTTGTAATGAAAGATCTCTTCTTTGAGTCTGCCAAGTCCATGAAGCTATGATCATACCCCAAATATGCATCCATGAAGCTCATGAGCTCACGTACTGTTGTGGCATCCACCATCTGATCTATACGAGGTAGGGGGAAACTGTATTTTGGGCAAGACTTGTTTAAATCAGTGAAAGCTACACATATCCTCCATTTCCCATTACTATTGGGTACTATGACAGCGTTAGATAACCACTCAGGGTATATGACCTCTCTGATGAACTTGGCCTCTTCAAGCTTTCTAACCTCGTCTCTGATGACATCATTCTTTTCTCTTGATTATGCTCTTGTTTTTTGCTTGATGGGCTTAGCATCTTCTGCAACATTGAGTTTATGGCACATAATCTCAGGATCAATATCTGGCATGTCTGTATGGCTCCAGGAAAAAATACTGTCTCTTCCTTAACAGCTTTACTAGTTCCTCCTTGACCTCATGTATTAGGGCTTTGTCGACTTGGATGGGTTTTTTCAGCTCCTCCTCATTGAGGACGATGGATTCTACCTCCTTTGCTTCTTATCCCTCTTTGAGCTTTCTTTCATCCCTAGGATCAAGTGTGTCGATGTTTTACGTGGTTATTGCCTTCTTATGAGCCTCTCTCTCTTCTGCAGAGTTGAAGTATCATTCACTTGCCAATGTTTGGTCACCTTACACTTCCCCTACTCCATAAGGAGTTAGGAATTTTAGTATTTGGTGGACCTTTAAAGGAACGGACTCAAATTCGTCCTATGATGAGGTTATAAGTTAATAAGACGTTTTCATCCATCATAAAGAAATTGATTTTTCTGGTCAACCTCTTAGCCATTCATCTCCCATTCTAACATCCATTTCATACATACCCAATGGATGAACCATTTGACTACTGAAGCCAATTAAGGGATGATGATAAGGGACAAGCCTATCTCTACTGAGTCCCAGGCTCTTAAAATAGCGCCAAAACATAACGTCTGCAGAACTACCCCCATCAACGATGATCCTGTGAACTTCACACCCATGCACCCTTGTGGTGATGACTAAAGGGTTAACATGGGGAGATAAGATACCCTTGAAGTCAAGTCATGAGAAGCCGACCATAAGGGTGTTCATATCTAACTTCTTTCTCTTCTCGGGCTTAACATACGTAGATTCCAAGTTCATAACCTCGCCTTTAGTCACTGCTTTAGCCTATACTACATGAGCCTTATGATATGCTACCTCTAAGCCACCCACTGCTAGTCCCCCATAGATAGTGTTCACACCGAAAGAGACCATACCGACCCTCTTCACTGGAGCATTATTATCTTTTGGTGGGAGGTCAAGGTCGTCGTCGTCATCATCTTCATCATCAGCTCTTCTAGCAGGGACATCTTCCCGATATTTATCATTTCTTTTATTTTGGGGGTCGTCTCTTTCCCCTTAGAAGCTCTAGAATCCACATAGTTTCTGATCTTTCCAGACCTGAACATCTTCTCAATCTCGTCCTTTACGATGAAACACTTGTCAGTCAGATGGTCGTGATCTTGATGGAACTCGCACCATAGATTCTTATTTCTCTTATGTGGAGGAGCCTTCAGCTTCTCTGGCCATCTCAGGGATCTATCATTATTTATTTCATTAAGGATATGTTCGCAACTCATTGTTAAAGGAGTGTAGTGTGCAAACTTTTCGTCTTCAGTCCTCTTCTTTCCATTATTTTTCCTTTGAAACTTCCCACTACTGCTTCCATTCTCATCCTCATACTTCGCATCCATTACTTTTTCTGCATTCATGACCTTTCCATCTGTTGCTAACAGCTCGTCCATGGTCTTGGGAGGGTCTTCAGCAAGCTTCCAAAGTATTTATTCCTCCTGAAGTCCTCCAATAAGGTCTCTCATGGATATGATTTCTTCATAATCTTGTACCTCCAATTTTTCCTTATTGAACCTCGTGATGTAGTCTCTGAGACTTTTGTTCTTACCTTGCTTTATATAAAGAAAGTGAGTCATCTTCTTTTGAGGTCTTACCCCAAAACATAAGTTATGAATAAACCGTTCAGCCAAACTTTTAAAATTTTGAACTGGATTTTTAGGAAGATACGTGGAGCAGATATGTGATGCCCCTGTCAAAGTGCTTGAGAAAGATCAGCATCTCATCTCATCAGAGATTGAATAAATGTCTACTGCAGAGTGATACATTTCAATACGATGGAGTGGGTTAGTACTACCATCGTACTTGGGAGATACCACCGGAGGTTTAAATTTGGCAGGGGTTGGGAAGTTAACAATCCTTACCACAAATGGTGAACCCTTTGAGTACCCCCTGTATAATGGGTCTCGTCTTTTAATGAGGTTATCGGTCTTCTCTTCCAACCTCTGAATAGATTCATTCCATGGTTTGGCAATGTCGGCTTAATCGAGGTTGTCCCCAGCCACCTCTAAAGGGTGAACTGAGGGTTCCCCATCTACTACCCAACGTCGACTATTGACCTCCCCCTCACCACAGTTTAGGCCATGTGGGAGTCAACCATGATGAGGCTTATGATCACCAGCCTCCCTTTGTGAGACAGTTATGCTTCTTGACGGGGGTGCGATGGCCATCCCCGATCAGGATTCCCGTGGCAGGCGGGAATGTTAGGAACGGATATTAGGTCCCGCGTGTCCCTCTTAAGAGCGCTTCGGCCAACGTCATTTGGAGTGAGGTGTAAAAATGTCTAGATATTAGAGTCGCAAGTCTAATTTACTCAAAACATATAAAAGAAAAGGGGAAGCCATCTCTAAGGACGGCATCCAAAGACATACTGATGCATACGAAACAAAAAAATGATTCAAAAAGGGTCCGAAGGCTAAGTTACGAAATGGGAAGATGTTAGTCACCCATTCCGCCCTTTCGGTCTTTCATAGATATTTGTTATTTTCCTTTATTTTTCCCATGATATGTGTGTATGTGTATATATAGTGGAGGATAGGAATCCTCGACTTCTATCATAGAAGAGATAAAGCGTGTTATCCGTAGGAAGGTATTAAAATAATATTAGGAAATAGGATTTACCTAATTATCCTTATGTTGACTGTTATGATGGAACGATAACGCATGCGGAATAATACGGCACTAAGAACAAATATATGTATATATATAATATAAGAGAGTGGAGTTTAGAGAAAATAGAAAATGAGAGAAAAAGTAAAAAAATAGATCTCGAGTCTCGGGTTTTACCCCGAGATGCCTACGTAGCCTATAGAGGCATCAAAGTCCACGTAGTTTGCATGCAAAATGAGGGGTGGGGTTTATCCCATAAATCCAACCGGGGGATTCTCTTATTGTGTGTGTGTGTGTAGAAAAAAGTGTTTTAGTTGTGAAAAAAGTGTAAGAAAAGTATGAGAATTCTCGTTTGGAATTTACGAGTAAACCCTATTTTTCTTGTTTTTGGGGTTTTTATTTATATGAAAAATAAGAGATGTGCAATAATACTAAATAAAAAGTATATTAGTATGTATGGGATGATATAATAAAAGTGTTAAGTAATAAAACAAAGTATTGCGAGTTTATGAGAATTTAAGGAGAGAGTTTAGAAAATTGAACCTTCTTAAAGATCTTGAGCTTGATCTTGAATATTGGAGAGCAACCCTTAGACTTGGATGATGATGGAGGGGAGTGAATTCACCAAGTTTGATGAAAAGGATGATGAAAAGTGAAGGTTGGAAATGGATTTGGGTGTGGAAATCACCCTGACTTTGAGAGAAGTTTTTTGGATCTGCTGAGAGTGATATCTATCAGATCTGGGCTCTCCTTGCAAGTGAGGTCAGGCCTCATTTTTATATGCCAGGGCATTGCTGATCGACATAGCCCTGTTCTTGCCAATCGGCAGGTGCGTTTAGGCACACTATCTGGGACCTTCCGTTTGGCAGTGTCTTTTAGGACTTTTCAGAAAATCGCCTGCAGAACACAAACCATTTATTAGAATCATGCACAGGGCAGACCGTTGGAAAGAAAATTTAGAGACCTTTGAAAGTACAGGACTGCTCCTAGGTTCGGGAGTTTACTTTGGGTCTAATATGGCTCGAAAGCATTCGTCAGTCCATTGGACGAGGAATCATCGAGCGCAAACAGATCGTTCGTCTGCATGGTACGTCCAAATCATGCATGGGGCTAATCATTGGAAAGGTTAGGAGATGTAGTTATACAGTCTAAAGAGTTTGATCCGATTCATGGAATTGACTTTGGTCAACCGAGCCCTGGAAGCATTCGGTGACCTCTTGAAGTAAAATGGATCGTTCATCAGTACCGTAAATCAGAATCGTACACGGGATGGACCGTTGGAAAGGGGTTTCAGTGACCTTCAAAGATTCATTTAGTCTCGATCGAGTTGAAGAGTTGACTTAGGTCAAATGGAGCCCGGGAGCACTCGATGGTCTCCAGATCAGATTTTGGGGGGAAACGGGTAGTTTGTCCGATGGTATGTTAGAGTCATGCATGGGACGAACCCTTAGAAAAGGGTTTCAGTGCCCTTTGAAGATTTATTCCATTTTGGTCGAGCTGAAGACTTTGGCTTTTGGTCAAACGAAGTCTGGGAGTGCCTGATGGCTTCTAGTTCAGTACTCGAGGTATGACCTGGGTTTGTAGTGATGAGGGGAGGTGTTAGGGACCTTGGGAGAGCTTAGGGGGTAACAAAATGGGGTCTCTACAGAGCCCTTCGATGGTTGAGTTTGGAACAAACGATAGCCGTCGAATAGATACCGCATGATGCTTTTGAGGGGGGATGACCAATTCAGAGGGTCGAGGTCGATTCTGAGGACCTAAGGGATGGTTTAGAGGAAAGGTTTAGGCCAATTCCTGAGGAGGTGCTGGGGATGAACAATTCTGTGGGTCGGAGACAATTTTGAGGGCTTAAAGATGAGGGTGATCGATTCTGCAGGTCAAAGACAATTCTGAGGGCTTAAGTAGAGATGATTAATTCTGCGGGCCAAAGCTAATTCTGCGGGATTAAGTAGAGATGACCAATTCTGTGGGTCGAAGCCAATTCTGCGGGATTAAGTGGAGATGACCAATTCTTTGGGTCGAAGCCAATTCTGTGGGCTTAAGTAGAGATGACAAATTATGCGGGTCAAAGCCAATTTTGCGAGCTTAAGTAGAGATGACCAATTTTATGGGTCGAAGCTAATTCTGCGGGCTTACGTAGAGATGACCAATTTTACGGGTCGAAGCCAATTCTTGGGGCTTAAGGTGAGATGACCAATTCTGCAAGTCGAAGCCAATTCTGCGGGCTTGAGGTGAGATGACCAATTCTGCGGATCGAAGACAATTCTGCGGGCTTAAATAGAGATGACCAATTCTGTTGGTCGAAGACAATTCGGCGTGCTTAAGGTGAGATGACCAATTCTGCGGGTCAAAGCCAATTCTCCAGGCTTAAGGTGAGATGACCGATTCTGAGGTTCGAAACAATTCTGCGGGCTTAAGTAGAGATGACCAATTTTGTGGGTCAAAGCCAATTCGGTGGGATTAAGGTGATGATCCAAGATCGAGGTCAATTCTGACCTAACTAAGGTGACGACCGAGGATCGAGGTCAATTCTGAACTGATAGAGGTGATAATCAAGGCTCGAGGTCAATTCCGACCTAACAAAGGTGACAACTGAGGACCAAGGTCAATTTTGACCTAAGAGGGGTGACGATCGAGGATCGAGGTTAATTATGACCTAAGAGAGGTGACGACCGAGGATCGAGGTCAATTTTGACCTAACTAAGGTGATGATTCAAGACTCAGGTCAATTCTAATCTAAGAAAGGTGACGATCAAGAACCGAAGTCAATTCTAACCTAACTAAGGTGACGATTCAAGATCGAGGTCAATTCTAGCCTAAGAGAGGTGATGACCGAGGATCGAGGTCAATTCTGACCTAACTAAGGTGACGATCTAAGACCGAGGTCAATTCTGACCTAAGAGAGGTGACGACTGAGGATCGAAGTCAATTCTGACCTAATTAAGGTGATGATCTAAGACCGAGGTCAATTTCTAATCTAAGAGAGGTGATGACTGAGGACCGATATTAATTATGACCTAAATAAGGTGAGGATCCAAGACCGAGGTCAATTCTGACCTAAGAGAGGATAAAGATGGGATTTTGGGTTCCGCTAGGGAATAGCGAATGAGATGGGGAAAATATAGTGTGTCCCTTGGAGACATTGAAAATGACTTTCTGGAGTTCCGCTGGGGAAATCACCTCATGATGTCGTTTGGCGCCGGGGAGCCGATTGCTGGGGAAATCCTTGTGATTTTGGGGATATTTGAGAAGGAAAGGTAAGTTTGATGCGGTAAATTCAACTAGGGAAGTGATTAAGTGGCCCAAGTATTGGACGTATTGCTCGAGGAGGTTTAAGACCTTTGGGGGATAGGAGGTGATCCTTAGAGATCCTCCAAGAACGTTGTCGGGAGCAGTTTTACTTGGTTTTTGATAGTTTCATTGGGGAAATGGGGGTTCCTCTTGAGGGAGTGTGAAATTTTCTTGTTGAAAATGTTCTAAATCCTTCCATGGATTTTTAGGAATTTTCTGAGAATTTTTAAGGGCTTTCTGGTATTTTCTGGTAATTTTTGTACGAAATTTCAAGGGTGGTGTCAGTCCGAATGGTTCAGAGGGTGCCATTTGACAGTGGCACAAACTTTTGGATTGCCTCAGGAAGGTAAGGGGGAGTGGAAAGGACTTATGCCTATCGGGGATTTTCAGGTGACCTTTTACCCTTGGTGGACAGCCATTCAGGATACGGGGGCGACAGGGGTGAATGCGCAGATAAGGATTTTGCTGGCGCATGAGTTCGGCCGTTTTTGGTATCTCGGGGAGCGGGTGGTTCGACAGATTGCTGAGGAGGAGGTGGTGGTTCCACCTGCGTAGCCTCCTACATCTATGAGGCGGGAGCATCTGCTGCCGAAGGATGCGAGGATCGCGATGATGATCGACGAGTACTACCTGTTGTATACTGATATGGCTGCACCGTATGACTATATGAACTTTGTGATGAGATGGTTGATGGCACCCAGTATATATGATGGCTTGCATTTCCCTCCTGCGAGTTCGAGTCGGGCGGTGGGGTACTCCCACAGCGACGGTGGTTAGTCGGCATCTACGGTGGCGACGATTTTAGAAGTTTCCTTTGTGTGATTGCATACCCCCTCATACAAAATTCAGCGGGATGATGGAGGTATGGTCCCCATGTTGCATCGTCCTGCGGTATACCTTTATGTTCTTTTCCTGTTTTTGGTTCCTTTTCATTTTTTATCCTTTTTTTATATTGATTTTTTCTTTTACTTGAAACAAGTTCGTGTGTCGACCACTTGGCTCAAGGACATCAGAGACAGGATATCTTCAGTGACTGCCCATATTCAGGATGCGGTCCCGGTTCCTTCTTATTTGGTGTCATCTACTTCATCCGGGGAGGACTCTGGCTCGGGTAGCGGTGGTGCGTCATCTCACCGTAGGGGAAAGGGAGCGCGTCGTAGGGGTGGAAGCTCTTAGAGAGAGGGAGAAGGGTAGGTGAGAGAGAGAGAATGTGGGTTCGGGATGAGTCCCGTTGTCTTTTTCTTTTCTTTTATTTCCTGCAAAATTTGATGTAACACAGAAGAATATATATATGCAATGCATTGGGAATTTTATTATCTTTTGTTAATGGTGAATGCATGTACATGCGCTTTTTACTTTGCTGCTGAGACCGTAAAAGGAGATATTTTTGGGATTTTGAGGAAAGTTTTAAGAATGGGGGATTATATAGGGGTGGAAAAGGATTTTTTACATTCTATTGAGAATATCAATTTATTTTTATTGGGTTTTTCTAATTTTGATAAAAAAGGAAAAAGAAAATCTTCCAAAAATGGGGCGTTGCCGATCAGCAAGCTCCTTGTCATGCCTCTCGGCAGTCAAGTCCAGTCCCATCAATTCAAAGATTTTGATTAGTGCCCTCTTCAGCTTCTTGTAACTTTTGGGGTAGGATTCCTTCCGATTTCTGCAGGGGTTATGTCTTTTGTGAGGGTTCTCAAGTAAAAAATGGGTAAGGGTGGAGTGTTTTCATCACACCTTCACATTCTTACTTACTTGCCTACTATCTCTTAGTCTTGAAAGATGGATCTCCCTGGTAGCATTGATTTTGCTAACTTCCTCGAAGCCTTGGAAGCGATGTGCTCTTATAACGTCGACTACGATGCTTTCAATATACGTCGAGTCTCTTTGTGGCGCAAGCAACCCATTGAGTGGAGCATGCTGATGGCGGTGGTACAATTTTGGTACCCTGAAGACCATGTATTCCGCTTTGGGTTGGATGAAGTTTGTCCTACCTACGAGAAATTTTTTGTCATGGTGGGGATAAATCCCAGTGTTGCTGCGGCTTTACCAGAATTTTCTCGTTCTCCCAGGGATTTGATGGTTGGGCTTCTTCATATTTTGACTTCGGTGACTAGATCACTAGTTGCTAAAGGGATGATTTCCCACCCGGTGGTGTTACACTATGTGAATTTGTGGGAAGTGGGTGATGCTAGCTATGCTGGAGTCATTGCTCTGGGCCTGGTTTCAAAATTTCTGGTGGTGACTGGGGAACTGTGAGTGGATCCGCAACTTGCATCCATTACTTCATGGATGTCATACTGTCGTAATCCTATGGCGGTGTTACTGGCGAAGGCCCTAAATGGTCTAGATGCCTGGTGAGAAGGTCATTCTAACTTCCTGCAGGGTAGCCATGTGATGTTGTTCATGTGGTTGTCTGAAAGACTCCACCTAGTGACTCTTCCAGAATATCCTCTGTCAGCGGTACCCAACTTCTTTTCGCGTCACTTCTTTAGCATTTGCCTGGATATTGGGAGCTAGGAGAACTAGCTTGTGGATCATGGGTCTCAGAATCTGTACTGGTCAGTGCCTTAGTGGGGACAATTGCTTCCTATTTTGGAGCTAGGAGAATACCCGTATGAGCGGTTGGTTGGTCTGAGCCAGACCTCTTTTTATTTCCCTTGGCGGCTTCTGCACCAATTTGGCTGGGCACAGGTCGTGCCACCTCGGACACTAAATTACTTTCCGGTAGAGGATTTGACCAAGCGTCTGCGCCTGTGGCTTGGATCTCTGTGGGAGAATCGGCGTCCGTTGACCCGTCCCTCTCATTCTATTGGGAGAGTTTGGCATATCCCTGGGGATTATATGAAGTGGTTGTGGAGGAGAGTGGTTAACAGGATGTTGGCAGTGGAGACTGGACAAAGGTGGTTTGTTTCTTTTGACACCATGGAGGGGGGTGTTGTGGTTTTTTTGAACCTGGTTCGAGCTTATCGGTCCATGGAGTTTCTGCAACTCTCTATTCAGGCAGGGGAAACTTGGGGACCCCAGGATGTAGATGATGATGAAGGAGAAGGATCCTCTGGTAGCTGTGGATAGGATTCCTGGAGAGTTTATTCTGTAATGGGGGATAAAAGTGAGGATTTTATTTTGGCTTTTTAGGAAGGTAGGGGGAAGGGAGTTATCTGTTCCTTTTCTTATGTAATTTGTACCGTAATCTCTTATTAGTGAAATAAACAAGTTTTTGATCATCCAGCTATGCCTTTCGATGAATTTTGTAATGTTTGAATTATCTATACCGATCGCTAAGGCATACATAATCCTTTTGTTCAATTATATGTTAGAATGGACTGTCGTTCTCGGAGATAAGAAAAGAATAGTATTTTGTGAAAAAGAAAGGGTTGTGCTCATGTAAGGTGTATGAGATGCCTATGTACCACTGGGTTTTAAAGAGTTTTAATTTTGTTTGAAAATGGTTTTTTACAGAGGATTAGGCCCACGTAGTTCTGGGTAAAGGGGAAATGAAGAGATTTTTTTTTTCAGAATAGAAGAGAGATGACAAGAGTCGTAGCGCGCTGAGATTTCGGATTAGGGGTAGAACTTCTTGAGACGGTCCAGGTTGACTGGACAAGCTATCGCTTCCCCATCTAAGTCTGTGAGCATGGCAGCACTACCAGTTAATATCTTCTTGATAATGTAGGGGCCGCTCCAATTGGGTTTGAATTTCCCTCTGGGGTCCCAGATGGGTTCTATGATTTCTTTGAGGGCTAGGTCCCCTTCTCGGACACCGCGGTACTTGAACCTCTTGTTGAATGAACGCACTATTCGGCGATGGTACCCTTGTATGTGGTATAGCGCTTTTATTCTCCTTTTATCTAAGAGGGTCATCTCGTCAAGACAGCTTTGGCACCAGTCTTTTTCACTAACCTTGCTTTTAAGCATGACGCGTAATGAGAGTATTTCCAGCTCCATGGGTAGGACTGCTTCCATACCGTAGACTAGAGAGTAAGGGGTAGCCCTAGTAGAGGTTTTAATTGAGGTTCGATACCCCAGAGGGCGTACGAGATCCGGTTGGCCCAATCCCGATAGCTTTCGGTCATTTTGCTAATGATGGCTTTGAGGTTATTGTTGGTGGCTTCAACTGCACCGTTGGTCTGAGGTCGGTAGGGAGAAGATTTATGCTTCTGAATCCCATACTCATTTACCACCTCTATGACCTCTACCTTGAAATGCAACCCGTTATCTAATACTAGCTCGTGCAGGACCCTATATCGGTAGATTATATTTTTCGTGATGAATTTGGCCACTTTCTTAGCATTCAGCATTCAGCATTGCGTATGACTCCGCTTCGACCCATGAAGTAATAAATGGAAACTAGGATGAACTCATTCCCTTTGGAGGCCTTTGGTGTAACCATCCCTATGATGTCAATGCCCAGGTGGAGAACGGACAGGGAGAGGTCTTGTTGTATAATTCGCGCGGAGGCAAATGCTGAAGATTGGAGAACTGTTGGCATTTGAAGCATCTTCGGACGTAGGTGGTTCAATCCTGGGTCATGGTGGTCCAGTAGTATCCCTGTCGGATGACCTTCTTCATAAGCATGTGACCGCTCATGTGGGGTCCACATTCCTCACTGTGGATCTTCTGTATTATCTTTTCAATGTCAACCCCTATAATGAAGTGTAAATGAGTTCCATCGAAGTTCCTTTTGAGCAGTGCTTTGTGACAGATGATGTACTCGGCGACGAGTTTTCTAAGGGTTGCTCGATCATTCTTGTTGGAACCTTGGGATACATACCATGCTTGAGGAGGTTCCAGATATCATAGTACCAATAATTGGCTAGCTTGGGATCTTTTTTAGTGACGATCTCAATATGGTAGCAGTGGGTTGGTTTGTCTTGCTTTTGAACAAGGAAGGGGGTCATTGTGATTCCTTCGAGCATGTCGACCATAGAGGCTAGGGTAGAAAGGTCATAGGCTATGTTATTCTTTGCTCGAGGTAGGTAATGGAAGGTGATATCTTAGAATTAGGAGGCTATAACTTCTAAGTGGGCATGGAAGGGTTGGATCTTCTTGTCCTTAACTCTCCATTTTCTGAGCACTTGACCGATGATGAGGGCGAAATCCCCGTAGACGTCTAGACACTAAATACCTTTCTTGAGAGCAACTTTAAGGCCTACTGTGCATGCCTTGTATTCAGTCATGTTATTGGTGAAGGGTAAATCCAGCTTGATGTCGATTGGAGTGTGGGATTCATTTGGGGAGATCAGGAATATCCCAATGCCATATCCCTTTTTATTGGCAGCGCCGTCAAAGAACATTTTCTATCGAAGGTTATCTTGAGCAGTGCAGAGGAGGTTTTTATCTGGTAATTCAGAGATTCAGACACCGGCCTCATCCATAGGGTAATCAGCGAGGTAGTCAGAGATGGATCTTCCTTTCATGGATTTCTGCGTGACGTACACGATATCGAACTCAGATGGGAGCATCAACCATACAGCCATTCGGCTATACAAGGTGGGTTTCTCAAGCAGGTATTTGATAGGGTCCATTTGGGATACAAGTTTGATGGGAAGGCGAGCATGTAGTGCCACGACTTTTGGGTGACCCAAATAAGCGTGACACGCGCCTTTTCCAAAGCAGTATAGTTAACCTCGTACCCGGACAATTTACGATTGGCATAATAGATGGCTCTTTCTTTGCGGGAATCTTCAAGGTATTGGGATAGAAAAGTCCCAACTGCAGTGTCGGTTATGGATAGGTATAGGAGCAAGGGGAGACCAGGCTGTGGTGGCATGAGTACCAGGGATGGTTCAGATATTATTTGATTCGGTCAAAAGATTTTTGGCAGGCCTCATTCCAAACTTTGGTTGAATCCTTTCGGAGGAGTTTGAAGATAGGTTCATAGATGGATGTTAGCTGGCTGATGAACCGGCTAATGTATTGCAATTTCCCAAGGAAACCTCGGACTTCTTTCTCGCTTCGGGGAGGTGGCATCTCGAGTATGGACTTCACCTTAGCAAGATCTGCTTCTATCTCTTTCTCACTGATCGTGAATCCCAAGAGTTTTCCCTTTGTAATTCCAAAGATGAATTTCTGGGGATTGAGTCTCATCTGATACTGTCGTAGTCATTTGAAGAACTTTCGAAGAGCGAGAACATGACCTTCTCTAGTATTGGATTTGATAATCATATCATCCACATAAACCTCAACTTATTTTTGAATCAGATCATGCAGGATGGTTGTGGCAGCCCTCTGGTAGGTAGCCCCAGCGTTCTTGAGACCAAATGGCATAACAGTGTAACAAGAGGTTCCCCATGGGGCGATGAATCTGGTCTTTTCTTAGTGGTCTGGGTTCATTTTGATTAGGTTGTATCCGGAAAATCCTTCGACGAATAACTTGAGAGCATGACTGGTTGTGTTATCCACGATCATGTCGATGTTGGATAACGGATAATCAACCTTTGGAGAGGCTTTGTTCAAGTCCCGATAGTCTACACACATCCGAACCTTCCCTCCTCATTTCGGTACAGGCACTATGTTGGCTATCCACGTGCGATATTCGATCACACGAATGAAGCCTACCGTTTAAATGTCTGACCACCTCTTCTTTGACCTTGAGCGACCATTCGGTGCAGAGCTTTCTCAATTTTTGATTGGCCGCCTTGTAATCTGAGAGAGTGGGGATCTCGTGCTGAGCTATTTTAGGATCAATTCCGGGCATATCATCATAGGACCATTCGAATACATCCACGAATTCCATTAGCAATTCTTCGAGTTGTGCACACTCATGCTTGTTGAGGGTAGCCCCTATCCTAATCTCGCGCAGTTGGCTACTAGAACCGAGGTTAATAACAATAGTCCTTTCTTCATTAACTTGAACGCGGTTATGTTGTTAATTATTAACCTTATTTACATCAGTTAAGAATTATTCATTTGCAAAATCATCATCATCAAAAGTTTGATTAGAATCCAAACAGTTAATGTAAGGCACAACAAGATACTTAAAATCTTCATTTATTTCATTGATAGGAAAAGCATCATTAAGAACCTCATCTAAGCAGATCTCGATTACATTTGAGCAAGGATATACAACAGAAGAAGAAATAGGGTATACATTGGGATTAGGGGAGATTTCAGCAGGTAAAATTAGCGCAGCATGCCAGTTGACGAGAGGTGTATCAGCAGCTTTAATGAGTTGGGGTGGATCCAGTGATGTAGTGCCTCAGTGAACCATGCATAGTGTTAGCCCTAGTGTCTGTAAATTAAAGGAATCTTCAGAGTCATTTTTTTCAACCTTTTCGATATCTTTGATGAGCGGTTGTACATGGTGTTGGGAATGTTCGGCCCATGGGTAGCTGTCTTGGAAAAAGATCTCCATTCCAGGCTTCATCTTCTTGTCTGTACGGTCATACCATAGTTCTGAAAAGCCGCAAAAGGAGAATTAGTTGCCCTCTTTAATGAATCGTCCGCTCAAGGATTCACCTGGGATAGTCTAGATGCGATCTAGTCTTCTCTTTGGTCGAGACTGGCTGATCATTCTGAGCTCTTGTTCTGACGGTTGATACCCTAAACCACAAGGATGGAAATCCTTCTTCAGTTCAATCGGCTCGAGTATCCCTTGCTGTCTTTATCCTAGCCTCAGTTCGGGCATTAAGTGCATGTTTCCGAGCATCTGAATCACATTGACATTGCCATGAGGGTCATATTCTAGACAAACGTTTTCTTTGAAATCATCCCCCGTCGGGAGTAGGAGTGGTTCAACTCAGAATCCTTATAGGAGCATATCATTTTACCCGTGTTGTATCTAAAGAATTGGACTACTGGTACTTGCACCATTGGTATTGTCATCATCGCCTACGATGGTAATGACCCATCCGTAGACGAAGAACTTTAATTTCTGATGGAGTGAGGAAGACACACCCTTGATACTGTGGATCTATAATCGTCCTAGCAATAGGTTAAAATAGGCTAGAATGTCAACAGCTTGGAATTCAATGACAGGGTTTATAGGGCCAACCCCGATTACAAGATTTATGGATCCCATCACCTCCTGGCGGGTATTATCATAGGCACGTATAACATCGGAGGTTGGAGCGAGGTCACTTTCTTTTAGGCCTAAACATTTTAAGGTTCTCAGTGGGCAGACATTCAAAGTGGATCCATTATCAATAAGAGAGAGTGCCACAGCCTTCCCCATAATTTTTACGGAGATGTTAAATTTCATGATTGTGGTTTGGCCCAATCTTGGGGATTTCTTCTTCAGAAAAGGCTAGCATTCGAGTAAAGGTCAAGGATTCGACCAAATTTACCGTTTCTTCTGGTGTGGTAGAAGGAAGAACTGTGGGTCCAGTGATCAACTTGATCAAAGCGTTTATGTGTAGCTGAGAAGACATGAAAAGCCCCCATAGAGTGATGCTAGCTTGAGTTTTCTTTAGTTGATCGAGGATCGTGCTCTCCTTGAGGGTCATTTCTGGCATGGGAAGGTTTTTAACACCCTTTCTTTTGTTATTTGCTGGTAGTGAGCTTGGAATCTGGTAATGCCTCCCTGATCTGGTCATATGATTTACTAAAGAAGGGAAAAACATGAATCTCATTTCCTCATCGATATCGGGTTGTTTTTCCACCTTATTTATTTATCCGAGGAGTTCTTTAAATTATATCATTCGACATATGTCGGCTATCGAGCCTGTTTTCTCAAAAGCTTATTCTTCATTTGAATCTCTAAATTCTTCCCCCCATCCAGTGGCAACAATTCTATCTTTCCATATAAAGTTGATACATTCCACAACTTCAACGGCTTATTCATATAGGTCCTCCCAATCGATGGGGATGTGTAAGGGTGAAGGTACCAGGCGCCCCTGCAGCTTCAAAGCATCAAGTAACTCGGTCATACTGCAAATGTTATTGGTTTGCCTGTATAACTCTACCATAATCTGGACAACATCATCCAAGATGACTTCATCAGTCTGTACTACCAAACTATCTCACTCTCGGGCCTATTTTCGTGCTTCCAAGAACAGCGTACTGAACCTCTGGAAATCAATGACCATCTGTAAGGGAAATATTAGCCCGAACTCTGGGAGTTGGTTTAATACTTATGACAATTCCATGCTTCCATTTTCAAAACGGGTACGAACAGTGATGACGCGGTCTAGTCTTCTCTTTGGTCGAGACTGGAGGATCATTCTGAGATCTTGTACTAACGGTTAATACCCCAAACCACAAGGAGGGAAAGCCTTCTACAGTTCAATCGGCTCGAGTATCCCTTGTTGTCTTTATCCTAGCCCAGTCACATTGACATTGCTATGAGGGTCGTATTCTAGACAAACGCTTTCTTTGAAATCATACCTTGTCGAGAGTAGGAGTGGTTCACCTTAAAATCCTGATAGGAGCATATCATTTTATCTGTGTTGTATCTCAAGAAATTGGATTGCTGGTACTTGCACCATTGGTATTGTCGTCATCGCCTAAGATGGTAATGACCCATCCATAGGCGAAGAACTTTAATTTCTGATGGAGTGAGGAAGACACGCCCTTGATACTGTGGAGCCAAGATCGTCCTCGCAATAGGTTGAAACAGGGTGGGATGTCAATAACTTGGAATTCAATGATAGGGTTTATAGGGCAACCCCTATTACATGCTTTATGGATCCCATCACCTCCTGACGGGTATTATCGTAGGCACGTACAGCAGCGGAGGATGGAGCGAGGTCACTTTCTTTCAGGCCTAAACATTTAAAGGTTCTCAGTGGGCAGACATTCAAAGTAGATCCATTGTCGACAAGAGAGAGTGGAACAACCTTACCCATAGCTTTTATGGATATGTTGAGTGCATAATTGTTGTTTGGCCCAATCTTGGGGATTTCTTCTTCGAAAAAGGATAGCATTCGGGTAGAGGTTAAGGATTCGACCAAATTTATCGCTTTTTCTGGTGTGGTAGAAGGAGGAACTGTGGGTCTAGTGATCAACTTGATCAAAGCGTTTATGTGTAGCTGAGAAGACATGAAAAGCACCCATAGAGTGATGCTAGCTTGAGTTTTTTTTAGTAGATCGAGGATATTGCTCTCCTCGAGGGTCATTTCTGGCATAGGAAGGTTTTCAACACCCTTCCCTTTGTCATTTGTTGGTAGTGAGCTTGGAATCTGGTAATGCCTCCCTTATCTGGCTATGTGATTTACTGAAGAAAGGAAAAAAATAAATCCCAGTTCCTCATCGATCTCGGGTGGTTTTGCCACCTTGTTTATTTATCCTAGGAGTTCTTTAAATGATATCATTCCACACATGTCGGCCACCGGGCTAGTTTTCTCGAAAGCTTGTTCTTCATTCGAATCTCCGAATTCTTCCCCCCATCAGGTGGCAACAATTATGTCTTTCTATGTAAAGTTGATACATTACACAACTTCAACGGCTTCTTCATACAGGTTTTCCCAATCGATGGGGATCTATAAGGGTGAAGGGACCAGGCGCCCCTGTAGCTTCAAAGCATCCAGTAACTCGGTCATACTGCAAATGTTGTTGGTTTTCCAGAATAACTCTGCCATAATCTGGAAAACATCATTCAAGATGACTTCATTGGTCTGTACTACCAACTATCTGACTCGCGGGCCCATTTTCGTGCTTCCAAGAACAGCGTACTTAACCTCTGGCAATCAATGACCATCTGTGAGGGCAATTTCAGCCCGAACTCTAGGAGTTAGTTTAACACTTCTGACAATTCCATGCTTCCATTTTCAGAACGGGTACGGACAACGATGACACGATCTAGTCTTCTCTTTGGTCGAGACTGGTGGATCATTCTGAGCTCTTGTTCTAACGGTTGATATCCCAAACCACAAGGAGGGAAAGCCTTCTTCAGTTCAATCAGATCGAGTATCCCTTGTTGTCTTTATCCTAGCCTTAGTCCGGGCATAAAGTGCATGTTTCTGAACATCTGAATCACATTGACGTTTCCATGAGGGTCATATTCTAGACAAATGCTTTCTTTGAAATCGTCCCATGCCGGGAGTAGGAGTGGTTCAACTCGGAATCCTGATAGGAGAATATCATTTGACCCGTGTTGTATCTCAAGAGTTGGAATGCTGGTACTTGCACCATTGTCATTGTCATCATTGCCTAAGATAGTAATGACCCATCCGTACACGAAGAACTTTAATTTCTGATGGAGTGAGGAAGACACGCCCTTGATATTGTGGAGCCATGATCATCCTAGCAATAGGTTGAAACAGGCGGGGATGTCAATAACTTGGAATTCAATGACAGGGTTTATAGGGATAACCCCTATTACAAGATTTATAGATCCCATCACCTCCCGACGAGTATTATCGTAGGCACGTACAGCAGTGGAGGTTGGAGTGAGGTCACTTCTTTCAGGCCTAAACATTTGAAGATTCTCAATGGAAGACATTCAAAGTGGATCCATTTTCGACAAGAAAGAGTGGCACAACCTTCCCTATAACTTTTACGGAGATATTGAGTGCATGATTGTGGTTTGTCCCAATCTTCTGGATTTCTTCTTCGAAAAAGGATAGCATTCGGGTAGAGGTCAAGGATTCGGTCAAATTTACCGCTTCTTCTGGTGTGGTAGAAGGAGGAACTGTGAGTCCAGTGAGCAATTTGATCAAAGCATTTATGTGTAGCTGAGAATACATGAAAATCCCCCATAGAGTGATGATATCATGAGTTTTCTTTAGTAGATCGAGGATCTTGCTCTCCTTAAGGGTCATTTATGGCATAGGAAGGTTTTCAACACCCTTCCCTTTGTCATTTGCTTGTAGTGAGCTTGGAATCTTGTAATGCCTCCCTGATCTGGTCATGTGATTTAATGAAGAATGGAAAAACATGAATCCCATTTCCTCATCGATCTCGGGTTATTTTTCCACCTTGTTTATTTATCCGAGGAGTTCTTTAAATGATATCATTCCACACATGTCGGCCATCGGGCTAGTTTTCTCGAAAGCTTGTTCTTCATTCGAATCTCCGAATTATTCCCCCCATCCGGTGGAAATAATTATGTCTTTTTACGTAAAGTTGATACATTCCACAACTTCAATGGCTTCTTCATACAGGTCTTCCCAATCGATGGGGATGTGTAAGGGTGAAGGGACCAGGCGCCCCTGTAGCTTTAAAGCATCTAGTAACTCGATCATACTGCAAATGTTGTTGGGTTGCCTGAATAATTCTGCCATAATCTCAATAACATCGTCCAAGATAACTTCATTGGTCTGTACTACCCAACTATCTGACAGTTGGGCCCATTTTCGTGCTTCCAAGAACAACGTACTGAAGCTCTGGTAATCAATGACCATCTGTGAGGGAAATTTCAGCCCGAACTCTACGAGTTGGTTTAACACTTATGATAATTCCATGCTTCCATTTTCAGAACCGGTACGGACAATGATGCATGCTCTGGTAAGGAGTGATAGTGCCTGATCAGTGAGGCTGGAAGGGTTTAGGAGGAAATATGGGCAAATTTAGAGAGGTTTAGGAAAGTATATGGGTGTGATTTGAGTTGAGGGGGTGAATTCTGGATTCTCTTCTAGAAAGATGACATTGGTATGATTTGGAAGTGGGTTATGGGTAGTGTTTGGCTTAGGATTGGCTGGTGGGGCGATGGTACCCCGGCCAATTACACCTTGGATTACGTTTCGAAGGTGAAAGCATTGGTCGGTGGTATGGACAAATGTTTGGTGAAAGGCGCAATGAGCATATTCCTTGAAGTTTCTTGGGAGTGGATTTGGTAATGGACGGGGGTCCAAAGGTTTGATAAGGTTTCGGCTTAACAAGGCTTGATAGACTTTGGAAAGTGGAGCATGGAGGTCAGTGCATTCCTTTCGGACTGGGACATGGAGGCTTTCTGGTGCCTATGATGTGGTTAGTTGAGAGATATTATTGATGGTTAAGACTGTAGCACTAGCAGGCTTGTCATATTTTCTAGGGATGAACTGTCCGAACACGTTCTTTGGTTCGACTTCTGTTTTGGCAATACCTTCCTCAATTTCTACTCCTGCTTCTCTGAGTGCTTGTAAATGGGGATAGTATTGTCCTCCCATCGTTGTTCGGACATGGGGTAAGAAGTTCTTCTTCACTACGCTGACTTGTTCTTCCTCAAAAGGCCGATTGGTCATGGTTGCTGCTTTTTTCCTCCATCGAGCGATGAAGTTACTGACTGATTCTCTAGGGTTCTATTTGAGCAGCTCTAAATCACGGCGAGTGACCTCAAGCTCTTCATTGTATTTGTACTGTGACATGAATTCCGGGGATACATCCTCCCAACTACGAATTCTGGACTCTTCGAGAGATAAAAACCATCGTAGGGCACTATCCTTCAAAGTTTGCTAAAATAATTGGGCCATTACTTCTTCAGATGCCCCTAGTAGAGTCATGGAATGGTAATAACTTCGGAGATGAAAAATCGGGGGTCCACCTCCTCCGAATTTCTTGATATTCGGCATCTTGAACTTCTCGAGTAACCTTGCTTTAGGATAAGGAGAAAAGTGTGTGTATTCCATGTAATTTCCTGAGATTCTGACTTGATCGAACTTCTTGGTGAGCATATTGAGGTCCTCTTTGACTTTGTTCAGCTCTTCTTCCTTCGGATCAATGATCATAGGAAAGTTAGCCCCATGTTGGGCAAGATTCGACATCGAAAGCTGAGGGCACGTGGAGCATGCTGATACTCTTCGAGAACCCAGATGGGTTTGGGAGGATCCATAGCATGAGGGAATAAGGTCTCGGGCTCTTGAGGGATCGGAACCTGGTTTCGTTGTATCTCTCGTACCTTGGTCTGGAGGTTATCAATCTTGGCCACAAGATGAGCTAGGTCTGCCATCAGATCCGACTGCACAATGGGTACTTGATCCGTGTTGTCCACGGAAAGTGGATGAATTCTAGACTCGAAAGGAGTAATAGGGGAATAGACGAAACGCCAGGGTAACTTGTCTGAAGACCGAAGATAGTCAGGCCAAGGATTTACGATTGACCTGAGAAGGCACAAAATGGGATTTATTTCTAAGAAAAAGAAAGGATAATTTTTTTTTTCTTTTGAGATGAAAGGACAAAGTTTTTGGAGTTTTGATAAATAGAGGAGAAATATTTTTGGCTTTTTGATAAATAAGGGACAAATTTTTTTGGATTTTTGATAAATAAGGGAGAAATGTTTTTGGATTTTTTTTCGGGAGACGTACCTCAGCATGATTATTATAATTATTATGTTCTCACTTGTATTAAATTCTCTTAAATGCAAAATAAAATGCCGGATGGGACCCGAGCCTGGAAAAATTGGATTTTTAATATATGCAAATCTATGGCTGGCCTTGTGACTAGATTCACGGACAGGGTCCCGTTTTAAAAATGCGCAAAAATTTGGGCGGCAGAGTTTCAGGTTGAAACTGGCAATCTAACATGTGTGTGCTAGGCTTGACACCTATATGCGGGTATGCAGTTGGTTGGGTGAATCAAAAAGGGTTCCCCCCTTTGGCGTGACTTACACAATACATGTCTTGCTCTTGCGGGCAATCGGTACGTATGGACAAGCCATTTGATATACCTGAGTATACGTGAATTGCCTCACTATATACCTCATGGGGAGAGTACGTGTGAGAGCGAATTCGATATACTCGGCGTATGTGAATGAGTTCCCTGCGATATACCTCCCGTCATGACTTCGGTTAAGCGGTACGATGCAGGGGAACCGTTCGATATACGTCGAAGGTACTTGGCCAATGGAATGTGTGAGTCATATCGCCTAGGCTAACTATGCCTTGCCAGACCAGCGCCCATCACGAAGTGACCCTCCAGTTATGGGGGTAAAATTTGGTTAATAGCAATGCTCTTTGGTGATATCGTGTGAATCATGCATGATTCTCTTATTAGTATCTTATGAGAATGTTTTTCTTAATTATGCTAAACAGGGAGCAAAGTACAAGTACCAATGGTACACCAAGTATGGATGGGTGATGCGTGCAGAATATGGATATATGTGATCCTAGGTGCACGTGGTGCGAAGTGTACATGGAGAATTTTCTACAAGCGTGTGAATAGGAGCACAAGCATGAGGTACACATGATTAGTAAAGGGGAATATGCGAAATTGGGGAAAAATACAAGCAAACATAACATCCATGTACATAGAGTCTATCCCTCAAAATAAACATATAATCCCCAGCAGAGTCGCCACTATGGCCATCCCCGATCCGGATCCTCACGGTGGGAGGGCACGCGACGGATGGATCCTAGGTACCACGCGTCCCTCTCGGGAACGCTTCGGCTGACGTCATTTGGAGTGAAAAAATGTAGAGATATTAGGATTGCCAGTCTATTTTACTCAAAACGGATAAAAGAAAAAAGGAAGTCGTCCCTACAGACAGTATCCCAAGACATACTGATGCATAAGAAACCAAAAATGATTCAAAAAGGGTCCAGAGGCTAAGTTACGAAATGGGAAGGTGTTAGGCACCCATTCCGCCCTTTTGGTCTATCATGGATTTTTGTTATTTTCCTTTATTTTCCCCTTGATATGTGTGCATGTGTATATATAGTGGAGATAGGAATCCTCGACTTGTATCATGGAAGAGATAAAGCGAGTTATCCATAGGAATGTATAAAAATAATATTAGAAAATAGGATTTACGCGATTATCGTTACGTTGACCGTTATGATGGAACGCTAATGCATGCAGAATAATTTGCCACTAAGAACAAATATATGTGTATATATATATATATATATATATATATATAATATAAGAGAGTGGAGTTTAGACAAAATAGAAAATGAGAGAAAAAGTAAAAAATAGGACTCAAGTCTCGGATTTTACCCCGAGACGCCTACGTAGCCTATAGAGGCATCAAAGTCCACGTAGTTCGCATGAAAAACGAGGGTTGGGGTTTATCCCATAAATCCAACCGGGGGGATTCTCTAATTTGTGTGTGTGTGTGTAGAAAAAGTGTTTTAGTTGTGAGAAAAGTGTAAGAAAAGTATGAGAATTCCCGTTTGGAATTTATGAGCAAACCCTCTTTTTCTTATTTTTTGGGTTTTTATTTATATGAAAATAAGAGATGTGCAATAATACTATATAAAAAGTATATTAGGATGTATGAGATGAGATAATAAAAGTGATAAGTAATAAAACAAGATATTGTGAATTTATGAAAATTTAAGGAGAGAGTTGAGAAAATTGGAACTTCTTGAAGATCTTGAGTTTGATCTTGAATGTTGGAGAGCAGCCCTTAGACTTGCATGATGATGGAGGGTAGTGAATTCACCAAGTTTGATGAAAAGGATGATGAAAAGTTAAGGTTGGAAAGGGATTTGGGTGTGGAAATCATGCTGACTTCGAGAGAGGTTTTCTGGATTTACTGAGAGTGATATCTATTAGATCTGGGCTCTCCTTGCAAGTGAGGTCAGGCCTCCTTTTAATAGGCCCAGGGCATTGCCGATCGACATAGCCCTGCTCTTGCCAATCGACAGGTACGTTTAGGCACACTGTCGATAGGCAGGATCTAGGACCTATCGTTTGGCAGTGTCTTTTAGGCCTTTTCGAAAAATTGACTACAGAACGCAAACCGTTGATCAGAATCTCACATGGGGTAGACCATCATAAAGTAAATTCAGAGACCTTCAAAAGTCCTTTGGACTCCTCCCGAGTTCGAGAGTTGACTTTGGGTCAAATATGGCTCGAAAGCATTCGTCAGTCCATTAGACAAGGAATCATCGAGCGCAAACGGATCGTTCGTCCGTATGCTACGTCAAAATAGTGCACGGGGCAGATCGTTGGAAAGGTCAGGAGATGTACTTCGACATTCCAAAGAGTTTAATCCGGTTCGGGGAGTTGACTTTGGTCAACCAGGCCCTGAAAGCATTCGGTGATCTCTCGGAGTAAAACAGATTGTTCGTTCATACCGTAAATCAGAATCGTGCACGGGACAGACCATTGGAAAGGGGTTTCAGTGATCTTTGAAGATTCATTCAGTCTCGGTCAAGCTAAAGAGTTGAATTAGGTCAAATGGAGCCCGTGAGCGCTCGGTGGTCTCTATATCAGATTTCGGGGGAAAATAGGTTGTTCGTCCGCATGGTAAGCTAGAATCGTGCACAAAATGGACCGTTAGAAAGGTGTTTCAGTTCCCTTCGAAGATTCATTCAGTCTCAGTCGAGCTGAAGATTTGACTTTTGGTTGAATGGAGCCTGGGAGTGCCCGATGGCTTCTAGGTCAATACTCGGGGTATGCCCTGGGTTTGTAGTGATGAGGGGAGGTGTTAGGGACCTAAGGAGAGTTTAGGTAGTAACAGAATGGGGTGTATACACATAAGTTATGAATAAAACGTTCAGCTAAAACTTTAAAATTTTCAATTGAATTTTTAAGAAGAGACGTGAACTAGATATGTGCGACCCCAATCAAAGTGTTTGAGAAAGGTCGGCACCTCATCTCATCAGAGATTGAATAAATGTCTACTACTGAGTGATACATTTCAATATGATGGACTGGGTTAGTTCTACCATCGTACTTGGGAGATACCACCAGAGGTTTAAATTTGGCAGGGGTTGGAAAGTTAACAATCCTTGCCACAAATGGTGAGGCCTCTGAGTACCCCCTTTATAATGGGTCTCGTCTTTTTATGAGGTTCCCTATCTTCTCTTTCAACCTTTGAATAGAGTCATTCCATGGCTTGGCAACTTCGGCTTGGCCTAGGTTGTCCCCATCCACCTTTAAAGGGTGAACTAAGGGTTCCCCAGCTACTACGCAATTGACCTCCCCCTAACGACACTCTCGGCCATGTGGGAGTCAACCATGATGAGGCCGATGATCATCACCTTCCCTTTGTGAGCCAGCTATGCTTCTTGACCTGGATATCCTATGACTCAGATTATTAATTCGGTCGAGCCTTTCAAAGGAAAACCCTCTACTTAAGCAATCAAAAGTTGACCCTCTATATCGTGCATCACCATCTCGTATTTGACACTAAACTTGGCTCTGTTGTATAGTACGTATAGTGTTGTTTGAGACCTCATATGGCTCCCAACAGTCTGTTGGGGCATCCTATACCCCAATGTCATCATGCATATCCTCAGGGCAAGGGTTTCCTTGCCTCTTCGAGCATAAACTCCTAGGGTCAGCAACATCCCTCCTCCGTTGAGGAGTAGGTTGGTCCTTTAGTGGTGCCTGGGGTAGTCCCCTGGGCTGATGCTGTGGCTGAGCAGCCGCAAGAGTAATCATCTCTAGCGAGACCCGAGGTGGTCTCATTTTGTTTTGGCTTAATTGGGCAAATTTCTCTTGCATCATATGCTGAGTTGCATCCAAAGACTTCAAGGCTGCGGCCACCTCAGCCATCTCGAACGGGAGTGGTGTCTGGCTGGAACTGGTTCCTCGAGCACCAGATGGTGGAGAAGGTGGTGGTAACTCCGGTGCCATATGCTTGATCTTTTGATGAGAGGAATATATAGTTTGGAAACCATAAGGGACCTCTTTAAATGGTGAAACAACTCCACACAAAGGGTGAGGCCTGGTTCATTACCAGAGACTCCGGTGAGGTTAAGCAGCAATAGAGGAAGAGATAAATCTTCTTGTTACTACAGACGATGCCAAAATGATGATACGATAAATAGCACCACCAGATGTGGTGTTAATAATCTCAGACTAGCAATAACAATGGTGTCATAGGAGTAAATATCCAGCATATGGAGGTGAGGACAAGAGGAGAAACACTAATATATAAGTGGTTCAGCTAGTCAGGCTTACGTCCACTGTGAATGTGTGAGTAATTTCACTAGATGAAGGCACTAATGGCCATAGATACAATCTCTCAAGCTTTCTCTCTCTACTGTGTAAACCAACAGAGTTTCAGTTAGGGTTGCAACTATCAATCCCTTTATAAGGTAGAGGAAGACCTCTATATATAGTGCTTAGGGGGTGTAATGTACCCCCCAACCATGCAATGAGCATGTTTATGAGGATCGAACCAGTATCCTGATGACACCTGGATGATCTTATGTAGATGATGATGACCACAATATTCCCTCACGTGAGGGAAATAATTCGGTTATAACTCATTTTCCCAACTGTTCCAAACCTTACATGTGCTTGCATATGATCGGACTTGTATCCCTGACTGATGTAAACTCAGTCTGGACGAATATGAGGTTGGTGAAGTCCGATAGTGTTGCTTTGTCTTATCAATAGCCATAATGACCTTGGTCGGGAAGACTGGTCGAGGTCACGCACATATGTGAGATGTAGCGTCGGCGCAAGCAGAGTAGGATGTTGACGATAACATGTCCCCATAAGGAGCTGCTGACCTTGGCTCTGCAGCAGCCGATGTTGGTAATAGAGAGCGGACCTTGCAGCATACGACTTTTCTAATGGCAGCTATGAGCTTCTTGTCAACTCGGCTGTGAGACTGGCATAGGTTAGTGACTTCGAGTACGAGGGTGCACTTTGGGCATATCATGTATCACAGTGTTAGATTCTTCATTTGATGAGAAAACTCAACACTCAAATACACGTGAAGGTTGTTTAAGGGAGAATATCTCGCACGGAACAAACGTAACTCGTAGGAACTGACCGCATAGTCACGGGATGCCCGATTTGAGAATATGACTAAAATTTTCAAATAACTAGATGTAGGTTTAAAAACATTCCGGTAGAGGGAGAAAACTGAAAACATCCCCTAAATAATTCCATAATGGACACAAACACATCGCACTAGACAAATGTAACTCGTATGAACATACCACATGGTCCCGGGAGGTCTGATTTGAGAATATGACCAGATATTCAAATAACAAGGCTTCGTATTAAAAATAAGCTGGGAGAGGGGAAAACCCAAAATAGCCCCCGAACGATCTTGTAAGAGGAATGAACACCTCCCACGGGACCAATGTAACTTGTAGGATCTGACCGCATAGTCTTGGGATTCCCTTTTTGATAATATGACTAAAATTTTCAAATAACTAGGCTTGGGCTTAAAAATATATCGCTAGAGGATGAAAACTCAAAACAGCTCCTAACCGGACCCATAAGAGGCAGGAACACCTCACACTGGACTAATGTAACTTGTAGGAAGTAATCGCATAGGCACGGGACACCTGGTTTGATACAATTTGAAAATATATAGACACAAGTTTAAAAATATGCTACTAAAGGAGAAAAATTCAAAACATCCCCAAGATGGCCCCACAAGGGGCACAAACACATCGCACGGGATCAATGAACTCTTAGAAACTAACCTTGTAGTCATGGGATGCCCGATTAAATAATTTGACAAAAAAATGCAAATTATTAGACTTAGGATAAAAAATATGTCGCTAGAGGGAGAAAATAAAAAAATATCCCCAAATGGCCACATAAAGGGAACAAACACCTCGCATAGAACCAATGTAACTCCTGGGAAGCGACCGCCTAGTCATGGGATGCCTGGTTATTGAATAAGATTAAAATAATTACTCTTACAAACATGTTGCTAGAGGGAGAAACCCCAAAATAGCCCCCCAAACGGCCCCATAAAGGACACGAACACCTTATATAGGACTAATGTAACTCATACGAACTGACCGCCTAGTCAGGGGATGCTCGGTTTGAGAATATGAAAAAAAAATTGTAAACAACTAGAATTATGCTTAAAAATATGCCGTTGAGTGAAAAAACTCAAAACAGCCCCCAAATACCCCATCAGGGGGCATGAATGCCTCACACAGGTAACTCATCGGAACTGAACCCATAGTCACGGGATGACCCATTTGAGAATTTGACTACATTTGTAAGGCCTTAAAACGTGATAAGGAATTTTAATGACATGATTGAGTATGAATTATGAGTTATAAGTTGGTGATGCGTGTTAAACATGTTAATTATCATGTTTAGAGGATGCATACTCACGTGATATATATATATATATATATATATATATATATATATGTTGTGTACATTTTCATGCTAATCGAGCTTATGATCGGGGATAATATATTTAGAGAATATGATTAGATATGTGGTGAAATGAATCATAAAACATGTTTTTAAATGGATCATTATGTTTATAAAAGTAAACTAGCGTGTTGGTGCGAAATTGGCAATGTTTGGTCGCCAAATGTGAAAGTTTTGAGATTGTCGGTAAATTGCTACTTTTCAGTTCGAGCACAAATTAGGCATAATAATTTTATGATTTTGGAAAAATACAAAATAGGAAACTTGTAGATATATAAGTTATCTACACGTAGATGAAAAGTTGGAGTAAATAGGGGTCCTTAATAGGGAGTTATGGCAATCTTACCAATGTGAGACAAATCTATCATTACTGGAATTATTTTATTGGACCTTTTGTCCAACCAATAACACGTAACCACAAGATTGATGGCTATTGGACCCCTTAAAATGTATTTCTGATCATAAATAATGTGTAGCTTCTTCCTCATAATAAATAACAAGGTTTGAAATATTTTGCCTAATGAGAGAGGAAAGTGAAAGTTAAAGAAGAAATTTCTTTAAAAATCCACCATAAATCAAGGAGTTCTTATAAGGTAATTACATCTTTGTTAAAGTTGATCACATGAATGAGTTTTTCAGTTGGTATATTTTTGTTTCTGATTTTGATAAAGATTTGAATCATATCCATATTCCCTAATTGTGTTAAAACAAAGATGGCTTAAGAACATACATCAGAACTTGTGCTGGGATAGTAAATGTTAACCTTAAAGTCCTAGATTTGAATCACCTTCTATCAGAGCTTTTTAATTTGGGAAATTAATTTATACAATATCTGTATATTTTTAAAATATGTTTAGTATATGTTTCCACAATTGATGCTCGAGGTGGAGAGTATGTACGCTTAATCATGTTAGGTATTGCTTTAAAGTCCTATAGCGTCCTAGTCGTGTTAAAAATAGCATAAATCATTGGATACTTATTGGAATCAAGAAATTCCAGTTTGAGATGTTAGAGAACATATATCAGTATAACATACTCAAATATTAGAATAAAATACCTTCTTTTTTGGCTTGGGAGTTGTGTTGAAGTTGAAGTTCTGTTGCTATTTTTCTAGAGAAACAATTTGAAAAAGGTTGTAATAAAACGAGGTTTAGTTCCGTAAATTGTGATAGAACCCTAATGAATAGGTGTTATAGAAATGTGAAGTATCATATTTAATTACTATTTATTTATTTCAGATTGACCAAATGATATTATGTATTACTCGGTTTAATGTTATTTTGTGTATTAAAATATTAATGATGTTGAATTATTAGGTGTGGAATCACCTAATACAACCATACCAAGGAAATAGTTTTGGTATTAATCTCAGTACCTACTTGATGGTGAGTGACCTGCCGTATGAAATATAAATTCTTCTATTTTCATATGAAAATGTGTAATTAAATACATGTGTTGGAATACTTATGGAGTGATGTGGTATTTATGAAACTTATGCATATGATTAAAAATGTTAAGCGAAGTTATCTAATGTTAATGAATGTGGTGGGTCCTACGGGATGTGGCAATCCCGTTCATCCATCCTAAAGGTTTGTGTACTTGGGACTAATAAAGGGATGCGGTGGTCCCTATTAATTGTGGTGGGTTAATTAGACTGTGGTGGGTCGAGGCTTGCGAGAGTTTCACAATTCCTGTTGGGTTATAGCATTAGAAAATAAAAATGGTTATTCAAATTGGCTATGTGTGTGGTATGTGTGTGTATATGGTCATTCACTAATCTTTTATTGCTTACACTCTTATAATGTTATGTTTCAGGTATGCGTATCGTTTGGAGTTCACTGCCAAGTTAGGACGTTAAATGGGAGAGTGGAGGATGAATAACGTGGGTCGAATATCAACAAGCTTTTTGGGCAAATATTAAACTAAGAAACTTATGTGAGTAAATTTGTTTGGTACTTGTAAGGTATGTCTAAAGGTAGTTATGTTTTCATCTAACCATGTCTTTGAAAAGACAAAAAAATCTTGTGTTATTTTTGAGAGATTGCAAGTACAATATTTTTTAATAGGAATTTATCTCTATAATTAAAATGATGATTTTAAGTAATTAATTCGGGATGCGAATTTTTTTTTTCAAATATCTAGACTTACACTTTAAACATGTCGCTAGAGGGGGGAAACCTAAAACAACTGACAAAATGCCCCGTAAGGGGCACGAACATCTCAAATGGGACGAATGTAATTCATAGAAATTGAACACATAGTCACGAAACATCAAAATTGAGAACACAACTAAAATTTACAAATATATGTACTCGGGCTTAAAAAAATGCCGCTAGAGGGGGAAAGAACAAATCAACCCCCAAACTTCCCTATAAGGGGCACAAACACTTCCCATGGACCATTGTAACTAGTAGGAACTGACCGCGTAGTCATGGGACCTCCATTTTCAGAATATGACTAAAATTTACCAATATCTAGACTTAGGATTAAAAATATATCGCTAGAGGGGGAAACCTAAAATAACCCCCAAACGGCCCCTAAAGGGGCAGGAACACCGCACATGGGACCAATGTAACTCGTACGAACCAACTGCATAGTTACGAGACATCCGAATTGAGAATATGACTAAAATTTGCAAATAACTAGGCTTGGGCTTAAAAACATGCCGCTATAGAGGAAAAAATCCCAAACAACCCCCAAACGGCCTCATAAGGGGCACGAAGTCCTCACACGGGACTATTATAACTCGTAGAAACTGATCACGTAGTGATGGGATGCACGATTTGAGAATATGAGTAAAATTTGCAAATATAAACTAAGGCTTGAAAACATGACGCTAGAGGGAAAAACTGAAAACCGTCCCATATGGGGAACGAACACCTCATAATGAACCAATGTAACTCATAGGAACTGGCCAAGAAATCACGAGACGCTCAGTTTGAGAATATGACTAAAATTTTCAAATATCTAGACTTATGCTTAAAAATAAGCCTTTAGCAGGCGAACACCCAAAATAACCCCTAAATACCAACTAGGTGGCACGAACAGCTCGTGCTTGATCAATGTGACTCGTAGGAACTAACAGCGTAGTCACGGGAGGCCCGGTTTGAGAATATGACTAATTTTTTTAAAGAACAAGACTTAGGCCTAAAAACATACCGATAGAGGGCAAAAACACATATCAATACCCAAATGGCCCCATAAAGGGCACGAACACCTCATATGTGACCAACGTAACTCTTACGAACTGACGGGACACCTAGTTTGAGAGTATGACTAAAATTTACAAATATCTAGATGTAGGCTTAAAAATATGTATGTCATACACACAATAATTAAGTTACTAAGTAATCAAACAACTTAGGTAATCATCACATTAATATAGGTATCCACCAGCCCTATATCTTAAGTCTCATACATATTATAGTGTTATCCCGAATATTTTACGTAATATGTTTAGCGCAACAACTCTTGTCATATAATTCCGAATACTTAAACATACCTCATAAGGTTATTAAGTCTCCGACTATTCTCTAAGGTTATCTCAATAATTTCAAGTCCCTCTTTTACTGGTCTTAACCTTAAATTAACACTCGTCCCCTTTAAATCCCAATTTTATGAAACATCTAACCGTACCTCACTCGGTAAACACTCGAAAGTATTCCATCCACTCCCATAATGTATAACATATTCCAGTCATTAACTACAACCCTACTGACCTTAACCAAGTCCCCTAATATTCTATGAAATCCCCTAAGAGTTCTTACAAGCTTGGGATTTGCCGAAGCTTAACAGGAAATAATCTACAAAAACTAGGAGGAGTCGATCGATCGATGAAAAGGGTCGATCGATCGATCAAACGGGTATTGTGAATCTGCATAATTTTTCCTACGGGATTCATCAAACTTAACCCTCAAATACTCTACTATAATGTCCCAAACTCCCAATTATCTATTCCTAACATCATACCAACATAAATACGTAATTTCCAACGTTTTAGAATCATCAAATAAAAATGGGAAATCAATTTATTGGATCAATTCTTAAAATTTTCATATAAAAACCCTAGTTCTCCTATTTTCTTCAAGAACACTATATAATTCATTACAAATTCATAATCTTCTACACATGGATCATAATTTCATGGCTTCTATATTCACAGAAGTTAAACTACATGCAAAACCTACCCAGATTATAATTTTAATTCTTCTAATCCATTCAATCATCATTATTCAAGGTTATTCTCCAATTCTAACCTAACATGGATGATATATGCACTGAATTATTTCAAGTTAAATCACTTTTCTGGTAATGGAGATTCTGATCCTTTGAAGTAGATGGTATGGGAATGATTCTCTCTTTCTGATCTATCCGATCGTGGTGACGGTGGCACAAAAGCCTCTATGGGTGGTTTCTCCTTTGGGAACTTTCCTCTCTTCCTATCTAACTGCCATTGGTGGTTTTTGGTTTTGATAACCCTAAGAGTTCTGGTGTTCGATGATAACATAAGTCTAAAATTCGTGGGTTATAATTCCTCAAAAAGTCAAAATGACTAAAATACCCTCCTGGCCTGTCGGTTAGGCCTAAAATATCCTGAAACCCAAACTAAACTCCCGGCTAGTGTTTTCTGACTATCTCGACCCTTCTGGACACGTTGGCGCACTCAAAATGATCATACAGATGACATAAAAATAAATTACTTTTAAATCCATTAAATTGGGTCCTAACACTGATACGCGTCTCCCAACTTAATTATCGAAACTGTCGTATTTTCAACTCACGATAATTTTAGTAAATTCAATAATCATATATTACCATAATCACTCTGTAATATTCAACATTATCATCATAATCAAATACTAACTCTCGTCTTGCCAGTTATTTAAATCCGAATTAATGTCCAATTGATTATCCCAAATTAATTTAATTAATCCCATAATTAAAAGTAATTTCATTTAATTAATCTTTAAAATTAAAAGCCATAAAAATACGGGGTATTACAATATATATATATATATATATATATATATATATATATGCTTTGCAATTAATGTTTATTACGAGTAATTAAGTCATCAAATTTTATGATAGGTTGATGTTTTGTGTGATAAGAATTGTTCAATTAATTTGCATATTTTCCTATATTCCATTATGTCGGATTTTGACGTTTTAGATTCCTATTTGGATTATATTTCTAAATTCTTGATTAAGGTCCATCTTTGAATTTTAGGTATAATCATGTTTTCTCTTTTAATTGTACCCACAAAAAATTTGGAATTCATATAGACATTGCATTTTTAAGAATTTCAAAAATTCACTTTGCTATTGGTCGAGTAAAATATTTGATATGGAACTACAAGTTTAAATATTACCATGATGAGTTTCTTAGGGCGAACCATCTAATTTTATTATTGGGGTAATGAAGGTAAATTTTGATGGAGCTGTTTACAAAAATAACAAATGTATCACGATTAGGGCATTTGCAAAAAAAAATTAATGGTGCTATTTGCGAAAAAAATTTGTTTTAAGCTTGGTTCCTTATTTGATTTGTTGAAATATTTACGATGTACTTTAAAAAATATTATAGTACGATCGCGCATCGCGCGGGTTACATGCTAGTAATAAGAACTACTCAAACTCAAACATTTAATGACCCATACATATCTTAATATCATTTTCACAAAAATATTATCATTTGAAATGATAATGGACAAAAAAATTAAAAACAAAATACTGAAAATTACATGTCTTTCAACATATCGTACCAAGGGTGAGTTATAGCAAATTCTCTTGTAATAATCTCAACCATCGATAAAATCGAGGTGATCTCTTATTTGTGTAGTATAAATGCTTATTTTTTTTAGTTAACTTCACTACCCTTGATTATTTTTATAATAATTGCAAGATATATATATATATATATATATATATATATATATATATATATATATATATATATATATATATATATATATATATACAATCCTGCTCTTGTGCGGACTAGTCCGCATTTTAAGAATGCGGACCGGACATGTGTTACCTGGCGGTGAGCCCAGAAAAGAGAGAGAGCGTGCCTACAATTTAGGCGATTATTTCTAGGCGAGCCGTTAGGTGACACATGTCCGGTCCGCATTCTTAAAATGAGGACTAGTCCGCACAAGGACCCCCTATAAGGACCTCTTATAGTGCAGATCCCAGTATAAGGACCTCTTATAGTGCAGATCCCAGTATATACACGAAATTTTATTTTTTAATCAAAAACAAACACGACCTAATTAAAATACGATAAAACACAAAACTTTTTTTAACATAACACGAACACGTTCCAAGTAAAGCGACACGATACAAAATCTTATTTTATTTTTCTTTTACCAAACATAAACACAATAGTGACACTAATTATGTGTACAACTAATGTCTTTGTAGGACTAAAAATTATATTTTTAAATGTGTTGGACTAAATATTAAATAAAATATTTTTTTGAAAATAAACATTATTTAATTTCTTCTATAAATTTATTGAAATTAAAATTATTTGAAATATTAATTGCATCTCTCACAACTTCCTATCAACATCAAAATTAAGTATCAAGTCAATCCCATTTTTCTCTACTTAAATGCCACGGATCCAAAAATTAAAAATTCCTAACTTTGATATTATATAAAAAGGGGCATATTTGGTATTTGGCAAACAAAATGGAGTGCCAACAGATTCTTAGGAGCGGCAATAGCCGCCCCCATATATATATTCATCGGTATATTATATACAAACATAGCAGATCTTTAGCACTTGAAAATATGGTGCTTTGAGTACACGACAGTTGAACAATCTTCATTCTTGACTTTTTTCTATAGGGTCTTGTCAGAGAACTCTACATGACCCAATTGGTTCATTTTGCACCTTTTATATGGGTAGGCCTGCTCCACCACAATGTCCTATATGGGTATGCCTGCTCCACCACAAAGTCTTCAACAGAAGAATTTGATGTATCTAGCCCAACAAATGATCCCATTTAATTTTCCCATAAAAGCCGGCTTTATTAAACATCATACGTGCTACAAAGACGAGCAATACCAATACTTAAACTTTTTAAAACTAACATAGGAAACATGGAAGTTTAATATTGCATACTATTTGGAGCGGGATTATATAGGGTTAAAAAGTGCAATATAAAATGCGTGAAACAATGCACCGATAGCTGAATCTTCAAAAAGTCTCTTTTGTAATGCATCTAGATGTATTAATGGATCGTGTCGATTCGTGTTTGCATCGATTTTTATTTTGAATTTTATTGGATTCGTATCTAAGCGGATGACATTTTATGGTGTGAATAAATTATATTCAAACGCAACCTGTTATCTTAGCGTGTCATGTTGTATTCAATCATTAATACTCATTAAAAAAATGAATCAGTTTGAATTGTATGCAATTTGACATATTATCTCATTCTTAAATACAAGTAGACTCATTGATTCATCAACATTATTAAATCCCCTATTTAATAAAATTCATTATCATTAAATTAACATGATGCTACATAAACTATTTATAAGTCTCAATAATATACCCTATTTAAATTAATGTGTCTCAACAGGCCTTATCGAATATTAACGGGTGAAAGAGGTCAACATTAACCCGACCCGTTAACTATTGTGTTTTATTGGGTTGGCACTGATATGACCCGAAACCATTAAGAGTTCACCTGTTAACTTATAACTTCGCATCGATTCGTATCATGTTATCATGTTGTGCCTCATTTTGCTAGCGCTAAATGCATCCTACATAGAACTTACATTGTGAGTACTAAGCTTTACCGCACATTAACTTATTATTAAAATAATTTGCTACTTGGAGTGGCTATATGAAAATGATCATTTTCAAAATATACTTGATTAATGGTCAATATCAAAAGTTATTTACTATTGTGAAATTTTGTTCTTTAATTACATTCTCGAATGAAGGAGGACTATAAATTTGGGATGTCTTAAAAAATAAAACATAACTATTAGGGCTGTAAATCGCGCTGGGTGAGCCGGGCTTGGCGCTGCTCAGGCTCGGCCCGAACTCACATACCCATGCTCAAGCCCGAGCTCGGCCCGGATTATTTTTTCCCACCTAGGCCCGAACTCGGCTCATAAATATTACGGGCTTCGGGCCCGATTTCACTTTTTTTTTTATTACAAAAGTTTGAATTAATTTTTTTTTATTGTATTTCCATCATGGAAAAAAGTATACATTAAAATCTAATTGATATTTCATGAAATAAAATATATAATTATGAAATGTATTAAATTAAAACAAGGGAAATAAGAGTGGAAAGCTACAAATGCCTATTAAATTTCAGACATGTAGCATAATTTGATCACTTACAAAGGCCTATTGTGACTTGATCAATTATTAAATCAAATACCCATAATGAGATTAACAATAAAATCACAAAATTCAAAATCACATGTAATCTAATGTATTATGACAAAATGATTTTTTTTTAGAAAAAATAATAAATGAAATAAAAGGACGAACCCTAATTGAACAATATTAACATAAATATGTTATATTATATAAATTATTTATTTATTTATTTATTAATATGAAGTTCGGGCTTCGGGCCCAATTCGGGCTTGGCGAAGTTCGGCTCAAGCTCGGCCCGAAATTCATTCGGGCTTGGAATTTTGGCTCAGGCTCGGCTCGGCTCAAACTCAAATAAAGCTCGGCCCGAAAATAGCGGACCGAACGGGCGGGCTTCGGGCCTCGGGCGCTCAATTTACAGGCCTAATAACTATTAATTTAAGACAAAAGAAGTTAGAACTTTATTGATGCATCATAACTCGTTAAAAATGCGAAAACGCACTCAATTGTTCCTCCACGTTGATTAATATGATTATAATAACACAATATAAACTTTTGCAACTTATGGTCACAGTTAATAAATAAGAGGACCAAAACATATAGTTAATGTTCTCGATATCTATTTTTTAATAGATTTTATTTTGGAACTCGTTTGTAATTATCTTTTAGTTAGAACATCTTCAAGGCATTCAGTAAATAGCAAAATGCTATTTTTCTTCACCATTTTATTTGGCTTTGAAATCATTGTGCAAAATAATACACTGACCTGTGATTTTGCTCGTTCAGATTAATATAGGTCACCATCATGCGACAGATAAAAAACATCTGGGAAAGTTCATACAACATTTGGAATATCGCGCCACTAATGAACACATTTTCATCCAACCTATTTAATTCACCCAACATATAATTTGTTGGGGCCCCATAATGTAGAATTTATACATTAAACAATGAATGATTCAGGATTTCAAATATTTTTCAAGGGAGTTTAGCTCGGAACTTATGACAATGTTTGTGACACTATTTAGCATACGGGGTGGGTAAACCGATTGCCACATCCAAAAATTCGAAGCATATAAGGAAGCGTCTTCGCATATGTTAGATTCGTTGACCGTGATGGGGATCAATATGTGTAGAATAAAAATTTAACCCATGAATCTTCGAATGATTATGTAATAGGAAGAAACAAACTGCAAGGATTTTTTTTCAATATGGTCAATTTATATATATTTTTTTGTTTTATTTCATGTTTGGACAAAAACTCTATAAGTCATAGGTTAGAACTTGAGTTGTTAACCTTTCAAACCTATGATGTGGCTTCTTGAAGACATATCGGCCAACTTAGAAGATCTACATTATCGTGTCATGTTTAGTGTCACGTTTCGTCTTCATATTTAGAGAATCTCTCAAGTATATACACGTACATATTTTGATCTTTGAATATTTTATATATGGGTGTTAGGCTTTTATAAAACTGTATTTAAATTTTTTTAAATTTTTTTTATCTTTTTAATATTGTTTGCTGAAAAATATTTTTTTCTTGAGGTCGTTAGAACCACATTAGGTATTTCGTTCGAACAAGTCAATGTATCTCATTAGATCACGTTCCCATTACAATGAAACTTCGAATGAGACAGTTTCTTCCCTTCGCTGGAATCTCATTAGAAGTATTGTTTGAAAGGTGTTCGAACGAGATGCATGATTTCGTTTGAACGAGGTGTACCTCGATCGAATGAGGCGACAAATTTTTCATAAATCCGAGATTTTACAAACTCTTTTTCATCCTTTTCTCTTTTTAAGAAAACCTCCTATAAATAGGAGTGCAGAGCAATATTTTCTTGAGCGACTTTTCATTGCTTTTCAGCTCCCAAACTCTTCCAGAAATCTCTCTAGTTTTACCAAAACCCTACTTTACGCCCAAACATTTTCAGATCCAAGACTCATCTTATAATGCTTTGAGATCAAGTTTATAGGCACCAAAGTTAATTCTCCACATCTTTGTGAGAATTATTTCATGATGTGGATTCCTTGTCTGATTTGTACGGTGGACTCCGTAGTGTATGACAGTTGTTGAGTTGTTTGATGGATACTGAGACGTGTGTTGACTCACTCGTTATGATAATTGCGTAGGTGGATTCCTTCATTCTCCCATAAATGAGAGATTGAAGATTCAATATGAATGAAGGCTTGCAAGGGCGACGAGTTATTGTATTAGTGTTATGTCAGCCTTGAGTAATTCCGTATCATAGTGAATTTTCATGGCCGGACCATCCGAGATTTTTGCCATTGTGTTTTTCCTCGTAAATGGGTCGTTGTGATTGATTTACTTATTTTATCCCGCACTCACCTAGATGCATGTTTAGGTTTAGATAAAATTAGTTAATCTTTTTAATCACAACATGTTTAAAACTTATGTTAAGTTTTATTTGGGTAACTTATTTAAGTTGAACTTAAAATTGATTTTTTTTTTTAAATAGTTGGTTTGTTTATTTTGCACCCTTAGCCATATTAGAACCCTTTAGACCATAACACATTCTCAAAGTGGTATCTGATCTAGAACATTAAGTTAGTGTGTTAGATCCTTATTTAGGCACGGATTTTAGCGATTTTTATATGGAGGGTCAATCGTTTTATAGATGACCTTGATTTAATGGGTCTAACTATGCGTACTAGAAAGTGTGTATGAAAAAAGCACTTAATTTTCATATGAACGGGTATGGCAAGCCATAGTTAAGGGTTTGTCCCCACCAACAACATTTATTGGTGATTATAGGATTCTCAAACTTGTAAAAACCTAAAATGAGAATGAGCTTAAACTATCCAACTATACTTCAGGTGGCCATAGTACTTTATTTTGTGCGGTCACACCGGAGGAGTTAAGTCGTATCGTGACAAGTGAAACGTATAAAGAAGCTTGTGGTATACTCTAACTCTCTCATAAGGGTACTAGTATTGTTACGGCTTCTAAACTCCAAAACCTCACCACTTAGTTTGAAACCATTATGATGAAGGAGAGTGAAATCTTTAATGATTTCTATGTTAGGCTATCAGATATCATGAACTCGTCTTTTAACTCTGAAGAGATATTACACAAAACTAGTGTAATCAAGAAATTATTAAGGTCCTTGACTGAATGATTTAATTCAAAAGTGACGATTTTGAATTCCTTGGGTACTTTGGACTCTACAAACTTATGAGCTTGACATGTTTTCTCACCGGAAGGATGAAGAAAGATAAGTTCATTACTTTAAAAGTCCAAAAAGATAAAACACATGTTTCGAATGATAAGTCTGGCATTAATTCTGATGACATGGCCATGTTTGCAAAAAAAGTTTAAAAAAATTTAAGTTTGAAAAACAATCGAAAGATGAAAATAAGTTTGAGAAAAGCAAATTTAATAAGGCTATAATATTCCCTAAAAATCACAATGATTATTTAAAGAGGGATAAGTCGGATAAATACTTTGGATGTGAAGGATATGACTATAGGGAAACTGAGTAAATGCTTTGGATATGAAGGTTATGACTAGGGATGCAACTGTTATGGGTTTTCACTGTACCGTACCGTTTTGGTCCGAAAAAATGATTTTGGTTTACCAAAAACCGATTTTACCGAAACCGAAAATACCATAAAAAAATTGGTTCGTTTTGGTTTTTTGATATAAGAACCGATTTACCGAATTTAACGTACCGATTTATCGTACCGAAATTATCAAATTTACAGTACCGAAATACCGTACCAACTTGTTGTTACACACACACGCACACACACACACACACAGATATATATATATATATATATATATATATATATATATATTATTTACTAACTTGCTGTCAGCCTAATATATATACACATATTTTTTTACCCACAGTATACACCAACATGCACGCATGCTCTTTTTATACTTACATAAGTTACAGTCCAACCCTAACATAACATCTATTCTCTCTCTCTCTCTCTACGGCCGTCGACCGACATTAACAACAACACCCACCAAACCTAAAAATATTTTCTCCATCTCCTCTCTACGATCGATATCAACAACACCGAACACCCCCTGTCATGATCTTCGGTCTAGACCCGACGGCCTAAACCCCCACCCGTCGGCTTAAACTCCACTGAACCAATCTTAAGGACAAGTAAGTTTTTTTTTATTCATTCAGATAAAAAATATGTTGTTTGTAAATGCTGAAATATGTTTATCCAATTTTATATGCATAGCTTGGTTCTTTTTTCATTGTATATTTTTACAACGAAATAGTCCTTGTTAGATAGACTAAGGAATGAGAAATAGTAAAACATGTGAATTTGTTTTTTGCTCTGTTTCAACGAAATAGTCCCACTTTTGCTCTAATTTTTTTTGTTGTGTCCATGTATCAATTCCTTGCTAAAATTTTTCGAAGGTATCAAAAAAGTCCGAAATTCCGGTATTTACTGGGAAAAAATCTAATTGAAACCGAAATTACCGAAGCTAAAAACTCGAAAATACCGAAAAATTGGTCGGTTTGGTTTTAGTTTTTGTTTTGATGTACCGGTCGGTAAATTGGTACGGTACGGTTTAACCATTTGGATTATGGTTTTGGTATTGGTAAGGAGTCATTACCGACCATACCATACCGGTTGCACCCCTAGTTATGACTATAGGGAAACTGAGTGTCCCATTAAACTAAGGAACGAGGGTAAGAAATCGAAGGTGTAGAATAACACCCTTAGTGATAGTGATCCTAAAGAGGAATATAATTCCCCCAATGAGGGCAACTACATCACGTTTATGGCTAGTCATGCGAGCCTTGATGAAAATTCTTTGCATGAAGATAATTCTGAGCATGCCACTTCTGAGGCCATTATTTGTGATCCACAAGTGAGTGATGGTGCAGAGAGTGGAGAGGAAAAAGAAGATGAAGAGGAGGAGGAGGATAGTGAACTCCAAGTTTCCTTCTGTGAGTTGTATGCAAAAATGATGAAATTAAAAAGGGACAACTTGAAGTTGGAAGCTAGGTTCAAACAATGTGTCCTAGGTAATGATGAGAGTTTTTAATTGAGGACCTTAAGGAATTTGAGAAGTCTCTTAGAGAAAAGCTCACAATTATTGAGGGGGAGTGAGATAATCTTCAGGGATTAATAGATATTTTGGAGAAAGATTTCCTAGTTTTTTATGAGTCTAATTATATGCTTAAGACTATGATTGTGGAGTTAGATGAGAGATCCAAAGGCTGGAGTAGTGTCATGTTTGATTTGGAGTCCAAGTTATAAAAATTGGATAAAATATTGGTCACCGTCCGAATCAAATATGACAATTATGGTATTGGCTTCGATATTCCAAATGTTTCATCTACTAAAGTCAAAACCATGTTTTTTGAGAAAGTCAACCATTGCTAAGAATGTTAGAAAATATCAATCGAAGGGTAACATTACTCTTGTTTACATGTGCACACATTGAGGTGGGAAATGTCATCTTAGGCATTTTTTTCCTTGATCATAGAAATGACCCTAGGATGTTTAGGTCTATAGTCATCGAGGTTCCCGAAATCCAAGAGTATTATGTCACATCTACGTGGGATAAGAAATAAGATTTTGGGGGCTTTACATCTTTGACTTGTTGATTCTCGAATGCTTGCGCGTGATACTTCTCATGCTAGATCTAATGGTTGATTTTGTTCCCATGTTTACATATACTAGATTTTGTACTTCATGATTTATGTGCTTTCTAGTTGTATGTTGTTTGAGTCTTTTGTATTTTGATTTTTCATTTATTGGATCTTATTAAAAAATAATTTTGTTTTGTCTTTTGATTCTTTGTGAAAAATACTTTAAAACTCAAAAACAGTTTTAGTTTATGTCTAGTTTAGTTTAAAATATTTTTATGGAATATCAGTGTGTTTGAATCCACTTCATTCGATATTTTCATGTGTCTAGAACATTTTATTATGATTTCATTGCTTAAATTGTTCTTAATTATGCTTTCATGGTATAATTTGAAAATGACCTTCTTAATGGATCCACTTTGCGTACGCCTCCTCACACACGACGAGCTCTTTTGGTTTTTAACTTCATATGTTACGTGAACCAATTGAGATGTTCTCCTAATAATTTTGTGATTATACATACATATTTGATTGGGGGATTTGTGCATGTAAGAACCATTAGTCATGATTTTGTGCTTTAATTAAAAATATGAGTTTGGACAAGAATGGGCTAAGAGGGGAGAAATCTTCCTTGCATGAAAAACCACCGTTGGTAAGAGCCTAAAAATTTTGAGAGGCAAAAGAAAAGAAAATATTACCAAGGCCAAATTTTATTTCATTAATTATTCAATTAAATTGGTATCTTCAAAATATGAGAGTGAAAAAATGATATATTTATAATTTTGAGGGTGTTATAATTTGAAGATCAATGGGTTTACAGAATGAGTCCTAGTGATTTCATGTTTGACTCTATTGATTTGAGAATCATGAATATTTTCTAGCTAGTGTGCATTGTGTTTTCTTGTCCATTATGTGTTCACTTTATCTCAGTGTGAGGCTAAATCTTTGTTTAATAAAGTTAATTCAGTTATATAGAAATCTTTGAACAGTTTTGAGTGATCGGGTCATAATTTATTTGTATCCTATAGACATATGCTTGAGTGTCATTGGTATGTTTTGCATATTTACATATATGGTATTGTTTTGTGTTTGAGTCTTCGCGTTTGCATTTAATCCATGTTTTCCATGTGCTTTATCATTGAATCAAATTGGCATGATATACAATCATATTAGTATCTCTTATTGCCTATTTACATTAGTACCTCATTTTCATTATGTATTCATGTTGATATCATTTATTGCATCAATATTGGTATTAATTGATCATTATTTTAATTATTTCTCCTTGTGTTTCCATGTTATGTTTGTTGCACTTTACACCATTATATGATACAATTATGTCCTCTATATTTCCTATTGATATCACATGTTCTTACATTTTCGTGAAGATATGGTTTATAGGGGATAAATAGCTTATTATTCATTATTTCTTTGTTTATTGTAGAACAAAAAGGATAATAAATGGCATCTTTCACTTTGGTTTTAGAAGAAGATCTTTATCTTAGGGGGAAACATCTCACCCAGGTGGGGATCGTTATACATAGGGGGGCCATATTCTTATGTAGATTTTATATTGTCATATTGTTTTTGCATTTGAAGGTGTGTTTAAGTGTGACGATTTACATCATGCGACAAAACTTTCAAGTGATCAAAGCTACTCAAGGCTTATGTGTCGGTCAAGTTTTACTTTTTCCTTTTGGGGTTGAGGATTGAGTTTTAAATAAGCTTGATGGCTCATAGGAATTTTTTTTATCCTGGAGTAGCAAAAGTTGGAGATTTCTAAGGAAAAATTTCTCGCAGAGTCAATTTGTATATACTATTGAATTTATTCCATGTTTTGACAAAAATCTTTTAGTCATAGTTTAGGACTTGAATCGTTAACATTTCAAGCCTATGATGTGGTTTCTTAAAGATATAGCGGCCAAGTTAGAAGATCTATATAATTGTGTCGTGTTTAGGACACGTTTCATATTCATATTTTAAGGATCTCTTAGGTATGGATGCGTACATATTTTGATCATTGGATATTTTATATTTGGATGTTAGGTTTTTATTAAACTGTTTTTATCCTTTAAATATTTTAGCAAAAAAAATTTTTCTAGTAAAAAAATATTTTCTTCGTGAGGTCATTAGAACGAGATTAGGTATGTCATTTGAACTAGTCAATATACCTCGTTAGACCATGTTCTTGTTCCAATGAAATTTCAAATGAGATAGTTTCTTCCCTTAGTTGTAATCTAGTTATAAGTACACTTAAAAAGTGTTCTAACGAAATGCATGGATTCGTGCAAATGAGCCTTTGAATTTTTCATAAATTCAAGATTTTACAAACATCTTTTCATACTTATCTCATTTTTAGAAAACCTCCTATAAATAGGAGTGTAGAGAAACATTTTATTGAGAGACTTTTTTGTTGCTTTTGAGTTCCCAAACTCTTCCAAAAATCTCTCTTATTTTATGTAAGCCCTAGTTTATATCCAAACATTTTAGATCCAAGATTTTTCTTATTATGTTTTGATATGTATTTTATGTGAACCAAATTTTCTTTTCCAAATTTTCAATGGCCTCAACTATGGGAGAGGGAGTTGCATCTGAGGTCCCGATTGAAAATGATACCAATACCACTGATGCTGCTTGGGATATTTAGGCCAAGACTGGTGCTGATAGGTCAACCATCAATAACTAATCAACTTTATAGGGTGGTCCTCTGTGACCAATACCCCTCTTCTTGTAAATTTTTTTTCTAAACATTTGATCGTTTGTAATATTTTGTATTCAACTGAATATAATGCTTTCTTGAATGAAGTGTTATCTCATACTTCAGCTTTCATTTTCTTTTTTCTAGATGTGTGTAATGGTTTTGCCAAGTTTGTTTCTCATCTCAACTTCAATGTTTGAGCTCTTCCTCGTCCTAAGACGGGGGATGCTAACCAAATCATTAGTTTTAAAAAAAGAGGTCTCCATCTTTATCTCAAGATCTCCCTCATCCTCAGATGAGTGTTAATAACTAAATTACTGATTTTTCAAAATGAGAGACCACCAAGTTAATGATGTTTTGTCTCACATCCACTCTTTTCCTTAACGTAGGGGTAAATTAAACATAATTAAATGATTTCCAAATTTGAACCACCAAATTAATGTTGATTGATTGCAAGTCCCCTCTTACCGTTTTTGAGAGTATATGGATGAGGGTCGGCTCTTCCTATACCGTCGTCTTACTGAGAGAGTTTTGACTCTGATTCCACCACGTTCTGATGTTTAAATAAACCAAAATTAAATTATTTTCAAATCTGAAGTACCAAATTATTGGTGTTTGATTACAAGTCCCCTCTCGTCGTTTTTAGAGTATATGGATAAGGGTTGTCTTGTCCTATACCGTCGTCTCATCGATAGAGTTTTGACTCTGATTCCACCAAATTATGATGTTTAAGTAAACCATAATTAAATGATTTTCAAGGATTTTATGTGTTTTTCACCACCTTAGTAATCTTATCACACTATTCCCCACTCTCGGTGTTATTGAGAATCCATGGATGAGGTAAGTCCCGGTATGAATTCTTATGTCCTCGAGAGTAAGTTAATGCTAATTCACCATATGAATGTTTTTTTTATCTTAGACAACTTGAAACATACGATTTGATCGATTCATAGAACAAAGATATGAGGGAGCACTTGAGATTTTTCTCATTCATGACTTTTAGAAAATTTATCATACAATGGCAAAATGAAACTTTTATAACATCCTATTGATAGTATTTCTTCAAAAAATCAACGTTCCATCGATTTGACAATGGCTCTCCCTCCAATTCTCAAGTCTATATGTGTCAGCAATATGGGCCATGCCAATTTGCGAGGACCTTATTCATTTTTTGCCAAGATTTCTTCCGAACTAGATCCCCAATAGCTATTGGCCTGGCCTTAACCCTCTTATTATAGAACTTCACAGTCCTCTGCTGGTAAGCAGCCTGTTTGACATATGCATCTTATCGTATCTCTTCGATGAGGTCAAGGTCTAATATTTGCTCCTCTACATTTGCTTTTGGGCTGCATATTTTAACCATGTGACTTGGTAAGACGATTTTAGTGGGTATTACTTCCTCTGATCTATGTGCAAGCATAAAAGGGGTCTCCCCCGTTGGTGTCTTCTCCGTCGTCCTGTATACCCAGAGCACAACGTGTACCTCTTCCGTCAAAAGACCCTTGGTGTCTTCCAATTTTATATTGATCTCGTCTAAGATAGTTATGTTTGTCACTTCAGTCTAGCCATTTAGCTGAGGTCATACTGGTGTTGAATAAAACTGTTTAATGCTAATGGGAAGGCTTTTTTTCATTCTTCGTTCCATTCAAAGCCTTTTCTCAAAATTTTGAAGAAGGGAAAACATTTTTCTTTGGCCTTTGATACAAACCTATTCAGTGCAATAAACCATCCAGTTTGCCTCTAAACGTCCTTAATGGTTTTTGGGGTCTTTATCTCAATTAGAGCTCCGATCTTTTTAGGATTCTCCTCTATCCCTCGTTATTTGACAATGAACCCTAGTAATTTTCCCGCTCCCACCCCGAGCACACACTTAGTGGGGTTGAACTTCATCCGGTACTCATCCATGGTTTTAAAAGTTCGCTCAAGGTCATCCACATGCGTCTCATCCTTGAGGATTTTTGTCAACATGTCATCCATATATAGTTCCATGGTTTTTTCAATTTGTTCCTCAAAGATATTATTCACCGGTCTCTGATATGTTTCCTTTATATTTTTTAGGCCAAAGGGCATGACTTTGTAGAAATATGCACCTTTGTCTGTGATGAATGATGTTTTCTCAGAGTTGGTTGGGTCCATAAAGATCTGATTATATCCTGAATGGGCATCCACGAAACTCATCAATTCATTCTCAACTTTGGCATCTATCAATTCTTGCTAGGGGAAAGTTGTCTTTTTGACAAGCTTTATTCAAATCGATGAAGTCTACACAAATCCTCCATTTAACATTTGACTATGGTACGATGACTGCATTAGCTAGCCACTCTGGGTAGACTACCTCCCTGATGAACCCAACCTTCTCTAACTTTTTAACTTCATCTCTTATTACCTTTTATTTTTCTCTAGAGTAGATTATTTTCCTCTGTCTAACCAGCTTGGATCATTCATCTACATTCAGTTTATGGCAGAGGATCTTTAGATCAATTCTCGGCATGTCCTCGTGACTTTAGGAAAAAATACGTTGTCTCTCCCTCAGCAGTTTGATTAGCTCTTTGTTAATTTCTTGCTTCAAGGCTTTGCAAATTTGGATGTTTTTTTGCGGCTCGTCCTCGTTGAGGATGATGAATTCTACCTCCTCAGTGGCTTCACTTTTCGTTAATTTCATCTCGTCTCTTTGATCGAGAGTATTAATTTTGTAAGTGACGATGGATTTTTATGAGCTTCTCTCTTAGACTGAGTTAATATAGCATTCTCGTGCCTCTACTTGATCACCCTGAACTTCCCCCACTCCATAGGTAATCGGGAATTTTATCATCTGGTGTACTAGTAGAGTGAAATTCCTCCAATTCGTTGAGGGCTACCATTCCCATGATAATATTATAAGTCGAGTTGACATTTTCATCCATTACAAATAAGTTTATCTTTTTGGTGAGGCACCTTGTCCAGGTGTGCCCCATACACACTCCATCTCATATATCTTGACGGGATGGATTTTCTCATCGCTGAAGCCAATCAAAGTCTGGTGATATGAGACAAGTCTCTTTTTGCTAAGCCCTAGACCTTTGAAACATTCTCAAAACATCATGTCGGCCGAACTCCCTCCATCGACTAGTATTCTGGAAACCTCATACCCATGAACTCTTGTTGTGATCACTAAGGGGGTTATCATGAGGGTCCAAGATCTCCTTGAAGCCTAATCTCGATAAACTTATCACTAAGGTGTCTATATCCACCTTCTTCCTCTAATTCGACTTGGATTCAATTGCAGTCGAGCTTACCACCTCACTTTTCGATGTTGCCTTAGACTCTGCAACATGGGCTTTCCTATCAGCCACGTCTTTACCACCACCTTCTAAATAACCATATATCATCGTTACTCCAAAGGGGATTATATGTCCCCGACCCTTGGGTGCAAGAACCTTTTGGTGGAGAATCAGGGTCGACCTCATTATTATCGTCAGAGACATTATCATTTTTTTAGCTTGTACATTTCGTTTAGGCTTGCCATCTCGTCTCTTTCTATTGTCGTCATTGCCACCTTGGACATTACTCTTATTAATTTATTTCCTTAGCTTCCCTTCTTTAGAATTTTTTCAATTTCATCTTTAAGTGAGAAGAACGTATCATTAGTGGGGTCATGATCATGGTAGAACTCGTACCACTTGATTTTGTCCCTATTGTGAAGAGGGGCCTCTCAGCTTTTCGAGCCATCTCATAAATCAATCATGCTTGATCTCTTTCAATGTCACATCAGGGTTGATTGTCAATGGAGTGTAGTCAAAGAACTTGTCATCCACCGACCTCTTCTTTCCTTAGTTTCCTTTGGATTTATGGGACTTACTCCCACTATCCCCTTCATCGTCATCTCCTATGGAAGCCATGTCGCCTCCACATTCATGACCCTCCTGAACATGGCCAGGAGTTCAGCCATGGGTTTTGGAAGATATTCTGCCAGCTTACATAGGAGTTTTCCCTTTCGTAGTCCTCCTATGAGGGCAGTCATAGCAATGCTTTCCTCGTAATCTTTTATCTCTAACTTTTCTTTATTAAATTGGGCTATGTAGTCTCCCAGAGACTCATTTTTCCCTTACTTGACGTACAACAGATGTATGGTCTTCTTTTGAGGCTTCAATTCGAAGAAAAAATTACGTATAATCTTTCGGCCAACTGCTTAAAATTCTCAATAGAGTTCTTGGGGAGAGAGGTGTACCATACATGTGCGACACTTATAAAGGTGCTAGACAATGCTCGGAATCTCATCTCATCAAAAAATAAAAATATTTCTCCAGCCGACTGGTACATTTCCATATGATGAATATGATTAGTGCTCCCATCATACTTGGGCTTTACATCTGGCAGTTTGAACTTCGCCAGGGTTGGGTAGCTTATTATTCTTGCAACAAATGGTGACCCTTCCACGTAAACCCTCTACAGAGGGTCTGGACTCTTTAAGATATCATTAATTTGATCCTCAATCCTCTATATGGGACTATTCCATGTCTTGTCAGCCACTATTGCATTGCCTCCCTCGACTGGAATGGTATTGTCCCCAGCCCATTAACTATCGGTTGGGCATTGCACAAGTTATCTGTCACCTGTCCTTTGATGACTGTTAACCTCTCTTTATTCCTTAACTTGGACTTCTGAAGGCTGACGGTTAGAACACCCTATATTCTATGTGGTGATTGCGATACTGCGTGACCTGGAGAGTCGATCCTTGTAGATCACCAATCGGTCTAAGTCTGTCGAAAGCCAACCCTCTACTCAATTTGTCAGGTGCTGAGGCCTTGGGTTGGTAATCTCGGCCACTGTTTCCTCTACTGACTAGGATTGGACGCACTGTATCCCTAGAAATTTTATAGGGCTCCCAATACTCGTTCTCATCACAGCATTGGTCATCTTAAAATTTCGTCCCTTATCTTCCCAAGAACAATCCCCTAGGGTAGGCAACATCTCCGTGTCTCTGCTGCTGTGGAATTACTTTCTCTGGGGATGGGTATGATCCCACTATCATCGAATTTACACCCTCCCTAGAGTCCGAATTTATCATCTCCACTACAATGCCAATGGGTCTAGCCATCGCATTTTGGCTAAAGGCGGTAAGTTGTTTCTATATTTTTTGGTGGTTGGCTTCCAGTGAGTGCAGTTCCATTGCAACCTTAGCCATATGTAACTGAGGAGGCGCTTGGTTGGAGATGGGGCAAACTCCTTGAGGCAAATAGGAAGACATCCATTCGGACAAATAGGCAGAACAAAGGTTGAATAGGATGAGCTAAGAGTGCGCTGGAGAAAAGCCTGAGAAACTTAACAAGAGCTTTTTCAATGGTGATATAGATCCAACCAAGTGTGGAACTGGATCACCACCTGAGGTGAGGATCGAGATGCAAATTAAGAGGAAGAAGATGAATAACTTTCGTTCCCATAGACGACGCTAATTAATGATACCAAATATAGTTACAACAAGTAAAACAATATGAGCTCAATCCAGAATAGCTTTGCAAGTACAACAATGGTGCTTATATATGTGTATAAGTGAAAAAGTAGGTTTAGAGAGGTGGAGTAAGACTAGAATATAATTGGTTCAGCCATTTTCCTACTCCACTATGCAGGTGAGTATGAATTTCACTATAAAAATGGGTTCTAGTGGCCTTGGTGATACAATTCTCACTACTTTCTCTCTCTACTATAACAAGAGCAAAGATTAGGCTAGGGTTTGAATATTTTGATCATTTACACTGATTAATAAGATGAGTACATATATTATCTGTGGTGTGTAATGTGCCCCCAAGCATGTAGTAAGCATGAGTAGAATGTATTCGTCAATAAGAATTAGCCATCTGTCACTAGCACATGTAGATTATGATGAGGAAATGTCCCCTCACGTGTGAGGGAGATATTTTCATAATGGCTTGGTGCATGTGGGATCTTCAACCTACACACACTCTTCCACGCGTGATCTAATCCACGTTCTCTACTAAGTGTCAACTGTCGACTGACCGGACCATCAAGGCTGAGTTGTTAAGTTCGATCCCCTGTTGGTGAGGCAACTGTCATGTTGAGCTGTCTTTGATCACCCCCGGGCTCCAAGTGAGGGAATTTTAGTTAGGATATTGCTGATATAGATCATTAACTATGTTTTGCGATGAGGATGCGACCTTTTATGATGGGCTTGCGGTCGAGGATGAGGCCCTTCGTGATAGGTCCACAATAGAGTGGTATGTTTTTCCAAATTGATTATTTATCAATGGTCGGCCCTGGCTAAGGGTGTATGATCCAGAGACGAGGTCATACTTAGTATATCACGGTGAATTTCATGAATGATATGTTTACATATGGTGGACTATATAGTGTGATGGTTGTTGAGTTATTCGGTTTATACCGAGACATATGCGGACTCACGCGTTAAGGTAGTTACATATGTGGACACATGCATTGTATTGTCGTGGAGTGGTTGCATATTGAAGATACGTCAAGGCTTATGAAGGATTCAAGTCATTATGTTTTTCTTCTGTCAGTCTTGCATAATTCCTTATCATAGTGAATTTGCATGGTTGGGTTCTCCAATGTTTTTTCATTTGCGTTTTCCTCATACATCAAGCGTTGTGATTGGTTTACTTATTTTATCCTGTACTCACCTACTTCCATGTTTATGTTAAGATAAAATTAACTAATCTGTTTAATCATAACTTGTTTATAACCACTGTTGAGTTTTATTTAGGTAACTTGTTGAAGTTGAACTTAAAATTGAAAATTTTATAAAAATAAAAAAGTTGGTTTGTTTGTTTTGCACCCTTTGCCATATTAGAACCCTTAGGGCCTATAGAGCTCTCTCAAAAACTATAAAAACTAGTTTTGAGACCCAAAACTAGAGTTATGAATATAATACCTCTGTGAATCCGGTTCGAATTCAATATAAAGAAACTATATTTGTTGATGATGAGGGGTTACCTTCTTTTGGTCCTCCAAAGGCTTGCTTATGTCCACCGAAATGCTTGAATCTTCTAGTATATGATCCTCCCAAAGTTAAGTAGGTGTTTGGGAATATTTAGAGAAGAAAACTATTTCTTTTAAGTGAGATATGGATCTCTTTCTCTTGGACTCTTCACAATTCACTGCTCCCTCTCTCTTCACTATATATATATATATATATGTGTGTGTGTGTGTGTGCGTGTGAAAATTATAGGGTTTATAAAAATTGGGTATAAATTTGAAATTGGACTCATTTTGTTATATAAATCTGAAACTGAAATTGTGTATAAATAAAAAATTGGACCCACTTTGTTGCGTAATTTTTGTACATTTATTTTTTATTTATACCCAATTGAGTATATTGAAATTTAAAACCATATATGTCATTTGGATAAGGGTTTAGTTGCATGTTGTGGGTGTAATTTGATACGGTAGCATAGTTTCACATGTTTGGATATTTAATTAGCAGTAGAATAATAACTTTGTAATTAATTATACCGTTGGTAAGCTATGTTATATTTTGGGTGTGTAATTGAAAGATTAAGAATATTCATATACTCATACACATATATACATATATGCACACACTCATACAGATATATACATATATACTCACAGGCACACAGATATATACACATACGTGCACACATATAACACATACACACACACACACACACACACACACACATATATATATACACACAGATACACTTTAACACAATCATACATATATATAACCATACTTACACTCACGAAATAAATACTAAAACTAAAAAGGAAATGATTCGTGATGAAATGGATATATAAATATATGAACTCTTATACATACATGAAGTCTCTCAGATACTCCTATGCGCACATATACACACCCACCCACACACACACACATATATATACTTTTACACAATCGTACACACATATATCCACAATTTCACACATATATACATATATACACACACTAATATATACACATATACTCACACATGCACATATATATACACATACAGACACATATGCACAAACGTATAACACATATATGTATATTTAATGAATACACTGTCAACCTAAATGAAAATTTTAAGGACATGGGATAAATAAATTACATGTTTAGAGTAATTTGGTAACATTTTAGATTGAATAATATGCCAACATGTTTTCTTCTCATTCCATGTGCGCATGTAATTGGAGAATAATTATTGAAGTTCAATTGATTCTACATGCTTTCTTTATTTAGGTAATTTTACTTATAATTTCATTTATCTAACATAGTGTTATATATAGTTATAACTTCTTGGTTAACTATTGTAGTCGTGTTCACCCCTTCCTTAAGTGTTTTCTATTTGGGTGAACACAAATTGGTGAAAGGGCTTGCAAATTTGGTGGACACATAGTAATTTTAGGATTAATTTAACTAAAATGAACTTAAATTGGACTTATCGCTATTGTGATGATGAATATTAATGAATATATCTTCTTAGTTAACTATTATGGTCGTGTTCATACCCCCTGAAAGTGTTTAATGTTTGGGTAAAAATAAATTGGTGGAAGGGATGGCTGTAACAATCCCCATTTTCCACGCAAAGGTTGGCAAGACACAACACGCTAAAGATGGGACTTGTTTAACAATCTATGTTATTCTCATCATCAAAACCATAATATGGCAATTATAAATTTTAATTCAAACAAACAATTTAAGTCCCAACCGACAAAGAAATAAATCAAAACTCTCTATTAGCATAAAACACCCACTAACGTATAGCACATATCCCAAAATACTTCATAAATAACTCAGACTTATGTCAATATAATATCTGAAATCACAAACTGACTGAAAGGGAAATAGCAACCTATGCTAGAGTCAAACGAACTGAAGTAATGGAGGTGTAAATACGATCGCAAGTCTAATATCCTATCAACCCTATTGTCCCTGTCTATGTCAACCTATGGGAAAACATTTTGTAATTTGGGTCATCTCCCTAGAGTAGAAATAATTAGCTTACTAAAACAATGTGTACTAATAAAGTTAATTCACATTATAAACAACCCATCATCACTCACATCCAGTAAGTATTGTCACCACATCTAAGTGTAATGCTATACACATATCAACCCAAGTCTCAATTATGAAGTCTGATAACTACACCAATAAGATAATATTCAAAGCGTCTAACCCAATTCATAAAATGAAGCTAACCATCTATACCTATGCTTATAATTCCAAGATTAATGCCTACAATACTACCCACAAGAAATAATATGTCACCCATTATTTATTTTACGTAGTATTGGGTTCATTATTAATTGTCTACCTCATTAGACTACATGGATTTAATCTTAATTAATTTATATAAGCATATATATCCTTACATATATATAAAAGACAAAGGAATCTACCTTTAGTGTCCTATTTGTGCTTAATCGATATATTCCCTCATGTAAACAGACATCACAAAACACAAACAAGCGGGGCGGCCCCGACGCCGTAAACCATTGCACGGTCCATACGCCCGATGGTGATAATGGATCCCAACCTCTATACATACCTCCTCATAAGTAGCACTGCTATGCAGGAATAAAAATAATGACTTACACAATGCTTATCCCACCTATGCCAACGCGTGCTTCAGTCCCGAGATGTAAGCAACCCCAACCGATAGGTCATCCACGAATGGGTATGTTCACACAAATAAATAAAGACATATTTTTATCACAAAATATGTATAGGTAATTAACCCTCTAATTACCCCCCAAAAGTTTCATTAATCTCTAAATCAATATTCTTAAAAATTAACCATCTAATTAATTGTTAATTTCCCCGTTAATAAAATAGTAACACAAATCCATTTCTAATATATTATCCACTCACTTGGATGAACTCCCACATACTCGCTTGAGTTCGTAAAAATCACCTAAACCATTCATCGGTACTACCCAGGCCCAGGCCCATAGGCTGAATCGATTCGCCTCTAGGTGCGAATCTGTTCGCCCCTGATCGAATCGATTCACTAGGATGGCCGAATTGATTTTCATACTAGCAGTAGCCCATAAATGTTAAAATTTCCTATATGAGTTACTATTCCTAAATATAATCCTCATTCCAAAGGTTTACCCGCTTATTTATCAATGAATATATATTCCTCATGGATCAAATACACTTTTTAAATGACTATCTTATCAAACTAACACAAGAACGCACCCCCAAATCCCAGAAAATCTAACATTAAAGTCCATCTAAGCCCAGTTTGATCCTACTTGCTCATCTAATAAATCTCAGATTTCTGAGATCAACACATCAATTGAAATCATCAAAATAGAAATCCTATAACATGGATTCTACAATACAATTTCCAATTAACACGATATTAATTATTGGTTTGTCCCCAAAATCAATTAATCCTTAAAACCATTATTTTCAGATTTATTCTGAGAGTCGTAGAATTTATTTTAATTAATAAAAATCATCAAATTATTCAATTAACTCGAAATTTTTATGAGAAAATACATACATGTATTAAGAAACATATCGTAATTGAGTTAGCAAGAGAATTCTTGCCTTAAATTGTGGATTGGAACCTCCCTCTCTTGAATCCTTCTTTTCCCTTCCTTTTATAACCTTGATATCCTTTTCTATGGATGTAGGGTTACTAGGGTTGTGTTATGGTGGATTGAAATTGCTTATTAAGGTAGTAATCATCATCTTATAATCACTAATCCCGAGTTACCCACAAACCCCAACTTTTAGGTCCGCAAACAAGTCTAAAACCATACCCGGATTGGCCCAATGACTCCTTTAGTGGTATACCTATGCCCTAAGCCTAATTTTAGAGGTCTAAACACCTAAACGAGTCCCCAAACCATCTCAAAACGTGCAGGGACTATATTTACACAAATTACACCTTTTTATTAAGTTTAATCCCCACATAATAATAAATTAATTAAGGTACAGTGTATCTTCCACGAGTGAACACATTAGGCCCAATTGAATTAAATAAACATGAAATCACAAACAAGCAATATATTCTCAGTTAAAATTAGACAAATTTAATTTATTCACGAATATATTTAATTAAATTATACCAAAAATAGTTTATTACGAAAACACGGAGTGTTATATTCTCCCCTAATAATGAGATTCTCTCCTCGAAATTTGTTGAAGCATAACATCAAAAGTTAACCCACACAAATCTCATAGGTTTATTCTCAATTAATCTGTACTTGTATCCCACATCATAAAAGAAAAATGCTCATCTATACCTTCCATAGTGTGATCGGGACGCCCATACGCCACCTATCACATATACACACATAATCATCACATATGGATTACACACATACATCCAAAATAAACCATACATACCATGCACATCTATAAGGCAAAATATATTTGAATATCCTGCTTATTGTGACTTAGTTCTTCTTAAAGATTGTCCCACTTATTCTACTAGTGGTGTAAACTTTACTAAGTACTCTCATCACTTCACTCCTTGGCCCCCGCTAGCCTTAACTTATATAATATAGCGTCACCCAATGCATTATATTTCTACACATGTATAACGTATTAACAAAACATCCTAGAACCTAATGTTCTTTAACTCCCGACACTTTCTAAATTTCATTTGTGGGATGTCTCACAAGTTAAATCCAAATAAGAAATCCTCCCGATAGATTACTACATTGCTTAGTCAGTTATTGAGATCCGCTAGTCCAAGCCCAAACATGAAACAATGCGCTAACCACATAGATTTCAACTTGTGCTAATTTAAACAAAAAGGACATTACTTCGAAGAGTTACACTCAAACACGTTAAATTAATCGTTCCAATAATGACAAGAACATTATATTACTTTTTACACATACGATAGGACGCGTTTGTCCATCCTTATATCTAGTGGAACACTTAATCACTTCTAAGCCTCTAAAGATCCACCCATCCCAATAATGTTTACTATCTCCCATTTTTAATGACACGTCACTATTATAACACTATTCGTGATAATACACACTTTCATGTAACCAAGTCCATCTCTAGCCATAAAGCTCTCAAAGTAACCCAAATGTTTTTCAATATGAATGCTTCTCATTATGAATATCATCATCTACTAAAGTAAATGCATCCTAGGATAACCATCGCATTTATTCATCCTTTAAAGTATGCCATCACTAGAATCTATATTATGTTCGTACCCCAAGTTAGAAATTTATTGTATCTGTAATTCAATAAATATATCAATAATCAATCCTGAAATCTCCAAATTATTGGGCCTACTCTCGATAGGAAAATATTTTTCAATTGATGTGAAACCCACGGCTACTATTACAATGCCCGTATAAAATCTCACTTTATAGGGTTTATAAAACTCCATTGAACCATCATTGATCCTACGCTACTATTTCTAGAATTCATATTTGGACATCTTCTTGCCCATTAACCTTATCCATAATTGGTCAATTAATAAAACAAACGCCTATAATGCACAAGTCGCAACATCCTCACATAAAATTTCTCATTGAGTCATCGCCTTTCATATTCCCAAATCACACGGTGACCCTACTTCTAGGTCTAAACTCTCACAAATTATTCTCATTGAAATTATGAATAGTTTAACAACGTAATGAATCTTTCACAATCTGAGCACAACACCAATCTGACGCTCTTTAATCGAATTTATTCGTGCCCAAGTCTTTCCTCAAAATTTTCCTAATTGCTATGATGTATAAATACGCTTCTCTCTATTAAGCGCACCAAATTTCATAAGGTCATCCTACCAACCCAAGTTTACAGAACAATCCATTTTACCATATCTAGATCCCAAATATGATAATTACCATAATAGTTCTCACATCTATAGTGAACACCACTGTCCAACTAGTCATTTTACACTTAACCATTAACTCTTAACGATTTCATAAATATGAACACAAGCCTTCTAAGTACCTCGTTGATATATCTCTAGGATAACGTCATACTCTAACATATGTATAATGCAAATATGTCTGCTAAAATCTAGGTCTCCCCGTGTTAATCCCTATACCTTTACACATAAAACATATAAGTGCCCCTTTACTTATAGGTGAATCAATGTAAATCACTATATCAAATGCTAAGTCTATCATCCTCGATGTACTAACAAACTAGTGTTACCAATAGATTACTATGCATTAGTATCGAACTAAATATGCTCTACAAGCCCAATAATAGGGAACATACCCTCCATTGCCTATGATGGTGCTGGTGATGGTCCTCATCCTTCTCCAGGGGCAACGTGATACACATGCCCATTCTATAACTACACTTGTTGTCCTTGAGGTGGGGTGAGTTGTATTAGTAGTGCTGGCACTACCTTCACTGGATGGGTTGCCAATGATTGATGCTATCCCTATGGTGCCTAGTACCCTCGCTATCCCCCCAATTACTGCGCTTCCTGATTGACCTAAGGGAACTTCCTCGCTATGTGTCCTTTATCTCCACAAATGTAATAGTTTTCTTGAAACTGACACTTGTCCTACTATTGTCCCTGTTGGCTTGGCCCTATTTTCCTCAACCCTATTTCCACTGGACACAAATGTAATATTTTTCTTCTATTTGGTGTTTACCTCATCCCCACTAATAAGAATACAAGACGGTAAACTCCTCCTCATAGTCCTCTACCGTACGACCCTTCTGCTTAAGGTCCATGAACTTCCTCCTCATCTCTGATTTCATAGCTAGTGGGAAATACTTTCCCTTAAATTTGACTCAAAACTCATCAATAGTCAACTTGTCCCACTCCTCTAGTGTGGTGAAAGACTCCCACCACTGTAAGACTACCCTTACCATTCGAAACGAGGATAACATCTTCTTGTGCACTTGCATGCACTCAACCAACCTCAAGTGTGGTTGAATGTCCTTCTTCCATTTAATTGCCACTAATATATCTAGACTCCCACCATACTCTGGCATGTGGAACTTCATGAAGGCCTCCTTAGTTCTTTTCCATACTGAGTTATGTGCCTGAACGGGTGGCATCGCATGCTGCGGGGGGTGGCGATGGTTGCTGTTGTTACGATAGCTAAAAAGGCAAGAACATATATGCCATAATTGTAGAGATTTCCTACATCACTATCATGGCAATGTATGCGGGAATAAACCTAGGTGGGTCTGGCTGTGGCTCATGTTGAGCCCCCTCTTCTACAGTCTGTATGGTGGCATGTTGTGGTCAAGTTCGCCTACCATTTTCTAGTTGAAAGTAAACAAGGTTTGTATTAGTAACATATCATAAGCACAGAACATAATAAATGCAACAAAGATCCTAAGGACGTCAGATCCTGGATGCTTTGATACCAACTGTAACAACCCCCATTTTCCACATAAAGTTTTGGCCATACACAATACACTAAAGATGGGGCTTGTCTAATAATATATATCATTCTCATCATCATAACCATAATATAACAATTATAAATTTTAATTCAAATAAACAATTTAAGTCATAACTGGAAAATAAATAAATCCAAACTCCCAATTAGTATAAAACATCCACTTAATTATAATAAATATCCCAAAAGACTTAATAAATAACTCGAACTTATGCCCGTATTATTTCTAAAATAACAAAATTAATGGAAGGGAAATAAATACCTATGTTAGAGTTAAACGAACTGAAATAATGGATGTGTAAACACTACCGCAATTTCGATCTCCTGTCAGCCCCATTATCCCTGTCTATGTCAACGTGGGAGGGAAAACATTTTTTTTAATTTGGGTGAGTGCCCTAGGGTTATAAGAATTAACTTACTAAAATAACATGTATTAATGAAGTTAATTCACATTGTACACAACCCATCGACACTCGCATGTAGTAGGCATCTCACCCTTCATCTAAGCGCAGTACTATATGCATATCAACCTAAGTACCAATTATAAAGTTTGATAACTTCACCAACAAGATAATATTCAAAACATCTAACAAAATTCATACATTGAATCTAACCATATATACCTGTGCTTCTAATTCCAAGAGTAACCCCTACAATACTAGCCATGAGAAATAACATATAATCCATTATGTATTTTACGTTGTATTGGGTTCATTTTCAATTGTCTACCTCATTAGAATACATGGATTTAATCTCACTTAATTTATATAATTATATATATCCTTAGATATATACGACACATAAAGGAATCTACCTTCAGTGTCCCGTTCGTGCTCTATTGGTCAATCCGGAGGAGTCCCTCATTCAAACGGACATCGAGAAAAAAACACAAGTTAGGCGGTCCCTATGTTGTATACCATTACATGATTTATACTCCTGATGGTGACAATGGATGTCAGCCTCTACACCTACCTCCTCCTAAGTGGCATATATACATAAGACCTAAAATAATGACCTACATGACGCCTAGCCCACATGTGCGAATACGTGCTCCTGTCCCGAGATGTACTCAACCCTAAATGATAGGCTGTCCACGAACATTTTTATGTTTACACAAATAAATAAATACATATTTATATCACACAATATGTATAGGTAATTAGCCCTATAACTACTCGTAAGAAGTCTCATTAATCTCCAAATCAATATTCTTTAAAAATTAACCACCTAATTAATTGTCAATTTCCACATTAATAAAATAATGACACAAATCAATTTTTAATAAATTATCCACTCACTTTGATGACCTCCCATACACTCGCTTGAGTTCGTAAAACTCACCCGAACCATTCCCCGATCCAACTCCGACCCAGCCCCAGAGGCCGAATCAGTTCGCTTATAGACCGAATTGATTCGCCCGGAAAGTCGAATCGATTCGCATACTGGCGTATCTCAAAATTGTTACAATTTCATATACGAAATTCCTATTCCTAAATACAATTTTCATTTCAAAGTTTTACCCCCTTATTTATTAATGAATATAGAAATTGTAAACCCAATTTGAATCTCAGAAATTACATCTAGAATTAGAGTACATTTAAACCCAATTTGATCATACTTACTCATCTAATCAATCTCATATTTACATGATCAACACATCAATTGAAATTAGCAAAACAAAAATCCTATAACATGGATTTTACGACTTAATTCCTAATTAACACGATACCAATTCCAAGTTTGTCTCACAATCAATCAATCCTTAGAACCATTATCTTCAGATTTGTTCTAAGAGTCATAACATTTATTCCAATTAATCAAAATCATCAATTTATTCAATGAACCTGGAATTATTATGAAAAATTCATTAATGAGTTAAAAAACATATTGTAATTGAGTTAGGAAGAGAATTCTTTCTTCAACTGTGGATTGGAGTTTCCCTCTCTTGAATCCTTGTTCTTATTTCCTTCTCTAGCCTTGGTAACCTCTTCGATGGATGTGGGGCTACTAGGCCTGTATTGTGGTGAATGCAAACTCCCTCTTAAGTTTTTAATCATCCTCTTATAATCCCTAATCACGAGTTACCCATAAATCCCCACTTTTGGGCCCCCAAACAAGTCCGAAACTAACCCGAATTGGCCTAATAACTCCCTTAATAGTATATATATGCGCTGGGCCTAACTTTAGGTGTCTAAACACCTAAACGAGTCCCCAAACCAAGTCGAAACGTGCCTAAACTATTTCTACCCAAATCACACAATTTTATTATGTTTTATCCCTACATAAAAATAAGTTGATTAACATAAAATTTATCTTCCATTAGTGAACACATTACGCCTAATTGAATCTTTTTAAGAAAAAAAAATGAAATCGCACACAAGCAATTTATTCTCAATTTAAATTCTACCAATTTAATTTATTAACGAATTAATTTAATTAAATTATACTAAAAATAATTTATTACAAAAACACAGCGTGTTACACTTGCACATTTGGTGGACACATAGTAATTTCATAATTAATTTAATGAAAATGAACTTAAATTGGACTTGTTCATATTGTCAGGACGAATATTAACGCATATATATCTTTGGTTAACAATTGTCGTAGTGTTCACCCCTTCCTTTAGTTTTTGTTTGAGTGAACACAAGTTGGTGGTAGGCCTTACACATTCGGTGGACATATAGTAATTTTAGGATCAATTTAATTAAAATAAACTTAAATTTGACTTGTTGTGTATGATTGATAGACTGGAAAATAATAATAGTTTAAGACTAATTAGGGTCATTACATTTGTGCTCATATTCAAACCCTTTTTTAATGTTTTTTTATAGGAAAAATGAGCAACGGTAATAATTAATTTCAACAAGAGTGAGAGATGTTGCAATTGTAATAAAATAAAACATATTTTATTAGCGCACGCCATATAAAGGGAAGTCCTATTTATGAATATGGGAATAGAAAAATTGAACACATTAATTACCTTACACATCTTGTAATTGATCTCTTGCAAGCATACCTATTCGATACTATACGATTTTCCTTTCAAGAATGGTGGGATGAGGAAACAGAGAATATATTTCGCCTTTGTAATCCTGATAGGGCACTGGAGTTAGTGACACTGTTAGAAGAGGAAGAAAAAGATATTCATCTGTTATGGATACAACTCAGTATAGAGAGCATTCACCCATATCATGATGTTTTCTGACATAAGCACATTAAAAGTGAGCCTACAAATAAGTTGAAGAAGAAATAATTTCTAGTTCCTATCATGGACCTTTATACGTCAATCATAGATACACTTCTACCCACTTGGTCGAGTGTAAAATTTTATAAATTTTAAAAAACTAATATCGATTAGATGGAAATCAGACACATCGAGCATGTTTAAAGGGTATACACACACACACACACACACACACACACACACACACACACACATATATATATATATATATATATATATATATATATATATATATATATATATATATATATATATATAGTTGTAAACATGATTTTCGTATATTAATCACTATTTTTTTTTAATTATAGGTAATGTAGAACAAGAATAGAGATAATCAATCAAATAATGGAACGCCTCCAACTCAATCATTTCCTATACCCTAACCTCAATTCTCATCACCTGTTGGTTGGAAATACTCTACTCCAACACAACTTCAATTTACCGCTCCATCTATAGTGTCTTCGAATCATAAAACTCAACAAACCCCTGTTAATCCAACATCCCACCTCCTTCTATAAATGAATCCCAAGAAATGATAAGAAGCCAGTTGGGTTGTCGACTTTCGAGAATCCTGTTGGTAAAATAAGTGACGTCCATATATTTAAAGTCCATTACTTGTCTCTTCAAAATATGACTATTGGCATTGGGGTCACATACAAATGGAAGGAGGGTGATCCTTCCATAAAGGATAAAAAGTGGGATTAACTTTGTAAGATTTTTACATTCCCACCCATTTCAAAGGTAATGGTTCTTTCCGAGTAAGTGAACATATGAAAACCTATTAAAATAACCTTTAGAATATTTTTTTCCTGCAGGAGGAATCTAGTTTTGATATTTGGGACAAAATTTGGGACAAAATCATATAATGATTTGAAGGATGAATGGGTGGACAGGACGAAGGGGACTCTAAAAGAAGGTAAAGCCCCTAATCAAGGCAACTTGTACTTGCATGACTGGACGAAAAAGGGACTAATAAATTCCCTAATAATTTAGCTCCGACTCTGGTGAGTTTGAATTTAATTATCATATGTATAGACGCTATAATAAAATAATTTTTAAATCATAGTATTTAAAATAATATTATGATAAGGAAATAATAAATGGCATAACGAGCAGTCAGTCCGAATGCAGTCCTATGTCATTGAATGAGATCCCCTGTCCGTGGTATTTGGGAGGGACAAAAGGGGGGTGACATGATTTGTGGGCTCAGGTATTCCAAGTTCCAAATTACATTACACTCCACTTCTATTGGATGAGATGTGTTAAGTGAAGAGTCACATGTCGAGCTAAGCAGAAGAATGGTCCAGGACAAAAGGGGAAGTGTTAGAGCTTAAGAAGAACATGGGTGATCTTAGCAATACCTTCGGACTATTGATGAATGAAATACATGGGTGGCCTAATTTATTAATCAACAACATGGTTTCCTGTCCCAAATGTCTCCTCAAACATTTCCTTTTTCCTATTACTCAGGTTTCTCCTCCCGAGTGTCTACACATATAACATTACCCTCCCAAGTGACTCCTCCTACAACATTTCCCTCCCAAGTTTCTCCACCTGCAACATTATGTGGATCATCATCATCCATTCAAGGTGATTATGAATAAGAGTATTATATCATGGACATGTCCAATAGCAGGGTCATTATAACCTGCCCGCTCGTGTAACACCCCGTATTTTTATGATTTTTAAATATATGATTAATTGAATTTAATTTCATAATTAATCCAAATTAAAATAAATATTAACTAGCGAGTTAAGGGTTAGTATTTATTGATGTATATTACCTTGAATATTACAGAGCGAATAAAGTAATAGATGATTATGAAATTAGTATAATTGTCGCAAGTGGAAAAATATTATACAGTTAAAAAAATTAAGTCGGGACGCGCGTGTGAGTCATGTCAGGACTAATTTAAAGGAATTAGGAAGTAAATTAATTATAAATAATCTGGATAGTCATTTTGATTATGCCAACGTGTTCGAAGGGGTCGAGATAGTCAGAAAAGTCTACCCGAGAGTTTAGTTTGTGTCCTGGGACAGTTTTAGGCCAACCCACATCCCGAGAGGGTGTTTTGGTAATTTCATTTTTTGGGTAATTAATATGCACGAAAATTAAAGATAAAATATATCTGCTATATTGGTCCAATTAGGGTTTTTATTCACAAGTTTCAAGGGAGAGCCATAGAGGGTATGGGAGAATCAAACCCGAGGAACTAAGGCCTAGAACCACTACCTTGCAGCACCAGGAGCACCAACGTGTAGATCGGATAACGAGGAACACACCCATGCCACCTACATCAGTGGATTAGACCATCATAATAAAGACAAGTATTTGATACTTGCTTCCTTTTAGAAATAATTGTTTTCATGTTAGAATAGGGATTAAACTCATGATTTTGAATTGAATTGGGTGGATCTACAGAATTTAAATCATACCTTCAGACTAATTTTGATCAAAGATTTAATCCCTATGCATGTAGAATAGGAATACTGTAATTTTAATGTAATATGATGAATGAATCTGAGCTTGATTTGAAGATTGTGCATGGAATTAAAGAACTAGGGTTCATTATAGATTAATTGAGGATTTCAAAATTTATTACGGATTGATGATGATTTGAGGATATTAGGGCATTAGAAATTGAGTATACATGTTGGGTTACCAATTAGTATAGTTTTATTGGTGTTTGGGTAAACTCTGTAGAGGATTCGAGGTTTAAAAATGGTGAAAATCGGACTTTTCGGAGGTTAGGGACGAAACAAGTAGAACTCGTTCGAACGACCTGGGGAAGTCGTTAGAACGACCTCGTTCGAACGAGATTAAGAACGACAATTCAGAGTTAAGTTTGTTCGAAGTTTTTTCGAATGACCCCGTTCGAACGAACTCATTCGAACGACAATCTGGGCACTTTTAATGAGATTTTAGAACTGGGAATTTTTCCCAACTTGGCTTCATATGATACGTCTTAGCTAATTCAAGAGAGAGGGATTTTCTATGATAATTAGTGACACATATTTATAGTGAGGGACTTGGGGTACATTACTAGGAAAGACTCACATGGTTGAATAATGTTGCGTAAGATACGATAGAGAGAATAAATCGTAAGCTATAATATACCCAGAGTTGTAGAGAAACAAACATTATATATGAACCTATGTTCGGGTTGTGTGTATACCTAATTATATTGATGGGTGGTGTGAATTCCTATAGTACGTTTGACTATGTGTACGGACATACCCAGCTATATGCTATCACGGGAGGTTTTGAAAATCATAGAGGGTAATCTTGTCCTGATTAGCCTTCGGGGGGCTTTTAGATTTCGCACCTCAGAACATAGTACGTCAGTTGGATTGGCATTTGTGAGCACGATGATATTGAATGGTTATTTGGGTGCGTAGGTATGTGCGTAGCCCCGAAGGCCTAGGACTATGTTCACCTCCAGTATGTGTGTTTGATTTTATGGTTCGTGGGAGATTTTTAAATCGATTGTCCTTATTTGAGTACGAGATGTACTAGGACTCGATAGCAGAGTATGCATGCACCGCAACTGAGTCTAGGGGTGCCGTATTGGTATATATATATATATTATAGAGTGATGATTATATATATATATATACACTAGTGATGTTATCTACCGCGTGATATTTGTAGATGCTTAAGATAATGAAATCCTAAGTACCTTAAGTTGTGAATACTTAACTTTAGGGTGATAACCCTTAATCGAATTAATAAATGTTAAAACAATTAATACAAGTATTTGGGAATGCGGGACACTTCTTCAAGATATAGTTAGTGGTGTAAGTTTAGAATCTAGTTAAATGAGATTAGGATAGCTAGATTGGAATAGATGTACGTTAGGTGTGCATAATAGTTGAGATGTTAGAATATCATGTGGGAGTATGAAAAGCTAACATGCACATAATACTTGCTTCAACGCAAATTTTAAATACCTGCTAAAATATTTCTACAACTCGGGCTCTGATCCGTCTCTTGCATACTTTCTTCTCTTATACTATTTATATCAGGTATCCATCCACATGAATGCCCGACCTAGATGTTCAGACTGTTTGACATATTATAGTAGTTGTGGTAGTTGTAGGTCCTCACTCTTAGACACCTTCACTCTCATTTCATTTCAGGTCTTCCTAGACATTTTATTTAGGGCATGTGTCGCCCATCCTCAATTATTTTATTGGATAGCTTGTACTTCTTTGATTTTTGTATTTAGTATTTTGTTGAATTTAGTATATTAGTTTATGGTTTGAGGCTTTGAACTGGAATTTTTTTATCCAATCTCTTTGTTTCAGCAGTTGATTCATATCCATTTTTTATTTTATTCATGTGTATGGTAAATGATTTGTTTCTTAAGAATTGGAATTTAATAATGAATAAATGTGTATAACTTAAAACGAAAATGTTCTCATAGTAGCTTAATTATTTATTAGGTTATTAATAAGGTTAAATGTTTTCGAGAGTTATGCTAAGAATTAACCAACCGAACATTCTATTTTAAATTTTATAAAGGACTGATCACCCTGTATTTAATTAGGCGGGGTGTCACAGGTGCTATCAGAGCATCATGTTCTGGAGTCTTTTAGGATCTGTACGACTTATTATTCTTTGAACTTAGCGTTCTTTGATATAGCACCCTATATTTAGGATTGTTATATTCTTAAATATGTTATTCTTCTTCAGCTATTTGAGATTTAATATTTATGGACTTATAACTTCCTTCTCATTTCAGATGCCTCCCAGACGCGCACCAAGGGCCATAAATTCCCAATCAGAGCCTGAGCTAGTCTAGGCTCAGGGTACTATGAATGCTGTAGAGGTCGCTGCCATAGTTTCTCAGGCATTCAATGCAACACTAGCAGTCATAGAGCAAGTTACACAATTGGTACACGTGATGGCGCCAGCTCCAATACATTAATTACCTTGTTCTTGGGAGGGCGTCAGAGATGACTTCCAAAAGGCACCCCCCAGAGTTCCAAGGGAGTTCAGATGTGGTTGTAGCGAGCCAGTGGAAGAGAGACATCGAATGTCACTTGAGGATGTACAAGTGCACGAAGGTGCAAAGGCATATACTAGCTACCTTTAAGCTAGTTGGGGAGGAACTTTAGTGGTGGGATTCCACTACTACTACTACTACTACTACTAGTACTACTACTACTACTACTACTACTACTACTACTACTACTACTACTACTACTACTACTACTACTACTACTACTACTACTACTACTACTACTACTACTACGACGACGACGACGACGACGACGACGACGACGACGACTACTACTACTACTACTACTACTACTACTACTACTACTACTACTACTACTACTACTACTACTACTACTACTACGACGACGATGACGACGACGACGACGACGACGACTACTACTACTACTACTACTACTACTACTACTACTACTACTACTACTACTACTACTACTACTACTACTACTACTACTACTACTACTACTACTACAGAGGAGCATGATGGGATGTCTATACAAGACTTCAGGGTGAGATTTGACCGTAAATATCTTCCCTCTTCCATTTAGACTGAAATGAGGCAAAAACTACTGGACCTCACTCATGAGGGGAAGATTGTAGCCGAGTTTAAAGATGACTTTACTAGACTAGTAAACTTAGTACCGGCTAAGTTGCCTACTGAGAAGAAAAGGATTCAGATGTTCAGGGATGGCTTGACGTAGAGGATTCAACTGCTTCTTCTGGGTAATCTTTCATTGCAATCTTGTACAAATGACCTCCATGATGCGCTACTACACTACCACGATCATCGCTTCCATGTTAAAGGGAGAAAACGAGTAGGTCAATCCAGTTAGTAGGTCAGGACAGGTGGAGGCAGTGCCGATGGGGCACAATCAAGTCATACACGACGCTGCGAGGTTATTAGAAATGGCGAAGAGCACAATCACTAGTGTAGATTCACCATTGGTCTATGTCACTGATATTCTTTATATGTCGAGGAGTGGGCATAGAGATTGGGAGATTGATACTAACCGGTCGATATTCTTATTTTAGATCTGCACGAGTATGATGCTATCATCAAGATGGATTGGCTAGTTATGTATAGGGCAATGATTGACTACTATAGTCATAGTATTGTGTTCTCCATACTGGGTTAGGAGATGTTTTTAGTGGCGATGCCTCTCCCCGTGGGAGGATCATCCACTCACTTATTTTATATAGAGGAGGAGACCTATACGGGAGTTGTGATTCCCCTTGATTCAATTTCAATTTTTCATGAGTATGACGATGTGTTTCAGGATATACCAGAGCTATCATCGAGTGGAGAGATAGAGTTTGTGATTAACTTAGCTCTGGGCACTCGACCGATAGCTTGTGCACCTTACTGTATAGCTCCTACAAAGATGAGGGAGATAAAGGATCAAATTGAGCAGTTATTGGGACAGGGTTTCATCCACTGGAGTACTTCACCTTGGTGTGACCCAATTTTGTTTATAAAGAGAAAGTATAAATCTTTATGACTGTGCATAGATTATCAAGAGTTGAATAAAGTAACGAAATGGAATAAGTATTCGTTGCCTAGAATCGCTGACTTATTCGACCAGCTTAGGGGATAAGCTTACTTCTTGAAGATATACTTGAGATCAGGATACCATCAGTTGAGGATCAGGGAGTGGGATGTGTCTAAGACTGCGTTTCTGACGGGGTATGGATCCTATGAGTTTTGGGTTATGATATTGAGGCTAACCAATGCATCGACAATATTTACGGACTTAATGAACAGGGTGTTCAAAGAGTTCTTAGATCAGTTTGTCATTGTCTTCATAGATGACAATGTGATTTATTCACAGACTGCGGAGGAGCATGATGAGCATCTACGTTGAGTTTTGCAGACTTTACGGGAGAATGAGTTGTGCACTAAGTTTGAAAAATGTGGACTTTAGTTGTGAGAGGTACAGTTCCTAGGGCATATCGTATCGGATAGGAAAATATCGGTGGATCCCAATAAGGTGTCAGCGGTGAGGGAGTGGGGATAGCCCACGACACCGACGGAGGTGCGGAGTTTCTTAGGGTTAGCTGGATACTACAAATGATTTATTCAAGGTTTTTCAAAGATTGCAGGTCCGATGACTAATCGAACCCGTAAGTGCATACCATTTGTTTGGGATGATGCATGTTTGTTGGCGTTTGATGAGCTAAAGGACAAGTTAACTTGAGCACCCATACTAGCACTCCCCAAGCCAGGAGTAGAGTACCTTGTCTTTACTGACGCATACTTACATGGACTATGTGGAGTATTACAGCAGGAGGATCAGGCTATAACTTATGCCTCCCGCAAGCTTAAGACCGAGGGGAATTACCCCACACATGACTTGGAGTTGGTAGTAGTCGTGTTTGCACTACGGATTTAGAGACATTATCTCTTGGGAGAGAAATTTTGACTATTCACAAACCATAAGTCACTGCAGTACTTGATCACTCAAAGAGAGTTGAATATGCGTTAGTGCAGTTGGATTGAATTTATGAAGGACTATCAGTTTGAGATCCAGTACCACCCCGGGAAGGCTAACGTAGTAGCTGATGCGTTGAGTCGGAGGCCAGTAGGTGAGGTGGCCGAAGTGTGAAAGGAAAAATGGAAGGAGTTGGGACACCAGGAAGCACTTTCTTGATTATTTATGTCTGCCATAATTGTTACACCCCAGATTGTGATGAGAGTGGTATAAGCCCAGGCAACCGATACGTTTTGTCAGGATTGGATTGTACAGCTTCTAGACGTGGGAGCTGAGTCTTATTCTATGGGTTTAGATGGGGGTTTGCACTTTAATTGGCGTATACTTATTCAAAAGGGAGAGGATCCACGACATGCATTGATGATAGAGTTGTATAGATCTCAATTTATGGTACATCTCGACGGGGATAAGATGTACCAGGATATGAGGCGATAGTACTGGTGGAGTGAAATGAGGAAGGCCATTATCGAGTTTATTTCGAAATGTGCCACTTGTTAGCTGGTGAAAGTGGACCATCAGAGATCGGGAGGGATTCTACAGTCATTAGAGATCCTTATGTGGAAATATGAGAGCATTTTCATCACAAGGCTGCTGACATCGCAGAGGGGTCACGATTCCATATGGGTAATTGTGGATCTATTGACCATGGTATCTCACTTTCTTCTAGTTTGGACCGACTATACTACGGGGCATTACTCACAAATCTTCATTGTCGAGATAACGAGACTCCATCGGGTTCCCCTTGATATTATGTCTGATCGGGATAAGATTTTTGTGTCCAGATTTTGGGAGACCATCCAGGAGGCCATTGGTACGGAGTTACGTTTGAGTTCCCCCTATCACCTACAGACGGATGGGCAGACAGAGCGAACAAATCGTATGTTAGAGGATATGTTGCGGATGTGAATCCTAGATATTTGTAGGGGTAAGGATCAGTACCTTCCACTGGTGGAGTTTGATTATAATAAGTCCTACTAGTTTATGATTGGCATGGAACCATTTGAGGCATTATATGTTAGACCTTATCGTTCCCCTTCTTGTTGGCTATAGGCGGGGGACAATAAACTACTAGTGCCATAGGTAATTCATGAGACTAGTATAAGAATAGAGATCATCCGAAGTCATATAAGAGTATCTCAGGATAGGCACAAAAGCTATGCCTATGCCAAGAGATTCTTTAGAGAGTTTGCTGTGGGGGATCATGTACTATTACGAGTATCTCCTATTAAGGGGAGAATGTGGTTTGGGAAAAAGGGGAAGTTGGAGCCGAGGTACGTAGGACCATTACCCATCATTGAGCGAATTGGGCCCGTAGCTTACAGACTTGGGTTACCGGAGCACTTTCATAGGATTCAAGACGTGTTCCATAGTTCTTTACTGAGGAGATATCTTCGTGATGACATGGCCCACACTCATATTTCTTTAGAGGAGATCGACTTACAACCCGATAGTTCCTATGAGGAGGGTCCGGTTTCTATCCTAGACTGTAGCGAGCGGAAATTGAGGTCAAAGGTAGTGTCATTAGTACGTATTCAGTGGAGGCACCATAATGTCGAGGAGTCTACCTGAGAGCACGAGGATGAGATGTGCAACAAGTATCCACAGTTGCTCGTACCAGGTATACCATTATTTTTACTCCTTTTTGAATCTTAAGATGAAATTCCGTTGTAAGGGGGGAAGTATGTAACGCCCCATATTTTTATGATATTTAAATATAGGATTAATTGAATTTAATTTGAGAATTAATTAAGAATTAATTTGAATTAAAATAAATTTTAACTAGCGAGTTAAGGTTTAGTATTTATTGGTGTGTATTATGTTGAATATTACTTAGCGAATAACGTAATATATGATTATGTAATTAGTATAATTGTCGCGAGTGGAAAACAATATGACAATTACCGAAATTAAGTCTGGGCACGCGTGTGAGTCGTGTCAGGACTAACTTAAAGGAATTAGGAATTAAATTAATTATAAGTATTCCAGATAGTCATTTTGAGTGGGCCAACATTTCCGAAAGGGTCGAGATAGTCAGAAAAGTCTACTTAGGGGTTTAGTTTGGTCCCGGGACAGTTTTAGGCCAAACCGATATCATGAGAGGGAATTTTGGTAATTTCAATTTTTGGGCAATTAATATGCACGAAAATTAGAGATAGAATATATCTGATATGTGAGTCTAATAAGGTTTTTGTCGATAAGTTTCAATGTAGAGCCACAGAGAGTAAGGGAGAAACAAACCCAAGGAACTAAGGCCTAGAACCACCACCTTGCAACACCAGGATCACCACCGTGTAGATAGGAGAATGAGGAACACACCCTTACCACCTACATCAGCGGATCAGACCATCATAATCAAGGAAAGTGTTTAATACTTCCTTTCTTTTAGCAATAATTGTGTTCATGTTATAATAGGGATTAAACTCACGATATAGAATTGAATTGGGTGGATTTAGAGAATTTAAATCATATGTTCGGACTAATTTTGATCAAAGATTAGATCCCTATGCCTGTAGAATAGGATTCCCGGAATTTTAATGTAATATGATGAATGAATCTGAGCTTGATTTGAAAATTGTGCATGAAATTAAAGAACTAGCGTTCTTATAGATTAATTGAGGATTGTAAAATTTATAACTGATTGATGATGATTTAAGTATATTCGGGTGTTGGAAATTGAGTATATATATCGGGTTATCAATTAGTGTTGTTGTATTGGTGTTTGGGTAAACTCTGCAGAGGATTGGAGGTTTAAAAATGGTGAAAAATGTACTTTTTGGAGGTTAGGGACAAAACTAATATAACTCGTTCGAACGAGATTAAAAATGAAATTGAGAATGAAAATTCAGAGTTAAGTTCATCTGAAGTTCATTCAAATGACCCCATTCCAACGAACTCGTTCGAACGATAATCTGGGCACTTCTAACGAGTTTTCAGAACTGGGAATTTTGCTTGATTTGGTTTCAAACGATACGTCTTAGCTAATTCACGAGAGAAGGATTTTCTACGATAATTAGGGACATATTAATAGTGAGGGACTTGGGTACACTGCTAGGAAAGACTCGCATGGTTTAACTATGTTGCGTAAGGTGCGATAGAGAGAATAAATCATAAGCTATGGTATACCGAGAGTTTTAGAGATACAAATATTATATATGAACCTATGTTTGGGTTGTGCGTATACTTAATTATATTAATGGGTGGTGTGAATATCTATAGTACGTTTGACTATGTGTACGAACATACCTAGCTACTTGTTATCACAGGTGGTTTTGAAAATGATAGAGGGTAGTCTTATCCTGATGATCCTTTGGGGGGATTTTAGATTTGGCACCTCAGAGCATAGTATGTAGGTTGGATTGTCATTTGTGAGACGATGGTATTAAATGGTCATTTGGGTGCGTAGCCCCAAAGTCCTAGGACTATGTTCTCCTCCAATATGTGTGTTTTATTTTATGGTTCTTGGGAGATTTTCGAACCGATTGTCCTTATTTGAGTACGAGATGTACCATGACTCGATAGCAGAATTTTCATGCACCATAACTGAGTCTAGGGGTGCCGTGTTAGTATATATATTATATAAAGTGATGATTATATATATACTAGTGATGTTATCTGTCGTGTGATATTTGAAGATGATTAAGATAATGACATCCTAAGTACTTTAAGTTGTAAAAACTTTAGGGTGATAAACCTTAATCGAATTAATGAATGTTAAAACAGTTAATAGAAGTATTTGGGAATGCGGGATATTACTTCGTTATATAGTTAGTGGTGTAAGTCTGTAATCTAGTTAAATGAGATTAGGATAGTTAGATTGGACTAGATGCACGTCAGGCATGCACAATAGCTGAGATGTGAGAATGTCATATGAGAGAACGAAAAGCTAACATGCACATAATACTTGCTTAATGAAAATTTTAAATACTTTCATTAACGCAAATTTCAAATTCTTGCTAAAATATTTCTACAAATCGGTCTCTGACCCATCTCTTGCATATTTTCTTCTCTTGTACTATATATACTAGGTGTCCCTCCACAGGGACGCCAGGCCTAGCCATTCAGGCTGTTTGACGTGCTGTAGCAGTTGTGGTAATAGTAGGTCCTCGTGCTTAGACGTCTTCACTCTCATTTCATTCAGTTATTTCTAGACATTTTATTTAGGCCATGTGTCGCCTATCCTCAGTTATTTTATTGGAGAGATTGTACTTCCATCATTTTCGTATTTAATATTTAGTTGGATTCAATATATTAGTTTATGGTTTGAGATTTTGAACTGTAATGTTTTTATCCAGTCTTTTAATTTCAACAGTTAATTCATATCTAGTTTTTATTTTATTCATGTGTATGGTAAATGGTTTGTGTCTTAATAATTGGAATTTAATAATGAATTAATTGGGTATTACATAAAATGAATTTTTTTACACTAACTTAATTATTTGTTAGGTGATCAATAAAACTAAATGTTTTCGATAGTGATGCTAAGAATGAACCAATCAAACATTATGTTCTAAATTTTATAAAGAACTGATCACATGGTATTTAATTGGGCGGGGTGTCATAACTCGTTTCCATGGATGCCAAAACAGTTGTCCACGGTTTCCTTTTGAAGCTTGGTGAGTCTCAAACATTGGTCAATAAAATAGACCAGGGTTGCGGAGAGGCGCCTGTACAAGCTGACTCCTGTGAAGGGACGATATTAAAATCATATGAAGATTATTATATTATCTGTCCAATTTATTTTTTTGGTCAAGATTAGGATATGAACAATGTTTTATTTAGGAAAAAGTTTGCAATATTTTGATTATGGGGGCATCGGTTGACATCATAAGTTATTTTAATTTTAATTTTTTGGGTTTTAGTAACATCTCAATTTATTTAGTTTTATTTAATATTTATTGAATGCATGGGTTGAATGAATTTGAATGGATTTTCTTGGGTTGAATGAATTTGAATGAATTTTCTTGAATTAGAAACTGAGAGTTCTTGTATGCAACATGACCTTTGATTGAATCAATTTATATAGGTGGATTTATTTTTTAAGACTATTTAATGCATTTCTCACAATACGAAGAGTGTGTGGGAGAGATTAATAGAGTCTGTGATAATCATGTATTGGGTGTTCGTGAATTTGTTAAATATGCAAATAAAATTTTTAACAGTAGCAAGAATCTGTGTTCATGCTCCTGTTGTAGGAACAAAAAATTTAAGTAGTTGGAAGATGTTGAGTTGGATATACTAAAGTAGGGTATTTAACAGGACTATAAGATACGAACATTTTATGGGAAAAATAATTTACCATATATTTAAGAAGAATTATCGATACCCAACTACATAATCGAATCCCACCGGTGGAAGTGGTGAATGATTCGCTAGCACATTGTCCTTTCACCGGCATAATTGATAATGCTTACGTAGTCACCACCAGAAAATCTACCATCATACGGATACGAATAATGTGCATTATGACCAAGTCAATGAACAAGTTAATACTTAATTACTAGAAGATTAGGAATAGGTATGGTTTGTAGTTGATGCAGCTAGACCTTTGTATAAAAATTAGGAATAAGATCACTCGTTATTGTATGCAATGATAGGTTAGCATAATTTGATGATTCAGTTTGGTTTGTGGGGAAATAGTTTAATTGAAATTCTTAAGTGGTCTAAAGATATTCTCCCAAAAGAGAATACGTTACCAAATTGTTATCCGACCATGAAAAAGATCTTAAAGGGTTTAGATTTTAAGTAAAATTACATTCATTCATGTATGTATGATTGGATAATGTACCTCAACGAATATGAACTGAAGTATGAGTGTCATATATGCAATGAACCAAGATACATGGTTTCTAAGACTAGACAAAACAAACCCCAAAATCTTGTAAGTGCTCGCAACTTAGATAGAAGGTATTGAAGTAATTTCCCCTCGGGATGCAGTTAAAAATATTTTTCACTACACCATGGATAGTAGAGTACATGACATGGCACACTCGAGCCCAAGTGGGTGTGAGTCTCATGCATCATCCCATTACTTCACTCATGTGGCACTTTTCAAAATGCATGACACCCCGAATTTTCAAAGGAACTGCGCAATGTGGGCTTTGGATTATCAACCAATGGGTTTAACCCTCTTGGTAATTTAAGCACTAATAAGAGTTACTGGTGAGTTCTCATGGAACCTTTAAGTCTCCCTCCAAAACTGTGCATGAGAAAAGGGTTGACATTATTATCGTTGTTGATACTCGGGCGAAAGGCTACTGATAATGATATTGATATTTTCTTAGCCCCATTAATCAAAGAACTTAAAGTGTTATGGGATGACGGCATGATGGCTTTTGATTCTCATAAGGGTGAAGAGTTAACACATAAAGCAATAGTGTTTTGGGTGATCCACAACTTTTCAGCCTATTGGGACCCTATCTGGTTGTAATGTTCATGGTTATTATGGATGTCCCATCTGTGTGGAGGAAATTGAATCCACTTGGCTACATCATAGTGGTAAGATAAGTTTTGTCGTCCATCACAAATTTCTTTCTAGCACTCATCCTTTTAGGAATGATAAGTCTAACTTTTTGCTTGTCAGTCACAATCATAGGACAAAACTTTCTCATCTTTTGGGTTATCAAGTCGAGGAGAAAGAGAGGGTTGTGACATAGAGGAATAATTTAATAGGTAAAAACCCTCAGTTTGTAGGCCAAAAGTGTAAAGATAGAGAGGATTCAAAAGATCCTAGTAAAATAAAGGCATGGTATAGACGATTAATCTTATTTGACTTAGCGTATTAGAAAGAGCACTATGTACGACATGTAATTAATGTGATGCACATGGAGAAGAATTTTGCAGAACATCTGATAGGAACATGTTTGGGTGGATCAAGTTTGAAAGATGGATAAAAGGTTTGTTACGATCTAAAGGCGAAGAAGACAAAAAAAATATGGGTAACAACTCATTCAACAACATGAAGAGATTCTATCCCCACAAGTACTTTCACTTTGACTAGTAGTGGGAAAACTATCCTCTTAGATATGTTGTTCAACTTAAAGAATCTGAATGGTTATTTAGGTAATTTGTGTAAGGTTGTAAGAAACCAAACAAATGACCTGAAATGATATAAGTCTCACGACAATTTTCCTTTTTTGAGCATAAATATCTTCAAAGGGAAATTATGCATAATATTTTTTGCTTCACCTTAATTTGTGTAAAAGTGATAAACAGAAATCACATTAAAGTTGTGAAATCAACTTTATTCAAGGACATTTGTGTATTAGAGAATTATTTTCGTTTGTCACTATTGACATCAACGACCACCTGCTTGTGCATTTATGCGATAACACTTTATTATGTGGACCCGTTAGGTATTGGTAGATGTATCGTTTTGAGCTCTTGATGAAAACATTTATAGATTACGTTAAGAATATGCAATATATTGGAGGGTCAATTGCAAAAGAATACATACCATAAAATCATCATAATACGCCCGAGAACATATATAGGAATAAGGGGTTAGGAGATTCAATCCTAGTAGAGAATGAGTGATCGAGGAACCTGATGAGTTTGAAGATGAATTGACATTCGAAAACACTAAATATGTAAGACTCACCAATTTGCAATACGAGCAAGCAACTCATTATGTCTTTGATTCACAAGATAAAGTTGAATATTAGAGAGACTCAGTAGCTACGTATAACTTATTTTTTAATTATTTATATTCTCTACATTACCATCTAAACTCTATAATTTCGTGAACACGTTTAGGAAGTAAGAGAGAGAAATTTGCCAAAATCAGAAGATAAATTTTATGATGAATTATTTTAGGGCATGGGTATCAAAAAGTTAATTTCCACCTCTCCCATTTCGATTAGTTATATATATGTTGTAAACCACTATCTAATTCAAATCCATTAACAAATGCAAATTTTAAAAGAGGTAATGTCTCTTCAAGGCTTACACACCTAGATAAAGGTGTTAATTTTCATACGAAAGAGTTTGAAAAATTTTGCATCAAAATTTTGATTTTGTCTTGTACCCACGCGAGGAAAAAACTCTTGACGCAAAACAACAGAATTTCATGTTTTTCCTCGACTTCTTGTGTAGTTACAAAATGTGAAAAATACAAAGGATATGGTGATGACCTAATATGGGATTATTCAACAAATTATGGAGCTAGATTACTCAGATTTTAAAAAACTCATCTTCTATTGTGATTGGGTGAAAGTGGAGGACATTGTAGTTGGTTGTAAAATTGATCCTACCTCTATACTTTTCATGGTAGATTTATCTAAAATAAAGAGTAAAGATTGAATGGTCGATGATAATTTTATTTGTGCCTTTAATAACATGAATAAGGTATTCTACTCAAAGTTCATAAATGATGAAACTTGGTATGTTATTTTGCATGCACCAAAGAGTTTGACTACTTACGTAGACACATTAAAGACCCCTACAATATACTCTTGATGACAACACTAATTTAAATTATTTTGTTAACTTAAACAAAGATTGAGTCTTAAATATTATTTTATTATTATCCAGTTAACCCTTGTATGGTAACCTATACTATATTGTATTTATTAGAACAACTCTTGTATTTATTTAAATTCATGCATTTTCTAATCATATATTTAGTTCTCTTGCGACTGCTTCCTTATCGCTCACAATTTGTAATTTTTTTAGATCTTATTATGTTTTGAATGCAACATTGATAACAAACAACCAATCTGAGATAAACACATGAATGGTCATGATTTTTTGTTTATGTTCACTATTTGCGTGGTTACCTCGGTTGGTGATTTGTGTTATGTGATGTTCAATCAGACACGAGGCATTAAAATCACTTTTTGTCAATATTAGTCCCATTTTCTAGTACCCATATTGAACTGATCCTACATTGTTTCGTATGAGTGCCCTTGAATTGTTTCTTGGGGGTCTAACTAGTCAAATTTATTCGGGATTTTAGGCCTAAGAAAGTTTTGCCATAGTATTTTTATGAAGCAATGAATCCCAGATGCGTTGGACCGGTTAAACCTCTAAGAAACTATTCCACGATACTCAAACAAAAATACAAATGTGTTGTAATATCCTTTATGTTTTACTAGTCCAATAAACGCATATTTTAATGTTCTTATTCCATTTGTAGCTTGTTTATAATATTTTTTTATCGCTAACCCTTCTCTTTTTATTATCATATGTTCATTCAAATCTATTTTCAAAAATCAAAAACTAAAAAAAGGGGGCTTATGCCACAATTCCCAATTTAGAGTGTTCATCAAATTTTCTACATTTCCAAAACACTTGACACATAATTATATAAATCAAAAGTGACACCCTAAATCCATATTATGGGTTAGACCCAAACTTTTTCATCATACGAACTACATGAAATTTGATGCCATTTTTAGCTACGTAGGTGATTAGGCATAAATTCTTTCGAATTTATTCCTTTAATTTAGTTACTTTTAGCACCTCGAACAACATAATCGATTTGATTTTATCTCATAATCTTGCTACTGACTTATTTTAACGAGTACCCCGAGTTTCTAGTATTTCGTACTAATTTTATAGGTATTTGATGTCAATAAACAAAGAAAGAAATCGGAAGAATAGAGAATGAAAAGAAAGAAAGTCAAAAGGTCAAAGTTGTAATTTTTACTCGGAATTCGGATGCGTCATCTAAAGAAAATTTGAAGATATCAAGTTTATGAGTACATAGGAAAAAACGGAACCTTAATCGGAGTTCCGGTGTGAAAGTTATGAGCAGTCAAAGATGGAAGAAAAAGTCAAAGAAAAATCTGAACGATCCGGATCGGACCGATCCGAAATGCAAAGTTCCAGTGAACCCTGGACCGAAGACGGATTGAAGTTGAGGGAAATTAAATGAACTGATCCAGATCGGACCGATCCGGTCAGAAAAGAAAAGAATCAATCTGGATCCAAGCCGAACCGAACTGGTCTGACTGTCGCAATTTTAGTTTTTCAATCTTCATCCAATAGAGAGTCCTAAATAAGCTAAAACTCTTGGAGTCTTGTAGGGTATTTAAACTCGATTTATTATCATTTTAGAGGGCGAAAAATTCATCTAATTTTTCCTTTTCAGTTAAAACCCTAGTTTGAGGATTTATTGCAATTTTAATTCCAAGATTGAAGTTTGTTCAAATTTATGTGATTACAAGTAATTTTAGTTGATGATTTTAGTGCTTTGGTAAGTTATTTGATTACTTTCATCTATCTAATCTTCCTTTTACATCATTCTTCAATTATCCCTTAGTTTAATCATGATCTCCTGCAATTCAAAAATCGTTTTCATTGGTTTTAAAAGGTCGGGATGCATGAACTCAATCCGATGTGGTATTTGCATGTGTATAAAATTAATCCTCTAAATTTAATGATTTATTATGACCCTATGGCATAGCAACACAACAGTTGTAGATCTTTGGATCTCGTTTGCTTTCGGGTAATCGGGATGCTTTAGAATATAATGTGAGTGTTGCTAACGCGCTTACAAATTTACTCGTCCTCTGATTAAGTATGGTGCGGGCTTGAACCTCATATACGTAATGCTTGGGAGTACTAAATTCTAGGTCTAATTAACCATTTAAATTTACGATTCGTTTTATACCATCAATACACTAGGGTTGAGGGATTGTATTCTTGTCTTATTTTTCTCATCATATAATTCGAGTTTTAAATTATTCATCGTTAGTATTTTAGGTAATTTAGAATAGTTGCATTTCTTTAATAATTTAAAATTTGCATTTAGTTGTAGCCAATTCCCCAAAATAAATCATTTTTTCTTTTTCTTTAGAGTCAGAGTTAGGATTCATTCATCTGTCCAATGTCATCACAACTCTGTTGTCCTATTTCCCTGAGGATTGATACCCGACTTATCGGATTATTACTTGAGCGACAAGCTTGCGCTTGAGCCTAGAGAGTACGCACTTCTCAGACACATTCTTAATCGCGTCAAGTTTTTGGCGCCTTTTTTGGGGATTTAGGTAGACTTAGGATTAGATCGAGTCAATCTAAAACTTTGACCAAAAATTTCTAAAAGTGAAAAATAAAAAAATAAATTAAAAAGCACAAAAATATTCATCATCATCTCTCATAATGTAGTTAATGCAAAATTCTGAACTCACTCCAGCTCCCCATAATACTCCAAACCACATTCATGAAAACCCTATTGTTGAGTATGACCCTGATAGCCCTCACACTCCTAACGCTCCACAATTCTGGGTTCCACTCCCACACCGTCACACTCAATCGTAAATAACACTCTGTTTTCCCTCTTAGGACACACTTCAGAGCGCGCTCTGAGTATACCAAGTGAGGAAATCGAGTCGTTAAGGGAGAGAGACATGTCGCAAGACGGTAGTGCAGCCGTCGGTGAGGGAGAGGCCCCATATCTCCCTTTGAGAGACACCTTATATCCCGAGCGCACTGTCACTCCGGGATGCATTTTTCTCCCGTATAATGCAGGGCAATTTCTCTTTAGGAATGGGATGATCCAGATACTTCCTATGTACCATAAAATGGATTCAGAATAGCCATATTCCCATATCATGGAATTTGAGGATGCGTTCGAGACTCTCAGCGATCAAACTTGCAAAAAATATGTGCTCCGCCTTAAACTCTTCCCATTCTCTCTAAAGGATAAGGTTAAGACCTGGCTATAGTCTTTACCTCAAAATTGTATTTCATCATGGAACGAATTACAATCTAAATTTCTTAAGAAATTCTTTCCTCCACATCGAACGAACTCCATCAAGGCTCAAATTCAAACTTTCCGACAACTAGAAAATGAGTCGTTCGATCAATGCTACGAGTGTTTTAATGAGTTAATTACCTCGTGTCCCCATCATGGTTTTGATAAAACGCAAATCATTTCCTTCATCCATAATGGGCAGGACATTAATTCTAAGCAACTCGTTGAAACCACGTGCGATGGTCCATTTGTTAACTTAGACGCTAACGATGCTGAGCTTCACCTGAGGTATGTCACCGAGACTACCCAATCCTGGGATACATCTGACCCTAATTCTCAAAATCAAAACCGCCAAGTGACCACCACTCCATCAGCGTCCGACCTATTTCACGTAGAAAAGAATTTTATGATGGACTTTCGACTCGATGTAATTGAGAAAGGAATGCGAGACCTACTTGAAGTATATGGAAGAGGATTAGCTAGATCCATCCCAAACCCCGTTGAGAAGGTGTGTGCAATTTGTGAGGTGGGTCATTCAACTGAGGAATGCCTGACTTTACCCGCCTATAAAGTTATGCTTTAAGAACAAGTGAGTGGTATAGGATGATTCTAGGGTAATTTCGGTGCACCGCACGATAATTAATACAACCCTTCATGGAAAAACCATTATGGTTTTAGCTATGGGTAACAACATGCCGCGATGAATCCTAATTCACATGTTGCCCCTCCTCCACCACCGCACTTTAAACAAGTTCCACACATGAAAGGACATGTGCAAGAACCACCACTTCAAGGATCATATATCACTCCACCGCGAAGAAATCTCGAGGATACGATCAACCAATTTATCAATACCCAGAATGCAAACAATGTTAGCCACGAGTGCATGATCAACGACATAAATGCGAACATTTCAAAGTTGCAATCATCATTGAGTATCCAAGAGAAAGGAAAATTTCCTGCCTAGGCCAAAGACCGCCCCAAGGTCAAACTAGTGTCAGCTCCACATCGACAAAACATCAGGAGCAATGTCAAGCTGTGACCACTCTTCGTAGTGGGAGAGTTGTTGATTTATCACCTCCCCCACACGACACAACCAAAGACAAGGAGATTTCACCAAGCACGAAAGAGGCCGAAGATGTCCCCTTGAATGAGAGTGATAAAGACGACACTAGTGAGCCCGAGGTAGTAGTGAAATCACACACCGCGGCACCATTTCCTCAAAGGTTGGTTACTTCCCATAAAGGAAACCCCCGTGATGAAGTGCTAGACATTCTTAAGAAAGTAAAGCTCAATTTACCTTTCCTCGATGCCATTAAGAAGATTTTGGCCTATGAAAAAGTCATCAAAGACTTGTTAACACTGAAGAGGAAGATGAAGGTAAAGAACAACGTATGTCTAGCACCGAATGTGAGCTCCATTATACTTAATGATCTCCCGCCAAAATTCAAAGATCCCGGTGCACCCACCATTTCCTACACCATTGGAGAAAATAAAATGTGTCAATATCCTCCCTTACGCCATCTCTTGGCAACTTGATCTGGGCGGCCTTAAGACCACAAAGATCACTCTCCAGTTAACAGATCGAACCGTGAAGATCCCAAGAGGTGTAGTTGAGGACGTGATCGTTCAAGTTGACACATTTTACTTTTCGGTAGATTTTGTCGTTTGGTACACGGATACCTCCTTCGCCTCAAGAAATCATGTTCCCATCATTCTTGGGAGCCCATTCTTAGATACGGCTAACGCAATTATCAATACTCGAAATGGGCAGATGCAACTCACCTTTGGGAACATGACCTTAGAGACTAACATCTTCCATATAGACCAACATACGGAGGAAGAAGATGATCTTCACGTGGTGAGCCTAATTAATGAGATCGTAGAAGAGCACATTGAGGAAATTTTCTGTGGAGACGCCTTCCAAGCTTGCTTGGTGTCTAGTCATGAGAGCAAGAGAACTTATACCGAGTTTTAGAGAGATCTAGGGGATATAAGCATGGAAGAATTTGAAAAAGAATTTGGTCCGATGGATGAAAGACTTACTGTTGAAGTCCAATCCATATTGGACTCTTGTAGTCACTTAGACGAAAGTGAATGGAATTTTTTTTGATGACTTCCTTCTTTGTGACCATCCACCCGTACCACTTGAGGTCCCGGAACCAATTGATGAGAAAAGTTGTGTTTCGTCCGACTTAGAGCCCAACCCATGCATCCAAAAAATTAAAAGAAACCTAAGTGTTCCCTCCGAGTTAACGAGCGCAGGCCACGCTTTGAGTCACCATCATGAGGATCCCTTTCTAAGTAGTCACGATACGTCTCCCGGTCTTTCCCTTATCTATGGGCGAGATCCCAAGTTGTTCCAATTATTGGTTTACGATACGAAGACGAGAGAGACGAGGAAGCACCGAACCCCGTGAGTGGGGTCGGGTGAGTTTGTGGAGAGATGAGAGGTCATCACCCCCCCCGACGCGTATGGGGTGATTTTTAGTGTATTATTGAGTCATGTGTTAGGGTCATTTAGTGTCTTTATGCATTTTAAATAATTTGTATGTTTTATTTTTCCGCACTTTTCATTCGCTTTGAGTTAGATTTTAGTCTTTTTTGCTTGAGGACAATGCAAAAGTATAAGTTAGGGGGGGGGGGGGGGGGTCACAAGTGCGTATTTCTAAAACTTTACAAATTTTCAAAAATGCCCAAAAATCTAAAAAAAATCGTAAAATTTTGAAAAATCCAAAAATATTTTTCTTCAAAATAAATAAATATTGGAATTCCAATTTTCAAAAATATCATTAAAAGTCGATTTAAAATATCAAAGTGTAAAAATTAAATGCACTAAACCGAAATTGACCAAAGATGGAAATCGTGCAAAAATTGATGACTTAACGAATAAGTGTGGAGATTAACAAAACCCGGTGAGATCTCGAGCCTATCGATATTTTTATGTTTTTAAATCAATTCGAGTTAATGGTTAACTCATAGTTCTAATTCAGCGTTTTAAATAATTCGTTGATGATGTCAATTCTTTGTTCTGATCGGTTATGGAAAATGGAATGTTATCTCAAAATGCGCGCTATAAATATCTAAATTAAATTAATCTCGAGACGCTTATGATAAATTATAAAGTAATTCAGACAATGAAGTAGGCCATCGTTTGTCACCAAAAAATATTGGCCAGAAAAAGTAGCGAAAAATTATCATTTTTTATAACCCAAATTGAGCTGAATAATTTTTCGTTTCGTTTGACAACCCGAAAAACCCAAATAGCTCGGAATTGTGAAAAAACGAAAAATTCAGAATTTAACTCCAAAAAGTGCATAAGAAGGGGCAAGAAAAAAAATAGGAATTCTCAACAAAAATAGCAAGAAAATAAAAGAAGTGAAAAATAGAAAAAAATAAAAATAGAAGAAGAAAATGAGCAAAATCCTGGAAAAGCACTAACAAATATCATAAGCAAAATTTTTAAATTTCGAAATTCTTAACCTTTTTCCAATTTGACCCAATATACCTTTTACCCATAAAAGTCCTAACCGAGTCCAAATTGCGAAATTAGTTACCGCGTGGAGAGTTAAAACACCCAAAAGATAAGAAAATAGATTAAACATATGTGTATGAGGCAATGTTCCCTTTTTTCAAACCGTATTCCGTTGATGAGATCCAATCACCATAAAATTATTTCTTTCTAGTTGGGTGCGTGAACTTGTTTCCAATATATTTACTCTTTATATCACGCATACCGAGAGAATAGCCACATTCCGATTAATTCATTTGAGGTAGCATCCCGTGAGAATTTGAAATCAAAACGAATTTTCGGATAAGTAACGTAATGGTCAATCGGTGAAAATTCGGGGTTAAATTTCTAGCTTCACACACACGCACTATGATTTGAGACTCTTGAACATGACTTGATGATGATTATTTTCTAGAAAAGTTTGAATTATACAATTTTTGCGTATTTTGAAAATTATTTGAGTCTAATTTTGTGGGTATATTCACTGCAAACCCTCAGGAGACACAACTCGTCCTACTAGGGTAACCTAGGGGTTTAAAGTCTTATTGCATATGCTAAATGCAATCGCTTTCCCGAAAAAAAGGTATTCTATACCAATAAAATTATTTTCAAGAGTAGAGCCTTTCTAGGATTCTTTTACATTGCTCGAGACGCGCAAAGTTCTAAGTTCGGGGGATTTGATTAGGCATAAATTCTTCCAAATTTATCCATTTAATTTAGTTACTTTTAGCACCTCGAACAACGTAGTCAATTTGATTTTAGCTCATAATCTTGATACTGACTTATTCTAATGAGTACCCCGACTTTCTGGTATTTCATACTAATTTTACAGGTATTTGATGTCAATAAAGAATCAAAGAAACCGAAAGCATAGAGAAAGAAAAGAAAGAAAGTCAAAAGGGCAAGGTTATAATTTTACCTAGTATTTGGATGAGGTATCTAATGAAAAGTTGAAGATATCATGTTTACGAGTACATAGGAAGAAACGACACCTCAATTGGAGTTCTAGTGTGAAAGTTATGAGCAATAAAAAATATAAGAAAAAGTCAAAGAAAAATCGGACCGATCCGGATCAGACCGATTCGAAATGCAAAGTTCCAGTGAACCCCAGACCAAAGATGGATCGAAGTTGACGAAAATTAAGTGAACCGATCTACATCCAACCGATCCGATCAGAAAAGAAAAGAACTGATCCGGATCCAAGCCGAACCAAAATGAAAGAGTACTGGACCGGTCCGACTGTCACAATTTTAGATTTTCACTCTTCCTCCAATGGAGAGTCCCGGTTAAGCTAAAACTCTTGGAGTCTTGTAGGGTATTTAAACCCGATTTATTATCATTTTAGAGGGTAGAAAATTCATCTAATTTTTCCTTTTCAGTTAAAACCCGAGTTTGAAGATTTATTGCAATTTTAATTCCAAGATTGAAGTTTGTTCAGATTTCTGTGATTACAAGTAATTTTAGTTGATTCTTTTAGTGCTTTGGTAAGTTCGTTGATTGCTTTATTCTTTTTAATCTTCCTTCTACATCATTCTTCAATTCTCCCTTAGTTTAATCATGATTTCCTGCAATTCAAAAATCATTTTCATTAATTTCATCATGATAGGCTAGATTTTAAAAGGTCGGGATGCATGAACTCAATCCGATGTGGTAGTTGCATGTGTATAAAATTATTCCTCTAAACTTAATGATTTATTATGACCATATTGCGTAGCAACACAACCGTTGTAGATCTTTGGATCTCGTTTTCTTCCGGATAATCGGGATGCTTTAGAATGCAATGCGAGTGTCACTATCGCACTTACCGATTTACTCTTCCTCTGATTAAGTATGGTGCGGGATTGAACCTTATATACGTAATGCTTGGGAGTACTAAATTCTGGGACTAATTAATCAATTAAATTTACGATTAGTTTTATACCATCAATACACTAGGGTTAAGGGATTGTATTCCCGTCCTGTTTTTCTCATCATATAATTCGAGTTTTAAATCATTCATCGTTAGTATTTTAGCTAATTTAGAATAGTTGCATTTATTTAATAATTTAAAAATTGCATTTAGTTGTATCCAATTCCCAAAAACAAATCATTTTTTCTTTTTATTTAGAGTCAGAGTTAGGATTCCTTCATCTGTCCAACGTCGTCACAACTCTGTTGTCCTAATTCCCTGAGGATCGATACCCAACTTATCGAATTATTACTTGATCAACATGCTTGCACTTGAGCCTAGAAAGTACGAAATTCTGAGACACATTCTTAGTCGCGTCAGTAGGCATCCTGAATTCATTTTGCGATTCAAGTCCTTTTTTACATTTAAAACATTTTGAAATATTTGCAGGCCTAGTGAAAGAAGGAGCGCTTTGAACATTTTTCATATATTTCCTGGAAGGAACACAATGAAGATTTAAATAGTTATTTGTGAAAAAGTATGCAGGCTGTATTGTATTATTATTTGTGGAAATGTATACGTGTTGTGTTATATTATTATTTGTGCAGAACAGTTTGATAGGTTAGTTAGTTAATTTGTATTATATTATTATTTTATGCTTAATGGATTAGTTAATTCTATAATGGAAATGTATACAGGTTAAAAAAACATGTACAAATTTTTTTGCCAAAAATTTAAAATTATTTTCAAGTAAATTTGTTTTTGGTCATGACTCATAACCGTGACAACAATAGTGACCATTTAAATTGTATTAATATATGGTCATGATCTTAAATAGTTATGGTTGTGGTTACAGTTGAGCCACGATAATTTTGGTCATGATCGAAGGTCACGGTTATTTTTATTTTTTTAAAAAGAGGGACATAACCCCCAAATTTATTAAATATATAGGTAGAATAGCCTTACCGTGGTGGATTTAATAAGATACAAGGATGTCTTTATAGATAACCATATTTATGAAAAATAAAGTAAAAAAGAACAAATGAAAGAAGGAGAGTATATAATACTCACGAAATTAGAAAAGTAACTATAATACTTTATAAATCAAATAGGTTTAAGACCTTGTAAATCCATTCCAAAATGACCTCTAGAGTAGAATGGAGATCCTTGACTTGTTCAAAACATTTAAAAGATTGGCTTTGAATATCATTATTTTGTAAGTTGTTAGCTATAAAGTTTTCTTCACTCTAACATTGAACATATGAAACTGAGATTTGGACTCCAATATCTCTTACAAGTTTGATCAGATCAATGAGGTTCCAGGGGGTTTCTTCACAATACTTTTTAGAACATAAATAAAAAATTGATAATATGATTCAATAATATTTTACTGAGACGAAGAGAGGCACAAACCTTAGTCCCCTACAAATTTCCATATATTCAGCCTTTTTATTTGAGGCCTTACATTCAAACGCAGATAAATGAATCTCTTATGATTCCTCCTCATCCTGCCATAGCAAGATTACCCTTACCATCTCGGTCAGTGTTAAGTTGAACAAAATATCTCTTAGGTTTCATCCAATTGAATAGATGAAAGGTATTAACATTGCCTTTAGCAAGATTCAAGTTGAACATATGGATGATATCTTCATGGTGGAGTTTAATATATATGAAATACGTTTGGTAGGAATAATATTTGACGATCTTGAATATTGGTTGATAATCTTCTTACTCTCAATCTTTGAACTTTCATATTAGCATTGGTTTCTATCGAGACAAATTTCCCATAAGATAACTCTAAGAATGATATGTAATAGGTAACATAAATAGTCTTGTCTAGGCTTTGTAATCCACCAATACATAAGCATCAAATTGAGAGAGGAGAAGGAGATTTTTAAACCAAATAAAGTAGCAAAGAAGTTCCAAACTATAACAATAGTGATACCATTAAGAAAAAGAAGGCTGAAAGTTTCTGGATGTTGATTACAACAAATGCATTTGGAAGCCAAAAACATCCCGATCATTTGAATATTCTGCTCAATAACAATGTTATGATAGCATTTTTAAAGGAACATGGATATCTTAGGAGGATAAATCGAGTTTCGTATGAATTTACAATGAAGGTATGGGGGATTGGTTTTTCTAATAGCATGTTAAGTAGTTTCATAGGTGAACTGTCCTCTGTAAGAAAGAGTCCAATACTTACAACCATCAATGTCAGTGATAAACTAGTCCATAGCAGATTCAAATTTTATAATTCTTTGGAGAGTTATTGAGCCAATACTACTTAAGCAATCTTTGTATTGGTTACAAAAGAAATTTTATCAAATTACCTTATTGGCATATAAATTCCATCAAAGTTTCTTACTAAAGTTTTTGCAGTTATCTGAAAGGGACTTAAAGCCTAAAACCCACCTCAAATTGGAAAGCAAAGAGAGTCCCATTTAATCCATTTATGTTTCAAACCAAAGACTTTAGAGGCTCTCCAAAGGAAATTATTAAGATGAATTTGGATCTGATTAAGAGTTTTTCAAGGAGGATTTAAGTCCGTAATTGCATGGAGAGGTATAAAGGTTAAGACAGTTCGAATGGGGGTTCTTTTACTTTTAATGATAAGAATTTGTATTTCCATCCTTCAACTTAAACCTTGATTTTTTTAATGGGATCTTCAAAGTTTATATGTTTTCTTATACCATAGAAAATGTTCTATCCTAAGTATTTCAAATAAATGTTTTTGAATCGAAGGGTAGTTTCTTCAGCTAAAGCTTTGATCCTCTTTCCCACTGATTTATTAATAATGAGACAACTCTTATCATAATTTATAACCTGCCCAGAGGACTTCTCATACTTATTCAAGAACATCAACCGATGTCTCAATCTGCTAGATCTCCATTATAGAAGATAATTGTGTCATAATAAAAATTATGAGTGCTTATTAGGGGACTACCTTGAGGTTGGGATAAAGCTTTAACAAGACATTTCAAAATGAGGTTGTGAATACCTTTGTTCAATGCTTCATCCACATTGATAAATAAACCAGGAGAAAATGGATCACCTTGTTTCAATCCTTTAAAAGATTTATAAAATCCTGCATTCTGACCATTGACAAACGTGGAAAATGTAGAGTGGATAAACTCTCGACAGGGTGATTTCAACTAAATGTTGACACAACTCCAATTAAATTAATATTGCAATTTTATTGACAGAATGTGTTATTTCACATACAAATATTGCAACAACAATTAGTTGTGTTGAAATGACTATTCAATTGATTTTATGTTGTTTAGTCCTAAACATGCATTTATGATGATAAAACATCTAAATCAAACCACGCAAATCCGACACGATCAATTTCAGGAAAAAAAACCTTTTGGGTAAAACCTTTTATTTCACTATAAACTGTAAATCGCAACTTACACGGATTAAAATGAAATCTGCAATGGATTAATGCGCAGAAAACCCAAAAGAACACGCAATTCTGAATCAGCGAGGAGAACCCTCGAGTTGTCCCAATGACCGCAGTCATAGTCATCATCCCAGTTTCTCCCTCAAGTGGCACCTAGTCAGCCATCGATTGCCTCTCCACAAGGTGTATGCAAATAGATACAAACCTATCCAGGGTTCTAAACTAATTCACAAGAACAATATTCAAGGATACTTTATTGTGAATTAAAAGGGAGTTTTACCAAAATTTGGCACTGCATTTTCGTCAAAAGTCTTGAGAAAAAGTGATCCATGAATAAGTATTTACAAGAATAAAAAATTCTTAAGGCGACAGGGTCGTTCGAACGACATTGCCTGTCGTTCGAACAAAACAACAATGTCATTTGAACGACTTTCTCCTGTTGCTCGAACGACTTGCTCGTGTCGCTTGAACGACTTGCTCTGGAAAAAAAATTATTTTTAAAACTCCTCCTACATGTCTTAGAACAAATTATTTCCAAAAAAAAACCCTATTTGTCTTTTTAATAAAAAATAAATATCCAAAATATAATTCTATGAATTAATTGAAACTCTAAATCGTTTTATACCTTTTGGGATGCCATGAAGTCTTCAAACATGGAGATGATTGGTTTCAATTTGTTTCGACATTGCGCGACGACTTGTAACGACATACGCCAAACTAGCCTAATGCTATGCAATGAACAATCCTAGAAAAATTGTTGTTACAAATCTCCCCCTTTGGTTATGCCGGTACAAAGAAAATAAAATGTCCGAACACTAAATTAAAACCAAAATCTCCTATTACAAATAAAAAGATACTAATACCATTCCCAACCCTATAAAAATGGAATGGCATAAGTTTCTTCATCTTCAAAATTTTTATCTTCCCTTTTCCAAACTTGTCTTCATCCATGTGTTTGAGCATTCCGTAATTAGGTATCTACATACATGAGACAACAACTATATAGCTTCGTGATGCATCGAGTTCGATATGAGATAAACATAAATCAAAATATCAACAAGATAAGTATTAATGAGATAGACATAAATCATATCAAATCAAATCAAGTCTTCCCCATAATACAAACTCTAAACTCCCCCATAAATAAAACTCTTTTAAAAATCCATTTTAATTTGCTCTCCCCCTTTGTTTTTATCGAAATAGACAAATACACAAAGAAGTAAAACAATTATCCTTAAGTGCAAGTCATCACAACTACAAATCATACCAACTACTTTTGAAATTTTCAATTTAAAAACAAAAAAACTTAGAAAAATATCATACATTACCATATATAATATATGCAAAATCTACCATAATATATTGGTATAAACAACCACAACATATGATACAAAATACATAACTAGTACACACTAGCATAGTATCAATGTGTCCAAACATGTGGAATGAAATGAATGGGTGTGAACTAAACAAAAATGAGTTATAACCCAGACACTCAAATATGTTCAAGAAGTTCTAATTGACCGCAATTTTTTATCAAACTAAGCTTTAGCCTCAAGTGGCAAATAAAGTTGAACTTAATGAACAAAACAAGCACAATGCACACTAGCCTAGAATTTTTATGATTCTACAAATCATTAGCGTCATGACAAAAAGCTTAACTAGGATACATTGTCATTGTGCAAACCCGTTGATATTTCCATCCAAACACCCTCAAAATAATACCTTTCTTTTATTTTGAATGAGTATATGAAACTAAACAAATTTCCCCATTTTTGGTATATTATTCTTTTTATTGCATTAAATTTTTCTCGGGCTCTTTTAAATGGTGGATTTCATAACGAGTCAATTTTACACTCTCGCAACCCTTTTCTATGCAAACTCATCATTTTTCAGTATGAAATAAATCCTCACGAGAAATGGTTCTTACATGAACAAATCATCCATAATCAAATAAACGTGCAAATGACAAGATTGATAGGAGAAGATCTCACCAAGGTAAAATATACATCGTGAAGTTAAAATCCAATAAGCTCGTGCATGTGTGTGTAGGCATTAACAAAGTTGAATCCATAAAGCAAATCAATGTCGAAATAACTCCATAAACATGGTTAATTTAAATTCAAGCATTTAAAGTCATAACCAAATGTCCTAGGCATGTGGAAATTGTGTAGTGAATTGGATCCAAACACACCAATATGCCACACCAAATGTGTAAAACTAAAATACACAAGAACCGAAAGTGTTTTTGACATTTCAAAATATTTTTTTAAAAAATAAAATATTTTTGTATTTTTCAAAAAATATATAAGCCAAAAATCTTTTTGTATATTTCTGAAAATTTTCAAACCCAAAAATTGTATAAAAAAAGTACATTACAAAGAACATAGTAAAAATACATCATGAAACTGCAACTAGTGTATGATGAAAATCATTCAAGCAATCAACGATATGAAATAACAAGTGACATATCATGTGAGAATCAACACGTCTAAAATTTAGCGTCTCTAAAAGAGATTTCCTAACCCAAATAAATGTGAAATGATGACACAGGTTTTAGGAATAAAAAAAAACTCTGGACTTCGACATCCTAGAACCTTTTCCAAGATCAAAAGAAAATATCCTGAGGTGACCTTTCCTACCATAGTGTGGACATGTGTAAACGGGATGAATGCTACCTAAAGTGTGATCTTTTTTATTGTCCTTGGAATTTGTCGACCCTCTAAAATAAATAATGGTCTTGGCTTTAGAAACGGAAGCATTAGGAACATGTGTGCCATTACCATTAATACTAACACTACTCGAGTCTGACGAATCATTTTTTAACATCAAAATTTTAGATTCCAGCAAAGAATTTAACTCTGCCAAAATTAGGGATTCCTTCTCTAAATTTTCAATTACTCGTAGAAGGTTATCACGCTCACTGTTAAAATAAGTACACTTATCCCTAAGAGTCTCATCATGTGACACAAAATCAATAAAAATATTTTTGTCCTCTTTGGTACAAACACAAACCCTATAATTTTTAAAGTCTTCCAATTCTTTTTCCAAAAATAGGACTCTATCATCACTCTCTTTCTTGAACACTTACAAATTTTTAAAATTACGATCCATGTCCATAAGTTTCTCATGATAAAAATCTCTTTGATTTTGAACCATTTGTAAAATATCCATAACGGATTTAAAATGAGAATTTTCTTTTTCCAAAAATTTAATTCTTTTAGCAAACGTCAAATTCAAACTATTTAAATCATCAAAGCTAGGAGAATCCATCACGCGATAAAATAAGCACAAAAAACAATCACCCAAAATGCACTAAAACAAGATCTACACAATAAAATAGTGCAACACGCTCTGATACCAATTTGTAGCATGGTGAAACTCTCGGCAAGGTGAGTTTAACTAAAAGTTGACACAACTCCAATTAAATTAATATTCCAATTTTATTGACAGAACTTGTTATCTCACACAAAAATATTGCAACACCAATTAATTATGACGAAATGACTATTCAATTGATTTTATCTTATTTAATCCTAAACCTACGTCTATGATGATGAAATAGTTAAATCAAACCACGAAAATCCGACACGATCAATTTCAGGAAAAAAACCCTTTCGGGTGAAACCTTTTATTTCACTATAAACTGTAAATCTCAACTTAAACGGATTACAATGAAATCTATAATGGATTAATGCGCAGAAAACCCATAAGAACGTGCAGTTCTGAATCAGCAAGGAGAACCCTCGAGTCATCATAATGACCACAGTCATAGTCGTCACCCCAGTACCTCCCTCAAGTAGCACCTAGTCAGCCATGGAGTGCCTCTCCACAATATGCATGCAAATAGATACAAAACTATCTAGGTTTCTAAACTAATTCACAAGAACAATATTCAAGGATGCTTTGTTCGAATTAAAAGGGTGTTTTGACACACAAAACTTGAAGAAATTTTGCCTAGAATTTGGCACTGCGTTTTCGTCAAAAGTCTTGAAAAAAAGTGATCCACGAACAAGTTTTTGTAAGAATAAAAAATTCTTAAGGCAGAAAGGTCATTCGAACGACATTGCATCTAGTTCGAATAAAACAACAACGTCATTTGAATGACTTTCTCCTGTCGCTTGAATGACTAGCTCCTATCGTTCGAACGACTTGATCAAAAAATTATTTTTAAAACTCCTCCTATAGGTCTTAGAAAAAATTATTTCCGAAAAGTCAAAACCATGTTCGTCTTTTTGATAAAAAAAAATAAAAATCCCAAATATAATTCTATGAATTAATTCAAACACTAATCGTTTTTATACCTATTGGGATGTCGGGAAATCTTCAAACTTGGAGATAATTACATTCGGTTTGTCTTGACATTGCGTGACTACTTGTAACGGTATACACCAAACTTGCTTAATGCAATGCTATGAACAATCCTATAAAATAAATTCTTACGGAAAACTAGTTATTAGAGATACATGTACATATTAATATCAATCCAGACTTAAGAGAATCCAAGCCTTCTAAGGGTTTTTATTAAAAAAATAAGGCACTATATCAGAAGCTTTAGATGTCTAAATTGGTTACTACATTAGATCTATGAGTTTTCCTTCCAACCAATCCCATCATTTCTTGGACAAGAAGGATGTTGTTAGTAATTAGTCTATGTTTGATGAAGCCATCTTGAGATCTATCTATAATGAGAGGAAAACCTCAAGAGACTCTACAAGCTAGGATTTTGGTGATGATTTTAAAACAAAAGTTACATTGACTGATAGGCTTGAAGTTTATATATTTAGCGGCATTGTTAGTTTTCAAATCAAGATGATATTATAACTGGTTTAACTTTTGGTAACATCTCCACCAGAAAAGATGTAACAAATGACATTTAAAGTGTCAACTTTGATGATATCCCAGAATTTTTAGAAGAATACACGATAAAAACTATCAGGTCATGCAATACTGTCAGAATTAAGGTCTTGGACAACTTTATAAATTTCCTACTCTAGAGTAAATTCATCAAACAAAAGATACTAACTATTAGATACTTCATTATCAATGGTATCTATAATTTCATCTTCACCCTCAATACTCTTTGCTCTGAAAATGTTTTAAAACTTCGTTCTTTCCCTCTGTGTTATCAATCCACACACCATCCTTATTTTTGATTTTATGAATTAAAAGCTGAAGCCCCTTTGACTTCATGAAGGCGTTTTGCATTAGAGTCTCCATCATGGAGACATTTCCTTTTCATTTTTTGCTGACAAAACACTTTTTTCATTTTTAAAGCCCTTAGAAGATGAGCCTTAGATTCGGATAATTTCTCTCTATTCTCCAAAGAGGGATTATTTTCAAAATGAGTTTCACAAATAAGAAATTCATCTTTAATATTTTACACCTCTTGAAAGATATTCTTATATATAGCTTTGTCCCATTTAACTAGATCCAACTTCAATTTATGAAGTTTAGAAGAGAGACCTAAATGGATTACTTTTTTTAGGAATTTTTTAATAATTAACAATTACTTCTCTGACATTATGGTAAGAATACCACATATTCTGAAATTTAAAAGGCTTAGGGAATGATTCTTAATGGGATTTGATTGAGAAAAGGAGAGGCGAGTGGTCAGAACAAGTTTTAATAAGCTTAAAGAGAGAGAAGTTAGGAAAGAAAGGACTTCATTAAGATGAAGCCAAACCTCTATTCATCCTAGCCCAAATATTTCGAAAGTCTTCGAGATTAGGCAAAATGAATTTTGAACCAATTAATCCCACTTCCATATGAGCTACTTTAGAAATAAAGTTATTGAATTCTTCTACTGCAAGGTGGTCTATCTCATTACCTCCTAGTTTATCTACACTAATGGATACTATATTGAAATTTCCTATTAAAAACCTAGGCTTCCACATACCAACACCTTTATGATGGAGCAAAGAGTCCCATAATAGGAGTCTCAGAGTTCTAGGGAATTTTGGATATACCACATATAAAATTTTTTTTGAAGGGAAATGGTCATAGTGGATTTTAAGTAACTTGGCTTGATCATTATTCTTCACCAAGTCACAACTGACTCCAAATCTCCAAAGAAATCAAATTTTGTTATTAGAGTTTGACAAATAACCTTCAAAGTTTAAGATTATTCTAAAATCTTCAATCTTCTCAATTTTAGCCTTAGGTTCAAGTAGATCAATGAAAGGGAGTTTATGCCTTCCATAACGCCTTTTAACTATTATTTTTAAAGGATTAATATATATCCCTCTAATATTCTATATAAGGAATTCGATTATTGAGAACAACTAGGGGTGCTAGTTATAGTATCTTAGATGTATCTCCAGTGAGTTTTATAAACATTAGATCTATGGGATTAAAATTGGTCTTTTTAGGAACAAAAGTTTTCCCATATTTGAGTTGAGGAACATCCATCTTCAATGTTGCTTGGACTTTCAACCTGTTATAAGTCTCCAGTTTCATTGAAAGAGCTCTAGAAAAGAGTAGGAATTTCTCAATAATCGTAGGGCTTTCAAATTCATCTTCTTCAACATATGTAACTACTAAACTATTATGAAAATCATTTTTGACATTAGGAGGGAGGTCAGTAGGTCTAGGGGATAGCATATCCAGATATACATCTTGGATCTTATGGATGAATCCTTGTATTTTGTTTGAGACCTTTAAGGATTAAGGGATAGTTGAAATAGGTTTTTGGGTAGTTTAGATAATAATGGGATGAGGTCTATACATTCTTATTTTTAGTCTTTATAGATTTGGGATTTATAATTTTTTGATTATTCTTAAGAGCCTTATGCATTTCTTGAATAATACCTTTAGGGAGAGTCTCTGGTTTGAGGGGGTTTGTTTCATGGAGATTCTTGACTTTCCACACTTCATCATCATTATAAATAACATTCTTATTCAGAATACACTTAGATTTATCGTCGCCTAATTGGAAACACTCAGTGAGATATCTAGGGACTGATTATATTCAATCTTCTACCAAAGATCATCTTCTCGACATCCAATGCAAACACAATAAGGTATTTCGGATAACAATTCTAATTATACACAAACTCTAAAAGTATTTGGTTAGTTACATGTTACAGTTTATCCATCAAGATTTTTATGAATACCAACTAACTGAACAATAGAATATAGCGAGGATTTTTAGAATAAATGGATATGGAGATCTAGAAAAGAGATCTAAGATGAGCCTATGTGGCTTTCCCTTTCAGGTATGAAGTCAAGACTCCATTTAAATATCCTCATTGGATATTTGCCAAAGTACCATTGATTTCTTATCCATAGTTGTCTGAAGTATTCCTCAATAAGTAATCTAATCAGAATATGTTTTTGATCAATCAGGCCAATATGAAAGGCTTATTTGAGACTTATAGTGTGAATAATATTACTTATATCCTTGAGAGAAGGTATACCGTTAGAGAATTTTATTACCATCGATTATTTAAAGGTATCTACATGTTTTTAGATGTCTTCATGAGATAATCTTATGGTTGATTCATCTTTGTAGTATGAGACTTTGATTAAAGGAACATTTTCTAAGGAAGTAAAGGCCTTTACAAAACTAACAAAGGATTTTTTCCACTCATTAGGAGGATCAAAAGGCTTGATTTCATCATGTTTTTGAATAGACTTATAGGTTTCCATGCAACCCTATTTAGAGCTAGGTGAGGGATTAAAGATGAAAGATTGCTCTTTGCTGATTTACAATGCTAAGGGTCACAGTTAGAGACCATGGATATCAATGAAATTTTATCGAGAATGGTCACAGTCAAGTGACAAAAAAATACCAACATTTATTGGCCATGATTGAAAACCATGGCCATTGAGTCACGGTCTGGAGCAGTGATCAAGCCCCTAATATGGTGTCACAGATGGATCCCTGATCACCTAATATAGTCAAGGTTTCACATCGTGACCCTAAAAATGGTCACCCTTAAAATGGTTATGGACCCGAACCGTGACCCTAGGATTTTTTCATGATTTAAAACCATGATCATTATTAGTATATGGATTAGTTTTATTTTATTACTCCACCGAATTATAAAATAATAAATTGATCAGGTTTAACTGGTGGAAAAAAAATATTATAAGTCTATCGAGGGGGTTTTGCAATACAAAATATATCCTAAATGAGGATTCCTCTAAATTGTAATCTTAGACCTACTCAGACAATGATAGACTAATCCGTGGAGATTGAGATCCAATATAATTGAATATTTCACATATCAGTCAAGGAAACAATTTTGCTTGCATTACAATCCTCATAACTCTTATGATCAAGAATATATGCAGCCTTTGCAATGATGTGAGATCGCCTAAGTGTAATCATGGCAACCCTTAGACTTAAATCCCATGGGTATACCTATTCAATACATTCCTGGATGTACCCATCACAAGTCTCTCAAAAACTGTCACACAAGTTATCAAACCCTTAAAATGGTTCCTGTAGTTTGAGATAAACGACTAGGATTATACCCTAATCATTCTGACAAGATTTCATCTCCCTATCTAGGTTGTTAATTGCTTAATAGTACTAGAATCAAAATTCCAATCTCATGTGATCAAGATGGACCCAACTCATTAGAATTCTTACTATATACAATTTATCGACATATATATAAGAATATATTTAATAGACATAAATATAAAATGTTCTCACAAACATGATTTTCATTTCGAATTGAACAAGTTAGTCCTCTTATTAATAAATAGAATTTCATTACATGGTTTTAAGAATAAAAACCTAATATCTTCCACTAAGTTTTGTAGCCAATTGCATATGCGTTTAACTTTAATTCCCTCTCTATGATTATTAATAGTCGTAACTGTTAAGCTCTTCATAAAAGGATCTTTCCAGTTATCCTAAGATTCAATCTTGCTCATGATAATCTTTCCATGTAAAGTATTAGAAATACCACCACATTTTCATTATGCTTATTATACACATAGGGTTCTTCAAACATTGATAAAAAAACCAAATGAGTTGATTTTCTAATCAAAACAGATGTTCCAATACCTCGACACTTGATTAAGTTCATCAATATATTTCTTAAGCTTGTACACTTTGCTTTCATGACCATTTTTTATGAATCACTCGAATTGTATAATATAGATGCACTCGTTATGACTACCATTCAAGAATGTGGTCTTAATGTCTGTTTTTCGAATCTCGAGATCGAGATGAACCATAATGGATAAGCTAATTAAGATGAACTTTAGCATAGATATTGAAAAAAAAGGTTTACTCATAGTTGTTCCCCATTTTCTGAGATGACCCTTTCGTATAAACCTTAATTTGTAGGTTTCCCCCATCCTATCCACCCATATCTTCTTGTTTTAGATACACTTGCACCCAATGGTTTTATCACATCGAACAAGTCTAAAAGTTCCCAAACTTGATTCGAATATAACTCGGTATTAATATCCTTTAGCTATAGATAAAAATCCTTATTTTAGGGTGCCTCGTTGTAGTTGTCGGGATCCGGTTCATGTTACCCAAGGATCTCACTGATGTATTCACCCAAAACACTAACCTATCACAAGTATCATAATCATTGGTAATCCTCCCACTATAGTTAGGCAGTGTACTATCGATATCAGGTTGTATTACATTCTGAATGGGATGTTCAAAAGCAATTACTTGATCCTTACCTCTTATGTCTTTCATACAATCTTGGTCTTGGGCTTATGGTTTATTATATAATGTTCCTATAAGTACTGAGGGTTATTGTTGACAAATGAAAAAGAGGGTTACATGTATAGTTCGTATACTAGGTTATGCACACAAAGGTCCAATTTTAACCAAAGTTTATCTTGATTTGTAATTAGGCGTGCATGTAAATTTAAGTTCAAATTAAAAAGACAAATCACACAATCAAACCAAATTACTATACAAATAAGATTGATGAAAAATACCTTTTGGACAAAATCTAGATTTCAACACTGTTAATAAATTGACAGACTCAATGACTTATGGACTATGTAGAGCTCCACTTAGTATAATGCACAATCTTCAATTTTCAACAGGTACTGTACAGTTTAGCACCGTCTATAAGAAGAAGTTTTCCATTAGCATCAATCGATCAGTCTCAGGATGTATAATTCTTTATTTTTCAGCCGTAGAGCTTTGGATCCATAAATTAGCAGTAGATTATAACTCTATAAGGGTCTTGTGGACATCCCCAGATATATCCTCTCGCGGTGCGGCGGGAGAGGATCCCTCTAGGTCTCATGCGTCCCTATCAGGAGCACTTCGACCGGCGTCAGTGAATGAGGTAAAAAATGTAGAGAGATAGAGTCGCCACTCTATTTTACTCAAAACAGACAAAGGAAAGAGAACCATCCCAAAGGACAACATACAAAGACATACCGATACATACGAAACCAAAATAACTCAAAAAGGCTGCGGAGGCTAAGTTACGAAATGGAAAGGTGTTAGGCACCCATTCTGCCCTTACGGTCTCTCATGGGTTATTTCTATTTACTTTATTTCCCCATGATATGTGTACATGTGTATACGTAGTGGAGATAGGAATCATAGAATTATATCATGGAAGATATAAAGCCAGTCATCCACATGAATGTTCCTAAAAGTAATATTAGAAAATAGGATTTATGCGATTATCCTAGCGTCGATCATTATAGGGGAATGATAATGCATGTGGAATAATACGCCATTGAGAACAAATACATATGTAAATACATAGAATTTGAGAGAATTAAGTCTAAAGAATATAGAAAAATAGGAAAAGTGTAGAAAAGGACTCGAGTCACGGGTTTACTCCGAGACGCCTATGTAGCCTATAGAGGCATCAAAGTCCACGTAATTCCTATGCAAAATGAGTGGTGGGATTTATCCCATAAATCCAATTGGGGACTTCTCTTGCATGTGTGTGTGTGTGTGTGTGTGTAAAAAAGTGTTTTAGTTGTTAGAAAAGTGTGAGAATTCCCTTTTGGAATTTATGAGCAAATCCTCTTTTTTCTTGTTTTTTTTAGTTTTTATTTATATGAAAATAAAAGATGTGCAATAATACTAAATAAAAAGTATATTAGTATATGTGAGATGAGAGAATAAAAGTGCTAAGTAATAAAACAAGTTAATGCAAATTTATGAGAATTTAAGGAGAGAGTTGAAAGAGTTGGACCTTCTTGGAGATTTTGATCTTGATATTGGATGTTGGAGAGCATCCCTTGCACTTGGATGATGATGGAGGGTACTTAATTCACCAAGTTTGATGAAAAGGATGATGAAAAGCTAAGGTTGGAAAGGGATTTGGATGTGGAAATCACGCTGACTTCGAGAGAGGTTTTCTTGATTCACTGAGAGTGATGTATTTCAGATCTGGGCTCCCTTTTTGCAATGAGATCAAGCCCACCTTTTTATAGGCCCAGGGCTTTACCGATATGTATAGCCATGGTCCTGTCAATCGGCAGGTGCATTTAGGCACACTACCGATAGGCAGGGTCTGGGACCTGCCGTTTGGCAGTCTCTTTCAAGCTCATTTAATTGAAATCTTGCGTATTAAAGTTGGACTATTATGCATTTAACTTTCTTTGTCACACAACGTTAGTGTTTATAGAGATATTACGAATTTAATTCGCATGTGATCACTTTCAGTTAAATGTTTTATCTCACATGTTTGGATTAGATTCCTTTATGTGTGATGTTTATAATTAATTTAATATGCTCGGTTAAATCTTTTCGAACCAAAATTCTAGATATGCGTCGTTTAGCCCATGGCGGGGATATGACCCTAACTTTCATTTTATTAATTCTTGTTTATTTTTAACTTTTTATTTCCCCCTTTCTTTATTTCCAACACATCACCTTTTACACCTTTATTTTAGAAGTGGTAAATCTATTACAATTTGTCCAACATTCCATATGGATTTTCAATAACTGGACTCGCTGTTATACTCCCGTAAAAAGTGTACTCATAGTTTAGGTTTTTTATATTGAGGCGGTGAAATTAAAACGACGATAATTCCTTTACATGAGCGCATAATTCACACTAGATCAGTATACTCGGACAGCCTTTATGAAAAATAAATCGAATACATTTCGATAATTTCTCAAAATCCTTTTGGAAATAGAAAATGAAAAGGACACCCAAGTACCACGTCTTAGAAGGGACAAAGGTGGATTACTAAAAGATACTGGAGTAGTAGAATATTTTTTTGGTAATGGATACCAGCATGAGTTTAGTGCTCCTAAAAATCCATAGCAATATGGTATTGCTGAAAGGAAAAATCGAACAATCCAATAAATGGCTCATATGATGTTACATGCCAAGGGCCTGTAAAATACTTTTGGGTTGAGGCAGTTAAGATAACATGTGACATTATTAATCGTGTATATCATAGGAAGAATGCCAAACATACTTCATACGAACTTTGATGTAACAAAAACCCAATTTAAAATACTTAAAAACCCTTGGGAGTGTTTTTACTTTTGCGAAAATAGGGAATACCTTTCAAAATTTGACTCTAGAGGTGATGAAGGATTTTTTTTGGATATTCTCCCATAGTAGAGCCTATCGCATTTGCAATTTTCATACTAAAGCTCTTATGGAATCAATTAACATAGTTGTTAGTGACACTTCCATTGCGAATACTGGCACTGGATCAATTGTTATGGATAAGTTAAAACATTTTTTTGAAGTTGATTCACCTCAAATAACTGACCCACTGCCAATAGAAGTCCCTATAGTACCAACTTGGGATTCTAAAGCCCATCCCCCTGAGAAAGGTAATCGGTAACCTTGAAGAGCCTGTAAGAACATGATCAAAACTTTAAAATTGGCTAACTTCACATGCATTGTTTCTCAAGTATAACCAAAGAATGCAAATGATGCACTCAATGACTCATATTGGATCGATTATATTCAAGAAGAATTAGCCAAGGTTAGGATTCATAATGTTTAGTATCTTGTTCCTCAGCTAGAAAATAAAAAGGTTATCGGTGCCCGTTGGATTTTAAAAAATGGATGAATAAAGGGTAAACATTATAAACAAGTCTAGATTGGTCATGCAAGGATACTTTCATATTGAGGGAATAGAGTTTAAAGATATTTTTTTCCATTAACAAGGCTCGAGTATGTTCGCCTTATCCTCCTAGTAGTATGTCATTTGTAATTCAAACTTTTCAAATGGATGTTAAGTCCATATTTTTGAATGACATTCTAATTGAGGAGGTATATATAGAACAACCTAAGGTCTTTATTGATCGTTATCACTAAATCATGTATTTGGATTGAAGAGGTCTTTATATGACATAAAACAACTTCCTCAGGCCCAGTACGAACGCCTCTCAATCTTTTTAGTCAATATAGGGTTTGAGCATGGCGGCAATAATAAGACATTCTTTGTATTCAAAATAAATAAAGGGGTTTCAATTGCACAAAATTATGTAGAGGACATTATTTTTGGACCCACTGTCCAACAATAAGCTAATGATTTTTTTCAAATTACGCTTGGGGAGATCCAAATGTCACTTATGGAGGAGTTGCAATACTTTCTTGGTTTACAAGTAAAATAAATGAGTGATGGCCTTTTTATTTCTCAAGTTAAATATGCGAACGATTTGGTTAAGAAATTTGGTTTAGATAATGCGAAAATAACATGAAATCCCAAGAGTACCATGTCTAAGATATCTAAAGATGATAATGGGAAATATATTAATCCAACCTTATTTAGAATCATGATATGAAGTTTTTTATACATAACTGCATTCAGGCATGATATTATGTATGCCATATGTGTATTCACACATTACCAATGTGCACCAAAAGTATGATTTACTGTGTGTTAAACAAATTATTAAATATGTTTAGGCCACTCTAGAATATATATTTAGTATGCCAAGGAGATATCTAGCACTATTGTTGAATACATTGATACTGACTGGTCAGGGTGATCCGATGATAGTAAGAGTACCTCTCATGATTTTTACTATGTAGGGAACAAGTTAGTTGTTAGATTAGTAAGAAAAAAATTTTCATTCTTTTATCCAGTGCTGAGTCTGAATGTATAATTGTTGGTAGCTATTGTGCTCAATTATTATGGATCAAACAAATGATTAGTGACTATGGTATTGTTGAGAATTAATTGAACTTATTATGTGATAACCAAAGTGCCATTAATAGATCTCAAAATCATGTAGAACATTCTAGAACTAATCACATTAAAATCATACATAAATTCATTCATGACTTAGTTGACTATAAAGAGCTTATTATCGAGCATTGTCAAATTGAGAAACAAGTGGCAGATCAGTTTATTAAGCCCCATGATAACATCCGATTTTAATCTCTAAGGAAATCAATTGGGATGATAGTTTTTCTTAATTTTATTCCATTATCTGTCATATCCTCCTGTCTATATAATGCTTATAATATGTCTATGAGGATTTAGGGTACGAACATTCCAAAAATGATAAAAGACACCTCCTCTATCTTACTAATGTCGGAGACATCTAATATAACACATTACTATGATTATTTAACGATTGAGTTTTTCCTAGGGATTCAGTGTAGATTTAAAATTGAAATTTTAATAACACTCTATATTATGAGTATTTTCACACAGATATTGGGCATCATTCTTCCAATATTTAGGGTATTTGTGTTTACTGTAGTTGAATTATTTATTTATTTTTTCCTACTCTTATTTTATGTTCTATGATGGGGGAAAGGTAGTTAGAATTTGTATAGGGTTAGGAATTATTTTCTACCTACGAGTACCCTTGATGTACTCAAGTGATTTTTTCTCTGATATCCAAAGGGAGAGATTAAAACACCCTATGAAGTAGACTTCCCAGGAGTCTATACATAGGTCTTTCTTATAGTTTGGATATTAAGACAAAAGTTTACTTTTTTAAACATAACCTTCTCTATGGGTAATCTACAATATCAAGATATATAGTCTACATCAAAGATGACATCCTTAATAATTCAACCCTGTCTAAATATGGTACAAAGGTATAAAATCCACACATATAGGACATTAATTGCACAACATGCATATTAGGTGTTAAAATAATTTTATTAATTAAACATTTTTTAATATTGATTTTCAAAGTTTGGGGGTAACATTTTTAATTCTATGAAGTTTTACACTGACATTTTAGTTGTTGAGTTAATGCACTATGCGTGTTATACACCTGCCATTATATGATTGGTCCATTGTGTTTGTTTACTCTCACTTGAACTGCACACACTTAGCACCATTCGATCAACTTAATCTAAGGCTGTGAAGGAACCTTGTGATTATCCATGTGGATTCCATGCCATCCAACTAGATGGCTTACCTATTAATTGGCTATAAACTGTCCAACTTACCTAGTATGCTTCAATTTAGACCGTTGGATCAAATCCTCACTAATTACTTCAATCTCATCCATTACTTTCACCCTAACCTTCTAGATCCTTCCTCAAATTCTAAAAATAAACCCTTCATTTATTGTTCTAAGACTTTTGGCTCAGTGTAAAAAGGGAAAAAAAAAGATAGAGAGGATATGTTGGAGAAAATAAGAAAATATTTATGTAACAAAATTTCAGAGAGAAAATCTTTTGAGTGAAAATATTTTCTGAGCGAGAAAAACGTTAAAGAAAAATTCTTTTGAGACATAGAGGCTTTAGGTATTTAAAAAATGTGTCTGATTTATGAGTTTAGCCATTTAAACTCCTTAGAAGTCATGTTCTCATTTAAATAGCCTTCACGTGTGTTTAAGTCTTGGTTTTTCTCATAAAATCAAGAATATAAAAGTGTGATGCATTTCCACACACTAGTGTTAAGTCTATTTTAGAAATATGAGTTTGAAAATATTTTTCAATTTAAATTTGTTATAAATGTTGATATTTATATGCGGATGTCATTTTTCATGTTTGTATTCTTTTGTATCCATACTTTTATAGATCAAAGGAAAAGTATATCAGAAAATAAATTTTGATTTTAGATCTGTAATTTTTAGAAAACCTGATTTTTTATTTTGTGAAATCTATTTTCTTGTATATATCCTATTAGATATTTATTTTTAAACAAACTTATTAGATCTAAGATGTTAGGAGATTTATGTATAGAGGGTTTAGATCTGGTCATTTAGACTGCGATTGTAATTTGTTGGGATGATTTGTAATATAAGAGTGTGTATGAGTACTCTTGTATGTTCATATATCATAGTTCACAACACTTACATTGTCTCATATACTTCATATAGTTTTAGTATGGTTGTTTTTTTTAGAATCTGACTAAAGCCCTATGTTGTAAGGGATGGAAAGTGCAATCGCCAAAGCTGTCTATTCGAAAAGCAAGTATGTCTTTTTCTGATCCTGTATCTGCTTTCGGCTCTGTTCAAAGCCTCCAGCTCATCTCAAACAAAAGCTAGCCTGGAGCCTGGAAAAAGTCCGATCTACGATACGATAGGGCCCCCTCCCGAGCCTTCCAATGGGATTCGTGCAAGCAAGAGCTCGATAGGACGTCAACAGCGGGAATGCGAATGCCAAATCAAAGGATGTCGACGTAAAGAAGCTACTGAATTAGAGATCCAAAGGCTTACTGGATTACAAAGATTACCTTGTAATTTGTAACCTTGTTTTAATTTTTATAGGAATTTTATTTTTTGACGTAGAGGTCACCGTGGATGTTTTACCTAACTTTGGGGTTTTACCATGTTAAAATATGTGTGTGAACAACTCTGAGTGATCTTAACTTCTACTTTCTTCCATAACTTGAACCGGGTTTATTAGAGTTTGTTTTATTAGATATTTTGTTAGCATGGGGTTTAAATATGAAATCTATATTTCTGTTTTGATTTAACACATCTTATGTCAAATCTTGGTTTTACAAATAAGAGTTCCTTCAAGAAGCTTTTTTGATTCTCAATCTTGACTTAACTCTACTAAATATTAGATTGAGTTATTTCATTTTCTCACTCTAATGGCATGTTTTTAAGCATAACTCTATTAATTTGCAAATGTTAGTCATATTCTCAAATCGGGCATCCCGTGACTAAGAGATCAGTTTCTATGAGTTATATTGGTCCAGTGAGAGGTGTCCGTGCCCCTTACGACGTCGTTTGGGGATTATTTTGGGTTTTTCCCCTCTAGCGGCATGTTTTTAAATCTAAGTCTAGTTATTTACAAATTTTAGTATTATTCTCAAACTAAGCATCCCGTGATTACGCGGTCAGTTCCTATGAGTTACACTAGTCATGTAAGAGGTGTTCGTGCGCTTTATAGAGGATATTTGTGGGTTGTTTTGGGATTTTCCCCTCCAGGGGCTTGTTTTAAGCCTAAGTTTAAATATTTGAACATTTTAGAAAAATTCTTAATTCAGCCCTCCTGTGACTACGCAGTATGTTCCTACGATACATATTGGTCCTTGCAAGGTATCCATTCCCCTTACGAGGCCATTTGTGGGCTATTTTAGGTTTTTGATCTTTAGTGGCATGTTTTAAACCTAAGTCTACTTATTTTTAAATTTTAGTTATGTTCTCAAACCGGGCATCCAGTTACTATGCAATCATTTTTTATGAGTTATATTGGTCATGTGAAAGGTGTTCGTTCCCCTAATGGGGCCGTTTAGGAGTTATTTTGGGTTTTCCTCCTCTAGTGGTATGATTTTAAGCATAAGTCTAGATATTTCTAAATTTTAGTCATATTCTCATACCGGTCCTCTTCTAACTATATGGTCAGTTCCTATGAGTTACATTGGTCTAAGGGTTGTTTTGGATTTTATCCCTCTAGCAGTACGTTTTTATACCTAGGCTTAGTTATTTATACATTTTAGTAATATTCTTAAGACGGGCATCCCTTGACTACATGATCAGTTCCAATGAGTTACATTGGTAACATGCGAGGTGCTCGTGTCGCTTTTGGACCCGTTTGAGGGCTTTTATGGGTTCTCATCCTCTAGCGACATGCTTTTACACCTAATTCTAAGTATTTATAAATTTTATTCATATTGTCAAATCAGGCATTCGATGACTACTTGGTCAGTTCCAACGAGTTACATGGGCCCTGTGCAAGGTGTTCATGTTCTTTATGTGGCCATTAGGGGGATCTTTTAGATTTTGTCCCTCTAGCAGCATGTGTTTAATCCTAAGTCTAGATATTTGCAAAATTTATTCATATTCTTAAATCGGGCATTTCGTGACTACACTTCCAGTTCTTATGAGTTACATTGATCCCGTGCGAGGTGTTCATGCTCCTTACGAGGAAATTTGGTGGTTGTTTTGGGTTTTCCCCTCTAACGGAATGTTTTGAATCCTAAGTCTCGTTATTTGCAAATTTTATTCATATTGTCAAACCAGGTGTTCCATGACTACGCGGTCCGTTCCTATGAGTTGCATTAGACCTACGAGAGTTTTTTATGCTAATTACGAGGCAGTTTGGGAGCTATTTTGGGTTTTATCCTAATATGACATGTTCTTAAGCCTAAGTCTAGAATTTTGAAAATTTTAGTCATAGTCTCAAATTGGGTGTCCCTTGATTACGAGGTCAGTTTCTATTAGAAACATTAATCCTATGCAGGGGTTTTTTCCCCTTACGGGGTCGTTATTTTAGATCCCAAGTCTAGATATTTAAAATTTTTAGTCGTATTTATAAACTAAGAGTCTCGTGACTACGCAGTCAGTTCCTAGGAGATACAGTGGTCTCGTGCGAGGTTGTTGTACCCCTTATATGTCCGTTTGGGGGATTATTTGTGTTTTCTCCTCTTGCAGCATGTTTTTAAACCTAAGATTAGTTAATTAAAAATTTGTCATATTCTCTAAATGAGTATCCCTTGACTACAGGCTCAATTCCTACAAGTTACATTGGTCCCATATGAGGTGTTCGTGCGCCTTACGGGGCCGTTTGGGGGCTATTTTGGGTTTTGGCCCTCTAGCGGCATGTTTTAAAGCCTAAGTCTAGTTATTTATAAATTTTATTCATATTCTCAGACTTGTCAACCCGTGACTAAGAGGCCAATTTCTGCGAGTTACATTTGTCCCATGCGAGGTGTTCATGCCTCTTTCGAGGCCATTTGAGATATGTTTTATGTTTTTACCCTCTAATTGAATGTTCGTAAGCCTAAATCTAGTTATTTAAAATTTTTAGTAATATTCACAAACTGAGCATCTCGTGACTACACGATTAGTTCTTTCGTGTTACATATGTCCCATGCAAGGCTGTTTGGGGGTTGTATGGGATTTTTTCCTGATAGCGGAATATTTTTAGCCTAAGTCTAGTTATTTTCAAATTTGCATCATATACTCAAACCAGGCATCCTGTGACTATGCGGTCATTTCCTAGGAGTTATATTGGTCCTATGCAAGGTGTTCATGTATCTAACAGGACCGTTTGGGAGATTTCGTGGGTTCCCCTTCCAATGACATGTTTTTAAGCCTTAGTCTAGATATTTTCAAAGTTGAGTCATATTCTCAAATCACGCATCCCATGACTACGCAGTCAGTTCTTACTAGTTACATTGATCTCGTGCGAGATGTTCATACCCCTTACATGGCTATTTTTGACCGTTTTGGGTTTTAACCCTCAAGTGGTATATTTTGAAGACTAAGTCTAGATATTTGAAAATTTTAGTCATATTCTCAAACCAGGCACCCCATGACTTCGTGGCCCGTTATTACGAGTTATATTGGGCCTGTGCGAGGTATCCGTGCCTCTTATGGGGCCTTTTGGAGACTATTTTGGGTTTTCACCCCCTACCAACATGTTTTTAAGCATAACTCTAGTTATTTAAATATCTTAGTCATATTATCAAACTGGGCATCCCATTACTACATGATCAGTTCCTACGAGTTACGTTGGTTTGTGGGAGGTGTTTGAGCACCTTATAGGGTTATTTTGTATTTTTTGCCTTTAGCAGCATATTTTTAGGACCAAGTATAGATATTTGTAAATTTTAGTCATTTTCTCTAATCGGGCATCCCGTGACTACGATGTTGGTTCCCAAAATAACATTAGTCCTGTGTGAGGTGGTCGTGCCTCTTATGGGGCCTTTTGTGGGATGTTTTGGGTTTCCCCCTTTAGTAATATGTTTTTAAGTCTAAGTACAAATATTTTCAAATTTTATTCATATTATCAAACCGGGAGTCCCGTGACTATGTGGTTTATACCTACGATTTTCATTGGTCCCATGCAAGGTGTTCATACCTCTTACGGGACTGTTTGGGGGATTTTTGGGTTTTCCTCCTCTAAAGGCATGTTTTTATTATTCAAACTAAGCATTCATAATTCAAAATAAACATACATAAATCAAACTAAAAATTCATATATCAAACTAAACATTCATAAATCAAACTAAAGCGCTAATATAGCTTCAATATCATAATAGACTATAATTTGGATACAAATAGAATTGTGAAGGGCCAATATAATAATGGTATGCAAGTAGGATTGTCAAGGGTAAAATAGTATTTTGATAATCAACATTCTTTTAAATAAATTAAAAGATCGTTCAAATTAGAGTTGTCATCAAGAGAATACTGGAACTCTTTAGGATCCCTTAATGTGTCTGATTGAGTAGTCATACCCTTTGGTACATGCACAACAACAGGCCAATTGCCATTTTTTATGCACTTTGACTAGAATACCTTCTTTACATTCTAAAAGGCCCAAATAAAAGGCATGTTGACTATCCGATCTTTTCTCTTCATCTTTGATAAATCTCCCATGATAAGGTTTAAGTCAGGATCAACTTTACGAGCATTTGAAGTATAATCCATCTGACCCAATCACAATAGATTACAGTTTTTATGAAATCTCAATAATCCAGTTCCATGATTTGTTGAACAATCCTATAGTAAATTAGAACCGTATCTTTTGGATTTTTATCACTTTTTTTAGTGACATAGTTAGTCAAGGCATAAATTGAAATTTTTATGTTTTCCATTAAAAGCTTTTCCTCATATGGATTGGAAATGAAATCAGAACCGTTAATACATAATTTATTAAACTCTTTCACACGAATTTAGACTTTTTGCTAGGCGTGCAAGATTCAAGAGACATAAATTCTTTTTAGAAGTTGAATTTATTAATGAATTCATATGAAGTCATGTTTTTACCCCTCATGCATAAATAACTGAACACATAAGAGGTGGAAATGACCTTTTTGGATATCATGCCCTAAAATCATTCATCCTGCAATTTCTCCTCTGCTTTTGGGCAACTTTGTTCTCGTACTTCCTAAAGGAAAATTGTGGAATTTAGATCATAATGTATGGACTACATGTAATCAAACAAGAATAATTCAATTAATTATCTAGCTACTTACTCTCTCCAATCGTCAACTTCATCTTGCGATTTGAAGACATAAGGAGAAGTTTACTTTTATTGTAGATTAGTGAGTCTCATATCAGTAGCATTCACAAAAGGAATAAATCCTTAAACTCGTTAGGTTCCTCGATCACTCATTCTCCAAAAGGATTAAACATACTCCGCTCTTGTTCTGACATATTTTCCTGAGCGTATAATGATGATTCCACAGTTATGTATTCTTCTGTAATTGACCCTCCAATATACTATGTATTATTAATGTAATCTTTAAAGTTTTTCATCAATCTCTCGAAAGGATACTTACAGGGATACCTAATGGGACCAGATAACAAGGCCTCATTGTACAAGAAGGTGGATGCTAATATCAAAGAATAATGAAGGAAAGTATTTCTCTAATACACAAATTCTCCCGGCAAAAGTTGATTTCAAATCTTTAATGTGCTTTTTGGTCACCACTTTTGGACAAAGTAGGGTAAAACACAAACTTATATTCATAATTGGTTGGAGGAGATCTTTGTGATCGGAAAAGAAAATTTACTAATGATGTGCCAGTCGTGAGACTTTTCACTATTTAAGGCCATTTTTGGGTAGCTTTCCACCCTGTGCAAATTACCAGAATAATCAGTCGGAGTATTGAAGTTGAATAACATGTCTAGGAGAATCTTTTTTCTCACTAGTAATCAAAGTGAAAGCAACCGGGGGACAAAAATTCTTTCTATTGTAAGATTATTTTCTAACCATAATTTCTTCTTTATTTTCATCTTATGTAGATCGTAGCGAGCCCACATCCATCTTGTGAATGTGACAGGTGTTCCATTGCATTCTTCTTCTTACGCATCACATTAATTACATTACTTATATGATTCCTCTGGCATGGGCTCGAGCCCTCGAGTTGAGACGGTGGGGAGGAAGTAGAAAGGAAATAAGGTTCCCTTTATCTCCCTTTCTCTTTAATTTTTGTAACCCAACATCAGATATAAAATTGGCCATTATCAAATGGGGGTAACACGAAGAGATACAGTCGCCAACCTATTTTTCTCAAAATAGGAAAACAAAATGTCATTGCCTTGAGAGAATGACGTTAAGGTCAAACTGATTCATGTGAAACCAAATTCTTTGAAGGTATGGGGACTAAGTTACAGAATGGGAAGGTTTTAGGCACCCATTTTACCCTTTCAGTCTCTCAAGGGGTAAAGTTAATATTTTTCTTTTTTTCTCCTTGATATGTATGTACATGTGTATAATATAAGTAATTGGATAATCCAATATTCCAACTCACATCGTGGAATGTACATAGTGAACTCAGCCATAAGAGTGTACCCGAAAATAATGATAAAAAAATTATGTAAGTGTTCATCGAATCACAACTCTCTATGAAAGAGAGAATGTGCAGCTGGACAAGACACAAATATATAGGAGGCTATAAATTGTAAAAAGTAGATATAATAGGATATAAGAAATATATGAGCATGAAAAAAGGGAGGATTCGAATCTAGGGATTGACCTGGGATGTCTACGTAGCCTGAGGGGTATAAAAGTTCACGTAGTTTGAAAATAACATAGGGGTGACGTTCAACCCTTAAATCCAAATTTTAGATTACTCTTATGTGTATTTGAAGAGGATTTGTTTTAGAGGGGAAATGTAAAAATGGAAGTATAACTTTTGGAGTTTATGGATAAACCCACTTTTTGTCTTTTTTTAAGACAATAGATTATGTGCGATATTACTAGTAAAGAATGAAGATTAGTTGATGTGAGAAAATGAAACGAAAGCACAAAATATAAATAAGATGAATAATACTAAAATGAATAAACTAGATAAAGGGACTGATAAATAGACCTCCTCATGGATGATTATTGCTCAATTTGGAATGTAATTGAAGTGGTATGAAGGTGATGGGTTAAGGTGAGGTGAATAACTAAGTTAGTCAAGGAGGTGAGGAAAGAGAACATTGGAAAATGAACTTCTTTGGGAAGGGAAGGCTCTGATTACGAGGATAATATTTTCTGATTGTTTGTAAGGACAAATTCCAAATTGAGTCAATTTTTAGTGTTGGATTAATTTCAAACAAAAATAATTAAGTTATGGGATAGTCGTTTGTTATATCCTTTCAAGCCTATGACGATTGAGTTGAAGACGTAGAGGCCAAGAGTTTGAAGATTACATCATTGGGGGTTTATGTGCCAAAAGTTTACATCATAAAAATTTCATTATTTCCAAGGTATCTAAAGGTATGAATGCATTAATATATAAACGGCCTTGGAAATTTATTTTTGGGTGTTATTTTTTAAAATAATGTTGAAAATGACTTTATATGTTTAATTTTTTTTTTCCAGATATGCCGTTTCAACGACATTTCAGCTTATTCAAATGAGGTCATTCGAACGAGATATCAAACGAGCTTCTAATGACCTTCGGCCAATTTGTTCTATTTTTTGTAAGCAGTCTCGTACGAACGAAGTTGTTAGAACGACTCGTTCAAAAGAGACATCTAACGAGATTTGTCCTTTTGACTCTGTTTTCTTGTTAGTATCTAGTTCTAACCAAGTTATTCGAATGATATTCAAAAGTTGGTCGAATGACTAGTTCCATCCGTTTTCATTTTTAACCGTTCACTTCCCCACTAACTTTTTACTAGCTTTAATATGTGCAGGAACACAACTTTTTAGCAGACGATCTTCTAGTACTTTTGAGAGCAGAAAAATTTCATCCAAATGTCCCATTTTTGTGTTGATATTTTCATTGTTTAATTTCTTCTAAAACACAAACATTACACCCATAGTTTTTTATGATCCAGTTACTTAATATATTATTGTCTTGAGATCATCAAATTGGCACTGAGTTCTATTCTCATCCCAATAGGGAAGGTTTCCATTAGAAGAGTCCATATTATTTATATGTTTGACGGTAGCTGAGCTCCATCGATGGATTTTGAGACTGCGGTGGATTCGAGAGTTATCAACTAGCTGGAGTTAGAACCAAGAATAAGCGTCAATGCTTGAGTGGGAGTCGATTCGAGGAAGTAAGTCTTTTGTCTTGCCTATGTAAAACCATACCTAGTGGATTTGTTGGTTGGACCGTCTGAGGTTTTTCCCAATGTGAGTTTTCCTCATACATCGTGATCTTGTGTTGTGATTGTTTATTTGATCCTCCAAAAACACTTAGATGCATGCATATGACTAAAAAGAGAAAAATATTTTAAATCACAACATAGGTGTAATTTTGGTGCTAAATTAAGTTTAGGTAATTTTATTTCAATTTAATTCAAGTTGCGGTATTTAAATTGTAAAATGTGTCCTTTGATTGTTTGTCACAATTTAGACATGAATTGAATTAATTTTGTTTAAGTGGAATTTTTATTATTTGTTTAATTTAATTCAATTTCAGTTTAATTTTAAAATAAATTAAAGATTTGTTTAGACTTTAAAATTTGGATATTCGGGGACCATCACCCCTTAACAAGTGGTATCAGGGCATGTAATCTAAGAAACCACATTCTTAGATTGGTATCAGAGCGAGAACGTTAAATTATCGTGTTAAGATCCTATGTCGAATTTTTTTTTTAAAAATGGAAAATTTACCTTTTACAAAATTTCCTATTTTTTATGGTTCCAACTACGCGAACTGGAAAGCGCGTATGAGGTCCACACTTATATCCTTAGGTTAGCGAGTTTTACTATCGGTATTTAAAGGGTGGACCCCACTAATATGCCTAAAAGGAGAGGTTCGTGTACCTAAGCTCGTAGAAAGATGGAGTGAGACTGAGCTTAAGTTAGCTAGTTTTAATTCCTATGGTTTAAATGCCCTTTTTAGTGTAGTCACACCAAATGATTTCCATCATATTATTATGTATGAAACATCTAAGGAGGTATGGGATATACTCCAACTCACCCATGAGGGAACAAGTATCATTACAGATTCAAAACTCCAAAACCTCACAATTCAATTTGAAACTTTTAAGATGCTAGAAAGTGAGACATTTGATGATTTCTATGCAAGATTGTCAGATATTGTGAATTCATGTTTTATTATGGTAGAAAAGAACACAATAATTGTGTCGTAAAGAAAACTTTAAGGTCATTACCTGATAGATTTATTCCAAAGGTGACCGTTTGGAATCCTTTAAGCACTTTAGATTGTACAAAACTAGAATAGCTTATAGGTGACTTACAAACCTATGAACATGACATGTTTCCCTCGAAGGATGAGAAGAATAAAGACAATGGGTATAGCTTTGAACACCCGAAAGGAGGAAATATCAATTTTGGATGATGAGATTGACTCGGAAGTTACGACTTTGTTTGCTAGGAAGTTTAAAAAATTTCTCAATACTAATAAAGAGAAAAATAGGGACGAGTAAAATAGATGTTATGGTTGTTAGAGTTATGGCTTTAGGGCATTCGATTGTCCTTCTAAAATAAAGGAGGGTAAGAAACTGATTTCATATAATTCTATCCTTAGTGATAGTGATCCGAAAGAGGGACCCGATTCTCCCATTGAGCGCAATAACACCGCGTCCTTGGCAAGTGATGTGAGCATTGATAAGGAATCTTACCTTGAAGATATTTCTTTACATGACACTTCTATGGCCATTATTTGAGAATCGCAAGAGTTTGATGAAGAAGAGAGTGAGAATGAAGAAGAGGTAAATAAGAGTTAACTTCAAGTGGCCTTTTGTGAGTTGTATGAGGAATCGTTGAAATTAAAAAGGTCTAATATGAGGTTAGAAGCTAAAATGAGACAACGTGCCATGACTAATGATGATAGTGTTTTAGTTGAAGATCTTAAGGCATGTGAGAGATCTCTTTGTAAGAAGCTAGAGTATGTAGAAGGTCAAAGAAATAGACTTAGAGGTTTAATAGAGGCTATAAAGAAAGAGCTTCTCGAGTTTTAAGAGAGTAGGAGTTTAGTTGAGTCATGAATAGTAGAACTTGAAGAGAAATTGAAAGACTCAAGTCGGGTCAAATTTGATTTGGAGTGTAGGTTGGAGAAATTAGACAAAATCTTAGGGACCATCCAAATTAAAGACGACCAGTGTGGTATTGGATTTGAAACTCAAGATACTTTCGCTAATAAAGACAAACCCATAGTTTTGAGAGAATCAACTAGGAACACAAGAAAAGATCAATCCTTGGGAACTACCTCAAGTCATTTTTTCCATTGCACACATTGTGGTCGGAAGGGGAACCTTAGGATTTTTTTATTTTAAAATGGTCCTAAAAAGTCAAATGGTAGAGTTGCCAATGTCACTAAATTCCAAGAGCGTCGTGTTTCACTTATGTGGGTTAGGAGATCAGATTCGAGACTCTACGTGATAGAATTTATGATTCTAATTTACTTTTAGATAATTTCTCACTTGCTAAATATAAAGGTTAATGGTGTTAGTTATGTTTACATACATTAGCTTTTGTGCCTCATGATATATTCTTGCAAGTTGTATGTTTATTTGTCATTTTCTAGTCTTTTCATCATCATATATGTGTTGCTAGAATTATTACTCGTGTATCTTGTCTGTATTTAATTTTTAGTTATTATGTCTTTGTTGAAAAAAATACAAAACGATTTGTATTCGTCTTTTGGGTTGTCTTTGTGTTTGTATAAAAAATTTGAAAAACTCAAAAAGATTTCCTATTTTTGTGTATTTTAGTCTTACACATTTTATGTAGCATATACTTGTGTTTGAACCCAATATCATCCCCGCTTCCATGTGGATAGAATTTTTTATCACGATTTTTAATCTTCAAAAGTGTTCTATATCATGCTTGCATGGAGTAGTTTGACTTTGACTTGCTTAATGAATTATCTTTTCATATACCTTGATTCACATATGCGCGAGATCATTTGATATCTAACTTCACATGTATATTTGTGATAAGTGAGACGTTCTCCTATCAATTTAGCCATCTACATGTTTCTATGACTGTGGTGGATTTGTGCATGTAAGAACCGTTGCTCAAATTTAAAATAGTAGAAAAATATGTATCCAATGTAGTGTTTATCAATGGAATCAGGCTGCAAAAGATAAAATTACTTTGCGTGAATAGACACCATTGAAATATGGCCAAACAAATGTGGCATTATTAAAATTAGCCAATGCCAAAGTTGTTGAGTTTGATATGAACATTCAAAAGAACGGAAAAATAAATATTATGTATGAGGAAGTTTGGATGGATATATCAATGGGTTTGCACAATGACAATGTATCCTAGTTATGCTTATTTTTTCATGACTCTATTGGTTTGTAGAATCAACAAAATTCTAGGCTTATGTGTATTATGCTTATTTGTTCCTTGAGTTAACTTTATCATGTTGCATGAGGCTATATTTAAGTTTGATAAAGTTTTTCTCTCGAACAAGAACTCCGTGAATGTGTTTAAGTGATTGGGTCTTAATTCTTTTATTTTTAGTTCAGACCCCTTCACTGTCGTTTACCACATGTCATTTAGACATATTTGTTTCCATATGAGTGTGGAAAGCTTTTTTTATTTTGTGTCGTGTATGATGTTTATACCTATGTATATATGCGTGTGTGTTATTGGTATCTTTTGTGTGTATATATATATATATATATATATGGTATTTCTTTTATTGTTGAGACTCTTCCTTGCTATCTTGTCAATGTATGATTCATGTTGACATAGATATTCATCTTGTTGCGATTGATATCTCATGATTATATCAGATTATTCTATTTGGTATCGTTTTTCTATCGCATCATAGTTGGTATTTATTAATCTTTGTGTTGGATTAGTTAGTTCTCATGCCATATGGTTTATTATTCTTGTCATTGTATTCCCCATTGCATGATATACTTGTTTTCCATTATTCATACCCCTTGTTTCATTTAAGGGGAGTATTTGATGTTAATTGGGGAGAAATGAGTCAATATATGCATTTTAATCTTTGTCTATTCCTGAACAAAAAGGGGGAGAAATGGTATCTAAACCTTTTAATTTGGGAGATCTATCTTAGGGGGATACGTCGCTTTCTTAAGTAGGTTACGTTAGACAAAGAGGAATATAACAATTTAAATTTTTATATTTCCCATGAGTTTGGTGGTGTGTTTAAGTGTGCAGGTTTTCACCTATAGTGGAAACCTTTTAAAGAGTCAAAGCATTTCCTTCCATGTGTCTTTTCAAGCGTCTATAATTTTTTTGGAGGGTTTGTGTGTTTTTAGAAGAGCTTGATGAGCTAAAGGTTATAGTCTCCAAGGTCACCAAATACCAAGAGCGTCGTGTTTCACTTATGTGGGTTAGGAGATCAGATTTGGAAATTTTACTTGATAGAGTTTATGATTGTCATTTACTTTTACATGATTCCTCACTTTCTAAATCTAAAGAAATATGGTGTTAGTTTTGTCTACATACACTAGATTTCGTGCCTCATGATATATTCTTGCTAGTTGTATGCTTGTTTCTCATTTTCTAGTCTTTGCATCATCATCATATATGTGTTGCTAGAATTATGACTTGTGTATCTTTTGTATTTAATTTTTAGTTATTGTGTCTTAGTTGAAAAAAGATACAAAAAGATTTTAATTTGTCTTTTGGGTTGTTTTTGTGTTTGTATAAAAAATTTGAAAAACACAAAAATATTTTCTATTTTTGTGTATTTTAGTTTTACACACTTTATATGGCATATACTTGTATTTGAATACAACATCATCCTCGCTTCTATGTGGATATAACTTTTGGTTAAGATTTGCCATCCTTAAAAGTGTTAATTATCATTCTTGCATGGAGTTGTTTGACTTTGACTTGCTTAATGGATTCTTTTTTATATACCTCGATTTACACATGCACGAGCTCATTTGATCTTTAACTTTACATGTATATTTGTACTAAGTGAGATGTTCTCCTATCAATTTAGTCATCTACATGTTGCTATGAGTATGGAGGATTTGTGCATGTAAGAACCGTTGCCCGGATTTAACAAAGTAGAAAAATATCTTTTTGGTGTAGTGTTTATCAATGGAATTGGGCTACGAAAGACAAAATTACTTTGCGTGAATATCCACCATTGAAATATGGCCATACAAATGTGGCATTGTTAAAATTATCCAAGTCCAAAGTAGTTGAGTTTGATATGAACATTCAAAAGAAAATAAAATAATAATTATGTATGAAGAAGTTTGGATGGATATATCAATGGGTTTGCACAATGACAATGTATACTAGTTATGCTTATTTTGTCCTGATTCTATAGGTTTGTAGAATCATCGAAATTCTAGGCTTGTGTGCATTATGTTTTTTTGTTCCTTGAGTTCACTTTATCTTGTCGCATAAGGCTATATTTAAGTTTGATAAAGTTTTTCAATCAAATAAAAACTACGTGAATGTGTTTAAGAGATTGAGTATTAATTATTTTGTTGCTAGTTCACACCTCTTCACTACAGTTTACCACGTGTCATTTACACACATTTTTTTCCATATGAGTGTGGAAAACTTTTTGTATTTTGTGTCGTGTGCAGTGTTTATACCTATGTATATATGCGTGTGTGTTATTGGTATCTTTTGTGTGTGTGTGTGTGTGTGTGTGTGTGTGTATATATGGTATTTTTTTTAAGACTCTTCCTTCCTATCTAGTCCATGTATGATTCATGTTGACATAGATATTCATCTTGTTGCGATTGATATCTCATGCTTATATTAGATTTATCTATTTGGTATCGTTTTTCTATCGCATCATAGTTGGTATTTATTAATCTTTGTGTTGGTTTCGTTATTTCTCATGCCATATGCATTATTATTCTTGTCATTTCATTCCCAATTGCATGATATATTTGTTTTCCATTATTCATATCCCTTGTTTCATTTAGGGGGAGTATTTTATTTTAATTAGGGAGAAATGAGTCAATATATGCATTTTAATCTTCGTCTATTAATGAACAAAAAGGGGGAGAAATGGTATCTAAACCTTTTTCTTTAGGAGATCTATCTTAGGGGGAGACGTCGCTTTCTTATGTAGGTTATGTTAGACAAAGGGGGGAGAATTTATTTATGCAATTTATATTGTTATAGTCCCCATGAGTTTGATGGTGTGTTTAAATTGTCAGGTTTTAATATTTAGTGGCAACCTTTTAAAGTGACAAAGCATTTCATTCCATATGTCTTATCCAGCGTCTTTATTTTTTTAGAGGGTTTGTGACTTTTTAGAAGAGCTTGATGGTTCACATGATTTTTATTTGGGGTTTTGTCCCGAAATAGTCAAAGAGGGATATTTATAAGGTCAAATTTCAAATTAAGTCAATTTGTCGTGTTTGCTTAATTTCGGACAAAACTAACTGAGTCATAGGATAGTACTTTGTTAAATCCTTTAAAGCCTATGACGTTTGAGTTAAAGACGTAGTGGCCAAGAGTTTGAAGATTACATCATTGTCGGTTTATGTACCAAGCTTTGACGTCATCAACATTTCATAACTTCCAAGGTCTCTAAAGGTATGAATGCATTAATATATACAGGGACACGGAAATTTATTTTTGGGTGCTATTTTTTAAAATTATGTTTAAGATGCTTTTCTATTTTTTTTGAATAATAATAAATTTCTTTTCTGATATGTGGTTCAAACGACATTTCTGCTCATTCAAATGAGGTCATTCGAACGAGATATCAAACGAGCTTCTAACGACTTTCTGCCAATTTGTTCTATTTTTGGTTAGAAATCTCGTTCAAATGAAGTCCTTCGAACGACTTGTTCAAACGAGACATCTAACGATATTTTTCTTTTTAACTCTGTTTTCTCGTTAGTACCTCATTCGAACCAATTCTTTCGAACGACATTCAAAAGTCATTTGAACGACCAAAAAGTTTTTGCACAGTTTCGTTAGTTTTCATTTTTAACCGTCCACTTCCCCACTAAATTTTTACCAGCTTTAATATGGGCGGGAACACAACTTTTTAGCAGACTTTTGAGAGATATTCTAGCACTTTTGAGAGAAACTAATTTTCATTTAAAAGTCCCATTTTTGTGTTGGTATTTTCATGGTTTAATTTCTATTATAACAAAAACATTACACCCATAATTTGGTATGGTGCAAGTTTATGATATATTATTATTTTGAGATCCTCAAGTTGGCACTGAGTTTTATTCTCATCCCAAAAGAGAAGGTTTCCTACGGAGGAGTTCATATTTTTTATGACTTTCGTGGTGCGCATGTGGAGGAGAGGCCTTCGTGTGTTTGAGTGTAGATTATCCCCATCGCTGGATTTCGAGACTGCAATGGATTCCGGAGTTATCAACCAGGAATAGGTAAAAGGAAGAAGAAGCATTAAGGATTGCGAGGGAGTCGAGTCGAGGAAGTAAGTATTTTGTCTTGTTTATGAAAACCATACATAGTGGATTTGTTAGCTCGACAGTCCGAGGTTTTTCTCATTGTGGTTTTTCTCGTACATCGCGGTCTTGTGTTGTGATTGTTTATTTTAACTTGCAAAAACACCTAGATGCATGCTTAGGACTAAAAAGATAAAAATTGGTTAAATCGCAATATAGGTGTAATTTTGGTTCTAAATTAAGTTTAGGTAATTTTAATTTAATTTAATTCAAGTTACAATATTTAAATTGGTAAAATGTGTGCTTTAGTTTGTTTGGCATAATTTAGAACTTGAATTGAATTAATTTTGTTTAAATGAAATTTAATTATTTCTCTAGTTTAATATAATTTCACTTTGAAAGAAATTAATTTATTTTAGAGTTTAAAATTTGGATATTCGGGGACCATCAGCCCTTAATAAGTGGTTTCATAGCATATAATTTAAGAAACCACATTCTCATTACTGAGAGGGGTTCTTTCTAATGGTGAGGTAATGGCCTTTTTATAGGGGAGTTTGGGTCCAAGGGGGTGCTGATCGGCATGGACCCTGGTCTGCCTATCGGCATAATTCATGCCTTACTGCGCAAGGAAAATTACACACCATCAATAGGTAAGGTATACGGGGTGCCTATAGGTAGTCAAGAATGTACTTTTTAGAAAAATGAGCGTAAAATGCATACCGTAAGTCTGAATTGTGCACAGATGGGACCATTAGAAAGGAAATTCAGAGCCCTTCAAGAATCCATTGAGCCACTCCAGGGTCTTGGAGTGGACCAAAGTCAAGTGGGGCTCATAAATGCTTGATGGTCTCTAGACAAGGCCTGTTTAGAGGAAAATTGATTATTCGTTTGAGCCATAGGAACAATTTGAAGGAGGGAGGGATTGTTAGAAAGAGAATCTAGTTACCATTGAGATTTCATCATGTTTCGCTCTGTTCGGAGAGTTTACCATGGACAAATGGGGCCCGAAAGAGCCCAATGGCCCTTTGGAGAAAAATTGATCATTCATCCGAATCGTAAGTCTGATTGACACATTAGATGGGCCAATGGAAAGGGGATTCACATCCCTTCTAGGCTTCATTGAGCTTCTTTCGGGTTAAAAGGTTGATTGGAGTTAAATGGGACCCGAGAGCACCATGTGTCCCCTAGATCATTGATTAAAGTGAAATGGATCGTTCATGATGATCGTGAGGCCGATCCATTCATGGGATGGACCCTTAGAAAGGGGATTCAAAGCATTCATGATTTTATTGAGCTTTTCTCAAGCTGGAGAGTTAATCGGAGTTAAAGAGGGGTCTAGGAGAACATAATGGTATCTAAATCAGTACTCGGAGTGTGACATAGAGTTTATGATGAGTGAATAAGTGTTAGGGACCTAAGAAAATACTTAGGGAGTAATGGGATGTGGTTTCTATTGAGCCATTCGATGAGCTATCATGTAACAAATTAAGGCCATCAAAATATAGACATCACATCAATGTTGGAGAAGAGGATTGAGGTTAATTTTGCATACATAAGGGGAGAAAATGATTGAATCATAGGGTTGTGGTGAACTATAAGAACCTAAGGAGTGATGAGGTCAATTTTGTTGACCTAATGGGAGTTCGGGTCAATTATGTGGACCTAGGGCTAGGGTGAACAATTCTGCGAGTTGAGGTTAATTTTGGGATCTAAAGTTATAAAGATCGATTATGTGGGCCGAGGTTAATTTTACGGACTTAAAGTTAGAGCAATCAGTTCTACGGGTCAATGTCAATTCTACTGACCTAAAGTTATGACGACCAATTATGTGGGTCGAGATCGATTTTGAGGACCTAAGCTCTCACGATCGATTATGCGGGGCGAGGTGAATTATGAGGATATAAGGAGTAAGATTATCGATTATGCGGGTTAAGGTAAATCCAACAGACCTTTATGATAACTTACCAATTCTGCGGATTTACGGATGTAATCAATAATTCTACGAGTCGAGGTCAATTTTGTGGACCTAAGGAGTGTTGGGTCGATTATGTGGATCTAAAGATGTAGTGATTGATTCAGCGAATCTAGATCAGTTGTGTGGAACTTTAAGAGGGGTGACTAATTCTATCGGTCGAGGTTAATTCTGGGGACCTTTAGGACAGTTGGCCAATTTTATGGGTTTAGGTCAATTCTGGGTACCTTTAAGAGGGGTGACAGATTCAGTGTGTCTAACTCAATTTTGCAGATCATTAAGAGGGGTGACCAATTCTATGAGCCGAGTTAAATATTGTTCACCGAAAGAATAAGATGACCAATTCAGAAGGTTGAGGTCAATTCTATGGACCTTTAAGAGAGTTGAGGTTTATGGGGAGTAGTTTTGTTGGGGAACGTGTTGACATGCGATTCTACTGGGGAGTATGTTGATGATAAGACTGTACGGTTGATCTAACTGGGGATTTTGAGACTATGTAAGAGTGTACGGTTGATCTAACTGGGGATTTTGAGACTATGTAAGAGGATTAGTTCTCCAAAAGTGTCTTTCCTTGAGAAAATACTGTTCTATATTTTTCAAGGATTTTATGTGAATGCTTTGGGCAATTTTTGGATTTTTTGGCATTTTCGAGACAAAATTTGGAGGTGATTGCCGATAGGAAGGCTTAGGGTGGTGCCTATCAACATAGGGCACACAATCTTGGGAATATTGGGGTAGGGGAATGGAAAATACTAGTCGGCTAGGCCAGGGACTACCGATTGGCATTCCCCCCAGCCTTGTATAAAAAAGGGGTGAGCCCTCCTCATTTTTCACACTTCCAAGTAATTACATTTCTTATAATTTCTCTCTAAAACTCATTCGTGAGTCCTTTCTTCCTCAAGATCTCAAATGGTAGGCACTTGTTTCAATGTTAACAGCAAGTGGGTATTTGTCGACGACTGGGAAGGACTAGAATGGTGGGTTGTAGTGCCTCTTGCATTGGGCAATGAGAATGCCTATAACTCCTTTGAGTCGGTGACTAAGGAGAGGGTTTTGTTGTGCGAGCCTATGCATCATCGTTCAGTGAAGGTGAACAACCCTAATAGTTGTGAGTATTTTCCTTATTGGTTTTCTAAATCCCTTTTTTATGTTCTTGGGCTAATAAAGGTTTTTCGTGGTTTCTTGCAGACGGATATAACCTATCCGAGCATCTGATATCGGGGGATGACTTGGGTTGAAGAAAATTTAGGATCGTCTTCCTGGGGAAATATAGTGGATGGTGCTGTCTATTGGATTTGGCATGTTGGTGGGAGTATTGAACGAGACTTCGCACTCTTCTAACGTGTTGTGCACACCTCGAGAGATGTTGTGGTACATGACCCATACATTCCATCTAGGGATTAGGGATATGAACATTACTCACTTGTACATCCAGCAATTAACAGGGCGAGATTATGAGGGGCATCAGATTATGGTGGACCGTACTCTGCATGTCATAAAGGAGGTGTTGAGGAATGCCTTGGGGATATTTGTAGAATCGTGTTAGGGGATTATATTGGTATTTCTGTGCTGAAAAATACTTTTCCGAGGAGGTAGATTGATGAGACGGATGGGAGGTAAGTAAGAGAGGCAGTTGTCTTGTTTATTTTTCTTTTATATGGAGGGTTTATGGTGGAGATGAGTGGCGACATCGTCCATCTATGGGTTTTCCATATTTTTCGGTCCACTAGTATGATTAGGGGAACTTTACCCATGTGTCCCATTATGCTTCATTGGATGCATTCATTCAGTGTTGTCGATAGATATTTATAGGACCCACGTACTTTTTGGAGGTAATCTTTAGATTTAATTTCTTTATTTTCTTCAAGTACTTTTATTTCCTTTGCACTCCTTTTTTGTCACCTACTTTTTTTTGTCTTCTTACAGACATGGTTTTACGAGGTGACAGGGCTCAATGTGGGGTTGGTGTCCCTAAAGAGTGAGTTGGGACTTTTGTAAGATGCACCGATGGCGAAAGTCGAACATGAGTTCGAATCAATCCCTAATATTAAAGGATGTGGAAAGGTGTTGAATGAATTCAAGATCAATTATGTTCGGTTTTTAATTTTTGTTTATTTATGAGTTTTTTAAATATTTATGATGGATTTATATTGACTATTTCTTGGGGATATAGGTGACGTTCTACCCATGGAATCTTCCTTCGGTGGTCGCGGGTGCACGCACAGATAAGGCGACTATTAGCAAACGAGTTTAGGCATGTCTGTTACCTTGGGGAGAGGGTGGTGTGTCAGATTATGGAAGGATAGGCAAAGGTCTTACTCTCGGTGCCTCTAGAGTACATGAGGTAGGTGATAGAGATGATAAATGAGACCATGGCATCAGCGATGGAGGGCGAGCCCTATATATTCTATACTGATATGACAGTGAATAATGATTACCTAGATTTTGTGACCAGTTGGTTGATGACTTCAACAATATATGATATGGATAACTTGCCTCTACCTGCCACTACTCCGGGGAGGCGTACTGGCGTACTGGTGGCATCGACCCACATCATTGGAGGAGGAGGCTCCACTCATTCAGGTGACTCCTCATTCTTATCACATTCACTTATATAGTGGAGGGTTATTTAGGGTTACCCACTTCCCCCATGTGCTAGTGGTTATGTTGGCAAGTCTTACTAAAGATGCATTCCAGCCTAAGGTATACTTCTTTTATTTCTCTTTAATTTTTCATTCCCGCCTTATTTTTCTCTTTACAAAATTGTCACAATTTTTGTTCTTTCTTTTGCTCTTTCTTCTTTGTAGACCGTACAGGTGCCGACTACTTAGCTGAGGAACATTAAGGACTGCATGGTGTCGATGTCCACCTATGGTAGGAGGACACATATCTCTTGTATGGTGCCACTGAGCACATTTAAGGAGAGTTTCGACTCTGGGAGTAGAGGTCCACCACCTATCGCAGGATAAGCACGTGCACCGTGGAGGCTGAGGGTTATCATGAGAGGGTTTTTGGAGGGTTCACATAGTGTCCTATTGTATTTCTTCTTTTTTTTAACATTTCCATTCGTTTTCTTTTGTACCTGCAAGAAGTGTAATGATTCCAGAGAAAAATTATATATGAAAATACATTTCTTTTGGTATTTTTCTTGATTTAGTGACTCAATTTACATGCACTTTAATTTTTCATGTAAAATGGTAAAAAGGGTAAAGTGAAATCACTCCTTTGGCTATGATTGGACTTTCTGCATACATGTAGTACTATGAGGGTAAAGAAATTGATGAGGTTTTGAATGATTTGTACTTTGTGAGGATCTTGGGGTATAAAAGGGGGTTTTAGGGATATTTTCTTCACCATTATTAACATTCCATCTTCTATAGATTTATTCTTTTTTGCAAATGGCTCTCCCAATGTCTGAGGTCTTTTCTGCGTATATACGCCTCTATAATGTCGGATATGAAACTTTCCATCTTCTATAGATATATCTTGAAAGCTCAAAGGCAATGCGCCTCTATAGATATATCTTGAAAGCTCAAAGGCAATGCGCCTCTATAATCTCGGATATGAAACTTTTAGTCTGCACCGGGTCTACTTATGGTGTAATCGTGCTTAACACTAGAATCTTTTATAGGTTACAGTATAGTTCTAGTACATCGAATATCAAGTTTTCCTTTTTAGTATAGACGAGGTGTGCCCTATATATGAGGATTTTTTCGTGATGTTGGGTGTAGACCTAGTGCAACGAAAGATATGATTGACTTATCCCTTTCTCCCCAGGTGTACTTAGTGGATTTACTTCATATATCTCCTTTGGTGTCTCAAACATTAGTCCACTGAGGGAAATCATCCTCCCAGTGATTATGAACTCGGTGTGCCAGAGGGATTTCTCTAATGTTGGTTTTGCTAGAGCTGTAGCCTTGGGCCTGACTGTTAGGTTATATTTAATAACGGGTAACCTGACAGCTGATCCTCAGGTGGCTACGATAGTGTCACGGATGTCTTACCATTGTAGGCCTGTGGCGGTGGTGTTAGGTAGAGACCTTGAACGACTTGGATGCATGGGAGGAAGGTCGAACCGAATTTATGCGAAGGAAACTGGTGATACTATTTATGTGGTTCCTAAGATATTTCTCCTGGAGGCCCTTCCTGAGTAACCTCTGTCGACTATCCGTAATTTCTTTACAAGGTCGATTTTTAGTTTTGGTCTTTCAATGGGGAACAGGATTTACTAGTTTGTATAGAACAGGGCCAAGTGCCTTTGCTGGTTCGTGACATGGTAGGGGAACTTGCAGCCCATTTAGCAGTTGGGTCAATACTAGCATGTTTGGATAGTTGGTCTTCGCCAAACTTCTTACTATTTTCCTAGGCATCTTTTATGACAAGTGGGGTGGGAGAAGATCGTTCCTCCTCGCATAACCAATTTCTCCTTGGTGGAGGACTTGACTGAATCCTTAAGGATGATACTGGGACCTTAGTGGAAGCATTGTCGTCCGTCTACTCGTCTGTCATAATCTGTTATGGGGAATTGACATGTGTTTGGGGATTATTTGAAATGATTATGGAAGCGGGTAGTTGTGATTTTTTAGACGAAAGGATCGAGCAAAGGTGGCTTATTGCTTTCGATACAATGGAGGAAATTATTTTGGTTTCAACTAAGATTTTAAAGGCATACTAATTAGGAGTGGGAGACTTAAGGACCTCCGGGAACAGGCAATGATGATAAAGCAGGTTGTCTGGAAGCTGAGGGAAGTATTTTGTGCAGCTGGAGAATTTATATTTTGGGTGATTTGTGTTGGTATTTTGGGATTTTTTTTTTATTTTCTATGAAGCTGGTCATTTGGTAGGAATTTGGAAGGTTGTTTTTTCATTGGAAGGGGAGTGGTCTTCTTGACTCCCTCTATTGATATTTCATGTAATGACTGTGTACCTTAAATTTGAAATAAATTTAATTTTGTCATATTTTGTTGTGCCTTTTGATAAATTTTGTATTTAAATTGTGTATACCAATTACTAAGAACATATAATCATTTTGTTCATGTATATTATGAGATGTACCACCATTCTCGGGGGTTAGATTAGAATATTACTTTGTGAAAAAGAAAGGATTGTGTCTATGTGTGTGTATGTGTTGCCGACATACCAATGTGGGTTTTGAAAATTCATGAGTTTCATTTTAGAAAAGGTTTTTTGAGAGGATCAGGTCCCATATAGTTCTTGGTGGGGGAAATGAAAAGAGTTTTTCTAGAATAGAAGGGGATGAGAATAGTTTTAACGAATTAAGTGTAATATTTATCGAGACGATCCATACTAACTTTATGTCCCATCTATTCTTCATCAAGATCTGTGAGCATAATGGCGCCGCCTGACAAGATTTTCTTCACGATGTAGAGGTTGCTCCAATTAGGTCTGAACTTCCAATTTGGGTCCCAAATAGGTTTTACGATTTTTTTTAGGGCAAGGTCTTTTCTTGAACATTGCGCTTTTTTACTTTCTTATTGAATGGTCGTATTATCTGGCGATAGTACTCAAGTATGTGATATATATCATTGAGTCTCTTTTCACCTAAGAGTGAGAGTTTGTCATAGCGACCCTAATGCTAGTCTTTATCACTGACTCTGTTTTTGAGCATGACACGTAGATAAGTTATCTCTAACTCAATGGGGAGAACTTATACCATTTCGTATACAAATAGAATAGGGATATCCGCAGTAGGTCTTCTGATTAAAGTGCGGTAACACGAGAGGGCATACGGGATCCGATCGTTCTAGTCTCTATAACTTTCAATCATCTTACTGATGATGGTTTTGAGAATTTTCATTAGCAGCTTCAACATCATCGTTGGTCTGGGGTCAGAAAGGAGAAGACTTATGCCTCTGAATTTCATATTCCTAGACCAGTTCTGTCACCGTGGCTTCTAAGTGGAGTCCATTGTTAGATACATACTCATGGGCAATCTCGTATAGACATATGATGTTCTTTTGAATAAATATGTCCAGTTTCTTTACATTCATCAGTGCGTATGAATCGTCTTCTACCCATTTTTTGAAGTAGTTAATGGTGACGAGGATGAACTCGTGCCTCTCAAGGGCGAGTAGGATCATATTAATGCCATACCCTTTCTTGTTGGCAGTTTCATCGAAGAACATCTTTCATCCGAGATGCTATAAAAAGGTGCAGAGAATGTCTTTATCTGAGGATTTGGAGACTCAAATTTCAATTCGTTCATTGGGATGATCAGTAATATAGTCGAAGATGACCCTCCCCATCATAACTTTCTGTATGACGTATGTAATGTCAAACTCGGCTAGAAACATTAACTAGCAGGCCATTTGCCTTGACTTAGCGATTTTATGAGGCAAGTATTTTATGGGAGCCATGAAGGATAATATTTTGTTGAGAAAAAAAGTATGTAATGTTGCAATTTCAACATGACATAGACTAGGGAGACACACGCTTTCTCTAAAACGGTGTAGTTTACTTTGTACCGAGCTATTTTTTTTACTAGCATAGTAGATGGCTCTTTCCTTGTATGATTCTTCAATTTATTGGGCTAGCAAATCCCCTGTTGCGGTATCAGTGAAGGTTAAGTATAAAAGGAGGGGGAGACATGGGTATGGAGGCATTGAGAACCGGAGGTTAGATGAGGTATCTCTTGATCTGGATAAAGGTTTCTTAGCATGCCTCATTCCAAACTTTGGTTGAATCCCCCGAGAGAAGTTTAAAAATGGGTTATTCGATAGAGGTAATTTCGTTTATGAGTCGACTGATGTATTGTACTTAACCCAAGAGTCCTCATAATTCCTTATATGTTCGGGGTGGTGGAATCTCGAGTATGGCTTTCAGTTTGGTAAGGTCTGCTTGAATTCCTTTTTCACTAATCATGAAAATAAGAACTTTTCCTTTAGTGACGTCAAAAATGCACATCTTTGGTTATACCGCATATGATATTATCATAGTTTTTTGAAGAACATTCTCAAGGAGGGTGTGTGACCTTCCCAAGTCTTGAACTTCATGATCATATCATTAACATAGACTTCAACTTCTTTGTGAATGATGTCATGCAATATGGTTATGGAAGTCCTTTGGTAGGTAGCCCTAACAGTTTTTAGGCTAAATGGCATGACGTTGTTGTTGAAGGTTCCCCAAGGGGTGATGAAAGCATTTTTGTGTTGGTGGTTAGGGTGGTGCATTTTGATATGGTTATAGTCGACAAATATGTGGACAAATGATTTAAGGGTGTGGTTGGACGTATTTTCCATCATCATGTCCATGTTTGGAAATGGGTAATCATCTTTCGGTAATCCTTTGTTCAAACCCTAATAGTCGATGCACATGCAGAGTTTTCCTCCCAAATTTAGCATGAGGATAATGTTTGCAATCCATCTAGGTATTCGACCACGCGAATGAAATCCACATTCTGCTGTTTGACTAACTCTTTTTATACCTTGAGGGATCATTCCATTTAGAGCGTCCTCAAATTCTTCTTGATCCATTTTCATTCCGGGAATATTCCGATCTCGTGCTGATCTATCTCTAGGTTAATGCCAGGCATGTCATCATAGGATTAGGCGAAGATGCCTATGAACTATTTTATCAGCTCCTCATTTTACGCCCAATCATGTTTATTAAGGGTTGGCCCAATCCTAATCTCGCACATATGGTTACTAAAATCAAGGTTAATAATAACAGTCTCATAAATATTATTTTGAACATAGTTATGTTGTGTATTTTTTCCTTATTGAGATCAGTTAAGAATTTCTCATTTACAAAATCATCATCATCAAGAGTTTGATTCGAATCAATGCAATTGTTTTAAGGCACGCCAATATTCTCAAAATATTCATTCATTTAATTTTTAGGGAAAACAGCGTTGAAAACCTCGTTAAAAGGGGCCTCAGGTACATTTACATTAGGAAAAGGAGAAACAAATGCAGGGGTACCTTAAATGGGATAAACAGTAGGGTTTGGCTGAGCTTGGGCAGGCTGGATTGGGATGTCATATCAGTTTAGGAGAGGTATATTAGTAGTTATGATCTGGGCAAAAGGGATTGGCAATGCAGTATATTGGTGGATCATGCAGATACTCAACCCCAATGTTCACGGGTTAAAGGATTCCTCGGAGTTGCTTCCCTCAGAGTTCTTAGTGATTGCCATGGTGTTCTTGATAAGAGGTTCCACCTCATGTTTCTAGTCTTCACCCAAAAAGCGGGAATATTCTCCTTCGGATTCGCCATTTGAGATTTCAAAGTCATCACCCCAACCAAGAGTGATGATATCCTCCTGCTAAGAGTAATTAATGCACTCGATAACCTCTGTGGCTTTATAATATAGATCTTCCCAATCAGCACAAAAATGAAAAAATAAAGGGACCAGCCATCCATGTAGTTTCCAGTCCCTTAGGAACTTAGTGTTGCTTCATATTTCACATATCCAGCAAAACACGTTTGACACTATTTGTACAACGTCATCTAGACTGATTTTCTCAATGGGTACCACCCACTTGTATGATTCTCAATACCACTTTTGGGATTTCATGAACACGACACTGAATCTCTAATTGTCAATGTTCATTTTTTTGAGATATTTCACCCTATAGCTTTAGAGTTGATCTAGCACAGCAGGAAGTTTGATGCCCCCCCTATGATTGGGTGAAGACGGTAATACTAGACCGCATGAGTAGAGATAGAGATTGGTAAGGAGAAAGTAAAAGCAAACCTTGAGAAGTTTGGGTGAGTTCAGGGACGTACTGGGTATCTTAATATGTGCAATTTAGGTAGAAGGATCAGATTTAGGGTTGAGAACTTTTGTACTGCATGAATCTAGGATGACCATGAGATCTAACTGAACATTAGGTGCTTAGTCGGCGATTTCCATGGATAGCTTACATAGGTAGGTCCTTAATATGGTTGAAGTAGTAGAGGAAGTAGTGGAGCTTCGGGTTGGTTTGATGAAATACTGAAGCCAATAGGGAGCCAAGCCAAAGTCCAGTATGCGATCGACCTGAGAGGAAAATGATTTAGGTTTATTTTTGGATGAAAATGGAGTATTTTTGCCATTTTTGGAAAGGGAAAAAAAATGTTTTTGTTGTTTTTAGTTTTTGAAAAGGAGGGAAAAAGGCTAGATCTCAGCATGACTGTTATTATTATCAGGTTTTCACTTGTATTATATTTTCATAAATGCAAGAAAAATGTCGAACATGACTCGAGCCTAAGGAAATATTGGGTTTAAAATATAAGACACAATTTGACTTCTTTTCATGCTCCTGGATATGGTCCTTTTTTAAAAATTGATGAAATAGCGTGAAAATTTGGGTGGTACAGTGACCTTGAATTTCCACAGAACTTCGCATCATAATCGAAAAACTAAATATGATTTCCCTAAGGTTGATGCCTATATGAGGTTTATGCACTTGGTGGGTGAATGTAAGGGTTCCCCCCTTGGCATGACTTCCACAATATACCTCTTTCCTATAAGGGCAATCGTTCATTAGTACGTGTGGATAAAAAATTTGATATACCTGAGTGTATCTGAATTGTCTCATAGTATACCTCGTGGATATGATATGTGAGAGAGATAATTCAATATACTCGACATATGCGAACGAGTTCCCTACTATGTACCTCCCGTCGTGAGTTCGGTCAAGAAATACGATGCGTGGGAACTGTTAAATATACATTGAGTGTACGAGGCCAATGGAAGGTGAAAATCATATTGCTTAGGTTAACCGCACACTGATGAGGCCGAGACCTATCTCAAAGTGACCCCCAGTATAGGAAAATTTTTTAGTTAGTATTGCCATGCTCTGGTGATGTAGTGTGCCAAAATGCATGAATCTTAATTAGTCTCTTATGATGATTTTTTCTTTTTATTTTCATGTTAAGCAAGGGGAGCACTACCACTATGTGGGAGAATATACAAATAACATGAAAAATAAAGCTATCATGGAGTATGAAGACTATACTAAGCATGGTGATAGAGAAGCACGTAGGTATACAAGTTTGTAAGGTGAGAGAGTGGAATGGGAATAGTATGAGTGATCATGTGAATATGTGAAGGTTAAAGTGTGTACTAGTCATCCTAATCATGAATCAACTAAAATATGTGTGTGAGATGTGTAAGTGGGCATGTAGATATATACAAGTGAGAGAAGTGAGGGTGAATGCTAGTGAACCTAAACATGAATAATATACAAGTAGTGTGTGGAGCATTTAATTATAGGTGAAACTATATACGAGTGAGAGTGTGTAAAGTGAGCATGGATAATATATACAAGTGTGTGAAGTAAGCACGTTCAACTTAGTGAAGAGTCATATATACATGAGAAGAGGGTACGGTGGAAATAAGCATGAGGTGAAATATACATGAAGTAAGTAAAGGATTAAAGGGAACATACAAGAGGGAGCATATGTACACATGAAAAAAAGCAAGAGAGGAAAGAAGTAGCACCTATGTAGAAATAGAGTCTAGTCCACTAAAAGTACTCCCCAGCAGAGTCGCTACTGTGGCCATCCGGGGTTGGATTTCTCCAGTGCAGGCTAGGGACATTGAAGTCGAGGTAGTGGGGAGGAAGAAAGAAGGAAAGAAGGTTACCTCCCTATCTCTCTCTCTCTCTCTCTCTCTCTTCCCTTTTCGTGGTCCAGTCTCAGATATAAAATAGGTTGTCGTCAAATGGGGACATCATGAAGAAATAGAGATGCCAACTTATTTTTATCAAAATAGGAAAAAGAATGTCACTGCCTCAAGATAACAACGTCAAGGTCAAAATGATGCATGAGAAACCAAATAATCCAAATGTAAGGGGACTAAGTTATGGAATAGGAAGGTGTTATGCACCCATTTTGCCCTTTTGGTCTCTTATTGGCTAATGGGAATCTTCTCCTTTTTCCTCTGTGATGTGTGTGTACATGTGTATAATATAAGTAATGGGAGAATGGAATCATCCAACTCGCATTATGGGATGGACTGAGTGGACTCATACATAGGAGTGTACGTTGAAAATAATGATAAAAATATGATGTAAGTGTTCGGCAAAATTACAAATCGCTATGAAAAATCGAATGTGCACGTCGGACGAGATACAAGTATGTAGGATTCTTAAACTCACAAAAAGTAGATATAATAAAGTATAAGAAATATATAACCAAGTAAAAAGGGAGGAATCAAATCTCGGGATTGGCCCAAGGCGCCTACAATTCCCAAGGGGAATTAAAGTCCACGTATTTCATAAATACCATAGGGGTGTGGTTTAACCCTTAAATCAAAATACGGGACTCCTCTTATGAGTATTTCTTGAAAATGTGTTTTAAGAGGGGAAACGGGAAAATGGAAGACACACTTTTGGGGCTTATAGATAAACCCTATTTTTGTCTTTTTTTTAATGAAAATAGATTGTGTGCATTATTACGAGTAAAAAGTGAAGATTAGTTAATGTGAGATAATGAAACAAAGGCACAAAATAGAAAATAAGATGAATGATACTAAAATGAAAAAATTAGAGAAACAGATTGAGAAATGGACCTCTTTATAGATTCTTTTTATCGAATTTACAATGTAACTGTGCTAATTTTAAAGTGGTATGAGGGTGACTGGGTAAGGTGAGGTGAATAAACAAGTGGTGTAAGAAGGTGAGGTAAGAGAACATTAGAAATTGAGTTTTTTTAGGGGAAAGGAAAGTCTCTGATTACGAGGAGCGTGTTTTCGGATTCCTGAGGGGGGTTCTTTCTAATGGTGAGGTCATGGCCCTTCAATTTGATAATTTTTTCCCAATGGGGGTGCTAATCGTCATGGACCCTAGAGTACATATCGACATAAGGCCTCATTTTCAAGGCAACGACAGGGTGTCTAGGGTGCTTATAGGCAGTCAAGAATAGATTTTTCATAAAAAGATCATAAAATGCCACGCATAAATCGGAATGATGCACCTCTGGGACTGTTGGAAATAAAACTCAGAGCCCTTCAAGTATCCATTAAGCCACTGCTGAGTTTAGAAGTTGACCGGAATCAAACGGGGCTTGAAAATGCCTGATGGTCTCTAGGAATGGACTTTCAGGGGAAAACAGATCGTTCATTCGAACTATGAGGCTAATTTGTGTACATTAGGGATCGTTTAAAAGGGAATTCAGTACCTTTAGAAATTTCATTAATCTTTCCTTTAGTTGGAAAGTTGACTAAGATCAAATGGGGCCCAAAAGCGCTTGATGGACCTTTGGAGTAATTTTTTTTATCTGAATCGCAAGTTTGATTTGTTCATGCGATGGACCGTTGGAAAGGGGATTCAGAGACCTTAGAGAATTCATTGAACTTCACTTAGGTTGAAAGGTTTATTGGATTCAAATTAGGTCTAGGAGCACCACGTGGCCTCCATATCATTACTCGGAGTGAAATGGATCGTTCGTGCGGACCATGAGGCTGATCTTTGCATGGGACGGACCGTTGAAAAATATATTCAGATCCCTTAAAGGTTTCATTGATATTTGATCAAGTTGTAGAGTTGACCATTGTCAAAGAAGGTCCTGGGAGCACCCGGTGGTCTATAGATCATTTCTCGGAGAGTGACCTAGGGTTGATGATGAGTGGATGAGTTTTAGGGACCTAAAGAGTTGCTTGGGGGGGTACTAGGCTGAGGTGTCTATACATCTAGACCGTTCCTTAATTTTACTAAGGTCATTAGAATTCTCCCTTGCTTTATGATCCTTAATCTTATGACCCAAAAGTCATGCAAATTTCATCCTATGCTCGTAAACGACAGATAAAAAGTTAGACTTATCGTTCCTAAAAGGGTGATTAGTCGTCAAAAATTTACAATGACCTATATAACTCATACTACCACTATCATGTAGCCATGTGGATGTGATAGGCCACCTATTTAAACACCGAGTGATCAGTCCTTCATAAATATAAAACAAGAATCTCATTTAGTTCATTCTTTGCATCGTTATTGATTTTTTTTTTAAATTGCTAACTACCTATGTTTTAAATAAACTGGTGCCAAATTTTAACTTTTATTAACACAATAACAACATACGGATATATAAATAGAATCATATACATAATAATTGAGTCTAAATCATCACAAGATTTTATATAAATGAAACCTGAATAAAATTCGGTACCAAGTCTAATATAAATGTCCAACAGAGATTAAACCTATGAACTGAAATAAATGAATATCTAAAGGGGTAACATGCCTAAATGAAATAACTGCAATTGCATGCTACTCCAAGAATGAAATGACTAAATCATCTAATGCAAATCATGCTCGCATCCACAAGTACTGCAGATACACATCCCTGGAACAGATCATTACGTTGGGCGTCCCTATGGCTGGACACCTAAAAGGTTTTTAAAATATTTTTGTAAACGGGTCAGAGCCCAACGTATTTTGAAAACATTTAGCAAGTATTTATAAAAGTTTGAAAACACTTATTGATTACACATGTTAGTTAAACGTACACTCTATTGAGTTCCTCACCATTCAGCTAATGTGCATCCTTAACGTCATCTACCTAACTATACTACCCAACCCACTAGGTTTCATCAATAACAAACTAACCATATCCGATTTAGCGCACCTATATCGCTCATATAGTAGGCTATGGCATACCCTTAATTCTGATTTAGTCCTTAGTTAAATTTCTCTTAAACTCCCCCATACCGCCCATACAGTACGCTTATCGTAATACTAATAACTAACGTATGTTATTATTAAACCATAATTGAAATTTTACGTATGTTATCATTAAACCATAATTAACATTTCACGTATGTTATCAATAAACCCTTTTATTAAGTTGCTCCACTTAATTCGTCCTTAGATATACACTATCTAAGTTTACTACTATATTCCACTAAGTAGGTTATCTCGTGATTATATTACTTCTTAATATACACTATATAAATTTACTACTTTATCACACTAAGTAGATTATCTCATATTTAAATCACTTTTAGATATACAATATCTATCCTCCCTACATTACACACAAGTAGGATAAATTCACATGCATATATATAAATATATCACACTACATCTCCAGCATCTCCGGGCTAAGAACCGCGATGCGAATATGCATACTTTGTCATCAAGTCCATGTACTTATCGTACAAAATTAAGGACTACCGGTTCAGGTATCATCCTCGAACAATAAACCAAATCATCATATATTGGAGGTGGGCATTGTTTTAAGCCTTTGGGCTATGCACACACCTAATGCACCCAGATGACCGGTCACACTATCATACACACAAGTATCGCTCAATCCCTTAATTCTATGTTCCGAGGTACAAGTCAAAAATCCCCACCAATGGGCTCATTAGGATAAGATTGTACAAGACGTGGAACCTCTCGTGATATCAAGAAGTTGTACAAGGCATACAAACAACCTATCCATATATAATATATAGGAATACACCCAAACTATAAATAAAGTCCTTGGGCCGAATCGATTCGTTTTGCAGCTCTTCATCTTCTTCATCTAGATTTTTGCATTTTCACAATTTTTAATCACCATAACCTTCATAAATTCTTATCAAACTCCCAAACAACTTATTTAAACACTAAATAGAGATGTGGGGATGATTTCTAACATAAATACATCAATGAATCTTCATAAATCAATCCAAAAATCAAATTTTCAATCGTATATTAATTTAAAACCCTAGTCTTGTAGTTGTTAATGCATAGGCATCATCAAACTTAGAATTTTCCCTTTTTAATCATTACATGTGTAATGATTTCATTTTCATATCATAAAGGGGTTAAATATATATATGCAAATCCTACCCAAGAGTTCCGTGTTTAATTCTCAAAAACACAAAGAACATCAATTTCTCATCAAAATATAAACCATACAATAGATGGGTATTATAACCTTTTAAAAATGTGCAAGATAAACACTTGCATGGAGATTATAGGTTTGATTTGTGCAGAAAGAGGGTAGAGTTGTCTTTCTCTCCTTCCAATCTATATTTCGGTGGTCATGGTGGTACAAAAATGGTGTGGGAATCCAAGGAACTCGTCTCCTTCCTCCTTTGGTGGCCTTTCCCTAATTTTTGAACTCTAACCCTAGCACCCTGAACTCATAAGATGATATAACCCTCACAATTTCGTAGGTCCCCTTACTCTAAAAATCCAAAATACCCTTTGGGGTGCCGATTTGGCCTAAAAATGCCCTGGGACCCAATCCAAACCCCCGAGTACACTTTTCTGACTATCTAGACCCTTCCGGACACACTAGCGTACTCAGAATGATCATTTGGATTACCCAAAACATAAATTACCTTTTATCTCATAAATTTAAGTCCTGACACTATTGGCATGCACGTCCCGACTAAATTACCATAACAACCATATTTTTCTCTCACGATAATCATAATGCATTCTTACTAATTTATTAAGCATTCACTAAGTAGAATTAAATATAATTTATACAAATAAATATTGACCCTTGTCTCGCTAATTAATATTTTAATCCGAAATAATTTTGTATTAATTTTCCTATTTAATTTAATTAATCGCAATATAAAAATCGTTAAAAATACGGGAGGTTAAATACGTCTCCCCTAATATCAAAATTTGAAAAACGACCTGGTATAAATAACTCGGGATATCTGTTCCACATCTCATCCTCACTTTCCCAAGTAAACTTGTTGCCATAATGGTGCCCCACTGAACACGTACGAGTGGAACTATATTCCACCTCAGTTTCCTCTCCCTAGTTTCTAAAGATATAAATCATTCCATTGTTCTCGGTATATCTCCACTAACGGCATCCTTCAATCTGGCGTTTTACCCCTTTCGTTAAACCTAGTGTCTAACTCGCTTTAGTCATCACATACTATCATACTCCATCATTTAATCTACCAATTTACCTTTGTACCTACAAAACTCTTTGCAAATTCATTTTCTTTTGTCACTACTATGAGCCTATCCACTAACGGCTAACACATTTCCTTTATCGGGGATAATTCCATCATCCCCTTATGACTACTCCCTTATTCATTTACTCTTATTGTACATATAGTTCCACATCTTTCGACTGTGGATGATACCAAAAATCCATCTAGCTAGGGTTCCCATACACCCTATGCCCCATGCATTACTGCACCAATTAACTAAACGTAGTATACTAGTTTTAAACTAATTAATGTGTACTTTTCATGATCGTATAGTAGGATTTTACTCAACCACTCTACTAATTGAAACTTAATTATTCTATAGGTTGTCACACCGATTGACTCGTGGTGTATACGTTATACACTAGATTTCACATGATGATTACATGGCTCTACCAGCCTTAAATCAAAATATAACTATCAACTCTCAGTTATAATCACATATGATAACAATAACTAAGGCATTAAACCCATGTCCTAAAGACCAAACTTCTTCCAACTTTCAACGTTCGCTAAGTTTCATGAGTGGGATGTCTCGCAAAGCGAAATCCAAATAAGGAACCCCCCGATACGCTACTCTATAACATTGTCGGTCTTTGACATACATTAGGCCCTAATCCCATAAAATATTCCCCTGAGTTCCTGTATAATGACATAAAAAGTCTACTCGTCCACTCTCATGTCACTAAATATGACATACAACATGATGATCTCACTATTTCAAGTTCAAAGTGATATATAAATAATGAGTTATATCTCGCCACTCGATAAAGAACATGAGGTACCCTGCATCACATCAGTAAGCGTACCTAATCACTGAGATCAAATATAACTAGACAACATACTCACCAAAGTCTACAATACAATACAATAATATATTTATAGGCTCAACCCTCTTTCTCGCGATGCCTCGCAAAAAAATACATCCCACCTTGGAATAATGAGAATGATAGTCTTATCACATGATCTACTACTGCTCAAACCCTCCGTATCCAATGACTACAATTCATTATAATAAATTCTACGTTTATAACTCTCAAAAGTAGTAACATTAATTACAAAACATAAACATCCTCCTAGTGTACACACCCGCTCCCCGACAGGAAACACCAAAGAGCCCCGCTACCCAATGATAAGTATATACCAGATAAGGCTGACACTGCCAACGCACCGACTATATCCGCCTCGCTCGCAATATAAGTGTTATTAACCATATATTGTGACGCACCATATCATCCGAACTTATCCTATAATCATAAGAGCAAGACAAAAATTATATCTCTATTTGCCATCTACCTTGCCTGGTCAACGGGTTCCTGAGCATAATTCTCTCGGCGAAACTGACCCCCGATCTGTTGCAATGGTTGTATATTCAGGATTTTTTCCTGTAGTTTCTCCCTCCTTACTTTGGCATAATACTTCTTCATGTGACCAGTCTCTACACAACTTAGACAACTGCCAGAGAACTCCCCTGTATCTGGACCTGGCCCTATTAGCCTCCCCTACCCTTTCCATAGACCAGTCGGCCCAGAAAAATGAGATGTTGCTACTACTGAGGAACCTATTAGTCCTGATTAAACAAACCATTCTCGAGTTGTTAACCTCTGGTCTAAATCTCTTAGCTCAATTCCCCTTCCAGAAATCTCGCTCCTCGTGCTAATCTGCCCCACTGGCACTATTACCATCTACTTTCCCTATCTGATTGGTCTCACTTTTTTCACTATGGAAGTTCAATACAGGTTACCCTACCCTCCACACATAAGACAACTTTTTGTGCTATCCCCTTGTCTCTAACTCCACTTGCCATATTGGGGTTCCCCTCTCTCGGACCTCGTAGGATTTTTCCCGATTACTATGCGAGTTGTCCCTTTAGATCCGCTGGCCCTATGGAACTCGTTTGAGAATGCCGTGTAATATCGATTGAAATAAATTCACAAATTCCCAGTTTAAACTTATTCAACCGGAGTCAATTTCAAACCAAATTAAACCAACCCCTAAACATGCAACTATGTCTGTGTGTGTGTTTGTCAAACCATCAAAAATAAAATTGTTAACTCGCAGATTTCAGGAAAAAACCCCTTTCGAGTATAACCTTTATTTCACTATAATACTTACAATGATTGCAATGAAATCTGCAATTAGTTATCCACTGAAAATCCATACATACATCAACCTAGAGTCAATAATGAATCAACCGCGAAGATCCACACGAATACACAGTTCGAATGAGCATATGTGCAACCGCGAGTAATCCCTATCGACACGCAGTTGTCTTCAACCCAATACTCCCCTCAAGAGCACCTAGATCAACAGTAGAGATCTTCTTTACAAGATAAACTTGACACAAGATGTGTTCTTGGGTTTCAAAAAATTTCACAAAAACTATGGGGACCTTGTGAATTGAAAATAAAAGGGAATAAAGCCCTAAAAGAGAAGACAAATATTTCTGCAGTAGCGGTTTTCGTAAAATAGTAATCTTAGGTCTTCTGATAAAAAACGAAGTTGGAAAAATCAATTTGTAGAAAATATAAAGCGGCGCCTCAATCGAACAAAAAATAAATCTCACTCGAACGAGGACACGCGTCACTTAAACAAGCTTCACACAAGATAGGTCTCTCTAAAAAGAATCTTTGTCGATCAAAAGAAAAAATTAAACAATAATCTTTTATTTTCCCTGAAAATATTCTGCCTCAAAACCTTAAAAAAACTTTGACAAAAAACTTAAAAAGTCTGCTTTGACAGTTAGAAAATATATGATAAAAAATATCCCAACACTCTAAGTGAAATGCTAAGGAATTAAAACACAATCTTTACCAAATTTATCTCGCGGAGGCTTGATTGTTGAAGAACTTCGATATTGACATCCATCTTGATTCTTGAATGATCTTGAATAATTCTTCAATGATTTTAGCGGTACACGACACACTCAATAATATATGGACTATAAAAAAAATATGTCGTTATAAATATCCCTTACGTCTATGTCGTGACAAAATAAAAAAATATCCAAATTATCAAAATAAAAAATGCCTAAACAAATCTAATACCCTCCCATGAACCCAAAACTAAAAAGGTACTAAAAATGCAAGTATCAAACTTTTCTTCAAAAATCTTCAACATCAAATCTTCAAATCTTTAAGTTGTTCTCATCGGGGTGTGAAAAATAATGATCATCAATGTTTATACCTACACACATGAAACAAATAAAATACCTTCATGACGCTTCGAGTTTGAAATAAATAATCAATACAAATCTCCCTCATAATGCAAAAACTCCCCCATAATTCGTTCTCCCTCTTTTTATTTGACCAAACTAGATAAGGAAACGAATAAACAAAATAAACATGGAGTTGTCACGACAAATATGCATAGCAAATATGAATCAAACTATGTTCATGCAAAGTGTAACTCAAAAGCTTCCCACAAACTATTTTTGATTTTTCAATTTTTCAAACAGAAATGCAAAAATAATTTTACAAAAATCACAGACCATGAAATTACACTAAGATAACCAAATCATGGAAATATAATGAATGGGTGTGAACATATTTGATAGGAAAATCAAAGAAACCAAACATAACATATGTACCTGATGAATATGTGTAATCCTAACGAATGAATCTCAAAAGTCGTTCGACTCAATCCATCAACACATCAAAATCAAGAATGATTCCCACACTAATAACGTATAAAACAATGTAAATACTTTTTCATGACGTTGTGAGGATGTGCAAACCCGTTTTTCATTTCTTTCCGTCTAAACTCCCTCATAAATAATTATGCATTAATTTTTCTTTTAAGGTGGCCCCTTTTTGGCATATTTATCTTTTTATTCCCTTTAAAAAATTTCGGGCTCTTTTAAACGGTAGCTTTCACGACGAATAAATTTTTTACTATCGTAGCCCTTTCTTGTGATTGACTTATCATATTTTGTTGCAATTATATTCCTCACGGTAAACAGTTTTTACATGCACTACTTCCATTGTCGAGTTTTATCACATATGGTTCATTTTAAAGAAAGAATTGAGATGACAACACTCTGACCAATATGTGATAAACAAGTAGAATAATCAAAAAAATACGTGCAAGTGTGCATTAAAGGAACTTATGAGTCAAACATGTAGGTAGTAACAACTAATCACATCTCAATGACTCCAAACATTGTAAAGCACAAAAATAAAATGATGACGTATATCAAAACACTATCAAACAGTCACATGGATATGTAATGAAATTGTGGCTCGGTCATCCTAAATGTCCATTCATATACGGTGCAAAAGAAAAATACAAAACTCTTTTTGACTTTTTTAAAATTTTCAAAAAAAATAACAATATAATACAAAAATAATGATATACACTAGTCATAGGAAAAAATATCACTATGCAAATCAACCTATGCTAGCAAACAAGTTTAAACCTCAACCGTTAGGTGTGGTTGAGTTTTCCAAAAGTGGTGACATCCTATGAAAAACCTCTATCAAATCATGTGATATTTAAAAAAAAACTTTACCTGCTCCCTAGTATGTGCAAACTCTCTCATGTACTCATTTGGAGCATCAAGTGTGGGTGAGTGTGTGTGAACACGTGTAGTAGCAAAACGTGACATATGAGCCAACTTAAAGTAAAACTCCTTAATGTGTCTTGTATTCTTGCAGTGTGTGCAAACATAAACATTCCTAAGAACACCTCTCATAAAATGTCTCATATGCACTCTCCTATCAGGTACAGAATGCCTAGGTGGGTTGAGTTGAGAGCCATATGGATCTGTAAAAAACTAGGAAACCAGCTTGGGTGAAATATGGGAAGTAGAAGCACCATCATGACTTATTCATAAACTAACACCTCTAACCAAAACAAGATGGAGAACCATCTTTCCAACCTTCTTATATGTGTTCTCTAAAGGGACCTTGAACTCTCAGGGACATTCGAGATCACTCTCGAGTTAGGATACACGTGCTGTCAGACTAGACACCGTGTTGGTCAAATCACTCTTTTCTCGATATAAAGAAATCAACAGTTCACTCAAAGAAACCTTAACTTTTTCGAGTTGACTTGCTTTTGCCTCAAACTACATCAAAACCTCTCTCTCTCTCTCTCCAAATCTCTCACCCTATGACTAAACTCCTTATTCAATTTTTTAGTCTTTAAGGTCTCGGCATACAAATCTCTAAATGCAATATTGAGCTCATTATCACCCTCACTAGCGCACTCACTCTCAGGCTCGCTCAAAACACTCAAATCATCATAAGGGGTATCACGTGCACAAGTATCCTCATTGTCGTGGGACAAACTGGGTGTGCTCACGTGACTAGCAGAAAAAGAAACAAACTTCCCATGTGACAACTCATCCCCAGAATCTTTCACCTCTTCCTCACTATCGTTAAGAGTTTTTGGGATGGAAATTTTCTTGACCTTTACTCTTAGACTAGTGGGACACTCAAAAGCTCTATGCCCTCTACCCTCACACTCAAAATACTTCTCTTCTTCCCCTTTCTCACCTTCTTTCTCACCGCTCTCTTTAGCCTCATTTATATTTTTCTCAAAAAATATTTTATTGGAAGAATTTTGTTATGAAAACTTGAAAAACTTTTTAAATTTTTTGCAAGCATGGCCATATCAAAATCAACCTCACCCTAAAAGTTAAACTCACAAACATTCACTTTATTTTTCTTCTCTCTCGTGCACACTTCCTCACTTTCCTAGACTGGGCTCTAAGTGCTATCCCTTTATCCTTAGGTTTGATAGTGTCAGGAAACATGTCAATCTCATATGTCTAGAGGTCTCCTACCATCTATTATAATATAGGAAGACTTAAATTACCTAAGGTATTCAAAACAATCACTTTAGGGATAAAACGTTTTGGCCACAATCTTTAAATCTTTTTAACAACTCGGGCATCACGTTTAGGCTCACCAAGATTGAAACTAGTGTTGACAATATCAGACAAACGTGCATAAAAGTCATCAAAACACTCAGTAACAAGCATGGTTAATGTTTCAAATTAAGTAGTTAAATTTTTAATTTTATACTCTTTGACCACATTAGTGCCTTAGTCGGTGAGTTGTAAAACATCCCACGCTTCTTTAAATGTGGTCCACATCATAATACATCGAAACTCGTCAGAGGTGACATGTTTGGAAATTACATTAAGCCCATGTGAATTAAAAATTCTCCACATTAACTCATCCTTAGTCCAGTCTGACACAAGTTTTAAATTCGTGAAATGATTTGCGATGATAGTGGGAGGAGTCCAGCCTCTTTCACAAATAACCCAAACTCGCTTATCGATTGCTTGTAAATGAGATTTCGTGGGAGCTTTCCAGTAAGCATAATTAGACCCATCAGAAAATTACAAATGATTATATAAGTTTTCATTCAGAAACATTGCGACAATTTTCAAAAATAGATTTTTTCAAAAAAACCAGTATCACCCAAATTTTTCAAAAAATAGGAATAAACAATAAATTAGTGTAACATGCTCTGATACCATTTTGAGAATACTGTGTGAAATCGATTTGAATAAATTCACAAATTTCCATTTTAAACTTATTTGACTTGAGTCAATTTTAAACCAAATTAAATCAGTACGTAAACATGCAACTACGCGTGTGTGTGTGTGTGTGTGTGTCAAACCATCACAAATAAAATTGCAAACTTGCAGATTTTAGAAAAAAAAACTTTCAGGTAAAACCTTTATTTCACTATAATACATACAATGATTACAATGAAATCTGCAATATGTTAACCACCGAAAACCCACACAGACCACAACCTAGAGTCAGCAATGAATCAACCATAGAATATCCACACAAATGCGCAGTTCAAATCAACCCAAGTACACCCGCGAGTACTCCCTATCGACATGCAGTTGTCTTTAGCCCAGTACTCTCCTGAAGAGGATCTAGATCAGTAGTAAAGATCTCCTTTAAAAGAGAAAATTGATACAAGATGTGTTCTTGGGTTCCAAAAAACTCACATAAACTATTTAGATCTTGTGAATTGAAAACAAAAGGGATAAAAGCCCTAAAAGAGAAGAGAAACATTTTTGCAGTACCAGTTTTTGTAAAATAGCAATCTTAGGTATTTTGATAAAAAAGGAAGTTAGAAAAACCAATTTATAGAAAATTTAAGCCGACGACTCGCTCGAACGAAAAATAAAACATCTCTTGAACGAGCTTTGTGCGAGACAGGCCGCTCGAACGAGCAGGTATGTCGCTAGAACGAAAAAATTAAAAAATAATTTTTTTTTCCCAGAAAATATTCCGCCTCAAAATCTTAAAAAAACTTTGGACGAAAAACTTAAAAAGTCCGCTCCAACACATAGAAAATATTTGATAAAAAATATCCCAACACTCTAAGTGAAATGCTAAGGAATTAAAATACAACCTTTACCAAATTTATCTCGTGGAGGCTTGAATGTTGAAGAAATATGATATTTAGATCCGTCTTGACGCTTGAATGATCTTGAATAATTCTTCGACGGTTGTAGCGGTATACGACATTCTTTGATAAAAAAATATCCTAACACTCTAAGTGAAATGCTAAGGAATTAAAATACAACCTTTACCAAATTTATCTTGAGGAGGCTTAAATGTTGAAGAACTTTGATATTTAGATCCGTCTTGACGCTTGAATGATCTTAAATTATTCTTCGGCGGTTGTAGCGGTATACGACATACTCAATAAAGTTTAGACTATATAAAATATGTCCTTACATTGTTGTTGGCCTTGACGGACCTGATAGAATCCACCATCACTTGGTATGAATTCAATTGATATGTATCATTTAAATGGGTGCCCTAGTAAGCATACCCTCCCATGGTGATTCACTAGCACCATTTAATCTAGTATTGCTCTTCGACTATAATCTCTAACCCTCTTGGCTCGTTACTCATGGAAGCGTTGATATAAACTTATAAACGTACGAACTTAATGACATCGACACCAATCGTCCTCATCGAATTTCCCATCCATGCTTTTGTTTTCCATACACAAGTCCATTATTGACTTACGAACCCTTTTTGATTCTCTATATCCCTTTCATTGGCTACGAAGTTTGATAAACAAGTTAAATTCTCTCTCATGATCGGTCTCTATCTAGCCCACTTGTGATAAGTTCTGAAGCTCCATTTGCATCTCTGTCTGAATAGTAGATGGAAGATCTTATGGCCAAACCGCACCCAAATTTCTCGTTATTAATGTATCTCTCCATGGTTCTGGTGACTGACTCCCATAATTACAATGCTACTCCTATGAGAAAAAATAATTTCACCTAAAATTAAATCTCGAGTATTGCTGCACTCCACCATACACAATTGCCTTTGGATTATATCCTTCCATTGGCCCATCACACTTCCTCTCTTCCCCGAATCCTTATAGATGTGTCTTCGAAAAAGTTCCTCCGACACCCCTGCAGACTATGCTAGGTGAGTCCTAATTTTCACCACCGTTATCTACGACAATGTTTGGGGAAACATTTTCTACCGTGTAATTATCCTATTGTCATTTGTCTGCACAATAATCATAGTGACTTATATCGCGATCAATGTTCCTATAATACTCTATGGCTTCTACTGAGCCTCTCCTCCCGTGGTCCTTCTAATGACCCTCGCTAGTCGTCCTAGATTATTCGATGTACGAAGCCTAACCGAACTCGTATATGATTCGAATCAACTAAACTTAATAGCTGGAGAATTTAAATGTGGGTACAGAGAGGAATACAACAGTCCTATAATAGGTATATATATCAAAGAACGCTACACTAAAGTCATAGTAATCCGTACAAATCTTAAGGACACTAGAATCTGATGATGGAATACCATCTCTGATAGCTCGGCTATTGAAATATTAGGTGATCACTCCTTCATAAAAATAAAATAGGAATCTCATTTGGTTCATTCTTAGCTACACCGTTGAAAACTTTTTTAAATTACTAACCACCCAAGTTTTAAATAAAGTGGTGCCAAATTTTGTCTTTCATTAACACAAAAACAACATGCGGATATAGAAACAAAATCATAGACATAGTAATTGAGTATAAATCATCACAAGATTTTATATAAATATAAGCCGAATAAAACATTGGTACCAAATCCAATATAAAATTCCAACAAAGATTGAACATAAATACAAAGTCTGAATTGAAATAAATGAATATCTCAAGTGGCAACACGCCCAAACGAAATAACTATAACTTTATCCTACTCTAGTAATGAAATGACTGAAGCGTATAATCCAACTCGTGCAAGCATCCACAAGTAGTGCAGCTATGCATCCCTGGAACAGATCATCAGGTTGGGTGTCCCTATGGCTGGACACCAAAAAGGTTTTGAAAATCTTTTTGCAAATGAGTCAGAGCCCAAAGTATTTTGTAAACATTTAGCAATTATTTATCGCAGTTTAAAAACAGTAATTGATTACACATGTTAGTTCAACGTACGCTCCCTTGAGTTCCTCACCTCTCAACTAATGTGCATGCCTAACATCATTTACCTAGCTATACTACCCATCCCACTAGGTTTTATCAGTAACTAGTTAACCATATCCTGTTTAGTGCACCCATATAGCCCATACAATACGCTACGGTATGCCCTTAATTCTCATTTAGTCCTTTGTTAAATTTCTCTTTAACTCCCTCGTATGACCCATACATTACGCTTATCGTAATACTAATAACTAACATTATCGTATGTTATTATTAGAACAAATTGACATTTCATGTATGTTATCATTAAACCATAGTTAAAGTTCACGTGTGTTATCATTAAACTATTCCATAAAGTTTCTCTACTTAATTCGTCATTATATATACACTATCTAAGTTTACTACTATATCCCACTAAGTAGGTTATCTCACGATTATATTACTTCTTGATATACACTATCTAAATTTACTACTTTATCCCACTAAGTGGATTATCTCATACTTAAATCACTTTTATATATACACTATTTATCCTCCCTACATTACACACAAGCTGGATAAATTCACATGCACATATATAAATATATCATAGTATCTATGTATACATCTCCAACATCCCTGGGCTCAGAACGACGATGCGAATATGCACACTTTGCTATCAAGTCCATTTACCTCTCGTACTAAATCAAGGACTATCTGTTTAGGTATCACCCTCGAACCATAAATACAATCAACACATATTGGAGGTGAGAATAGTTCTTAGACTTTGGGATACGCACACACCTAACGCGCCTAAATGATCGGTCACAATGTCATACACACAAGTAGTGATCAATCCCTAAGTTCTATGTTCTGAGGCACAAGTCTTAAATTACATCCCCCTAATGGGATCATCAAGATAAGATTGTACACAACGTGGAACTGCCCGTGATATCCAACAACGTAGGTATGTTCACATGCATGATAAAGCACATAATAGGCATACATATAACCTATCCATATATCGTATATTGGTATACAACCAACTTAAAAATAAAGTCAGTAGGTATACACTCAACCTATATTAAAATTCGTATTGGTATACACGCGACCTATAAACATGATCCGTATATGAATACACTCAACTTACAAATAAAATATGTATATGTATACGCTCAACCTATAATATAGTCCTTATAGGTATACACTCGCCCAATAATATAATCCGTATAGGTATACACTTAACGTATAAATATTATTTGTATATAAATATATATCTCGAATACTTAAGGTACAATTCAATATATGAATATCCCTTTCTATCACATTTTCCCGAGTAGTACACTCTACCCGAAGGTTCTAGTTACACTTTGATTAAATGTCATAGGTAATACACTCCTACACTACTGGTCACAGTCATAGGTTCACTCATCTCTCTGTGATCCGTCCTCAGTCTCTCGAATTCACTCGCATTACAAAATATGTTCAATTAATCTTATTCCTAGTTCTTCTCATTTATGACTAAGATCCAATCAAACAAAAGCCTTATGTAACTCATAATATCTCTAATTACAACTTAGAGATGTCCACAAAGTTTCATGGGGGAGGAATCGATTCTCTTAACGAATTGAGTCGCCCTTGGGCCAAATCGATTTGTTTTTCCACTATTCGTCTTTTTCATCAGGATTTTGGCGTTTTCACCATTTTTAATCACCATAACCTTCATCTATTCTTACCCAAATCCTAAACAACTTATTTAAACACTAAATAGAGATGTAGGGATGATTTATAACATAAATACATCAATAAATCTTGATAAATCAATCTCCAAAACAAGATTTCAATTATATATCCAGTCAAAACCCTAGTCTTATAGTTGTTAATGCATAGGCATCATCAAACCCAATATTTTCCCATTCTAATCATTACATGTGTAATGATTTAATTTTCATATCATAAAGGGGTTAAATATATATATATGCAAATAGTACCCATGATTTATGTATTTAATTCTAAAAAACACCAAGAACATCAATTTCTCATCAAAATATAAACCCTAAATTTCATGGGTATTATAATATTTTAGAAAAGTTCAAGATAAAAACTTGTCTAGAGATTGCAGGTCTGATATGTGCAGAAAGATGGTGGAGTTGCCTGCCTCTCCGTTCGATCTATATTCTGGTGGTGGTGGTGGTGAAAAAGTGGTGTGAGAATCCATGGAACTCATCCCCTTCATCCTCTGGTGGCCTTTCGCTAATTTTCTAACTATAACCCTATCACCCTGAACTCATAAGCTGATATAACTCTCACAATTTTTTAGGTCCCTTTACTCTAAAAAGATAAAAGACTAAAAATACCATTTGGGGGTGCTGGTTAGGCCTAAAAATGCCTTAGGACCCAATCCAAACCCCCGAGTTCACTCTTTTTACTATCTCGACCCTTCCAGACACACTTACATACTCAAAATGACCATTTGGATGACCCATAAGTAAATGACCTTTTATCTTATAAATTTAAGTCCCGACACGACTCACACACACATCCCAACTAAATAACTATAAAAGTCGTATTTTTTGCACACGATAATCATAATGAATTCTTACTAATTTAGTGCACGTTCATTAGTTAATATTCAATATATATCATAGAAATAAATATTAACCCTTGTCTCGCTAATTAATATTTTAATCCAGATTAATTTCTTATTAATTTCTCCATTTAACTGAATTGATCCTAATATAAAAATCATTAAAAATACGGGGTGTTATAGAGGATTCAGTATCCTCCCCGCATATAGGACATCCATAATAAACATAAACATTGCAACAAGACAAGGGTTCATAAGAAGGAAGATTACAGATCCCCCACATCACCATTAATTTAAGAGTGAACTCTTCTCCCTTATAAGAGTCGAACGTCTTTATGACTTTGTCTCGCAAATCTTTAAGTTCTATGATTAATGGGGCTAAGAATATATCAATATCATTACGGGGATAATTCGGTCTGGGGATTAATAAGGATAATAATGTGAACTCCTTTCTCATGCCCAGTGCTTTAGGGAGACTTAAAGGCACCACGAGAACTAGCTAAGAACTCTTATTAGTGATTAATTTACCAAAAGGGTACCTATCAATTGATAATGAGAGACAAGCATTGTGTTGTTTCTTATCAAAGTCATAGTGTTGTGCGTTTTGAAAGTTCCCAATTGAGTGAATCAATCGATTGACACATCGTACCATCTCGCATTAAGCGTGCAATGTCATGGCCTCTGATATCTATAATATAGTGAAAAACCTTCAACTATGTCTCGAGGGGAAAATACTCCAGAACCTTTTGTTGGACTTATAGTATTTTGTTTTCCATTCTGACAAGTCATATATCTAGGCTCACTACATACAGGACACTCATCCTTCTCTTCATACTCATTACGTAACAATATGTAATTTTACTTGCATGCATGTATAGATTTGTACTTTAAATCCAAGCCCTTTAAGATCTTCTCCGTGCTAAGATAATTGTCTGGTAATGTGTTATCTTTTAGGAGAATCTCTTTAACCCACTTAAGAATTACGATTATGTTGTTGCCTGATAAGACAAATTGACCTTTCAAATTATGAATACCAATCATTGCAGATGATACTGAGTGATCTTCATCACAATGTTGAAAATCAAGCTTTAAAGTTTAAAAATTAAACTTTCCATTTACACTTAACCCTCTCGCATTTTTTCCAAATATTTCAAAACAATCCCAAACTTTTTACATAACTTCCTTAGGTTAAATAAAGCCAAATTGTAGTTTCCACCAAACTTGAATCCAAATAAAAAGTAAAAAAAAATTCACCTTTAAATTTTTTAAAACTATAGATTTTACCCAACAATTATTTCTACACTAGAAATTTCATTAAATTCCACTTACCTGCATATTATAATTGTACTTTTAAAACCTGTACCACCTATTTATGTTATCCCTAGTTTCAGAATACCCGTCTCCCTTTATATAAATTGACGATCAAACCCCTACATAACGAATTTAATAGTAGATTATTCTATTTCACTATTAAATTCGTGCTTATACCTTTGAACATACTGAATTATTTGTATAATTATGTGACAACCCCTGAACTCTTGTTCTCATTTATGAACTCTTTTGTAGTTCACATTACCGTGAATATTGATTTAAACTTTTATCTGACTAAACACTATCCCATCAAACCTTGATAACCTATGATCTTAACAAACCCATTGATTTTAATTATTTTACCTGGATTGTAGTACACCCCCGCATCTTATTAAAACTTTGATTTCAGTTATCTTGTCCAGATTGCAGTTCACCCCTATATCTTATTAAACCCTGATTTCAGAAATTTTTAACTATTATCAGCTAAACCCTTAGTAACATACCTTACGATTCACGGATTAGACACTATTATACCACGCAAGTTCTAATTAGCCAATAGGACTTAGATGTTAAGAGCCTAGCTTTTATTTTCTACATACGTATGAGTGACACTCTACCTAAGTGTGCCAAGCCATTTACTATTCCCCAATTATTTTGGGATTGCGTGTCAATAAGTTTTAACCAATATTGTAATGATATTGCTACGCAGTTGAAGCCTTTATAATAGATAATTTGTGGGTTATTCTATTATAGTCTCAACCCTTACCTCATAACTCGACAAACAATAGATCCAGTTACGGATCACCATAAAATTCAGTTAAATATCATCAGACTCCAGTATACCTATGTCAGTATTATGATATTTTAGTTTGTTTCAGTTTATTATAAATTGTATTACAATTATTCCATTGTGTTGCTCTTAGTTGTTCCATCACAACCAATTCCTGCATATATATACATTGGTATAAATTTATAATTGTCTATTTATCATATTCTTGCTTAATTGTTTCCCTTCCAGATGGACGGTGAGCTAGAAGAGGGAAATATACCCCCTGAACCTATGGATTTTAATTCAGTCTTATCAAGGAAAATATTTTTGGCAACATACGTGTGGGCGGTAGCTACAAACGAGGGTAGTCCTTGGTGGAACATTTTTACTACAACATATTAGCTCATGTGATCTTTTATTTTGAGTCCTAGTCGTTCTATGTTATAATCAACCATACGAATGTTTAAATTTAACTTATAAAGACTCCATATATATAATTAATATGCCATCCATCTATAATAATAAAAGTTTACTTGGATTACTCTCATTTATTTCATGTTATTACTATTATGATTTGGTACCATTAAGCATTGAACCCTGGGCTAACAACATGGTATTAGAGCTTTTGCTATTTCTTTGTGCCTATATGGGACTGGGCTGAAAAATCATTTGTATGCAATCTACTCATAATATTATTATTATAAAACTTCGTTATTTAAATATGAAACTAATGTTATTTTTTAGTCATGAATATATGGGATGTAATCTACATCGATTTTTGTGGTACCACCGATTAGAGATTTGAACAAGATATAAAATACATAGGATATGCAATGTTGTGTCAGCATATTAGAAGCATTGATCATGAATGGGCCATCACCACCCTAGAAATCAAGCATAATGTGCTCATTGGACATCTGATGGGGAAGCCCAAGAGACTCGATAGAAAAAAAGATTCTACAAACATCTAGAGGTGCTTCAACAAGCTATTCACCTTGCCTGGGATGAAGTTCCACTTGAAGAGAATTTTCTTATTCCCCCACATTCTCCCATAAATTACGACCCAAGTTCACCCAACGCCACTTGTTTTAGTTCCACGACTTCAGACACTTCCTTAGATGCTTCTTACCCCTCTAAGCTCCGCATCGATTACGAGAATGTTGTACCCCAGATAGTTGAAAGATCCCAGTGGAATATTTTTGTTCATAAATAAATTTGTGAAACACTTAATACTTTCGATATGTGTGTGAGTGTGATCTCCATATTCCGTAGTGATAATCATAGACCATATTGATTACTGTTACTATAACTGATCGTTTTGTTTTGTTTTGTTGTAACATAGACTCCTAAGAGAATGTACTTTTTCCCTTTCGTACGTTTGAGATGTAAAATATCACTGTAACTGAATGTGAAATAATATAAGATTTTGCTAACTATTTTAACTAATATGGAACAAAACGTACCACCACCACCACTAGCTAATAGTGAGGTTCCTGAAGAAACTCAAAGAATCAACGCACTTAAAGAATTATTTCGCTAAAGACCTCTAGTATTTCATGGAAAACCTGGTGCCGTCGAAGCTTATAAATGGATGCGTCAAGAACTTAAGGTCCTCCATTATAAGGACATAATTTCCATAGTCCTGATTTTACATTGAGCATGTCATATACTGCTACAACCTTAAAAGAAAACTCGTGGTCATTTGTTCAAAATGACGGAACTAAATATCCAGGTTCTTCCACAATGAACATCTATGAGATTGATTTTGGTATGGATTGTGCTTAAGTTTTGAATTTGGTATACAATAGTATTGGGATATTTTTTTGAAACTTCTTTTTTATCCAAATGAGGCATTTTTTGAAGTAATTATTTTTTTGGAAGACATGTAGGTGAGATTTTTAAAATATTAATTTTTTTCTTCCATCGTTTAAATGACAAAGCAATGTCATTCAAACAACATTGATACGTCAGTCAAACGACCACTTCTAACGACATCATATGTCGTTTGATAGGTTGAGAGATAGGCCCTTCCCTTTGTGCTTCAAACGACTGCATACAATTTTTTTAAGTTCATTTTTAGAGTTGTTCAAATGATATATAATTTTATTCAAATGACATCAAGAAGTCTTTCCAACGAGCTGCAACGCCTTAACTATTTTGGTTTTCTCTAAATTCCTATTTTGGAAGACTTTTTCATTAAGACTTTTGCTACACGAAAACTGCAAATTTGCAGAATTTTAGTCCTCACTTTTAGGGTACAAAATTTTGTTTTTAATTCACACAAAATATCCCATATACGTTTGTGAATCATTTGGAACCCAAAACACTTCTTGTCGAAGCTTCTCTTGTAGAGAATATTTCTCTACTACTGGATTTATAGTTCTTACAGGAGCTATTTGCTGATGATTACGATCATTGGGGATACTCTTGGGTATACAATGCTAAAGAAGGATTTGAGGTTCTTGAGGAAATCGTTGTTGTACTAGGCTGCGGTCTATGTGGATTTTCTGCGGGAGATTCACTACATATTTCATTGTGTAATTGTAAGTTATGGTTTATGTTAGATAGTGAAATGAAAGGTTTTACCCGAAAGTCTTTTTTTCCTGAAATTTATTTGTCCCTTAATTTGTGTCTACTATTTGATTTACCCACATAGATGCATGATAAGGTTTTAATTAATTTGGGTTAAAGATTGAATATAATTAAATGAGTTTAAAATTGGAAATTTGCGAATCTCATAAATAATTGATATCACGCATTCTCAAATTTGTATCAAAGCAGGTTTCACCAAATTACCATGAGATTCGTTTTTCACAAAAAAAATTGTGATATCAATAGTTTTGAAAATTTTGTTTTCTCATCCTTCTCATGCTTGTGTTTATTTTTGTCACTAAATGGATTTTCCTTTGAATTTGAAGTTTTCAAAAGAATTGAATTTCTTGAAAATCGTCTTAATCATGTTATTGAACTTTCACAAACTATTCAAAATCAAAGAGATATTGTTCATGAGAAGTTTGGTTCTTTATATGATGACTTTAAATATTTAAAAGTGGCCAAAAAGTAGATTAATAATAGAGTCATTTTTTTAGAAAAGGAATTAGAGAATTGAAAATTTTCTAAGGTTTGTGTTTGTGCTAAAGAGGATAACAAGTATTTTGATTAATGAATTTAAGGAATGTTAGAAGAATCTTAAGGATAAATTTGGTTTTATTAAAGGAGATAAAGATAAACTTCTAGGTATGATTGAAAATATGAAGAAGGAATCCCTAAAATTGGAATAGTCCAATTCTTTGCTCGAGCCTAAAATTTTAAAGTTAAAAGTTGATTTAAAAGACTCGAGTAGTTTTAGTAGTGATGATAATGGATCGTCTTATTTAGTGCTTTGAGTGTTAAATCCAAGACCACTATTTGTTTTATAGGGTCAACGAAAACAAATGACATTAGAAAAGGTCAACCCATAGGTACCATTCGTCCCATTTACATGGGTTTACATTGTGGTAGGAAATGTCACCTTAGCCAATTTTGTTTTGATCTTCAAAGAAGTACTAGGAAGTTTAAGGATAGTGTTACGTAGGTTCCCATAACCCCTCAAGTTAGGTATACACCGGTCTGGGTTAGGAAATCTCTTTTGGAGATGCTAAATGCTAGATTGGTTGATTACCACATGCTTGCACAAGATGCATCATATGTTATTTCATATCATTGATGCTTGCATGGTTTGTTTGTCATACGCTAGTTTTGCTTCGTGATAAAATGTTGCTAGTGTTATGACACGTGTAACTTTCGTATTGGATTTCAATTTGTTGATAAAAAAAAATTGGAAAAAGACAAAAAGATTTTTGTATTTCGTTTTACACCTTTTATGAAAGGACATTTAAGATGACTAAGTTACAACATCATTCCATATCCATGTGACTATTTGATAGTGTTTTGAGACGATAAATCATTTCATCCATGTTCATTATAATGTTTGGAGTCATTACGATGAGATTTGAGATTACTTTCTACATGTTTATCGCATGATTTCCTTTAATGCACACACGCACGGATTTATTTGATTATTATACGTGTCTATAACATGTTGGTCGAAGTGTTTTCATATCATTCATGTATTTGAAATGAACCAAATGCGATAAAACTTGAAAATGAAAGGAGTGCATGTAAGAACCATTGACCGTGAGTGATTTGTTTAATATGAAAAAATGATGAGTGTACACGAGAAAGGGCTATGAAAGGTGCAAATAACCTATATGTGAAAGCCACCATTCAAAAAGAGCCTAAAAAAGCGTGGCATTCTAAAAGTATCCAAGGACAAAATAGTTTAGTTTGATATTATCATTCTAAAGAAAAGAATTGAATAGAAAAATATGATCATTATTATACATGAGGGAGTTTGGTTGGAAATAAATAAATGGGTTTGCACATCCTGACAAAGTCTTGATAAATCATTACATAGTTTTAGACGTTATTGGTGTGGAAATCATTTTAGAATTTGATGGGTTGATTAGATTGAGTCGATGTCATTTAAATTCAATGTGTTTACACCAAAGGAGGATTTTGAGTTCATTCATTAGGAGTATCCATATTCATCGTGGACATATGTTATGTATATTTGAGTTGATTTTCCTATCGAATATGTTCACACTCATTCATTTCGTTTCCACGATTTGGTTATCGTAGTTTAAATTCATGGTGTGTGTTGCTTTTGTAAATTATCTTTTCTTGAAAAATTTGTAAAATCAAAAAGATTTTGTGGATCCTTTAGACTATATCCTTGCATGAGCGTGATTGATTTGCTATGCTTGTTGTGGCACTTCGCATTTATATTATTTATTCGTTTCCTTATCTATTTTGGGAAAATAAAAAAGTGGGGGAACAAATTATGGATTATGGGGGAGATTTGAGAATTGAGCATTGATTTGATTTTTCTTTATCACATTTCAAACTCGATACGCCATTATCTCATTTCAAACTCGATAAGTCATGAAGGTGTTTATTTTATTTATTGTGTGTAGGACTTTGATGTTCGTTTGGAAAGCACACAAAAAAAGGCGCAAGGAAATTAAAGAGATAGGATTTGAAGATATTTAAAGTTGAAGATTTTTGAAAATTTAAATTGTTTAGTATCTTTCCACTTTGGGGTTCATGGGAGGGAATTAGATTTGTATAGAAATTTTATTTGTAATTCGAGTTGTTTTTATTTTGTACCCGCATAGACATAGGGGGAGATTTGTAAGGACATAATTTTTGTAGTCCTGGTTTTACATTGAGTATGTCGTATAACACTACAGCCGTCGAAAAAAGCTCAAGATCATTTGTTCAAAATGACGGATCCGAATATCAAGGTTCTTTGACCACAAACATCTACGAGATTGATTTTGGTAAGGATTGTGTTTAAGTTTCGAATTCGATTAACAAAAGTATTGGGATATTTTTCGAAACTTCTTTTTATCAAAATGAGGCATTTTTCTAAGTAAAAAGATTTGTTGGAAGACCTGTAGGCGAGCTATTAAAAATAACAATTTTTTGCTTCTGTCGTTCAAACTACAAAGCCATGTTGTTCAAATGACATTGATATGTCATTCAAACCACCCCTTCTTACGACTTGACATGTCGTTTGATTGGTCGTGAGATAGAGCGTTCCTTTTGTGCTTCAAACGACCACGTATTGTTTTTATTTAAGGTCATTTTTAGAGTCATTCAAACGACATCTAATATCATTCAAACGAAGTCAAGAATTCATTCGAACGAGCTGCGCCACCTCAAGTCCTTTGGTTTACTATAAATACTTGTTTTAGAATACTTTTGCTACATGAAAATTGCAAATCTGTAGAATTTTACTCTTAAATTTTACGGGACAAAACTTTATTTTTTATTGACACAAAAGATCCCATATACGTTTGTGAATCATTTGGAACCCGAAACACTGCTCATTGAAGTTTCTCTTTTTGAGACTATTTCTCCACTGCTGGAATGATAGTTCTTGCAGGACCTATTTGTTCACGACTTTGGTCATTGGGGATACTAGTGGGTATTCACTACTGATGGAAGAGCTACGGTTCTTGAGGTTGTTAAGGGAATATTTGTTAGTGCTAGGCTGCAATCTATGTGGATTTTTTGCAGGAAATTCACTACATATTTCATTATGTAATAGTAAGTTGCGGTTTACGTTAGATTGTGAAATAAATGGTTTTACCCGAAAGGGGTTATTTTATGAAATTTGTTTGTCCCATAATTTATGACTCCTTTCTTATTTACCCACATAGATGCATGATTAGGGTTTAATTAATTTGGATTGAAGACTGACTCTAATTAATAACGTTTAGAATTAGAAATTTTTGAATCCCATAAATAATTGACATCACACATTCTCAAATTGTATCAAAGCAGGTTTCACCATATTACCATGAGATCTTTTTTTGGTAAAATTTTTGTGATATCGATCGTTTTTAAAAAATTGTTTTCTCATACATATTGTGCTTGTGTTTATTTTCTTCTCTAAATGGATTCTCCTTTGAATTTCAAGTTTGTCAAAAGAATTGAATTTCTTGTAAATCATTTTAAAAATGTTTTCAAACTTTTGCAAACTGTTCGACATTAAAGAGATATCGTTTATGAGAAGTTTGGTTATTTATATGATGACTTTAAATATTTAACATTGTCCAAAAAAGAGGGTGATGATAGAGTCATTGTTTTAGAAAAAGAATTAGAGGCTTTGAAAATTTCTAGGGTTTGTGTGTGTGCCAAAGAGGATAAAAGCATTTTGATTAATGACTTTAATGAACGTGAGAAGACTCTTAGGGATAAGTTCGCTTTTATTGAGGGAGAGTGAGATAACCTTCTAAGTATGATTGTAAATATGAAGGAGTCCATGAAATTGGAAGAGTCTAATTATTTTCTTGAGTCTAAAATTTTTAAGTTAAAAGTTGATTTAAAAGACTCGAGTAGTTTGAGTAATGATTGTAATGGATCATCTTGTTCTAATGCTTTGAGTGTTAAGGCCAAATCCATTGTTTGTTTTAGAGGTTAACCAATACTAAGGACGTTAGTAAAGGTCAACCTATAGGTAAGATTCCTCCCATTTACACTTGTTCACATTGTAGTAGGAAAGGTTACCTAAGGTGATTTTGTTTTTCTCTTGAAAGAGGTCCTAGAAAGTTTAAAGATAGTGTGCCTTCGGTTACCATAACCCCTCAAGTTAGGTATACACCGATTTAGGTTACAAAATATCTTGTAGAGATGATAAATGCTAGATTGGTTGATACCCACATGGTTGCACATGATGCATCACATGATATTTCATATCGTTTATTGCTTCCATGGTTTGTTTGTCATATGCTAGTTTTGCTTCATGATATAATCTTTCTAGTGCTATGACATGTGTACCTTTTGTATTAGATTTTTATTTTTTAATAAAAATTTTGAAAAAAAGACAAAAAGATTTTTGTATTTCGTTTTACACCGTTCATGGATGGACATTTTGGATGACCAAGTCACAACAGCATTCCATATCCATGTTACTATTTGATAGTGTTTTAAGACGATACATAATTTCATCCATGTGCTTTATAATGTTTGGAGTCATTACGATGATAGTTGATATTACTTTCTACATGTTTGTCTCATGATTTCCTCTAAGGCACACGTGCATGGATTTATTTAATTATTGTCCTTGTCTATCTCTTGTTGATCGAAGTGTTTTCATCTCTATCGAGTCTTTAATATGAACCAAATGAGACAAAACTTCAAAATGAAATTAGTGAATGTAAGAACCATTTCTTGTAAGGAATTTATTGAATACGAAAAAATGATGAGTTTACAAGGTAAAGGGCTACGAAATGTGCAAATAACCTTTGCGTAAAAGCACCGTTTAAAAAGAGCCTAAAAAGTGTGGCATTGTAAAAAGTAGCCAAGGCCAAATTATTTTAGTTTTATATGATCATTCAAAAGAAAAGAATTTAATAGAAAAATATGATCATTACTATACAGTAGGGAGTTTGGCTAGAAATAAATCAACGGTTCTGCACGTCCTGACAAAGTCTTGAGAAAGAAATAATTAGTTTTAGACGTTAATGGTGTGGAAATCATTTTAGACTTTGATGGGTTGATTAGATTGAGTCGATGTCATTTAAATTCAACGTTATTACACTAAGGACGATTTTGAGTTCATTCGTTAGGAGTATCCATAATCATCATGCACATAAGTTATGTATGTTTGAGTTGATTTTACTATAGAATATGTTCACACCCATTCATTCCATTTCCACGATTTAGTTATCTTAGTGTAAATTCATGGTGTGTGTTGTTTTTCTAAATTACCTTTGCTTGAAAATTTTGAAAAATATAAAAGAGTTTGTGGAAACTTTTGAGTATATCCTTGCATAAGCATGATTGATTTTCTATACTTGTCGTGACACTATCTATTAATGTATGTTTATTCTTTTCCTTATCTATTTTGGACAAATAAAAAGGGGGAGAGAGTATTATGGATTATGGGGGTGTGAGAGTAGAATTTTTTGGGGAGATTTGATAATTGAGCATTGATTCATTTACTTGATTTGATTTGATTTTTGTTTATCTCATTTCAAACTCAACACGTCATTATCTCATTTCAAACTCGATACATCACGAAGGTATTTGATTTGTTTATTGTGTGTAGGACTTTGATGATCATTTAGAAAGCACACAAAAATAATCGCAAGGAAAGTAAAGAGATTTGATTTGAAGATATTTAAAGTTGAAGATTTTTGAAGACTTACATTTTAGTATCTTTCAACTTTTGGGTTCATGGTACGATATGAGATTTGTGTGGGCATTTTATTGATAATTCGAATAATTTTTATTTTGTACTGACATAGACATGGGGGAATTTGTAAGGACATAATTATCATTGTCCTTAATTTACATTTCTATACAGCCACAACCGTCGAAGAAAGCTCACAATCATTTGTTCAAAATGAAGGATCCGAATATCAAGGTTCTGCAACAACGGACATCTACGATACTGATTTTGGTAAGGTTTATGTTTGAGTTTCGAATTTGGTTTACGATAGTATTGGGATAATTTTCAAAACGACATTTTATCAAAATTAGGCATTTTTTTGAGTAAAAATATTATTCGAAGACTTGTAGGTGAGCTTTTTAAAATATTAATTTATCTCTTCTATCATTCAAACGACAAAGCAATGTTATTCAAACAACCCCTTCTGACGACATCACATGTCGTTTGATAGGTTGCGAGATAGGTCATTCCTTTTGTGCTTCAAATGACCACATACGGTTTTATTTTTGTAAGGTCATTTTTAGAGTTGTCCAAATGACATCTAATGTTGTTCAAACGACATCCATAAGTCATTTGAACGAGTGCACCACCTTAACTGTTTTGGTTTGCTATAAATACCTCTTTTGGAAAAAAAATTCATTAAGACTTTTGCCACACGAAAATTGCAGACCTGTAGAATTTTACTCTTCACGTTTAGGTCGCAAAATTTTATTTTAATACGTAAAAATGATGAGTTTACACGGTAAAGGGCTACGAAATGTGCAAATAACCTTTGCTTAAAAGCACCGTTTAAAAAGAGCCTAAAAAGTGTGGCATTGTAAAAAGTAGCCAAGGCCAAATTATTTTAGTTTGATATGATCATTCAAAAGAAAAGAATATAATAGAAAAATATGATCATTACTATACAGTAGGGAGTTTGGTTGGAAATAAATCAACGGTTCTGCACGTCCTGACAAAGTCTTGAGAAAGCAATACTTAGTTTTAGACGGTAATGGTGTGGAAATCATTTTAGACTTTGATGGGTTGATTAGATTGAGTCGATGTCATTTAAATTCAACGTTATTACACCAAGGACGATTTTGAGTTCATTCGTTAGGAGTATCCATAATCATCATGCACATATGTTATGTATGTTTGAGTTGATTTTACTATAGAATATGTTCACACCCATTCATTCCATTTCCACGATTTGGTTATCTTAGTGTAATTCATGGTGTGTGTTGTTTTTCTAAATTACCTTTGCTTGAAAATTTTGAAAAATATAAAAGAGTTTGTGGAAACTTTTGAGTATATCCTTGCATGAGCATGATTGATTTTCTATACTTGTCGTGACACTATCTATTAATGTATGTTTATTCTTTTCCTTATCTATTTTGGACAAATAAAAAGGGGGAGAGAATATTATGGATTATGGGGGTGTGAGAGTAGAATTTTTTGGGGAGATTTGATAATTGAGCATTGATTCATTTACTTGATTTGATTTGATTTTTGTTTATCTCATTTCAAACTCAACACGTCATTATCTCATTTCAAACTCGATACATCACGAAGGTATTTGCTTTGTTTATTGTGTGTAGGACTTTGATGATCATTTAGAAAGCACACAAAAATAAGCGCAAGGAAAGTAAAGAGATTTGATTTGAAGATATTTAAAGTTTAAGATTTTTGAAGACTTACATTTTAGTATCTTTCAACTTTTGGGTTCAAGGTACGATATGAGATTTGTGTGGGCATTTTATTGATAATTCGAATAATTTTTATTTTGTACCGACATAGACATGGGGGAATTTGTAAGGACATAATTATCATTGTCCTTAATTTACATTTCTATACAGCCACAACCGTCGAAGAAAGCTCACAATCATTTGTTCAAAATGAAGGATCCGAATATCAAGGTTCTGTAACAACGGACATCTACGATACTGATTTTGGTAAGGATTATGTTTGAGTTTCGACGATAGTATTGGGATAATTTTCAAAACGGCATTTTATCAAAATTAGGCATTTTTTTGAGTAAAAATATTATTCGAAGACTTGTAGGTGAGCTTTTTAAAATATTAATTTATCTCTTCTATCATTCAAACGACAAAGCAATGTTATTCAAACAACCCCTTTTGACGACATCACATGTCGTTTGATAGGTCATTCCTTTTGTGCTTCAAATGACCACGTACGGTTTTATTTTTGTAAGGTCATTTTTAAAGTTGTCCAAATGACATCTAATGTTGTTCAAACGACATCCAGAAGTCATTTGAACGAGTGCACCACCTTAACTGTTTTGGTTTTCTATAAATACCTCTTTTGGAAGACTTTTTCATTAAGACTTTTGCCACACGAAAATTGCAGACCTGTAGAATTTTACTCTTCACGTTTAGGTCGCAAAATTTTATTTTTTATTCACACAAAAGATCCCATACACGTTTATGAATCGTATGGAACCCAAAACACTTCTTGCCAAAGTTTATCTTGTAGAGAAGATTTTTTACTACTGGATTGATAGTTCTTATGGGAGCTATATGCTGACGACTGTGGTAATCGGGGACACTCGTGGCTATTCAATACTGAAGGAGGAGCTACAATTGTTAAGGTTCTTGAGGGAATCTTTTCTGATGCTAGGCTGCGGTCTATATGGATTTTCTGTGAAAAATATATTGCATATTTCATTATGTAATTATAAGTTGTGATTTACATTAGATAGTGAAATAAAAGGTTTTACCTGAAAGGGTTTTTTTCCTTAAATTTGTTTGTCCCTTAATTTGTGACTGCTGTTTGATTTACCCACATAGATGGATGATTAGGGTTTAATTAATTTGGATTGAAGATTAAATCTAATTAAAAAAGTTTAAAGTTGGAGAATCCCTTAAATAATTGATATCACCCACTCTCATTAATGGATTTGATATCACTCCAGACCTTAGGGTAAAACTGGTCACGTATCTGTTCGAAGGAGAAGCAAAGTTTTTGTGGAAATCTGTTCTTCATTCCCAAAATATTAATGACCTTACATGGGATCAGTAAGAAGAAGTCTTAGTTGAAAAATAATTTTCAGAATCAACTAGAGACATGATGATTGTGGAATTTCTAAGCTTACAATAACAACACCTGGCGATAACAAAATATGACGTCAAATTTATGGAGTTATCTCAATATACCTAAGAATATGTCAACACTGAAATAAAAAAATGCCAAAACTGTGAACGAGGATTACTCCCCAACTTTAAATCCTCCATTATTCCTTTTCAAATCGTTGAATTGATTCGGATGATTGAAGTACCCCCTCTCATAGAAAAGAACGTCGTAGTTGGCAGAGAAGCCCAAATTTCCACTCCACCCTCTTAGAAGCCCTATGTCTGTAGGGATCAACCGAATCAATGAGACCATCCCTACACAAAACACAAGGATGGTCGAGTTTTTACCTAATTCCACCATAACACGTGCAAACTTCTGTTGCGATGTCATAAATGTGGTTAATCCGAAACCCTCAAGCCACAATTCCTTCTTTTACAAATGCCCATCCTTCTCCCACGCCCTTCAATTTTATTACTCCTCCCTTCAGGAACCCAACCAGGAACTTTAATAACCGTTCGCAGCAGCAAAAGTCCCACAAGAAAAGACAAGAACTTCTAAATGTAACCCGAGGTTGGAATTTCACCCTTATCCCAGCGAAAAGTCAAAATTATCATGGTGTAGTAGAAGGTAATCTTCCTTTTTATAGCATCTTAGTGCATATATTATTTGACTCAGGTTCCATGCATTCTTTCATTATCTCTACATGTGTGACTCGTCTACTATTACCTATTATCCTATTAGCATATTCCTTATCTATAGGAATGTTAATTGAAAAAGTAGTTAATACTAACCGGGTATGCAAGCATCATACTCTACAACTCGGAATAGGGACGTTAAAAGTAGATTTGATAGTCTTCGATTTAACCAATATCGACTAGATTATAGTAATGGATGTTTTGTCTCCTAATTTTTCTCACATCGATTGCAATCGAAAGAAAGTGACATTTGAGCGACCACATCCGTTTCAATTTTATTTTCGAGGACAAAGCCCTCCACGACCCATACTTTTCCAAATACGATAAAAGGAATCCTCATTTCCTCCTTCTATCCTAGTTAGGTATGAAGATGTGTTTCCTGATGATTTATCTTGACTACCTCTGCCCCGAGAAATTGAATTCGTTATTAATTTGTTAACAAACACCTACCCTATTTTAATACCTTCTTATAATTTGGCCCCACTAGAGTTATGTGAAGTTAGAACCCAACTAGACGACCTGTGAACGAAAGTATTTATACACCCCAACACACAACCTTGGGTATCCCTAGTTTTATTTGAACATAAGAAGGATGGAACCTTTCGATTGTGTATTGATTATCGAAAGCTAAATTAGGTGACCATCAAGAACAAGTATCCTTTGCCTAGAAAAGGAGACCTATTTGACCAACTACGAGGTTCAAAGATATTCTTTGAGATTGACTTACAATCAGGATACGACCAACTTTGTGTAAAAAAAAATGTAGACATACCAAAAATGTCCTTTAGGACCAGATATGGTCCTTTTAAGTTTTTAGTCATATCTTTTGGATTAACCAATGCCCCCGCTGCCTTTATGGATCTAATGCATGGGGTATTTCATCATTTCCTAGATCAATTTGTAATCATCTTCATAGATGATATACTAATTTACTCCAAAACACAAGCAAGGCATTAAGGACATTTACGCACGGTATTAGAAAATATATTTCAACATCAACTTTATGTCCTCATGAAAGAAGTAAAATTCCATGACTATGTTATTACCGAAGCAGGTATATAGGTAGACACCGCCAAAACCATCGTAGTACTCGAAAGTTCGAAAACTACAACAATTACGAAATTGCAAAGTTTTCTAGGACTTATCAGTTATTATTGACATTTCATGGAAGGATTTTCCTATATTGCCTTACGACTTAAGAAGTTAACTAGAAAGGACGCCCCATTTGTATGGATCCCATATTGAGAACGAGCTTTCCTTACATTAAAGGGAAATTTGACCACCACTCATGTCTTTACTATCCCTTCCAACAATGTTAGTTATGCCTCCCTACAATGACTACGATGTGTGTTACTGCAACAACGAAAAGTGATCGAGTATGGATCACGAAAACTAAAAATCTATGAGCGCAATTAATCAGTACATTATTGGGAATTAGTGAAAGTAGTTTTTGCCCAAAATTTTGGATATATTATCTATACAACGAAGAATTTCAGGTACTCACTGACCCTAAAATCCTCAAATACGTCTTCACCTAAAAAGAGTTAAACCTTCGGTAGAGATGATTGATAGAATTCTTAGAGGATGAAAAATTTAACTTCTTTTACTGAACCATATCATATAAACACGAATATTCAAGTCAAACTTTAGCCATTTTCAATAGCTTGAACGAGTCCACCCAAATCCTAGAAACCAGTATGGTTGGATTCCTCTTGAAAAGTTACACAACTTTGATTCAGGAACCAGTGGTTCGAATATAAGGTTAGAGTTTATAAACCCTAAAATAATTAAAACAAAGGTAGGAGATGATGTGGGCTACATGCACGAGAGTGAAGTCAACATCAGTTGCGTCTTGTATTTAACCTAGTGCATGGGGGTGCATCCCCAATAAAAAATACTTATCATTTCCAAAAAATTTATATTTCAATTCTAAGCATATTTTTACACTACATCACCTTATTCTTGTAACACCCCGCCCGCTCGGAGAGAGCGAACGGAGTGCTACTATCGATAAAACTAACCAAAATCCACAATATAACAAGGTATAGAGCATCTAAATCCCACAATATAAAAATAAGAGAACCTACTAATCTGAAATCTCTTCAAATTAAATACAATCAATATTCTCTCGAAATAATACAACTGTCTATCTCAAAATAAAATGCTATATACAACAAAAATGTATACAATTTTCCAACTTGTATTCTCAAATAATCTTCCCAAAATAATTCGCGCTAAAATCAAATCCAAAGCGCCCAAAATCCGCGCTAACCTGCTACTAAAAGAAAATATGGGGAAGTACACAATACGACAGGAAAGATGCTCAGTAAATATTAGCTGTGAATAAAACGTAACAATACAAATACGAATATTCAAATCAAAGTGAATCTCATATGCAATTATATCAATATAATTTCTCAACAACACACTAACCGGGTCACCAGGCCTCACTGCCGTACCGCGCCTATGCATTTTTTTAGCATATCCAGAAAAAGGAATATTGACGAGTGCCCAACCTCAGTGCCATATTAAAATCTCATGACAACATGCTCAACACCAAAGATGATACCACATGAATCGAAATCAGATTCCAACAAAAATTTTCAGATTTCCAAAAGAATTTAACAAACCAAATATGAGTCAATAATCACATGAAACCAAAGAGAGAAACACTCGCAAGATTAAGGAGCATATTGTGTAAAACCCCATACCTTAAACCAGCAAAAAGAACCAACATGAATAATGACATAAATCAGCCTTAAAATCTAATCACACCATCACGTTCCTCTCGCGAAAATAATCAAATCTCGTTCTAGCCCAAATTCGAGAAAAAACCAAATAAGCCTCCTAATATAAGGTTCAAATCTTCAATAAGTTTGGGGCTATGGTTTGTATATGAAAGGGAGTAATTTTGGAGAGGTATTTTGGTTGAAAAGTTTGAGAAAAAGTTAATTGAAAAGTCAAGCCACGAAAGAGTGGATATATAAAGGATTAAGAGTTTGGTTAAGAAAAGAGTTCTAATCATATACAAACACTAAAAATTTTAGTTCGGACGATCGGACCATTGGAATTAGATGAAATTTACAAAGAATTAGCTAAAGACGAGAGAAAGCTGTCAAACTTTTTTTAGCTCGATCGGACCATTCAATATTTTTAAATATTGTTTTTACTATAGAGTTTTATGTTTTGAGGACTCTAAGAGAGGTTTATATTTTGAGAACTCTTCTATATAATAAAAATTCAATTAAAAATCTATTTTAATTCCGATTTCGAAACCGTTTGAAATTATCTCCTTTAAAAATAATAACCAACATATTTGAGCAATAAAAAATAATTTTATCTCAAAATTTACTTTTCCTCTTAATTTTGAAAGTACACCAAAAATTACGCGGGTTGTTACAGTTCTGATTCCTAGAAAGTAAAAACTTTAGAAACCAACTTTCAAGTTTTAAAATTAAAACTTTCATTTACACTTAATCCCCCAGCTATTTTTCCAAGTATTTAAAAATAACACCAAAATTTTTATATAACTTACTTAGGTTAAATAAAACCATGTCTCTGTCCACCCCCAAAATTTTTATATAACTTCCTTAGGTTAAATAGAACCATTTCTCTTTCCACCAAACCTGAAACCAAATGAAAAGTAAAGAAAAAATTTCATCTATAAAATTTCTAAAACTATAAATTTAACCCAACAATTATCATTACACTAAAAATTTCATTACATTCAACTTACCTGCATTTATAACTGTACTTTTAAAACCTATATCATTTACTTATGTTATTCCTGGGTTCAAAATACCCAGCTCACTGCCGAGAAACTGACGATCAAACCTTAACACATCAAATTGAAAAGTAGGTGGTTCAATTTTACTAATAAATTCGAGTTTATGACTTTGACATTACAGCATTTTTATATCACTATGTGATAGCCCCTGGATCTTGTTCTCGTTTATGAACACTTTTGCATAGTAAAAATTACCGTGAATATTTATTCAATATTTTATTGAATTAAACTTTAGCCAGACAAACCCTGATACCCTTTGATCTTAGTACACCCACTGATTTCAATTATTTTACCTGAATTGTTGAAAACCCCTACATCCTATTATAATACTGATTTCACTCACTTTACCCTGATTCAGTGCACCCCTACATCTTATTAAACCATGATTTCAGTAATTTATAACCATTATTAGTGAAACCCCTAGTAGCATACCTTATGATTCAGGTATTAGACACCTGTATACCACGATAGTTCTAATTGGCCTGTAGGACTCAGATGGTGAGTGCCTAATTTTTATTTTCTACATACGTATGATTCACACTCTAGATAAGTGCAATAAGATATTTATTATTACCCATTTATTGTAACGGTATTGCTACCCATTTGAAGCCCCTATAATCAATAATATATGGGTTATAATGCTATAGTCTGAACACCTACCTCGTAACTCCTCAAACAACAAATGTAGTTACGAATCACCATAAATTTCATTTCAATATCATCAGCCTCATGTACACCTTTGTCAGTACTATGAAATTTTGGTTTGCTTTAGCTTATTATACATTGTGTTACAATTTTTTGCATTATGTTGCTCTAAATTATTCCATCACAATCAATTCATGCATATATATACAATGTTATAAAAGTAAAATTATTTACTTGGCATATTCTTGCTTAATTGTTTCCATTCCATATGAACGGTGCGCTAGAAGAGGGAGAGATACCCTCAAAACCTATAGATTTTACCTCATTCTTATGAAGGAAAATATTTTTTGTAACATACGTGTGGGTGGTAACAGAGAAACATACTAGCCCCCGGTGGAACATTTTTACTACAACATATCGACTCCTGTGATCTTTTATTTTTTAGTCCCTGTCATTTTGTGTTATAATTATCTATACAAATATTAAATTTAAGGTATGAAGACTCCCCATATATAATAAAGATGCTAGGCATCTACAATACTAAAATTTTACTTTGCTTGCGCTCAATTATTTCATGTTATTACTATTACGACTTGGTACCATTGCGCATAGAATAATGGATGTGAAAAGTCTTGACAAATTGTCCACTTTAGTAAATGAAACTCAAAGTCTTCTAAGAATTATATTTTTCGTTCAAGCAATGGGTGCACGAACATGGAATCTTATCACTTTTAAGATTTCCACATGTGATTTAACAATTTCTTGAATTTCATTTACCTGATTATCAAATATTCCGTTACTCTCCCCCATCCACTCTTTTTATTGTGGGAAATCCCTTAAATAATCTTCAAAATTCAATTCATCTGTATTAATAGGTTGCAACAGAGGTCATGTTGCAATACAAGTTTGAACGAGTCATAATTAATTCAAATTATTCAACACAAATTAACCTCAAATTAAACAACCTAAAAAAACTTAAATAAATACAATATTATTACATCTTGATCTCAAATATTACAAATTGTGAAATATTATTCATGGCCTAAGCTTGGCCAATAAAGAAAATGGCCAAGTGATAAAATAATTTTTATATTATTTCAATGTGTTCCCTTCTCCACTGTCAATGTGCGCAGATATTTCATCAACTAGTATCTAAGCCCCCCCCCCCCCCCCCCGCCATGTATGAAGGGTGATTGTGAATAGGAGTTTCGATAATTAAGGAAATGAGTGTGCACGTGCCAATAATCCTATTATTGGTCAAGTCCCTAAAATAGTACTTCTCTGCATAGTCCCTGTGATTGAATGACGACAATCCAGGGACTGTGGTAGGCGGAGGCATCATTTGAGAGGGAGGATAGGGAAAACATTGACAATGAGGTTAGGAGAAACCTTGAGGAGCCATCGAATGCCAATAACCATGATGAAATAGGGACACAAGGTCACCTATTTCACTCATCAATACTCTCGGGTTATTTTTAGTCTCCTAGACATCCCAATCTGTCTGGGACTAACTTTCCTCTTGGTTCGTTATGTGATTTTTTATTAAAGAGAGCTCATCCATGAGAGGTGCAGTGTGTATTAATTTGGTTTTGGCATGTTTGATCCAACACCTACCATCATCCCTATTTTTTAGTTCCAAAGGTCTTGGTCAGGGCATCATTTTTTATGTAACCATAAGGGCTCGAATCAGACTTAATGCTAATGGCCATGATCAATTCACTTAGCATGAATTTATATTTAGTCTTATGATTTTGAAATTATTGTATATAACATGTATATATATATAACTAGCCATACTCACTAGAGTTTGAGCCAAATCTTATGGCAATTTATTGTCTTTGTCCCTTCGGGCATGCAAGTACAAGTTGCCTCAATTGGTTTTTTATTGGCATTTTGATTACCTTTTGTCCTATCGGACCATTCACTTTCCAAATATTCATACGATTTGGATCCCAGCTAGTGGATATCATCCCTTTTCGCTATATTTTGTTCATTTTTCTCCCTATTGATCAAATTTTTGTCCATCGCCTCATATTCTGAAAATTTGCTCCATTGATCGAATGTCAATTTATTAACAATCAGAGGGACTCTGTCTCTGAGTGCCAAAATCTTAGAGTTTGATGTCCCCTTTGGAAAATGTCTCTGCTGAAGGTTTATGCAATTTGTTCTCAGTTGTTCAGCAACTTGGTAAATAATCCTTTTCTTCGAATAACCGCGCAACGAAAAATTCTTATAAACTTGGTCATAAACGTCATCCTTGATGGTTTGATCAACTAAATTCTGATTATCTACTGCCCTGACTCTCACATTCATTTTCCCAACTAACCAACATTGGGATTTAAAGATCTGTATATCATTTTTATTACTAGTAGGATAATTCCTGAGAAGGGATAACCTAATGGGCTTCTTCTCATTTGCTCAGGAGACGTCGCGAGCAAGGGGTGGGGGCATTGGACAAACATGAATTTGTTTCCTTCTTGTAAATGCAGTAGTAGAGTGAACTAATGGTGGAGTGGAGAATCTTTCACCAGGTGGTGATGATAATCCTTGTTAGGATGCAGGGGATGGTAATCATTGTTGAGGTGTCCCATCATCATTTTGCGCATTCTATCCATTACCGCTCGACATTATCTATAATAAAAAAATTAAGCAATGAAATAATTATACTAACATGTTCACGACTAACTAATAATGTTTACGACTATATATATATGCATATACCTTCTCATAATAAGACTTTAAAATATATTCAAGGTGTATGATCTCCATCCATTCGGTATTACCTTTTTAAAATATGGGGATTTTTTCACGTGGCCAACTAATAGGAAACGTATCTTTGATTGATGTATATATATGTCCATGACATGAACTCGTAATCATTTATACTTCAACTCGTTTGTAAGATTCATTTTAACGTGCGTCTGTCATGAGACATCACAGTATTGGTCATTGATCTCTTTACGTAATTGTATCCATAATAGGTGATTTTTTTTCTGCCTTTTCTAACAGTATGAGCGATGTCAGGGATACATCAGGATATATATTCTTTACAACCACATCCTATCTTTCAAGTAGGGAAAATAGAATACAGTCGAAGAAGTAGTCTTGGTAGAGATGAACTCCATGATTTATAAGGTAGTTAAACAGTTTGATCATCTTATTCCCATACACGTAAATATGAGTACCCTCTAAATGGTGCGCACTAATAAAAGAGGTATATATACGGTCCAATTCCAACCTCTCATACTCTTGTTTCCAGTGTCTATCACCGTGCCTCATTTTTCCTGAGAAAAATAGAAGAGGGTGTGAATATGAGTCCTATAAGTAATGGATGTAATTCATCATTACTTAGTTATTATTTTTCAATAGATCCCATTTATATTTATCTTATTTTAACTTTAGGGTTTCAAATACAATTTAAGTTTTTCAATCTTAAGGTTTAAATTCCAATTACAACACTTCAGTATTCTCACATATGAGTCGTATGGGAATGGATGTAAATTGGAAGCGTGCATAGGAATGTACACATAACCAATTTCCCTGCCCATTTCATTACTACCTTGCAAACCACAAACTGCATCCACTTCTCTTATTGTGGATTGATCAATATCCTTAAATCATAGTTATATGTTAAAGAGAACGGAGATTGATTTGTAATACCCCGTATTTTTATGGCTTTTAAATTATGGGATTTATTAAATTTAATTGAGATAAATTTAATTTAATTTTAATCCGAAATGTTGTTTTAAATATTTACTAGCGTGACGAGAGTTAGTGAGTATTGGAAATTTATTATTTGTTGAATGTTAATGGATGAGCATAGTAATATATGAGATTTATTTTATAAAATTGTCACGCGTGAATGAAATGGAAATTATGGAAATTTAAGTCGGGACGCGCCCGTGTCATGTCGAGACTAAATATTGATTAATAAAAGTGAATAAATTATAAGTTGCTTGTATGGTCGTTTTGAGTTCTCCAAAGTGTCCAGAAGGGTTGAGATAGTTAAAAAAGTGTACTCTGGGGTTCAGTTTGGGTCTCGGGGCATTTTTAGGCTTATTTAGCTCCCCGGGAGGGCATTTTGGATATTTTATAATTTTGGGCAATTAAACCCACGAATTTTCAAGGGTTATATCATATTTCTAAGGTTGTCTTCTAGGGTTAACACAATCAAAGACAAGTGACGTCCATAGGAGAGGGAAGGAGAGGGTTTAACAAGGTGTTTTAGGCCGAAAATTCATCCGGTTGCACCTCCACAACCACCAACGCGTAGATCGCGCGATGGGGAACGCTACCACACCAAATTTGTTCACAAATCAGAACTTTGAAATTCCCAGGTAAGTGTTTATCTTGCTTATTTTCTTTAATGCATCACTTATGTTAGTCTAGGGTTGATTATGATGAGTTTCATGGAAGAAAACCCATGTTGGGGATAGGAAATTGCATGTAGTAATGATATATATGGAAATCTGGAAACCCCCCTTCATATGTAGGGGTTGAACCACGAATTTATGATGTTTTGGAAGAAGAAATTCTGGAAAAAGACTGATTAGAACAAAGTTAAAGAAAATTTTAGGGTTCATGTAGTTTATATGAGTTTTGCCCTTTTAATCCATGGTTATTGATGAAAATTCACATGTTGTACGTAGAAGATTGTTAGTGTAGGTTATAAATGGCTGTAGTACGAATTTTTGGAAGTTTGGGTGTTAAAAATATTGATTTGGTTGAGGTTGGATGTTAGAACCCGTAACTGTATTCTGCAGAATTATGCATACCTGTTTGATCGATCGATCGAACCAGGAGTGTCGATCGATCGATGCATCGATCGATCAAGGTCCTGCCATCGATCAATCGACCCCTCCTGGCAAACTCATATTTCCCCTTTGTAAATTGTTGAATTCAAATTAAATAAGTGAAAATCTTTGGACATCCTTATTAAAATATTTTGGAAGATAAAGGAGACCAGTAGGACTTATTAATAACTATGAGATCTTTAAACTAAGACGAAATTTATATTTTTGGGATGCTTACACATACGGGACGATGGGGTTGTGTATTAAAGGGAGAGACGCGTAAAATAGTTACGTTGGAAAAATAGATGAGTACCCACTGAATTATATACTTGGGAGGATAGAGTCCATGAGTATTACGTCGTAAGTGGGATTAATCCCTCAATTAAAGTAAGAGACGGACCGTTATACGTGATAACTAAAGATTGAGTAATAATGATAAATATTATATTATGGGTGGTGAAAAATACCTAAAGAGATATGGTAATGGTAGTATATTTATATGACTGTGGTTATGCATATACTATATACGTGTAAAAATCATGCTCACGCTACTTGCTATCCTTGAAGTTACCGCGCTGGGACAGTCATATCTCGAATGGGCCTTCATGGGGGATATTGACTCGTACCCTAGAAGATAGGAATCCTAGGTACGGGCTATCGGATCGATAGTCGGACGGTCCTAAGAGACGTGGGGGTATGTACTGACCTCTTGGACTTGGAAACTATGCTCCGCCTCACTATTGCTTATGTTTTGTTTAAATACATTTCGAGAGTGATTCCGAACTTGTATTTCCCTTAGTACGAGTGATACGGGGATTGGATAGCAGAGTATGCTTGCACCATAATTATTATGTGGGGTTCCATTAAAATATATATATTATATGAGTATTTAATATATATATATATTAAATTCTGGAATTTGGGAACTACCTACTGTGTTTATAGTAAGTAAGAAATGTATAATTATTACAATTGAGAAAAATGTGTTCTAAAATTATAACATGTTACGGAGAAACTTTATTAGCAATTAAGGTTTAAATGAGAACTTTGTTGTCAAATGAAATTACCCTCTTAAACAGTTAAATGGTTCAGTTTAAATCTTACGAGTAAACTAAGATAAGTTAAGTTAAACCGTTGGGAAGGTTAGTGCGATAGGTGTGCACATTAGAAGAGAGGTGAGAATTTCTCAAGGGATTGTCGCACTAATATGTTGTTTCATTGGCCTGTAAACATTTTAAATACTTGCTAAACGAATTTTAAATCATTTTCACAATCGGGCTCTGACCCGTTTTCATTTTCCTTTTTCTCTTGTATATATATGTATATATTACAGGTCCCTAGCCACAGGGGCGTCTTGCATAGGATCCTTTGGAAGGAACGTACTGCAGCTTAGGTGGGAGTTGCAGGTCGTCTGTCACAGACGACCTCACTCCTTTGTGATTCATTTATTTCTAGTATTTTATTCCTTGGGATTTATTATTGTCAGGATGTTTTCATCTAAGTATTAAGTGTTGGATTCAATTAGTTGAACATTTGATTATCTGGATTTTATGTTCCAGGATAGTTGTGATGTGACTATTAAATTGTGACGTATGCAAAGTTTTAATTGTTGGTTTATTAAATAAAATTTGGAAAGTAATGTCTAAAATGGTTTTGACACTTAGCTTTATTAATTAGGGTGTTTAAATTGGAAAAGTTATTTTTTTCGACAGTGATGCTAAGAATGAACCACCTGTTCACCTTGATTTTAATTTAATAAAGGAGTGATCGCCCGGTATTTAATTAGGCGGGGTGTCACGTGATTGTGGTGAAATGAGGCATGATGACTTATCATTCTATAAAGATAAGAGCACAAAACTGTGAGTAAGGTAACATGTAAATGACCACTAGTATTGGATATATAAGGTTCATTTGACATTGAGTTAAGATTATACTACAGTCATTAATAACCTTTAATAATCATGAACCATATTTCACTACTGAGTTCATCTCCTTAGCGATTAGTTTTGCTATGTTACCATTCAATGGTGTAAATGTTTCAAAATTTGAATGTCAAAAGGGAAATTAAGATTGAGAGTTAGATGAGCGAAATAAGTTCACATAATCAAAGTTATAAGAAGGTTTCCTAAGCATCTTATTACATGTTGTTCAAGGAAAGAAATTCAATATTTAAAGATGGAATTAATCAAAATTAATGTAAACACATGGAAGACTCATACAACACTCACACAAAATCTCAATATCCATTCTCAAATTTACTAATATTGATTACGAAGATTTATGGAAAGGCTTATATTTATAATCCTAATTAATGGATCTCCTAATTAATTATTGTTTATTTTAGTATTTGAATTATCCCCTTGATTTTCCTTGACTTTTATACAACAAGAAATACCTAAATATAATTAAACTCATAATTATCTCACTATCACCTAATTTAACACACAATCTTATGTTTTATGCAACATGTGAAGGAAACTGGAATAGCAAAGTAACAAAAGATTAGTGAAAGAGTGATTATTGTATTGGATTGCAAAGTTAAAAAGTTGAATAATGTGGAGAGAGCAAACCCTGAAATACCAATTAACTAATGAAATAAAATCAAATGTTACAAAATTGAATTTTAGTTTCAACTAAATAGCAAGTGAAAGTAACAAGAATTTTCATCAGTTCAATTATCACAAGGACAAGTAAATTGCAATAGAAATTTGATTCATGAAGCCTAAATATTCATTTCAACTAGTATGCAACCCGCGCGATGCACGAGCTAGTTATAATATTTCTATGATACATATATAATAGTACCTATAAATGAATTTAACTTTATGATGATATATACATAAGAAAAATAATTCATGATAGCAACATACTCTTGTGCAAAAATAATCATGTGGGGTATATATGGGGATGAAACATCTTTCCAATTTAAAAACTTTAAAAAGTATAACAATAATTTGAAAGGATAACGCATCATGTTGCAATATGAAAATATACGTAATATATATTTAATTTGAAAGGACAAAGAATGTGAACTCAAATGAAAAAATTGGAAAATGGAATTGCATGCCCTATATATTCATTGTAAAAAACTGAAGACAAAAAAACAATATGAAAATGCAATAACATGAATATACATAACTTACTTGTGTAGTAAAACATATCCGTAACTCGACATAACAGCTGCCCGTGCTTGGAAAAAATTGTGTTTGCCAAAATTAGAAAACAAAAAAAAATATAGATTTTGGTATGTGGTGTAGCGGAGATGATCAAATTTTTTTTTGGAACATTTAATTATGAAATACAAATTGTAGATAGTTATAGAGTCAATAAATAAATAACAAAAGGACTAATAAAATATCAAAAGAATTATACATCACACCGGATTATGGCGGTAATGCATCGATGGATCTAGGTGGTTTCACTTCTTCCTCCACCACCCACCTCTTGTGATTCTTTTTTTCCTTATCTAATTTTTACTTCTATAAATTATATTAAACATGAACAAACTTATAAGGATCAACACCTTAATCAACCACTTAAATGCTATGCTTGAATCTAAAAATGCATACCGAATTCAAAAACAATGAAAAAATACGCTATAATTTGTTATATATTTTAAAAAATTGTAACGTACTTTTCTTGTGCTTTTATTTATACTTTCTAAGATCAAAGTCGTATGATGTGGGCTTGTAGACTCATATTATATGCATTGATTTATTAATTTTTTTAAATAGGTATGTATGCCCCAAGTAGGTGTCAATGCGCTTTTGCAAGTTAGAGTTCTATTTTTTTTATCATATATACTACCACAAGTAGTCAGATTTAATTCTTAACAAACTAACAAACACACACACACACACACACACTCACACACATATATATATATATAATTATGTGTGTGTGTGTGTGTGTGTATGTGTGTGTGTGTGTGTGTGTGTGTGTGTGTGTATACACGCACTACAGTAAAATTTGTTTCTTCACAACCAATTTTGCGGTCATGTTCGTAAGCAAACCAAATACATCATTTTTTTAAAAACTACAAAGCATAATTAAAAAATGTCAATGTAAAAACAGAGAAGAGGGGAAGAAATTGTCGAAAGGGAGAGGGAGTTTAGATTTTCACTGAATCCATAAACCTTTTTGTATACCCAATAAAGATTATTAATCGACTTAAAGAGTAATTAGTAGTTTGATCATTAATGGGATGGTGAGAGGGATGCTAAGAGTGGAAGGAAAAAATATAAACTTGGAATTAAATTGTAGGGTAAAGAAAGGAATAATGCGTATATAACAAAATCGCAGTTCCCAAAAATTGGAACAGACCATCAGATATTAAAAATCTACATCTACAAAGAAGTTTAAAATGAATATGCTTTTTGAGAAAGTTAAAAAATAAAAAAAGGAGAAAAGTAAGAAAAGTTCATGCAAATGTCTTTTGGGCATCCGGACACTCAAAAATTCAAATGAAAAAATGAATGGAGGTGAGAGAGGAAATTAGACGATTTATGAAGTCTACACATATCATCATGTGGGTGCAAAAAATGTCAACGTTGTGTTCCGTAGTCAATTTTAGTTATATACTATAATTTGGATGAAAAGTGATAAGAGCTTATGATTATTTCAATTTAAATTTCAATTTCAAATATATAGATACATAGATACGAATACATACACATATGAACACACACATACATATACATACACATACACATATATACATACACACACATACACATATGCACAGATAATACATATTTCATTGGAAAATTAGTGTGTAGAGAGGGTACAAAACAATATGTAGCCATTAGATGGAAAGAAGGTCGCTAGAGTAGTGTGTAGAGAGAAAGAGAAGTCACTATGAGTAGAGAGGGTAAAATTGCTTAAATGAATTACAAGTCGTGGTTGTTTATATCTACAGGAAGTGGTCATGGCCGTAGTCTGTGACCACCACCATAACTATTTTAAAATGCCCATGGTCTAAGTCCATGATCAAACTTAACTGAACACCATAAATTTTCCGCGCACTTGGTCGAGTTCAGGGGTCCTAACCCACTTTAGCGTGATTTTGGTGCCTAGTTGATAATGAATTGGTCATGGACCATGGCCATGACCTCCATGGTTAGAGTCTATGATCGTGAAAATATCCATAAGATGTCACCCTTTGGCTTGTTCATGGCCCGTGTCAGGCAAGGTTTTATTATGGTTATGGCCTTGGCAATAACCACCTGGTCATGGTCCAGGACCACAACGTTTCTACCGTGACCATAAGACGAACAATGATAAATGAAACTAATCCTAACTTATAAAACCAACAAAGACTCATTGTATGAACAACACCAAATCTAGGTCGAAAAAAGAGTCACGAAAACACTAATAACCACAAGCATACCGCACAGAAAATACGCTCATTGTCATCGTCTTCCTCATAAACTATACGAATGAAGTGGATATCACTACATAGGTCAAGCGGTATCCACTCGAATGCAAAAAACTAGTGGTCAAAATCAACGCAAAATCTTCTCGTGACTTGATAAAAGATTCCTAATTGGAGATATTATGGTAAAAACGACATATGAGATGTTGGGTCAACTCACTGTATCCCACCATGTTGGGTTGGATCAAGTCAGAATCATAACCAAAAATATAATCCAACTATTCAGAGGGAATTCTCTAAAATGTAGAGAAATATCCTAACAAATGATGGATGCATGGGATCATTGAGAGGTACGGAGGGGTAGGATTAGAAGCATTGGAAAGTTAACAATCAATGGAGGAATATTATCAACATCATTAGTGTGGCCACTAACATCACACAGCTCAACATACTATATATTCTCCCCCCAAACTCAAGAGACTATTAGGTGATGTCCTTTTACACACATAAATGGATGTTTATCTCAAACGAATACGTACCCTGATCAATGACAGAATAAATAATGTATCTCCCAATTGGTAAAGTCATTATTTTCCTCTTATCACTCAAAATGGATTCCCTCATCATATAGTATACATCGCATAACCTTTATTATAATCGAATTGGTACCAATATAATTCTTGAGACAACCATAAGGAGTGGGTGGGGTTGTGTGATGAGAATTTTGAGTAGTGTTCTCAATCACAACCATGTTAAGGAGGAAGTAAAATACAGTCAAATTCTTCTAATAAAGAGCGTCTTCAATGAACTTGGTTCAAGATCCTTCCCTGAGATCACTCTAAATGATATCCATGTTAGACTCCATAACGTACTCATAAGTATCTTCGATGCAGTCGACATGAACTAAACAATAGTGCACTAACATAAAATCCGTAAACATATATATCTTAACATTCCATAAATAAGATGCGAATGAACTTTGGTTCACATAATTTTCCATGAACTGAGCATCAATATAAATTTCCCTCACAAGCTCCAAGTATATTAATTTAATGTTTAATCCTTGTAAACAAAAATCATTATACACCGATAAATGATTATGACTAAAATAATACTAATAAAAGCGTGATAATAAAAGTACATTGTGTTGTTGTAGCGTTGTCTTTCTCCTTCCATGAAAAAATGTGGTAGTGAAGATGGTTCAAGTCTGAAATAAGGTCTATTAAAAGGGCACTCAATAAAAACTCAAAAACCCCAAAGAGGCGCAAAAATGAATCCTAATAAATTTGTTCCCAAAATAAATAAATCCAAAAGAATAGTTACTTGTTGTAAACATGATATGGAAGTCTCAAATTAAGGTGCAACATGAGAAGATTGTCATGAACTCAAAAAACACCATACTATACTATAATATTTAACAAGAAAATGGGAAAAAATACATGGTTTAACAATAAATATGGAAATTACTAAAAACGCGATAATCCTACTCAAGAAATGTCAAAAAAACATATCCTTCATATAAATAGTAACAAGAGAAAACTCTATTCTAACAAAATTTAAGAGATCAATTCAAGATCTAGTCAAATTTAAATGTAAAGGGGTAAAATAGACTTACTAATAGATGAGATGAGTATGGGAAAATATGATTTAGAAAATATTCAGTCAATCTTTAATCAATTAAAACTCAAAGAGAGAGGGAGAGAGAGATATTGAGAGAATGGATTTAAGGGAAATGACAAATCACAAAGATTTTCACTAAAGTGAACATTAAACATCACAAGTCATGCCACTTCTTAAAAAAGTACTCTTCATTCGCAGGTCCCACCTGAGACCATAAATTAGAAGTTGAAAAAGGATAATTTCCAAACAAATCGAATTTAATCATGTTCATTAGGCTCCATTATCTTTAAAAACTTTAATTAACAATCAGAACAAACTCGTTTCGATATCATTATCAAGGTTTATCATTATATTATATACCTTAAACAAATAATTAACTAACATTGAAAAGAATTTAGACAAATTTAAGGCTAACAATATATTCTTAGCAAGGGAATACTCATGTGAAATAATAAAAGAAAAATATTTAAGCCTTGAACGATGAAATCAAAATCCAATACCATTTTTTTCTCATTCGATAAGAGATTTGTGATTAGAAAATTGGTTTCATATCCTTGGTGTTACGTAATTTTGGATAGATGTAAATATTTGAGATATCTTCATTTCAAAATACTATTTCTTGTGAAACTTTTGCTCTTTAAGAAATATGGGACATTGTTTCTGAATAAACATTAGCATTACGCATTCCAATGATGTAGTCCTAACCACTTCAACACACATCATATTTCTAATATGATGATTTATCAAATTTAACCATGAAAAAGGAAAAAATGATGCCCTTTTTAAATGACAATCATTTGAGAAAACATGAAGCATAAGTCTATTTTTTTTTCTTTTTTCAATCAAAAAAGGCTCAAGAACGTTGTGCGGTGTGAAGTTCACTGAGTTATATAATATACCCTGTATTGATCAAAATTAAAAATTCGAATACTTTAAGATTTTTAATTCTAATTGGGAGTATATGGGCATAAACACAATCAAGATACGATATCATATGAAGGAATCCATACATCCATTTATCAGTTGTGCCAACTAACCTACAAACATATAATCAATAATTGTTTTAAAAAATAAATGATAAAAGTTTATACAAAGCACAACATAACATAATAGAATGGGTTGAGGGAAAAGATAAACATTCTTAAAGTCCTAGGTGCATCAAGGAACCACTCTATTTAATAGAAATTTATGAAACCAAATTAGGATCCCTATTAGTCTATAAAGCTATCATATTTAATATATGCTTTCTAATAGACACTTGACTCATAATAGGTTCTTGGATTTTGTCCGAGGATTGGACATTATTAGAATATATTTTCCATTATTGTTGTGAACACGATGTACATGTTTTCCTCCTGACCGTTCCTAACAAAACTCATATTCATATTAGAATTATGTAAATGAAATTTCGAATTAAGTTAATAAAAAATCTTGTAAATAACCTAACTTATGAAAATTATCACATTTAAAGCTTCTGTGTCTAATAACAAGGGAGTGATTTTTAGGAAAAAGCTTTTGAAAATGTTGAAAACTCTTTAGCTTGAATATTTTTTAGGTGGACATTTTCATGACAGTAGAAACAAACATTATCACTTTTAAGTCTCCTTATATTGGATGATCAGGTTTTGTTCATAAAAGTAGGAGGAATAACTTTTTTATCGTCAAAATGTTTCACACCACCATAATTTTTTTTGTAACTTTTCGGAACATATTCGAAAAGGTTAATTAATTTGATGATGAAGATTTATAACGAAAATATTATCCTCCAAAAAATTCTTATTTTCTAAAACCCTAGTCTTTTACAAGTTTTGCAATTTTCTTCAAAATCTTGACATTAAATTGTTCAGAACTTTGAAATCATTTTTCAAATTTTCCAAACAAATGGTCAAATCATCTTTTTTTTTAAAGGTGTACACACATTCATTATTAACTATATATAATTCCATTTTCTCTTTGACATCAACATAAATTTTGATAAGTCATCAAAATTTAAATCAAAGGCTTTCATTATAGGGAGGATGAAATCATCATGATCTTCTAAAACCTCAAACATTCACTTTCTTCCTTAACAAAATGAGATGCACGTGGGAATACCTACCGTCTCTCTCTCTCTCTCTCTCTCTCTCTCTTATATATATCTATGGTTTAACCCCCTGCTATCGACAGTTAGCTTATCATTGGCTGTCATCAACAATGTAAAATAGTACAAATGCCTCACTTATAAAGGCATTCCACCTCTTGTTATTCTTCTTATTCTTTCCCCTATACTAAAAATATCACACTATATACCATAGTTGGGACATGAAGAAAGTGGCATACACTATATCACAGAGAGATATCTGAGAGCTTGTTCCTACCTATAATTCAAAATATCAACGCACTTATGGATGTAGGGATCTTATTGAGCCAAACCACGTTAACCACTTGTCTCTTTATTTATCTCTCATATCCCCAAATAATTTTTCTATATTTTTATTATAGTTTATAATTGCTAATTCCTAACTAATACCTAAAAATATCTATTGACCAGTTTTAGACAATAACATATTGGCATCCTCTATAGGAACGACTAGATAAGCCATTTGTTGTTCCTATCCAAGTTCTGTCAGCCCCTTTATTATGAGAAATAGGGGACAATATCGAAAGCTATTCCTTGCTCCACCCCTATGGGAATGGGGTATCTACAAAGAATTTTTATAAGCATAGCCAAAGTTTTAGGGGCAATGCAAAAAAATGTGATGCAACTAACTCAGACACTCCAAGCCAAGTAGAGCAGGCCTAAAGTAGACCTTATCACGCCATCTGGATGAGAACTCTCTAACAGGAGAGAAGACATGTTACCTCTTACCCCATAGAGATAAGCAACCATCTTATCATGAGTGGGCATTACTTAACCCTATTAGGATAAACGTTGGATCACATACCAAAAAAAAGCATCTGGATATTCTAGATTAACAAATGATGGATCATATCGCCTAGGAGACACTTCATCCCTCAAAAGCATTAATAACTATGATGAGAAGTCATTCTCCGAGGAAGGCCAAGCGTGTTGGAGAGGCAAAGAAGGGGATTACCGTTTAATTGGCTAGGTCCCCGGACGGTGAGTGGTCATTATCATAGAGAGACGAGAGGATCCATAGATCATCAAGAATGATCCATTAGGTCAAGGACTAGTGTACGAGGGTTAGTATGCACCGATCAGACTTCTCAGGAAAAGATCTCAGCGCAAAATAATGATCGAGTAGCTAAAACTATCTCAAATAAAGCCAATCTAGATGATCAACCATGGCATGGCTTAATACAATGACCGGAGGACTGATTGGGGGATATAGCCAAGTCAAAAAACCCTTACAAAGGAGTTTCATGAAAGGATCACCTTTCACACCTTGAATTGTGAGTTATCCCACACCTTCCATGTTCAAGCCACCTTTGATAACTCTAAAATATGATGGGAAAATGGATCTAGTAATACATATGGAATAATACCAAGTTATTACTGACATTTATTTAGTCTTCGATGAGATGTATTATCTAGAATTCTCCAGTACTATCACTAGATCGGCACATATTTTGTATTGTAATCTACCGCGGAGGCAAATTTCCATCTTTCAACAGTTGGCTAATTTGTTCATCAACATCTTATGCTTTGGAGCCAAGAAGATCAAAACGGTAGCTCGTCTGCTAAGCGTTCACCAGAGTGTTGGAGAAGCCACTCGTGAGTACATCACCCTATTTTATAGTGAAAACCTAAAGGTCATTGACTATGATTAGAAGACGATGATCAACACATTAATGAGCGACCTGTTACCTACGAAGTTATATTATGCATTGACTAAAGATCCACCCAAGACTATGATCGAACTACTGGAAAAAGCAAGTAAAATCATGAATACTGAAGAGGCTATGTATGCTAAAGAGACCAACAAATCCAAGACAAATGTTAATAACATCTCAGAGAAGAATGAGTAAAAAGATCAAAAGGTGAAGAATCTAAAGAGATATGATTAATACACTCCACTAACCATTGGCATTCACCATATTCTAGAAGAAATTCATGGAAGCATAGAGATGAAGTGACATGGAAAGCTAAAATATCCTCCAAACTAAAGTGATAAAAATAAATATTGTGAGTGCTATAGACATCACAACCATAACACTAATAACTGCATAGCCCTAAGTAATGAGATAAATAACCTAATCTAAAAAGGAAACTATCAAAGTTCATGGATAAGGGAGGACGAACAGATCATGTGGATGAGAAAACACCCAGAGATGTTTGGAATCCCTTTATAAAAGAGGATAAGATAAGAAAAGAGGCAGGGATGATGATTCTGAAGACTATCTAAACTTGCTGAGGAGACCTAAGGAATATTTGCACGAGGTAAAAATGATCCATTTTGGATGTAACTTTATTACACGGGAGGATATGATATAGAATAGATAAAAGCATATCTGAATGAGCTAAAAGCGTGTGCTTATATTCAGTAGATCAACCTAACTTGTAATCTAGACACCCATCCAAGGAAAGTAAACACCGATCATTTAATGGTAGGGCTATTCAAAGATGTTTTTCCCAGAGTGATTTATTCTCATGATGACCCCTGGTTGTCATTATGATAGTTCACAACGGAAAGGTTGATAGAGTTTTGGTCGACAATGGTAGTTTGGTTCGCATCTTATTCTATGACTTCTTTAGAGGTTTGAGACTGTGAGATAGAAAAATTAAATATTACAATAGGCCTCTCATCTGTTTCTTAGGAGAAATTGTGTATCCTTTGGAAATAATTATTCTGGAAGTTGTGATCGGTACTTGGTCGACTTGCTGAACTGAGAAGATATGTTTGTTCATTATAAACAAGAATGTCAAATCAACATATAATATTATCCTTGGCATGATTGTATTAAAAAACTTTGAAGAAGTGCCTTCTACTGTACATCAGTGTTTAAAGTTTCCCACTTATTATGAGGTCAGTATGGTGAAAAGAAATCAAATTTAACCTAGAGAGTGCTACTACACTTTGTTCGACCAGGAAGAACAGAAGAAACCAACCACTACCTACTAAATAGAAATGATGGATCCATGCAAAGAGGCAGAGTTGGTTAAAGGACAAGTGGTTGAAACTATAGATTTTATTATCTTGGATAATGAACACTCAGAGAGAACAACAAAAATCAGTGCATCCCTAAATCCGATCATTGAAAGGAGTTGGTAGACTTTCTTAGGAAACAAAATAATTTTTTCTCTCAGAGTCATGAAGTTATGTCGAGGATTGATCCATAGTTCATGTGTAAAAGCGACATGTCTTTAGCCAGGAAAAGAATATGACCGTACAACGGGATGTAGAGAGGTTATGAAAGGAAAGATACCGAGGACGTTAGGTACCCAAAATGTCTTTCTAATGTAGTGGTGGTGGGAAATAATAATAAAAAAATGTGTATATGTGTTGACTTTATTAATTTGAAAAAAGCCTTCTCGAAAAACCATTATTTATTATGAAGGATTAATCAATTGGTCGACGTCACTATCGAACATGTGCTGATCCGTTTCATGAATGCATTCTTGGGCTATAATCAAATCAAGATGAAACTAGAGTAAATGTAAAAGACTTTATTTATAATCATTTGAGGTATCTATTGTTACAATGTTATGCCATTTGGGGTACAAAACGCTTGGGCAACGTACAAGAGGTTAGTAAACAAAGTGTTTAAAGGGTATATCGGTAGGAACATGAATGTGAACGTTAATAACATGCTCACAAACAAAAAGATTGATGTCGACCATATCAAAGAATTGAGTCAAAAGTTTGATCAGTTGGAAAAGCACCAAATGATGTCATCCTAGGAAAATGTGTATTCAGAGTACGAGAAAAGAATGTTCATTGGATTTATAGTGAACCAAAGAGGTATTGAATTTAATCCAGACAAGATCAAAGCTTTGATCAACATGCAGTCTCTAATAAATAAGAAATATGCATAGAAGTTAATAGGCAGGGTAACCACGCTAAATTGATTCATTTTATGAGCTATCAAAAGATGCCTTATTTTCTTTAAGTTGTTACAAAAGATGTTTGAATGGAATAAGGAAGTTGGAAACACATTTTTGGAATTGAAAAAATATATGGGATCTCCTCCTTTGCTCTTAAGGCCTGTCATAGGAGAAAAACTCTATTTATACTTAGTTGTATCTGAGTCAGTACTTAGCTCAGTGGTTTTCTGAATAAAAAATTGGGTGCAAAACCCCATTTATTATACAAGTAAAGCATATCGAGGAGAGGAGATCCGATTCAAGGATAGAGAAACTAGCTGTAACCCTAATTGAGCCTTCCCAAAAAATGAAGCCATATATCTAAACTCACACCACTATAGTGTATATAGACCTACCACTATGACAAACTATTCATAAACCGATAAACTAGGCAGGATGATGGCTTGGCTTGTACAATTAGGAGTGTATGACATACAATATGAACTAAGAATGACAAAAAAGGGCCAAGCTATATAAGACTTCATTGCTGAGATCATATACAAAGAAAAACCCTTAGAGCAAACTTCCAAGAAATAAATATCACTTAGAGAAAAGGCAAAACAGACTTCTATGAAAGAGAGCTCATCTTCACCTAAAGAACATACTTGTTCAAAAGAGAGATCACCAAACAAGAAGACTCTTATGGGAGATAACCCAAACACCGTTGTACCCGATAAGATCACTGACATACCAAAATCATTAGCTAAGAAAAGGAAATTGCTCACAACTTGGAGAAATAAAAAAAAGTGTTCAATTATGTGAGCGTGGTAGAAGGGGATTTTAAAAACACACTCCTGTTTGGAAGAAATACGTACACGGTTTATCATGTGCTTCTGGCGGTGGAGCAGGCTTGATAGTCACCCCTCTAGATAACATTAACATAAAATATGCCCTTAGATTCAAATTTGAGGCCTCCAATAAGGAGGATGAGTGTGAAGAACTCATAGTAGGATTTGGCCTAGGTTTATCTCTTAGCACTGAGAAAATACGAGAACATAACGATATTTAATTAATAGGTGAACCAGGTACCGAAGTTTATAAAGAAAACTAAGAGTCCATTGAAAAATACCTGGCCAAAATAAATAACATGATATCAATGTTCCTAAAATCCAAGGTGAGCAGGATCCCTAAGGCTGATAATGCCTAAGCAGACACATTTGCTCAGCTAGTATCCACAACTAGAATAGAGCTCATAATAATGATCCTAGTAAAAATCATCATGCACTATAGTATAAATGAATAGTGTGCGAACATAATTGAATTGGACTTGGTTCCATCTTAGATAGATCCAATACAAAATTACTTAGAAAAAGGCATTGTGCCGATTGATCCTAAAAAAGACAAGAGACTCCGGTTCAAAGCAGTAAGGTACGTTTTACAAGGAGGACTATTATATAGGATAGGATTCATAATTTCTTTACTCAAATGTGTCCATCCGGATAAGGTCGATAACTTGATAAAATTGATACACGAACGTTCCTATGGAGCACATTTGACCGGAAGATCACTGGTCAAGCGATTAGCCACACAAGGCTACTAGTTACCCACCATTAAAGAACATTGCGCGAACTATTAAAAATAATGTAATAAGTGCTAGAAATATTCCATAATCCATAGAAGACTGAGGGTTTCACTCGCACCAATCATGTCCCCTTATCCCTTTGCCATGTGGAGCATTGACTTGGTCGCCCCCCTAAAAAATAAGAGGAAGGTTCAAATACCTAGTTATTTTAATTGACTACTTTACGAGATGGTTGGAGGTTGAACCTCTATTGGAAATGTTGTATGAAAATTTCTTTCACTTCATTTGTAAGAACATCATTTTCCATTATGAGATGTCATATGCCTTCACCACCGACCACGTCACGTAGTTCAATAATAAGAATTTGAAGACTATTATTCGAGATCCGAAATTCAGAAACTACATTATATACCCAAGTATGAAATCGTCCCATCCGAAGATTGTCTTGTCTAGAGACAACCTTAATAAACATGTGCACTGTGAAGATCCAGTAACAACAACCTCGGTCTAGTCCACATTCTTTGGCCGAGACCCTACAGTATGCCTGTCAGGTGTCCTAGTCTCATATCATCTAAGCTACTGGGCAACTGAGGCCCCTTAGTCAATCTACCAAATCTTATATACACTCACCTCAAACGGGTACACACAGAAGGCCGGGACAATACTTTGGCATTACATGAGTATCTAGTCATAATGGAAAACTGAAAGTCCTATACTCGACTGAGCCGAGACCTCCCTCGACAACATCCGACCACATGTGATACAAGTTTATAGTGTGACCAATCCACGTGGGTAGGCGATTATAACAGAATTATAGGAGCACGTGAGGAAATATTATATCATCATTACCTACACATTCTAGAAGATAGGTGTCATCATATTACTATTGTCACTATAAAGTACATGCATCTTGCATGTTTGGGGGTGAAATGTGCACCTGAGGAACTATAAATAGTCTTCTTCTTCCATAGGGAAAAGGACTGAAATATACAAACCCTAGACTAAGCTTTTCTTATGTTATAATATAGAGAGAAAGTGGTGAGACTTGTATCAGTTAGGGCATTATAGCCCATTTTTATAGTTAAATTCACACTCACCTGCACAATGAAGTAGGCCAATGGGTGAACAACTTATATATTAGTGTTTATTCCTCCTATCCTCATGTCCTTATCCACTTATACACTTGTTTAAACACCATTGTTGCACTTACAAAGCTATTATGGATTGAGCTCATACAAGTTTACTTGTTGATACTAAATCATATTTCATCAGTTGGTTCCGTTTGTGGGAACGAAGGTTCTTCATCTTATTTCTCTTTATTTTTCGCTAGTTTCTCACTAGATTCCCTTGTGGTGATCCATTTCCACACATGGTTGGATATGTATAAGCATTGAAAGAGATCTTATTAGGTTATTCATGATTTTCTCCAAGTCACTTAGCTCATCCAATTAACCCTTTGTTTCGTTCATTCTCCATAATAGATGGCCTCCAATTTTCCTCAAGACGTTGGCCCTAGTTCTAGGCAGACATCTCCTCGGTCAAATATGGTTAAGATTGTGGCAGGGCTGCACTCACTAGCATCCAACCATCAAAAAATGCAGGAATAACTTGTTGACTTTAGCCAAAATGTGACGAGTAGACCAACCGGTGCTATAGTGGAGATGATAAATTTGATCTCCAAAGAGGGTGTGGATTCAGAAACAAGGGGACCACCCCTAGCCCCACACAAAGAAGTATCATAAAAAAAGATGCGGAGACATGGATGACCCTAGGGGATTGCGACTAGGAAGGCAAGGCGATGAATTCCAAGACGATCACTATTGTGATGAGGATAAGTACTGGGACCCCTATAATTTTTGGAGATATAGTCCGTCCAGCCCTAGTTAGTAGAGGAAACAATGGTAGGTCGAGCCGATATGGACAACCCAGGGCTTCAGCACTTGACAAATTTAGTAGAGGGTCAACTTTTGATTAATTTGACCCAATTACTGATCTATGAGACCGACTCTCTAGGTCACGTAATATTGCCGACTCTAGAGGAAATGGAGGATGTGATGATCGTCGGCCTCCGCACTGCTAAAATAAGGAACAAAGAGAAGTTACCAGTCATCAAAGGATGGATGGTAAAGTTCCTGTGCAACATCTAGCTGATAGAGAATGAGTTGGGGATAATGTTGTCTTGACCAAGAGAGATAAAATCAGTGATCTCTTAAAGAGATGGGATCCGATGTAAAGGGGATACATAGAAGGGTCTCCATTTGTTAAAAGCATAGTGAGCTACCCAAATTCAGGCAAGTTTAAGCTGCTAATTGTCACATTAAAGTATGATGGGAGCACAAACCTTGTTCATCATGTGGAAATGTAAAAGTCGGCAGCTGACATCTATTCGGTCTCCCATATGATAAAATGATGATCTTTCTCAAGCCACCTTACTGGTGCTTCACATGTATGGTACACCTATCTCCACAAGAACTCCATTGAGAATTTTAAATAGTTGGCCGAGAGGTTCATACGTAATTTCTTCTTCAGAGTAAAACCTCGAAAGAATACCACACATTCGTTGTATATCAAGCAAGGTAAAAATAAGTCTCTGAGAGATTATATAGCCTATTTTAACAAAGAAAAGATGGAAGTAGAAGACTATGAAGAAAGCGTCGCTATGAGTCCCGTCATGGGTGGACTACAGAAGGGAAAAGTCCTATGAAATCTCGCCAAAGATATTTAAAAACCATGGCATAGCTCCTGACCACGATCAGAGAGTTATGGATGCGAAGGTGGCCATGGCTTCCAAAGGAGAGGACGATTAAGGATTGAATGGGAATAAATCCAAAAAATCGAAAGGAAAGGATAAGAATAGGTCAGTGGATGACAAATTCACTGATTACACACCACTGATGGTCAGTTCAGATATGATACTGAATGATATTAAAGATGACCGATCTCTGAGATGGATTGAAAAGCTAAGAGACCCTCCTCATAAGAGGGATAAGATTACGTGGTGTGAGTTCCACCAATATCATGACCAATATACTAATAAATGATTACCACTTAAGGATGAGATAAAAAAAATGTTGAATCAGGGAAAGTTCAGAAAATATATTGTTAGGAACGATTCCATGGGTGACATAGAAAACAAAAAGAAGAAACAAGATGAAAAGCCTAGATAGGATATCTAGGCAAACAAAAATAATAATGTCTTTGATGATGATGATGAGGCCGACCCTGACCTTCCACTAAATGTACCTGAACCCAAAGTTCGGCTAAATATGATCTCTTTGGGAGTAAAGATGATATGTGGTGGCCTAGAAGGTGGTGGTAAGGACGTGGAAGACAAGAAGCCCCATATCGCCGAGGCTAAAGCGGTACCAAAAAGTAAGTGGTAAACATGGTCGAAGTTTACCCTAAGATGAGTAAAAGGAAGAAGGTGGATATGAACACCTTAGTGATAAAGTTCTCAAAATTGGACTTCAAGGGGATCTTGCCACCTCATAATGACTCACTAGTGATTACTACAAGGGTACATGGATATGACGTTCCTAAAAAACTAGTCGACGAAGGGAGTTCAGCTGACATGATGTTTTGGGAATGCTTGAAGGTATTAGGACTTAGCAAGAAAATACTCATCCCATGCCATCAGCTTTCAGCTTTAGTGGTAAAAATGGCCATCCATTAGGGGTATGTGAGATGGATGTTTGCATGGGGACATGGTGGAGGTGACTTACCAAAAAGATAAACTTCTTTGTAATGGATGGGAATGTCTACTTATCTTGCATTATCATAGGAAGGGTAACCCTGAAGGAATTTGAGCAAGTTCTCTCTACTGTATAATAGATGATAAAATTCTCGACTCTCTGTGGAGTAGGGTAAGTTTAGGGTGATCAAGTAGAGGTGCGAGAATGATACTTTAACTTGACTGAAGAGAGAGAAACTCATAAAAAATCCACCACCACATACAACATTGATACTCTTAACCCAAGGGACGAGAAAAAGTTGAAGAAAGGTGAAGTGGATGAAGAGGTAGAATACATCGTCCTTAATGAGGACAAGCCAGAAAAAACCATCTAAATTAGAAAATCCTTGAAGAGAGAAATAAAGGATGATCTGATCAAGTTGCTAAGAAATGGACAAAGTATCTTCGCCTAGTGTTATGAGGACATGCCAAGAATAGACCCAAAGATTCTCTGCCACATGTTGAATGTGGACGAAGGAATGAAGACGATTAGGTAGAGGTGATGGATATACTCTAGAGAAAAGTATGGGGAAATAAGAAATGAAGCTAAAAAGTCAGAAAAGGCTAAGTTAATCAAGGAAGTAGTCTACCCAGAGTGGTTATCTAACACAATCATCGTACCAAAGCCAAACAATAAATGGAATATGTGTATAGACTTTACAGACCTTAAACAGCTTATCTGAAAGAGAACTTACCTCTCCCTAAGATTGATCAAATGGTAGATGCCACGACTGGGCAAGAGTTGATGAGCTATATGGATGCCTATTCAGGCTATAACCAAATCTTCATGGACCGAGCCGACGCTCAGAAGACCTCATTCATCACAGATAGAGGAACTTATTAATACAAAGTTATGTCTTTCGACCTCCAAATATCGGGGAAATATATCAAAAACTGGTGAACAAGATGTTTGAGGAATAGATTGGCAAAACCATGGAAGTTTACATGGACATCTTGTTAACAAAAAGCCTCAAGGCCGAGACACATGTGGCCGACTTTGAGCTTACTTTTAACGCCATGGACGAGTAAGGAATGAATCTCAAATCTGCTAAGTGTGTGTTTGGGGTAGGAGCGTACAAATTATTGGGATTCATTATGAACTAGTGGGGAATTGAGGTAAATCCTGAAAAGAGCAAAGCCTTGATTGAGATAAAGACCCTGAATACCATTAAGGATGTACAGAGGCTAACAGGACGAGTCGTTGCACTGAACAAGTTTATATCAAGGGCCAAAGGAAGATGTTTGTCCTTCTTTAAAATATTGAGGAAATCCTTTAAATGGGACGAAGAATGTGAAAAAGCCTTCCAGGAGCTTAAGGCTTTCTTGGGCTCCCCAATTGTGTTGTCCTGGACAGTTCAAGGAGAGAAGTTGTATTTATACTTACATATATCAAAATCGTCCATTAATTCAATGATTGTACAAGACAATGATGGGGTACTGAAGTCGGTATACTTTAATAGTAAGGCCCTTCACGGGTACGAGCAGAGGTGCCCTAAGATAGAGAAGTTAATGTATGCCTTGATACATGCCTTGAGAAAGATGAAACCTTATGTTCAAGCCCATACAATAGTCTTCCTCACTGGATCCCGTTTAAGACAGGTCATTCATAAACCCGAGAAATTGGGTAAGATAATGGCTTGTTACATTGAGTTGGAAGAATTTAATATCGTATACTTTCCGAGAGTAGCAATTAAAAGGCAAGCTTTAGCTGATTTGTAAATGAGTATACTACAAATGAGCCCGACAATGACGATTTTGTTGTACCAATGATTGAGCCATAGAAAGAAAATGGAAGCATGATCGGGGCTAAGAAATGTGTAGCAAGACCTGTTATGGCTTTGGCCATTCCAAAAATCTCATCTCTCTCCTTATACGGGGGAGAAGAAAAGAAGGGGGAGAAAGGTCTCGCACCCTCTTTACTCTAGGAATGCTTCGACCATTGTCGGTGTGGGGTGAATGTAAAAAAAAGAGTTGCTAGTAGGGATGTAAATGGATATTCAAAAATCTGCATCCGTCCGATATCCAAATACGAATTTGTGGATATTTATCCGAAAAAATGGAAACGAATACGAATATAGATACTCTACAAAAATATCCAAAAAAATGGACACGGATACGAATAGTACTAGTATCCGACATGGATAATACCTATTCGATGCAGAGTATCCATTGTATCAGATATTCATTTTATCGGATATCCCTATCGGTCAAACATATGTTTAAAATATTACTAATAATATTAGTCTTATTATTACTAATAAAATAATATTAAAAAAAACTTTAATAATTTATTTCCTAAAACAAAACAAACACATACGCCCCTCAAAACAAAAACTCCCTAAAGTTATTATTTTATTGGGTATATTACCACGGATTTACACTAAAGTTATAATACACACTACCACACACAACATACACCCACAAAAGAACATATACTCCACTTAAAACAAAAAAATAAAATCATTTCATTTCTCTTTCATACAAAACAAGAGAAAAGAAACCCTCGAGTGGTTGTTCATTAGTTTCCTTAATTATAAATAAATGTAAGAGAGAAACATAAAATTAAAGAGATGGTTTTGATTGTGATGATAACTGAAGTTAACAACATGTATATATTTTGAAGGCAAAAAGTTGCATGAGGTTATCATTCTAAATAAATTTTATTTAATCTAAAAGGTGCATATTTATTTCTATTGTTATGGAATGCTACTATTATCTTTGTTTGGATGGCTTTAATCTTATATGGTTATAAAGTATGGATGGCTTTAATCCATATTATCATTATCGAATACTACAATTATTATGCAAGCCACAATTGTTGATGTCAAGAGGTAGCAATTTTGTTATATATTTATTTGTATTGGACTGGATACCGTTGGATTGGATATTTTAATAGTTATTTTTTGCGATGTCTAAACATTGTAAACGGATATAGATATTATCCGAATTTGAGGTATCCAAGTGGATACGGATATGGATAGTTATTTTAACTATCCGAGTGGATACGAATACGGATACATATATGGTATCCGATCCATATCCATCCGTTTACTACCCCTAGTCACAAGACTATTTTGCAAAAAATATGCAAAAGAACATGTCGCTACTTTGAGAGAGCGGCATCAAAGACAAATTGATGCTTACGAGACCAATAGTTCAAAGGTTAGGGGTCTAAGTTATTGAATAGGATGGTGTTAGGAAACCATCCCACCCTTTCGGTCTCTCATGGGCTTGTGTTATTGTTTTCATTTATTTCTCCGTAAAGTGTGTGTGTGTGTGTATATATAATGTAGATCAGAATCACCCTACTCATACCATGGAAGAGACAGAGTGATGTCATCCATAGGAATGTTTCAAAAAATAATATTTAAAATATGTTGTATGCGTTTATCGCGATATTGATCGTTATAATTAAACGGCAATATATATTGGATGAAAGGATAATAAATATCACAAACATAATATGTATCAAAATAATGCAAGAATGTGACAAATGCGGAAATGGGTGATTTGGGAAAATTGGAAAATTATAAACTTGGGCTCGAGTCTCGGGTTTTAATATGAAATGCCTACATAGACTGTAAAGGCATCAAAGTCCACATAGATCGCATGCGACATAGGCTTGGAGTTTATCCCATTGATTCGAACGGGATTTTATTATGTGTGTGTGTAGAAAATGTTTTAATTTTAAAAATTTGTGATGGATAATTCGTTGGAATTTATAGGTATAAAACTCTTGTTGTTATTATTTTTTTTATAGAAAATAAAGTATGTGCAATATAACAAATAAAAAGGTGAGATGTTTGTAACACCCTGCCCGCCCGGGGAGAGTGAACGGAGCGCCACTGTCGATAAAACTAAATTAATCCACAATATAACAAGGTATAGAGCATCTAAATCCCACAATATAAATAAGAGAATCCACTAATCTCAAATCTCTTCAAATAAATACAACAAATCTCTCGAAATAATTACAACAATCTAACTATCTCGAAAATAAATAAATCTCCAAATGCTCTATTCATCAAAATAAATACAAGTCTTCTCATCTCTTGTATTAAAAATTCTTCCCAAATAATCCTCGCTAAAATCAAATCCAAAGCGCCCAAAATCCACGCTAACCTGCCACTAAAAGAAAATATGGGGAAGTACACAATATGACAGGAAAGATGCTCAACAAATATTAGCGGCGAATAAAATGTAACAATACGAATATGAATATTCAAATCAAAGCGAATCTCATAAGCAATTATATCAATATAATTTCTCAACAACACATTAACCGGGTCAACAGGCCTCACCACCGTACCGCGCCTATGTATTTTTCTAGCATAACCGGAAAAAGGAATATTGGCGGGTGCCCAACTTCAGTGCCATATTAAAATCTCATGACAACATGCTCAACACCAAATATAATATCACATGAATCGAAATTAGATTCCAACAAATATTTCCAGATTTCCAAAAGAATTTATCAATTCAAATATGAGTCAATAATCACAAGAAAACAACGAGAATAATACTCGCGAGATTAAGGAGCATATTGTGTAAAACCCCATACCTCAAAATCATCACATAATTCAGCCTCAAAATCTAATCACACCATTATGTTCCTCTTGCGAACATAATCAAATCTCGTTCTAGCCCAAACTCGAGAAAACACCAAATAAACCTTCTAATCTAAGGTTGAAATCTTGAATAAGTTTGGGGCTATGGTTTGTAGATGAAAGGGAGTAATTTTGGAGAGGTCTTCTGGTTGAAGAGTTTGAGAAAAAGTGATTTGAAAAGCCAAGCCACGAATTTGTTGATATATAAAGGATTAAGAGTTTGATTAAGAAAAGAGTTCTAATGAGATACAAACACTAAAAAAAATTTGTTCCGAACGATCGGACCGTTGGAATCACTTGAAATTTTAGTATGTTGTAACGAACGGTGAGACCTGATTGCTATCAACAATTCAGCTTGATCGGACGGTCGAATTTCTAAAAATATTATTTTTACTAGAGAGTTTTATGTTCCGAGGACTCTTAGAGAGTTTTATTTTTTGAGGACTCTTCTAAATAATAAAAATTAAATTAAAGCTCCATTTTAAATCCGATTTCGAAACCATTTGAAATTCTCATCTTTAAATATAAAATCCAACATATTTGAGAAATAAAAATAATTTTACCAAAAACTTTATTTCCTCTATATTTTGAAAATACCCCAAAATTACGCGGGTTGTTACAATGTTAATGTGTATGAACTAAAGTAAGAACTAAATTATGAATTGAATGTAAATAATGGGAAAACAAGAAATTTAAAACGAGAGATAAGGATTTTGGACCTTCTTTGAAGAATTGAAGCTTGATCTTGTTCTTTGATGAACTCCCTTGAATGTTGAGATGAATGTTGGATGAGAAAGAATAATTTTTTTCCAAATTGGGTATGAAAACGATAGGAATGCAAGATGGGATGGAATTTCGCGTAAGGAAATTTTGTTGTTTGCAAGAGAATGTTACCGAGATCAATGATTATGATGGATCTGAGGTGTGCTTTGTGAGTGAGGTCATGCCCTATATTTATAGGGTCAGAGTTGGTGCCGATCGACATGGTCCCATCCCTTCCAGTCGATAGGTAACCCTAGACACAATGTCGATTGGCAGGGAAATGGACATGCCAATCGCTAGTCTCGTGCAGATTTTTCTAGAAAAATGGTCGTAGAAAAAAATCCATTGATCCAAATCACGTACGAGACATACTGTTACAAATTTAATTCAGAGACCTTCAGGAGTCCTTAGGATGATACCGGGTCCAGGAGTTTACTTTAGGTCAAATGTTGCTCGAAAGCTCTCGTAAATCCTTCAAATGGGAGATCGTTGGACAGAAATGGATCGTTTGTCCGAACGGTAAATCAAAATCGCTCGCGCGATAGACCATTGGAAAGACTATGTGAGGTACCTTGACATTCCAAAGAGATTCTCTTAGTTTAAAAAGTTGACCTTGGTCAATTGGGTCTCGGTAGAGCCTGGTGATGTCTCAGAGTAAAAAAGGTTATTTCTTTGTACCGTAAGTCAGAATCATGGACGAGGCAGACCATTTGAAAGTATATTAAGTTCCCTTTTGAGATTCATTCAGTCTTATTTGAGATGAAGAGTTTACCTTGGTGAAATGGAGCTCGAGAGCGCCCAGTGGCCTTTGGATCAGTTTTTAGGGGATAACAGATCATTCATCCAAATGGTAATGCCATTTAGTGCATGGGGGTAGACAATTGGAATGGGGTTTCAGTTCCCTTTAAAGATTAAAAGAGATTTCACTCTAACGATGAAGTTGACTGAGGTCAAATTGGGGCCCATGAGAACTTGATGGCCTCTAGGTCGATTTTTGATAGAAAATGGATCGTTCGTCTGAATCGTTGTATCGATATTTGCATGAGGATGATTGTTGGAAAGAGGATTCAGATCCCTTTGAAGATTTACAGATCTTTCAATCATATGATAGAGTTGATAGGAGTCAAATGGGGCCCAGGATCACCCGATGGCCTCTACATCGGTACTCGGACTATGACCTATGGTTTGTAGTGAAATGGGGAGGTGATAGGTACCTATGGATAGACTTAGGGGGTCCTAGAATATATTGTGTAAAGGACCCTCAATGGGTGAGCTTGGAACACGTGAAAGTTGTCAAAGACACCACATACTGTTTTAGGAGAGTGGTTAATTATGGGGACCTAAGGAATGAGAATGATCGATTTAGAGGGTCGAGGACAACTCTGAGGACCTAAGGTACGAGGATGACCGATTTAAAGGGTCAAGGTCATTTATGAGGAACTAAGGTCATGTTGGGGATGGCCAATTCTGTGGTTCGAGCTCAATTTTTTGGACTTTGGGTAGGGAACGACCGATTCTCTCGATCGAGGGGAATTCTGAGGACCTTAAGTGGGAGTGACCAATTCTGAGGGCCAAAGTTGAGGTGACTAATTTTGCATGTAAAAGATAATTTTGAGGGCTTATGTGGAGGTGACCAATTTTAAAGGACGAAGTCAATTCTAGGGGATTAATTTTTAAAAACCAATTTTGAGGGTCGAAGCCAATTCTGAGGGCTTTAAGTGGTAACGACCAATTCTGTGGGCCAAGGTCAATTTGGAGGACCTTAAGTAAAAGCGACCAATTTTGCGGGTCAATGCTAATTCTGAGGGCTTAAGTAGAGGTGACCAATTCAGAGGGTCGAAGCCAATTCTGAGGTCTTAAATAGAGATGACCAATTCTACGAGTCGAGGCCAATTCAAAGGACTCAAGTAAAGATGAATAATTATACGGGTCAAAGTTAATTCTGAGGTTTTAAATAAAGATGACCAATTTTATGGGTCAAAGCCAATTCTGAGGGCTTAAATTAGGATGACCAATTCTGCGGGTCGAAGCCAATTCCGTGGGTTTAAATAGAGATGACTAATTCTACACGTCGAAGTCAATTCTGAGGGAATAAGTAGAGATGACCAATTCTGCTGGTTGAATCCAATTCTTAGGGCTTAAGTAGAGATGACCAATTTTGCAGGTGGAAGCCAATTCCGAGGGCTTAAATAGAGATGACCAATTCTGCGAGTCGAAGCCACTAATGAGGGATTAAATTGTAGCCTTCTTAGGGAAACTTGGACACTCCAGTGGGGAATTTATCTTGTGGTTTTTTGCGAGGGGTTTTGGTAGAGCATTTGATTTTGAGTTTTTGGTTCCGTTGGGGAAGAGGAATTAGTCCGAGGGTTTGATGTTCCCTTATCGGGGAAATTCTGCGGTGTCCTTTGAAGACGTTGCTGGGGAGATATCAATTGATTTTGGATATCCCATTGAGTAAATAAGTGTTATGCTGGGAAGTAAGCATGGTAAAAATATTTTTCTTAGTGAAAAAGGTTCTAGAATTCATTTGTTAATTTTAGGAATTTTGTAGGGATTTTTTTGTATTTTTTAGGAATTTTCGTATGAAATTTCAGGGAGGGTGTCGACCGGCATGGTGTGAGAGGTGCCAAATGGAAGTGGTTCGGTATTTTGGGCTTCTTTGGGAAAGTTAAGGGACAGTATCAATCAGGTAAATTCTTCTTTCCTCTTGAGACCATTTTTTCTTTGATGACTTTTTTTTCATATATTAATTTTTTGATGGGGATCTTGTAGGTGACCTTCTATCCTGGGGGACAACCATCCAGAAGACGGAGGTGAATAGGGGAAATACGCAACTGTGGCAATTGCTGGTGCATGAGTTTGCATATGTCAAATGAGGTGACATCCAATTCCGGTTTTGTCCCCTTGAAATTCCTTATTGATTCATCGTTGGTTGTGGGAGCTTAGCATTTTCACGCTTGATGTAGCGACATTGCACCTGAAATGGTATACAAAAATGAAAAAAATGTATGCATATTTCTTTTGATTATTTTGATTTAGTGGCTTATTCTACATGCACGTTAATTTGCTGTTGAATTTTTATTTTGAGAAAGAATTAAAAAGAGCTTCTTTTTAGAAAAATTTTAATACGCTTAAGTAGCAGATGGACTCGGTGACTTTGTTGAAAAAGAGATTATATTTTGAAAGGATTTATTTTGAGAAGAAATAGGAAGAATCAGTATTTTGGACGTTTTTTAGTAGAGGTAAGCCTCGAAGGCTTGATAGGTATATGGATGACGGGATAAAAAGCTTGGTTTGTAAAGTGGATCTTGTCACCTTCGTTGGATTGTACTGAATTCGGTGTGTTGAACAAACTGTACTGATGTTGATTTTGTTGGACATGCTGATTTGGGAATAACTTTGAGGCTCTTGTTGGTGATTGAGGACCTTTTGGTGGACCCTAAATTGGTCGTTATTACAGCATGGATGCTATACCGTCATAATACTACGACAGTGATACTGATAAATACCCTGAATGGTCTAGGCGCTTGGCGGGTAGGACGTTTTGACTCTCTGAGGGGTAGCCTAGTTATACTGTTCATGTGGTTATCGGAGAGATTTCGTATGGTGATTCCTCCTGAATATGCCTTAGCAGCCGTGCCAAACTTTTTTACTCTCTACTTTATCAGCGTGGGCCTGGATATCGAGAGATGGGAGAACTGGTTTATGGCGCGTGGGGCTCAAGGTTTATGTTGGTTAGTGCCTTCGTGGGGAGAATTTCTCCCCATTCCATAATTGGGGGAATACTAGTATGTTAGGTTGGTTGGCCTCAAATAAACTTCTTTTTACTTTCCCTTGCGACTCTTGCGCTAATTTGGCTGGGAGAAGATTGTGCCACCGCACACACTAAATTTTTTTCCCTGTGGAGGATTTAATAGAGCGCATGTGCATGCTGTTGGGATCTTTGTGAGAGAATTGTCGACTGTCAGCCCATCATTTCCAGTCTGTTGGAAGAGTCTGGCATGTTTGCGGGGACTACATGAAGTGATTACATGGTAGAGTAGCGCCAAGATGCCAACTGTGGACATCGGGAAAAAGTGTTTTGACATATCAGACACCATGGAGGGAGGTGTTGTTATTTTGCCTTGGCTGGTCCATTCTTATCGTTCCATGGATCATCTGCAACATTCTATTCAGTCAGGGGAGGTTTGGGGACCTCAAGGAATGCATGATGATGGGGTCGGTTCCTCTAGAAGCTGCGGGTAGGATCCCTAGGAAGTCTTATTTGTGAAGCTTTTGCAATGTGTTTAGTAATGATTCTTGTTATTTTTGTTATGTGAGAATAATTTGGAGAGGGTCGTTTAGGATTAGTTGGTTTTTATTTTTGTTTTGTTTCTGAAAGTAGGGTTAGGTTAATAGGGGATTCTATTTGACTCCTTATGTTGATACAGTTGTAATAACATTTTTCATTAATAGAATTAAGAAAATTTTAATTATATTGCTATAATCTTGATGAGTTTTCACATTAGAATTAAGGCTTACATAATCCTTTTGTTCATGTAAATGATAAAACAAACTGTCATTCTCGGGGATAAGAAAAGAACAGCCTTTTGTGAAAAATAAGGGGGCCATGATCATGTAAAGCGTATGAGCTGCCTACTTACCTCTAGGGGTTTGGAAAATTTTCTGAGTTTCTTTTTTTAAAGAAAAAATATTTTTAGAGGATCAGACCCCACGTAGTTCTGATTAGAGGGAAATGAAGATTTTTTATAGAATAAAATGGAGATAAGAAGTGTTGTAGTGCAGTGAGATTTTGTACAAGTGAAAGAATTTCTCGAGACGGTCCAGGTTCACTGGATGTGACCTCTCTTCCCCTTCGAGGTCGGTTAGCATAGAGGCTCTATCGGACAGGATCTTCTTCACAAAGTAGGGGCGACTCCAAGGGGGCTTGAATTTTCCTTTTGGGTTTGAGATGGATTCTATTATTTCCATGGTCTTTGAATCTATTATTAAATGATCTCTCTATTCGGTGATGGTATCCTTGTATGTGATATAGAGCCTTCAGTCTCCTTTCGCCCAAGAGTTACAACTCGTCAAGATGGCTTTAATGTCATTCTTCCTTGTTGACTTTGATTTCAAGCATGATAGGTAGTGAATGCATTTTTATCTCAATGGGTAGGACTACTTCCATGCCATATACCAGAGAGTACGGGGTAGCCCGAGTAAATCCTCTAACTGAAGTGTGATAGACCTAGAGGGAATAAGGGATCCGATCGGCCCAATCTATGTAACTCTTAATCATCTTGCTAATGATTGCTTTGAAGTTCTTATTAGCGACTTACATTTCTTCGTTTATTTGAGGTCAGTAGGGAGAAGATTCTTCCTTCAGAATCCCATACTTGTCGACCACTTCTGTGACTTTTGCTTCAAAATGCAACCCATTATCTGACACTATCTCATGCGAGACTCGATATCGACAGATGATATTTTCTAAATGAACTTGGCCACCTTTTATGCATTCAACACTCCGTCTGATTCATCTTCGATCCATTTGGTGAAGTAATTAATGGAAACCAAGATGAATTTATGATCGTTGAAGGCTTGTTGATGCCCCATGTGGAAAATGGCCAAGGAGAAGTCATATTGTACAATTCCCACAGAGGAAAGTGATGGAGGTTTGAAAACTGCTGGCATTTGAAAAATGTTCGGACATAAGTAGCGTAATCATAAACTATGGTAGTCCAGTAGTAACCTGGTCGAATGAATTTCCTGGCGAACATATGGTCATTCGTGTGGGTTCTGCATTCCCCATTATGGAGTTTCTTCATCATCTCTTAAATGTCATCCCCTGCTATGCAGTGTAAATAGGTTCCATCAAAGTTCCTCTTCAACAGTTTTTATGACAGATGATATAATAGGAGGTTATTCTACTGAGAGTTTCTCCATATTTCTTGTTATAACCTCAAGGATACCTACCATACTTGAGGAGGTGCCAAATATCATAGTACTAGCAGTCGGCTATATCAGGATCTTATTATGTGATGAGATCAATGTGGTTGTAGTGGATTAGTTTATCTTACTTTTGTACTAGGAAGGTGGGCATTGTTATTACTTTGGGCATGTCAACCATTGAGGCTAAGGTAGCAACTTCATCATCTAAGTTATTCGTTGCTCGAGACAGATAGTGAAAGGTGGTATCTGGGAATTCGTAGTCCAACTCTTCTAGATGGCCATGGAAGGGTAAGAGATGCTCATCCTTTACTTTCCATCTTTTGATTACTTGTCCTATGATGAGGGATGAATCCTCGTAGACATCTAGGTATCAAATTCCTTTCTTGAGAGAAACTTTGAGGCGTCTTGTAAATGCCTCATATTCAGCCATGTTGTTAGTGCAGGGAAATTACAACTTGATGGAATTTCAAGTGTGTGAGTCATTAGAGGAAATTAGGAGTATCCCAATTCCATATCCTTTCTTGTTGGTCGTGTCGTCGAAGAATATTTCCATCAGAGGTCTTCTTGGGAGGTACAAAGAATGTTCTCATCTGGGAACTCAAAAATATAAACATTGTCTTCTTCCATGGGGTAGTTAGTGAGGTAGTAAGAGATGGCTCTTATTTTCATGTCTTTCTGTGTGACATACACAGTATAGAATTTGGATAGAAGCATCAACCATTGGGCCATTCGCCTAGATAGGGAAGGTTTCTCGAGTAGGTATCTGATAGGATCCATCTGAGATACGAGCTTGATGGGAAAGGCGAGCATGTAATGCTGTAGTTTTAGTGTGATCCAAACAAGGGAGATAAATGATTTTTCCAAGGTAGTGTAATTAACTTCGTACCCGACCAACATGCCACTAGCTAGTTTATGGCCATCTCTTTATTGGGCTAGCAAAGCCCCAACTGTAGTATCCGTTATGGTTACATATAGGAGTAGGGGAATACCACGCTATGATGACATGCGTACCGAAGTTCATTTTAAGTATTGCTTGATTCGGTAAAATTCCTCTTGGCAATCTTCATTCCAAATATTAGTGGAATCATTTTGGAGGAGTTTGAAGATGGGTTTGTAGATAGAAGTCAACTGGCTGATGAGCCGACTGATATATTATAATTTTCTAAGGAATCCTCGGACCTCCTTCTCCATTAAGGGTAGTGGCATCTTAAGCATAGCTTTCATCTTGGCAGGATCTACTTTTATCCTTTTCTCACTAACCATGAATCCCAAGAGCTTTCCTTAGGTAATTCTACATTTATGTGGATTAAGCTGCATCTGATATTGTCGTAGTCGGTCGAAGAACTTCCAAAGAGTAGGGACATGACCTTCCCTAGTCTTTGACTTGATAATCATATCATCCACATATATCTCAACTTCTTTTTGTATTAAATCATGGAATATGGTTGTGGCGGCCCTTCCGTAGGTAGCCCCTGCGTTTTTTAGACCAAATTACATAGTGGTGTAGAAAAAGGTTCCCTAAGGGGTTATGAATGGGGTTTTCTCTTGATGATCCGGGGGCATATTGATTTGGTTATATCTGGTAAACCTATGAATGAATGAATTAAGTGCATGACTAGATGTGTTGTCCACAATCATGTGGATATTAGGTAGCAGGTAATCATCTTTTGGAGAAGCCTTGTTCAAGTCTCAATAATCAACTCACATACGAACCTTATCTTTGGGTTTGGCACGGATATAATATTGGCTATCCATGTGGGATATTTAATCACACGAATGAAACCCAAGTTCAACAGTTTGACCACTTCTTCCATCACCTTGAACAACCATTCGGTGTGGAGCTTTCATAGTTTTTATTTGAATGATTTGGATTGTAGGAGAGTTGGAATCTCGTGCTAAGTGATCTCGGGATCAATGTCGAGCATGTCATCGTAGGACCATGTGAAGAAATCCATAAATTCCTTCAGTAATTCTTTGATTTGCGCATGCTCATGCTTGTCAAGGGTGGCCCCAATCCTAATCTCGCATAGTTGTCTACTAGAACCAAGATTAATAACAATAATTTCATCTTCATTAACTTGAACGCGGTTATGTTGTTTGTTATTAACCTTATTAAGACCAGTTAGGAATTTTTGATTTGCAAAATCATCATCTACAAGAGTTTGATTATAATCAAGACACTTAATGTAACGCACAATAAGGTACTCAAAATATTTTTTTATTTCATTATTAGGAAATACAACATTGAGAACATCATCAAAGGAGGTCTCTATTACATCAGAAAAGGGAAGAACAATAAAAGAAGATTAAATGGGATAAACATCGGGGTTGGGTTTTATTTCAGCAGATGAAAATGGTATAGCTTAACAGTTGAGGAGAGGTGCACTAGCAGCTTTTATTAGGTGGGATGAATTCAATGATGTAGCGCTTTAGTTGATCAGGCAGAGTCTCAACCCCATTGTCTGCAAATTCAAATGAATCCTCGCAGTCACTTCCCTCAAAATCTTCGGTTGTATCCATAGTCTTCTCAATAAGTGGCTACATATGATTCTGGGAACCTTCGGACCATGAGTGTTATCCTGGAAAAAGATATCCATTTGTGGTTTCATCTTGTTGTCCACATGATCATACTATGGTTCAGGAAAGTCGCGAAAGGGGAAATATTCACCCTTTCTTATGAATCTTTCGTTCAAGGAATCTCTTGAGATAGTTTTGTCACTTTCTAGACTTCTCTTTCGTTGAGGTTGGAGAAGCATGCTGAGTTCTTTTACTGATGTCTAATCGCCTAAACCGTAAGCAGGAAAATCTTTCTTCATTATTATGGGTTCAAGTATTCCCTATTATCGCCAACCCAGCCCCAATCCGAGCATGAAGTGCATTTGCTTGAACATCTAGATCAGATTTACATTGCCATCAGGGTTATACTCTGAGAAAACCCTTTCTTTTAAATCATCCCCTTCTAAGAGTAGAAGTGGTTTAACTCGAAAACCTGACAGAATCATGTCATTTGCCCCATGTTGTATCTCTAGTATTGGATTGCTAGTACTTTCATTCACTGTATTATCGTCATTGCCTAAGATGGTGATGACCTTCCCATTAATGAAGAATTTTAGTTTCTATTGGAGGGAAGAAGACACACCCTTGATACTATGGAGCCATGGTCGTCCAACCAACAGATTGAAACACGTTGGGATACCGGTGACTTAGAATTTAATGATCAGATTTATAGGGATAGCCCTTATTGTAAGCTTTATGGATCCCATCACTTCTCAAAAATAATTATCATAAGCACATACCACGACAGAGGTTGGAGAAAGGTCTCTCACTTTTAGTACCAAGCAATTGAGGGTTCTCGGCGAAATTTTTTAAGACCTGATCCATTATCAACAAGCGAAAGTGGGACGATCTTTCTCATGACTTCGACAGAGATATTGAGAGCATAGTTGCGGTTTTGCCCAATCTTAGGGATTTATTCTTCGAAGAAAGAGAGCATTATAGTAGAGGTTAGAGATTCGACCAGATTCACTGCTCTTCTAGCGTGGTGGATGGAACGACTATGGGACCGATGATTAGTTAGATCAAGTCATTTCGGTATAGCTACGAATACATAAAAAGTCTCCACATAGTGATGTTAGCTTGGGTTTTCCTCAACTGATAGAGGATCTTGCTCTCCTTGAGGGTCATTTTTGGCATATGAAGTTTATCAACACCTTTTCCTTTATCTATCACTGATAATTACGAGTTTGGAACCTGATAATGCCTCCCTGATATAATCATATGATTCACAAAAGAGGGGAAAATAAATACCCCATTTCCTCATCTATCTCAGGTTGTTCAGCACCTTGTTAATATCTCCTAGCAGCTCTTTAAATGATATCATTCCACATATGTTGACTATTGGGTTGTCTTTTCTAGGCTTTTCTCTTCATCTGAATCATCAAATTTATCCCCCAATCCAATGGTAATGATATCATCTTTCCATAAAAAGTCGATACACTCTACAACCTCCATGACCTATTCGTATAGATCCTCCCATTCGACGGGGAGATGTAGAAGTGAAGGGACCAGGTACCCTTATAGTTTCAAAGCATCAAGTAGTTCAGTCATATTACAAATTTCATAGATTTGTCAGAATAAATTTGCTATGATCTGGACGACATCATCCAAGATGACTTCATCGATAGGTACCACTTGATTATCTAACTCTTGAGCCCATTTCCTAGCTTCCAAGAATAGTGTACTGAATCTCTCGTAGTCAATGGTCATCGTGGAGGGAACTTTCAGCCGGGACTCTAGGAGATGGTACAACACTATTGATAATTTCATGTCATTCCCTCCGGAATGGGTATGAACAACAATGCATGCTGTAGTAAAAAATGACAAAGATTGTTCGACAAAATTGGTAGTAGGCAAGAGGAAATATAGGCCAACTTCGAGGGGCTTAGGGGAATATATGGGTATGATGGGTGATCACTATATGGATAAATGGATCAAATTATGGGTCTTCTTCTAGGAAGATGGCATTTTCATCATTTGCAGTGGATTGTGGGTGGTGTTTGGCTTAGGATATGCTAGTGGGGTGATGATACCGAACTCAATCAGACCTTGGATTACATTTTGGAGGTGGAAACATCAATCAATGGTATGGCTGACATTTTGGTGAAAGTCGCAATGGGCATCTGGTCAGAATTTTTTAGGAACTAGGTTTGGTAACGAACGAGGGTCGAATGTCTTGATAAGATTTTGGCTTAAAAGGGTCTGGTAAACTTTGGAGAGGGGAGCGTGAATGTCAGTGTATTCCTTTTTTACTAGGTTAGGGCGGATTTCTGTTGCCCATGAAGTGGCAGGCTAAGAAATGTTATTGATGGTTGAAATTTCGATATTGGCAGGCTTTCTAGGAGTGAACTATCAGGACACTTTATTCTGTTCAACTTCTATTTTGGTAAGAGCTCTTTTATTTCTACTCCTTCTCGGAGGGCTCGAAAATAAGAGTAGTACTATCATCCCATCGTTACTCGAACAAGGGGTAAGATGTTCTTCTTCATGATACTTACTTGCTCCCCTCGAGAAGGTTAGTTTGTCATGGTGGCTGATTTCTCTCCCAACCTTGCTATGAAGTTATCGACTGATTCCCCGGGGTTCTGGATTAGTAGTTCTAAATCACGGTGGATGAGCTCCAACTCTTCGTTATGCTTTTACTGTGACATGAACTCGTAGGCAACATCCTACCAACTGCGAATTCTCGACTCCTTAATAAATAAGAACTAACGAAGAACACTATCTTTCAAAGTCTGTTAGAACATTTGGGCCATTGTTTCCTCAAAGGCTCCTAGGAGAGTCATGGATCGGTGGTAAATTCGAAGATGAACAATTGGCGGTCAACTTCCCCCGAAACTTCTCGATGTTAGGCATCTTAAACGTTTTTGGCAGCCTTGCTTTAGGATAGGGATACATATGGGTGTAATCCATGTAGTTCCCAGACCTTGTTCAAATCTTCTTCTTTCAAATCAACGGTCATGAGGAAGTTAGCCCCTGGCTAGGCAAGATTCGTCATAGGAAGTTAGGCTGGCAGTAACCCATTAGCAGGAGGATCATGCGGAGAATGCTGATATTCCTTGGTGACCCAAATAGGCTCAGGTGCGAGAGGACCCAAAGATAGAGGGAAGAAGACCTCGGACTCTTTGAGAATAGGACCCGATTTCGTTGCATCCCATGAAGCTTAGTTTGAAGCTTCTCAATATTTGTAGTGAGTTGGGCTAGAACCGGCATAAAATTCATCAGCACATTCGGTACTTGGTTTGTGTTCTCCATGGAAAATAGATGAAGATGAATTCTGGACTCGGAGGAAGTAGCGAGGGAACTGACGGAGCCTTGGGTCTCTTCGACGAAAGATCTAAACCAATTGGGAGCCGGGCCAAGGGTTAGGTATGCGAACGACCTCAGGAAAAAAATTCAAATTTATTTTTGGAAGAGAAAAGGGGGAAAACTGTTATTTTTGAAGAGAATGGAAAATGTTTTCGAATTTTTTTTAGAAAACATGAGGAAAAAATGTTTTTGGGAAAAAGGGAGAAAAAATATTTTTGGTGAAAGGAAGGAAAAATTCTTTTGGGTATTTTTTTATTAAAGAGAGGAAAATGTTTATTGACACTTTTGGTAAAGAAAGAGGAAAACGAGAAAAAGGGTCTCAACATGATTATTATTATGTTTAGTATGTTCTCACGTGTATTAGATTTACCTAAATGCATAATGAAATGCCGGACGGGACCCGAGCCTAGGAAAATTGGATTTGAAAAATATGTAAAAACATGGTTGGACTTGTTGGTAGGCTCATGGATTGGGTCACGTTTTAAAAAAGATGAAATGGCACAAAAATTTGGGCACCCATCATTTTAGTAGGGTTTCGAGTAGAAATAAAAAACTAAATATGAGTGCCCTAAGTTTGACAACTATATTAGGGTATGAAGTTGTTGGGTTAATTGGAAGGGTTACCCTCTTTGGCATGATTTCTACGATATACGTCTTGCTTTTGAGGATAATTACTAGGTTTGGACAAACCATTTTATATACCCGAGGGTATGCGAATTGCCTCGCTATATACGTAATGGGGACAGTACGTGTGAGAGAGAATCCGATATACTCGGCGTACGTGAACCAGTTCCCTCCAATATACCTCCCATCATGACTTCGGTCAAGCGATATAATGCGGGGGGGGGGGGGGGGAAACCGTTTGATATACATCGAAGGTACTTGTCCAATGGAAGGTGAAAGTCATATCGCTTAGGCTAACCGCAACCTGCGGGATCAGGGCCCATCACGAACTGACCCCCAGTTACGAAACAAAAAATTGGTTAATAGCCATGCTCTTTAGTGATGTAATGTGCAAAATGAGTGATTCTTGACTAGTATATTATGAAGAAAGTATCTTTTGATGAGCATTAAGCAGGGGATAGTGTACAAGTATGAAAAAAAAATCTAACACGGTGCAAGAAGATTATACTAAGAATGGATATGTGTGAGTGAGTTATGTGTGAATATCTACAAGTGGGTGTGTGGCATTTAACCCAAGCATGGATCAACTACAAGTTGTGTGTGACAAGTGTGAGTAAGCATGGATATATAAGGGTCCGTTTGGTTGTCAATGGGCAAAAGCGTGGGCATGGCTTTGCCTAGGCAAATTTTACCTAGGCAAATTCAGATGACGCTATCAAACAACATTAGGCGAAATTAAAGTCAATCCAATTAATTTATTTAAAAACAATTTTTATATTATATTCAAAAATGTTAAAAATAGTTTTTGCAATATTTTTATATTACAGTTTTAAAAAAAAAATTGTAAAACGTTTTCTTAACAATTTTTTTTAATACAAAACAATTTTTAAATATTCACAACAGTTTTTTTAACTATTTAAAATATTTTTTTATTTTGTTTTTAAATTTTAAAACTGTTTTTATATTATATTCAAAACAGTTTTTAAAATTGTTAAAAACTATTTTTACAATATTTTCATATTACGTTTTTTCAAAAAATTTGTAAAACATTCTCTTAACAATTTTTTATAATATCAAAAACAGTTTTTAAAATATTACAAAACAAATTTTAAACATTCACAACAGTTTTTTTAAACTATTTAAAACAGTTTTACAAAATATTTTTTTAAACTTTAAAACAGTTTTTACAATATATCCAAAATAGTTTTTAAAAATGTTAAAAACTGTTTTACAATATTTTTATATTACGGTTTTTCAAAAAATTTGTAAAACATTCTCTTAACAATTTTTTATAATATTAAAAGCAGTTTCCAAAACATTACAAAACAGTTTTTAAATATTTATAACAGTTTTTTAAATATTTAAAACAGTCTTTAAAATTATTTTTTAAAACTTTAAAACTGTTTTTATAATATATTCACAACAGTTTTAAAAAATGTTAAAAACAGTTTTTACAATATTTTGTTAATACGGTTTTTTAAAAAAATTGTAAACATTTTCTTAACAATTTTTTATAATATTAAAAACAGTTTTTGAAACATTATAAAACAATTTTTAAATATTCATAACAATTTTTTAATTATTTAAAACAGTTTTTAAATTATTTTTTAAAACATTAAAACCGTTTAAGAAGTTGGCAAATTTGTGGGAAAATATTTTCCACTCAAATAGGTAAGCAAAATTTGCCCACAAATTGTGCATAGGAGGTGTTGTACATTGGCAAATAATGCCTAGGCAAATTATGCAACCAAACAGCCAAAATGTGGGCAAATTTTCATATTTGCCAACTTTTTGGCATTTGCCTAGGCAAATTATTCCAACCAAACGGACCCTAAAAGTTTGATAAGTAGAGGTGTGTGTTAGTGACACCTAAGCATGGATATTTTAATTGGTGCCTGCAATATGTGGATATAAGTGATCCTATATGCAAGTAGTGTGAAGTGTCCATGTAGAGTAACTACAAGTGTGTGAGTGAGTAATGATATAAGCATGAGGTATATATGTGCAAGAAATAATAGAGGAGAAAAGAGGGAACATACAAGTAGGTGCATACGTACACACACAGAAAAAAAATCCATGCCAATAGAGTTTGGCCCTCTTATGAAAAATGATCCCCGAAGAAGTCGCCATTGTGGCCATCCCGAAAATCTCCTATCTATCCTTCCGCGGGGGCGGGGATAAAGGTCTCACACCCTCTTTACTTTAGGAGTGCTTCGGTCGTCTGCGGTATGGGTGAATGTAAAAAGATGGAGTTCCCAACCTATTTTGCACAAAATAGGTAAAAGAACATGTCGCCTATTCGAGAGAGCGTCATCAAAGACGAACTTATGCTTATGAAACTAATATTTCAAAGGTTCGGGGGATAAGTTATGGGATGGGAAGGTGTTAGGCACCCATCCCACCCTTTTGGTCTCTCATGGGCTTTTGTTATTATTTTTCTTTATTTCTTCATGAAGTGTGTGTGCGTGTATATATAATAGAGATCGGAATCGTCCAACTCATACCATGGAAGAGATAGAGTGAGGTCAGCCATAGGAATGTTCCAAATAATAATATTAAAAATAGGATTTATGCGTTTATCTCATATTGATCGTTATAATAAAACGATAATATATGTTGGATGAAAGTCTAATAAAGATCACAAACATAATATGTATCAAAATAATGCAAGAATGTGACAAATGCGAAAATGGGAGATTTGAGAAAATTGGAAAATTGAACTCGAGTCACGGGTTTTAATCTAAAACGCCTACGTAGCCTGTAAGGGCATCAAAATTCCACGTAGTTTGCATTCGGCATAGGGGTGGGGTTTATCCCATAGATTTGAAGAGGATTTTATTATATGTGTTTGGGTAAAAAATGTGTTTTAGTTTTGAAAATTTGTGATGGATAATACCGTTGGAATTTATAGGTATAACCCTCTTTTTTTATAGAAAATAAAGTACGTGAAAAATAACTAATAAAAAGGTGCGATGTTGATGTGTATGAACTAAAGTAAGAACAAAATTATGAATTTAATGCGGAAATAAGAAATTTTAAGAGAGAGGGAGAGCGAGAGAAGGATTTTGGACCTTTTTTGAAGAATTGAAAATTGATCTTGATCTTGGATGAACTCCTTTGAATGTTGAGATTAATGTTAGATGAGAGATAATGAAATTTTGCGAAATTGAGTATGAAAATGATGGGATTGTAAGATGGGATGGAATTTCACAGGAGGAAAATTCGTTGATTGTAAGAGAATGTTGTTGAGATCACTGATGGTGATGGATCTGAGGTGTGCTTTGGGAGTGAGATCATGCCCTATATTTATAGGGTTAGTGGTGGTGCCGATTGGAATAGTCCCAGCCTTGCCAATTGGAAGGTAACCCTAGACACACTACCGATTGGTAGGGACATGGACCTTACAATCCGTAGTCTGGTGAAGATTTTTTTGGAAAAACGTTCGTAGAATGAAATCCATTGATACAAATCATGCACGTGGAATACTGTTAGAAAGGTAATTTAGATACCTTCGAGAGTCCTTTGAACCGCTCCCAGTTCTAAGAGTTGAATTTGGATTACATGTGGCTCAGAAGCTCTCATCGATCCTTTGGACGAGAGATCGTGGTACGAAAATGGATTGTTCGTCCGAACGAAGAGTTAAAATCGTGCACAGGGTGGACCGTTGAAAGGTTATGTGAGGTAATTTGACATTCTAGATAGATTTACTCGGTTAAAAAAGTTGACCTTGGTCAACCGGGGTACGAAAGCACTCAGTGACCTCTCGGAGTAAAACAGGTCGTTTGTTTGTACCATAAGTCCAAATTGCACATGGGGTGGACTATTGAAAAGGGTATTAACTACCCTTGAGACATTTAATCAGTCTCATTTGATCTAAAGAGTTGAACTTGGTTAAATGGCTCAAGAGCATGTGGTGACCTCTATATCATTTTTCGAGGTAAATGGATCGTTCATCTGAACGATTATGCCATTTCTTGCACGGGGATGACCATTAGAAAGGGGGTTTATTTCCCTTTGACGATTCAAAGAAATTTCTCTCTTGTGATTAAGTTTACTAAGGTCAAATTTGGGCCAGAGAGCACCCGATGGCCTCCAAATCTATTTTCGGTAGTGAAATGGTTCGTTCATCCCAACCATTAAGCCGATTTGTGCACGAGCCTGACCGTTGGATAGGGGGTTCGGATCATTTTAAAGATTCAAAGATCTTTCTCTCTTATGATAGAGTTGATCAAAGTTAAATGGGGCCCAGGAGCACCCGATGGCCTCTAGATCGGTACTCAGATTATGACCTAAGGTTTGCAGTGAAATATGGTGGTGCTAGGGACCTAAGGAGTGACTTAGGGGGTCCAAGAATCTGGTTCCTACGATGTGAGACACTGAAGAAGAATTTTTTTTGCTTAAAAATGGAGTGTTGGGTGAAGGGGCTTTCTCAAAAGAAGGCACAATTTGGAGCTTTTTGAAGACGATTTTTCATCTGAAATAGAAAGTGAAGCCGATTTAATAGTATGGACCCCAGATGGAACTGATATTGATTACGCCTTAAGGTTTATCATCAAAACATATAACAATGAGTCAAAGTATGAAGGTCTTTTGGCAGGACTCTCCCTTGCTAAAGCATTAAACGTTGCCATTGAAGAAAATGATAATGCTGTTGAGTTTTGTTTAAATATGAACTCGAGGGCATCATTGATGGTTCCCCTCATCCGATACATCAAATACAGTGAATTTATATTATCTAACATTGAGAGGAAGAAGTTAAGATACAAGGCAACAAAGTTCTCGATAATAGGAGATGTCTTGTACAAAAAATGGTTCCTCCTCATTTATTACTATGGAGTGGGCTCGAAGGTAATTTTGAGATTAGAGGTAATCCCACATTAGCAACGGTGTTCGAGATTAAGTTGTTGAGGCATATTAGCGTGGCAACTCAGCGAGGCAACTTAGTGTGCCAACTTGTATTTTAGCTTGTTGTGTTAGTCATATTGTATATTTGTTTATATTGACTATAAGGTATAATGGTTGTAATCATGTAACGAGCAGAATAATGAATTTTAGTGTGAGGTCAAATGGTACTCGTGAGAGACGAGGCTTGGCAGGGCCTGGAGAGCTTTCATGGTCTATCGAATGACCTCGTTGTGGTAATTTTAAAGGGACTTGGTTTGGAGGATTGAGAAGTAAGGCACCGTTGCTTCTTATCCGACCATATTAGACACACTTGGTAAAACAATGAAGAACCCTGACCGTAGAACCTCGGACAGAGCAGCTTGGAGTTCCATCGGGCGTTGGGTTGTGAACCAAACTACCCTCTACTTAATGTCACATCTACTGTAGGTGATGTCACTAGCTATCTAAACAATGTCAAACATGAACTTGAGTAAACCACCATGGTATTTAGGGCTGTCAGGCAGTTGGTGAACTACCCCTGTGACAACATCCCCCGGACACACAGTTGTTAGGCAAAAGGCATGTCTTGACATTTAGTGTTTATGACGTGGATACAACCAGTGCATCAGGTATTTAATGTTTATGACATACAGTATAAGGGAGGTCTTTCATAGGCACTGATGACTGAGTTGCCTCGGGGGTGGTGTGAGGGGCTATTTAAGGACCCCAACCACCTTTGAGGAAGAGAGATATTTTTTAGAGTTCAAAAGTTATTACTAAAGAGAAGAGAATTATTACAAATCAGAGAGATTTTACTCACCCACCATTGTCATTTATTACAAAAATTTTAATATTTGATAGAGATTCTTTAGGGTGGTTGTTGTGTTTGGTTACCTGCCAAGGTGTATCTAGGGTGCTTACTTCTCTCTCCCTCTAGCGAAGTTACTTATAAGTTCATTACTACCTTCTGAGTTATAGACGCGAGATTTGTGTGTTTAAGCTGAGTTCATCTTCATTGAATAGTGTTTGTATATCCTATGGTTAATCAATAGTGTCGCTATTTAACTTATCATTACTGTAGTCAAAATGGGTTATACCTCCATCTTATCTAAACTACCCTCTTACATTTGGAAACTCTGCTGGGGAGGGATTCTTCTAAGCAAGGAGTATGGAGCAAGATAACGTTAATCGAAGGCTCAACTTCGATGATATCCAACATAATGAAGAACAAGCTGCAAGAGAACTGGAGGCTCTAAGGGACAGGGCTCCTTAAATAGAGGTACCTCCAGTTCAGGCGACGACAAGCGGTTCATGAGTAAGTTTTATGAGTTTTTGCAAACTTCGATAGCTTCAACGGTGTTGGGAGGATTTGAACCCAACTTCTTCATAACACCAGGGGCAGCCCCAACAGGCCCACCAAGTGCAGGTGTAACGGAAACAGTCCCAACGAGTATACCCTCTGTTGTGAATCCTGCCGTGGGAACCTCAGGAGTATCAACGGCCCCAACTGTGATGATTATTCCGGTTGTAATGGGCACTCAACCCACAGTTTCATTGGTTGGTGCCCTGGTAGCATCACCCAAGGAAGAAATTAGGAGGGAGATGCAGAAAGAGATGTTAAGGTGCATGCAGGCCTCCTCGCAATCTACCAGTTCGGTAGCTTCAGTTTATGATGACTTTCAAACACCTTACCCCCAGGAATACAACGATGAGCCCTATCCAAAGGACTATATTCCTCCTATTTTTGAAAAATACACAGGGAAGGGTGGGAACCCGAAGGAGCACATTAAGCACTTTATTGAACACTTGGGGGCACATTATAATAATAAGAAGCTCAGGTTGAGGGATTTTTCTAAATCCTTAACTGATAAAGCATATACCTGGTATTCCCATTTGGCTCCCAACAGCGTTTCTACATGGGAAGAGATGCGTGTTTTGTTCATCCAAAAGTTCTTTCTGGCGAAAGATGAATTTACTTTGACCCAACTGGGGAGGGAGAAGCAACGCCCTAGGAAAGAAGTAGTTGCATATGTTCGAAGGTTTATGGAAAGGTCCCTCGATGTGAGGGAGGAGGCCAAATAATCCAAGTTATTACATATCTGTACTAAGGGGCTGCTTCCTGAGTATATCTATTATCTTATCAATGAGATGCGCAAGGGGACTTTTTTAGGATTCTTAAAAGCGGTAAGAAATATCTCTTTGGTGGTACGACCAAATTCGGTGGTGGTGCCCATGATGTTTAGGCAACTGATAAACCTGCGGGGGGGGGAGGTCTCAACCCCACGGGCAGGGTACACCGATGGAGGAGATGGGGGCAAGGCACCGAAGAAGGACAATAAGAGGAAGTTTTGAAGAAATAGGGAGGACCCACTGCCATTGCCTTGTATAGTGGAGGAAGCTATTAGCTGTTACAATGCAATGGTCCAAGGTGGAATGGTCTACGAACCAAAGGGCATTCCCGTTGGGGAACCCAATGCAACAACAAGGGCAGATGCCAAGTATTGTCAAGGCCATCGGAAGATCGAGCACCCAACAGAGTTATTTCACGCTGAGGAGAATCATTGACGAGTAGGTAAAAGCAGGGATATTGTAAATGCCTCCATAGAATGTTAATAACAACCCACTCCCAGCACATGGCGCTAATCTGGTGGTGGTCTATGACAAAGAGGTAGAAAGAGAAGAGAAAGAGGCGACGTCGAGGTAGGAGGAGTTAGAAGAAGCTCTAGAAGATTGTACGAAGGGAATGGCTAATATTGTACTGGCCTACAATGAGGCAAGCGCCAAAGACGTGGAGGACGTATACAGCGTTGAAGGTGAGAAAGTAAACCTAGTCCTAGAGAATGACGTAGTTTTAAATTCCTCGAAATTCACCTGGTTCTTCAACTACGTAGGGATACCGAAAGAGAGTAGGTTGGAGATAACCTAGGAAATACTTGATATTGCGAGGAAGAACGTAGTCCCTTCGTTGAGATGGAAGGGACCCACGGCCAAGTTGGTGAGAAGGAATCTGTCATAAGTAACCTTCAGCGATGTAGATAGGGTTGTAAGGTTCCCTCATAACAGGCCATTATATGTGACTGCCAGCGTCAATGGAGTTATCTTTACAAGGACACTTATAGATGGGGGAGCTTCCATCAATATCATGTCAATCAACTCTTTCCACGCAGCCAATATTCCAGAAGAAAGGTTGGTCCCCATGCCTTTGGTGATTTCGAGGTAAGATAACCAATCTACCAAATCCATTGGGTACGTTAATATTCGGATTATAATGGGAAATATGAGTTCCCATGTCAAGTTCCTCATAATTGAGAGTGCAACTACCTATCATTTTCTAATAGGAAGGGTACAGATGCACAACCAAGGGCTAGTTCCTTCAACGTACGACCAATGTGCTAAAGCGAACATCAAGGGAACGAAGGTGACCATTAGGGCTACGTAGAGGCCCTTAGCTATTGAGGAAGCTCACTTGGTAGACGAAATATATTACACTGAATTGGAGGATGATGTATGTGTCCTAACGAGAAGAATGGAGGGAGCATGGGTTCCCTCGATCATAGAAAGGATGGGTCCCTTGAACGAGTATAGTAAAAAGGTTGCAATTAGTGCAATAGTGATGATCAAAGAAGATCATCAGGTGGTCCCTCAGCCTCAAAACATCTTGAAGCAGCTCAAAGACAGGATGAGGCCCAGATCGGATCAGATGGAGTATGAGGTCCAACGACAAAGCGTCCTAAGCTGGTTCTCATGAAAAAGAGTGGTCGAGGCTTCTAGAGAGAATAAGAGGAAGGCAGTTACCGTTACCAATGGACAGTGCAAGAAGATCGTTACCAAAAAAGGAAAGGTGGTATATCGATTATAACGTTGTGAGCGGGCGGCAAAAGAAATTGATGATAAGGTTGACCCGATATATGAATGTTTTCTAGAAGATCAACGGGGGCAGTGTATGGTGATAGATAAGTCCAGCATACAAGAACTTGTGGAGGAAGTCACCGAGGAACCAGATTACATGACGGATCGACCGAAACAGCAGGCATAAGAACTGGACCAGTTGAACTTGGCGAAAGAAGAGGAGGACCCAAGGCCCACTTTCATCTCGAAAGATCTCAGTGAAGAAAAATGAAAGGCCTTGGTGGAGTTGATTCAGTAATTTATAGATGTTTTTACGTGGAAATACAAGGAGAAGGGGGGATGTATGAGGAAGTGAGCTGCCGCAAGTTGAACGTAATGCCTTCATCCATTCCAGTGAAACAAGCTACGAGAACGTACAAGCCTGAGCTATATTTGAAGATTAAGGAAGAGGTTTAATTCTTACTAATTGTAGGGTTCATCACACCGATACAACACCCACTCTAGCTATCTAGCATTATCTCAGTAGGAAAGAAAGATAAAAAAAAAATAAGGATCTGTGTGGATTTCCGAGATTTGAACAGAGCTTGTACTAAAGATGAGTTCCCTCTGCCCTCCAATGATAGCCTGATAGATGCAATAGCTGGTCATGAGATGTATAGATGCATGGATGGATATGTAAGGTACAACCAGATCAATATGGACCCCTCGGTTTCAGATAAAATAATAATCAAAACCCCATTGGGCAACTTCAAGTACAAGGTGATGTCGTTTGGTCTCAAGAATGCTGGGGCGACTTACCAGAGAACTATGACCGCCATTTTCCATGACTTCTTCCACAAATTTATGGAATTCTATGTTGATGATTTCGTCATCAAATCAAGGAAGGAGGAGTCCTATCTGAGCGATTTGAGGAAGGTTTTTTCCCATTGTAGGAAGTATAAATTGAAGATGAACCCACTGAAGTGTGTTTTTGGAGTGACAAGTGGGAAATTCCTAGGCTTTGTGGTTAATTGACAAGGGGTGCAGACGAACCAAGAAAAACAACGGCCGATCTTAGAAATGCCATGCCCAAGAACGACGAAGGAGCTGAAGAGTTTCCTCGGCAAAGTCTCCTACCTTAGGAGATTTATGTTTGGATTGGCCGAAATAACACACCCATTGATGCAGCTGTTGTGAAAGAACACAAAATTCAGGTGGGAGGAGATTCACTAGGAGTCACTCGACGGATTGAAGAAGCTTCTCGTTTCACTACAGACCATGGTTCCCCCAAAAGCCGGAATACCATTACAACTGTATCTCACATCAACCACGAGGTCCATGGGATCTTTGCTAGCACGAGAGATCGATGGGCAAGAACGGCTAGTCTACTACCTCAGTAGGATTATCCATGGGCCAGAAGTCAGATATGTTAGCTTGGAAAGCCATTATTTATCCTTAGTATTTGTAGCGCAAAAACATAGGCATTATATGTTGTCTTTCACAATTCATATTATGACTAGATGTGATCCTATTAAGTATTTGCTAGCAAGAATGATTTCGATTGGTAGAGCACCTAGGTGGTTCTTCATCCTATACGAGTATGACTTGAAGTGCATGGTTCCTCTTGTAATCAAAAGCCAGGCGTACGCTGATCAGTTGGTTATTTTCCCCTCATGAATGTTTGAGCCACCCAGAGAAATTATTCCAGGAGACGATTTGCAGGCCAATAACCTAGACGCAACGGATGAGGAATGGACAACGATGTTCGATGGATCCTCGATAACAAAAGAAAGGAGGAGCAGGGGTTATTTTTTGAAAAGTAATGGAGGAGATTTTCCTTTCCTACAAGTTAGATTTTTCCTGTTCTAACAACGAGGAAGAATATTAAGCATTGGTGTTGGGATCGCTAGAGGCTCTTCAGAGGGGGATTCGTTCACTTTGCATCAAAGGGGATTCAAACTTGGTGGTCCAGTAAGTGAATGGAGAGTACGCATTGAAACACATGAGTCTGGCACCATACAGGATAATCATTCAGAGGCTCCTTTGCCAGTTCCATCAGACCAAAATTAAGAGACAACCCAGAATGATGAATCATCACCCAGACGCATATGCCACCATTACCCAGAAGATGGTCATGAGGAACGATATAACTACCGTCGCGATCCAATGAAGAACAACCCATTCGATAGTACTGTCAATTATACCAATGGAAGAGGATGCATACTGGAGGGGAGATATCAAAAGGCAATTGGAATATGGGGAAGGAGCGATGGGGCTGAGAGAATTAGCCCAATACATCATGAATCAGGGGAACCTCTACTTTAGAAATGCAGGAGGATGGTTGTCGAGGTTTATCGACCAAGAATAAGAAGAGCAAAGATTAAAGAAAATATAAGAAGAGCATTGGGAAACATCTGAGATACCTCACTACCGAAGAATGCAAAGGGAGGGGTATTTTTGGCCAAAAATGAAACAAGACGCGATAGAGCTACAACGTAAATGCAAAAAGTGACAGTTATTCTTTAAGGCAACTGAATGTCATTTCGTGGAGGATCAGGCTTACTAGAGACAACCCTATATCGACTTCATTAAAGATGGAGTTTTCCCAACAGAGAAAATTGATGCATTGGGACTCCGGGGAAGGGCCCTGAGAGTCTACATTAAGAGGGGAAGAAGAAACTGAGGTCCTTAAATAGGCGCATGATCCAGCTCACATAGGAGGGGCCAAGTTATATGACCAGTTGACGACTTTGGGATACTATTGGCCAACGGCGGAGAAAGACTTTGCTGAGTTCGTTTGGAAGTGCAAGGCTTACCAACTTTATGAAAATATGATCCATGCCCCATCAGTGGACCTACACTCCCTGGAAATGAATTATCCTTTTCACACTTGGGTGTTCGACCTGGTGGGTGCAATACATCCTTCTTCGAGGGGGAAGATATGGATACTAGTAGCAATGGAGTGTTTCACAAAGTGGGCCGAAGTGATACCACTGAGAAGGGCAACAGTGGGGGTGGTGAGCAACTTCATCAGAGAATACATCATTTGCCATTTTGGGATCCTAAAGGTTATCCTTTCAGACAATGGAACCCCTTTCGTCAATTCAGAAGTAACTATGCTCACAGACAAGTACTCCATTATCCATCATACTTCGACGGTGGCATATCCAAAGGGGAACGATCAGGCCGAAGCAAATAATAAAACTTTGGTTAATATCTTGGATAAAATAATGGAGGATTTCCCAGGATCATGGGATGATAAGATACTAGCCGTATTATGGGCCTATCGAATAACTAAGGGGAAGCCCACAGGGTATACACTGTTCTCTCTTGTTTATAGGTCTGAGGCGATTCTCCCACTAGAGTTAGAAGTTCCCTCGGCTCGATATGCTTTACGAAGTAGCATGCTCCCTCAAAATAGAAATGTGCAGTTGGAGGCGTTGGATAAACACAAAGATAATGCGATCCAACACTTTCAAATGTATACGAAATAGCTATCCATCGCATATGATAACTTAGTAAGATCAAAGAAGTTTGAGGAGGGAGACCTTGTATTGAAAGCAACAGTGAAACACATCAGGGGGCTTCCTCTACCAAAGTTTGTAGCAAATTGGGAAGGACCTTTCATTGTAAAGGAAGCTCATGACTCATGTTATTGCTTAATTTCTAAGATGGAAGAAGACAAACCATTCAAAATCAACAATAAATGGTTGAAGGTTTATCATGTGTAAGCAATTATGTTTGGCCACCGATGCATCTAGCTGATTATGAATATACAAGTTCTTTTTATGATGAGTTTACAAGTTCTTTTTATTATAACTCGAGATGAAATAATTACAGAACTTCAAACCTATGCAAAGAGTTGTAACACAAAGAAATGGCATGAGAAAATAAATATCTTTTTACATTAATAAACTTTGGGGCCTTATAAAATTAGGATCTATTGCCCAAGAATTACATGAGAAGAAAAGAAAAATATATATACAAGTTCATTCGCCTAAGAGGAACCACAAATCTAGAGAAGAGAAAAAACTCCAAGGAGGCCCGAAGAAGCTGCTTGGCAAGACCGTTGAGCATTGATAGAGACCTCCAACCTTATTTGTGCTTGTGTGCAATCGATCAGGAGTTTCTCTCATTTCAGCTTCACCAGACGCAAAGCTTCTTCGATGTCCTCCACCTCTTTATCGACAGCTTCTAGAAGAGGTGATAACTCGACCAATTTAACCTCCTCGGCCCGCTGAACCTCCTGATGTTTTCATAATAGTTCCCTCTGGCTGTCCAGTTGCTAGCTCTTCAAAGTCTTCAAATGCATGATCAGCCAGTCAAAATGGAACCCATCGCAACCCAACTCCCTCATATAACTCGGTAATTGGTTGAGGAGGGGTCTGGTAATGTTTGCAGTTGGAGTATTGGCAATTTCAGCAACAACGATAGCTATTCCCTGAAGCTTGTAACTCATAACCGAGATATTTGAACGTAGGAAATCCACCATGAATGCCTCAGGATGATGATTTACAAGTTATTCAATGACCAGGCGATGGTTGGTAGGCATGTGAGGATAATGTTAAAGCACCATCAGGTAGAAGGCGTGAGGAGATAGGTCAGGGAGAGGAAGCTCACAGCCAGATTCGATCTTCGCAGCAACACCAATCGTGGAACCTTGACAATTATGGCTAGAATTTTTTAAAACAATAGGTTCCCGATGGGGCGAGGCAATGGGCGAAGGAACTGGTGGATAATCCTCCCGAGAAACCTGAAAATAGTTAGAGGAAAAAAAGAGTTTATGAAAAATCTTAATAAGTATTTTCGTTGTTAAGTCACCAATGAAGGTGGAGTTTATGTAAAATCTTAACAAGTGTTTTCGTTGTTAAGTCACTGATATAGGTGGAGTTTATGAAAAAACTTAACAAGTGTTTTCATTGTTAAGTCACCGATATTGGTGGTGTTTATGAAAAAAATCATAACAAGCGTTTTTGTTGTTAAGTCACCGGTATAGGTGGAGTTTATTAAAAATCTTAACAAGCGTTTTCATTGTTAAGTCACCGATATAGGTGGCGTTTATGAAAAGAAAACTTAACAAGTGTTTTCATTTGATTAAGTCACCTACATAGGTGAAGTTGGAGAAACTGAGAAATGCAGAGAAATTAGCGAAATACCTCAGTGATAGCAAAGGCGAGAACAGGAGCCACCGTGGAGACCACCGGGGTAGGAACCGTTGGAGGCAGGCTCATTGCCTCAGAAGCCTCAAGAGGGCCCCTAGCTGAAGAAGCCTCAATGCTAGACAAAGCTCCCTCGCCAAAAAATGGTACCAGGTGAGACAGCACCATCAACCAGGGACTTGGAAAGGAAAAGACCACTAAGAACAAAGGGTGGAGAGAGACCTGGAGAAAGCTGCAGTAACAAAGCTAAGTGTTAGAAATGACAAATTAGTACTAAAAAAGAGAGAAATACTTATAAACATTACTTACCCCCATTATGGCACTAAAGAGGAGAATTTTAGTCAGAGGTCTCGTTAGTACACGGGGAAGAAGGATGCTGGCTACCAGAGATGCCATCTCAACCTGGGGCACCCCATCATGTCAAGTCCCAACATATTACACAGAAAGAAAAGGGGTGCAATAGAGAAATATTACCAGACATAACAAGTAATAGATAATATGTTACCTCGTGGTAACTTTCTGCAATTGTAAAAAGGGGCAGAAGATCCTCAGGCGCAAGTTCTAATTCAAAAGAAACTGGGGGTGGGCTCATTGCCTCAGTTGATTCACAGGTAGTAGCCCCCGTAGAACCATCTCTAGACCGTTGGGAGGATTAATGGCTTGAATAAGTAAGACTTATTAGGGGGGAACGGGGAAGGGTAGTGTCTGCTGTAGAGATACCGCAACGCCCCCCATGAAACGGCTTACGGGGGGGCTAGGCCCTTCTTCTTCAACTCCCTGCACCAAAACCTTTTCTTATTAAGGAATGAGCAAATGCAACACCACTTAAGTGAAGGGGAATAAGAAATAAAGAATGCACACATACCTCAGATCCAGAGGGAAAACGAGAATATATAACCACTGGTGAAGGTGGAGAGGAGGCAACAACATAGGGAGTAGTAGATGGAGGTATATTGGATGTTCGTTTCTTCTGGAACTTAGTGCCTAGAGTTTTCTTCCTTGTGCTCGTTGCATCACCAACTTTAGGTACCCTCGACCTTTTTCTCCTCTTTCCCAATGGCTCAGTCGTATCAACCAAGATTATGGGAAAGGCAGCCGAATGAGGAATGATGATAGCGCGCCATTGAAAGTCAGCATTTATTCTTTCAATCTCAGCTTGCACTTACCTCCTCATCTTTTCATCTACCTCTAGAGACATAGGAGGGGGAATGGAGGTAATGGTAAATGCCTCCAAAGGAGTTTGTACTTGAACTTGGGTCTTAGACTTTGAGGACTTGGACTTCTTAGCCTTCTTTGTAGGTGGCTAAGAAGGCCCTTCTCCCGTTGCAGCTTTGGTCGAAGGGGCAATTTTTTTGGGAGCTGCAATGGCCTTGGGTGGAGTGTTTTCATCACACCTTCAAATTCTTACTTACTTTCTTAGTATATCTTAATATTGCAAGATGGCTCTCCCTGGTAGCATTGAGTTTACCAACTACCTCGACGCCTTGGAAGAAATGTGCTCTTATAATGTCGACAACAGTGCTTTCAGTATGCATCGGGTTTCTTTGTGGTGCAACCGACCTATTGAGTGTAATATGTTGATGGCAGTGGTACAATTTTAGTACTCCGAAGACCATGTATTCCGCTTTGGGTTGGATGAAGTTTGTCCTACCTACGAGTAATTTTCTGCCATGCTGGGGATAAATCCCAATATTGCCGCAGTTTTTCCTGCGTTTTCCTATTCTCCCAGGGATTTTCTGTCCAGGCTTCTTCACATTTTGCCTTCAGTAGCCAGACCATTGGTTACTATAGGAATGATCTCCCTTTCGTCGGTGTTATAGTCCATGCATTTGCAGGAGGCTGGAGATTCTGGATACGCCGGAGCCATTTTTCTGGGCTTCTTATCAAAATTGCTGCTAGTTACTGGGGAACTGCAGGTGGACCCATAACTTGTAGACATTAATTCTTGGATGTCATACCATCACAATCCTACGGCGGTGATCCTGGCGGAGACCTTGAATGGCCTAGATGCCTGGTGAGAAGGTCGTTCTGACTTCCTGAGGGGTAGCCCCGTGATGCTATTCATGTGGTTATCTGAGCGACTTCGTCTGGTGACCCCTCTGAAATACCCTTTATTGATTGTACCTAACTTCTTTTTGTGCCACTTTATCAGTGTTGGTTTGAATATTGCGAGCTGGGAGAACTGGTTTGTGGAGCACGGGGCTCTAAATCTGTGTTGGTCAGTGCCTTGGTGGGGACAGTTACTGCCTATTCTGGAGTTGGGAGAATACTCGTATATCTGGATGGTCAATCTCAAGTAGACCTATTTCTATTTTCCTTAGAGGATTTTGCGTTAATTTGGTTGGGAGCAGGTCATGCCACCTTGGACACTGGACTTCTTTTCGGTAGAAGATTTGACTGAGCGTCTGTACATGCGGCTTGGCTCTATGTGGGAGAATCGACGTCTGTTGACCCTTCCTTCTCAGTCTGTTGGGAGAGTTTGGCATATCCCTGGGGATTATATGAAGTGGTTGTGGAAGAGAGTAGTCACTAATATGTTGGCAGTGGAGACTGGACAAAGGTGTCTTGTTTTGTCTGATACCATGGAGGGAGGTGTGGTAGTTTTTTTCGAAGCTGGTTTGAGATTATCGGTCTATGGAGCGTTTGTGACACTCTGTTAAAGCAGGGGAAGCCTGGGGACCCCACGATGAAGATGATGATGATGGAGCAGTCTCCTCTGGTAGCTACGACTAGGAATTTTTGAGAGTTTATTTTGTAATGGGGAGTAAATGTGGGGATTTTATTTTGTCTTTTTTATGAAGGTAGGTGGAAGGGAGTTATCTGTTCCTTTTCTTGTGTAATTTCACCGCAATTTCTTATTAGTGAAATAAACAAGTTTTTGATCATTCAGTTGTTCCTTTTGATGAGTTTTGTATTGTTTCAATTATTAATACCGATCGCTATGGAATACATAATCCATTTGTTTAAGTATATGTTTGAATGAACTGTCGTTCTCGAAGATAAGAAAAGAATAGCATTTTGTGAAAAAGAAAGGGTCGCGCTCATGTAAGGTGTATGAGCTACCTATGTACCTCTGGGGTTTTTGAAAAGTTTTAATTTGTTTGAAAATGTTTTTTTGCAGAGGATCAAGCCTGCGTAGTTATGGGTAGAAGGAAATGAAGAGATTTTTTTTTAGAATATAAGGGAGATGAGAAAAGTCTTAGCGCGCCATGATTTAGGACTAAGGGTAGAAATTTTTGAGACGGTCTAGGTTGACTGGACGAGCCATCTCTTCCCCATCTAAATAAGTGAGCATGGCAACACCGCTAGATAAGATATTTTCAACAATGTAGGGGCTGCTCCAATTGGGCTTGAATTTCCCTCTAGGGTATGAGATGGGTTCTATTATCTCTTTGAGGGATAGGTCCCTTCTTAGACACCGCGGTCCTTGACTCTCTTATTGAATGAACGCGCTATTCGATGATGGTACCCTTGTATGTGGTATAGTTCTTTTAATCTCCTTTTATCTACGAGGGTCACTCGTCGAGATGGCTTTGGCACTAGTCTTCTTCGCTCACCTTGCTCTCAAGAATGACGCACAGTGAGGGTATTTCCATCTCGACTGGTAGGAAGACTTCCACGCCATAAACAAGAGAGTAAGGGGTAGCCCAAGTAGAGGCTCGAATTGAGGTTCAGTAGCCCGAGAGGGCGCACGGGATCCGATCGGCCTAATCTCGATGGCTTTCGGTCATCTTGTTGACGATAGCCTAGTTCTTATTGTCAGCTTCAATTGCACCGTTGGTTTGAGGTCGGTAGGGAGAAGATTTATGTCTTTAAACCCCATATTCGTTGACCACCTCTGTGACTTCTACCATAAAATGTAAGCCGCTATCTGACACCAGCTCGTGCGGGACCCTATATAGGCGGATGATGTTTTTTCTTGATTAATTTGGCCACTTTCTTGGCGTCCAGCACTGTGTATGACTCAACTTCAATCCATTTGGTGAAGTAGTCAATGGAAACTAGGATGAGCTCATGCCCGTTGGAAGCTTTCGGTGTAACCTTCCATATGATGTCGATGCCCCATGTGGGGAACGACTAGGGAGAGGTCATGTTGTATAATTTGCGCGGAGGCAGATGCTGAAGGTTAGAAAACTTTTGGCATTTGAGGCATCTCCGAACATAGGCGGTGCAATACTGGGTCATGGTGGTCCAGTAGTAACCTTGTCAGATAATCTTCTTGGCAATAATGTGACCATTCATGTTGGGTCTGCATTCCCCACTGTGGATCTTCTGCATTACCTTTTCAATGTCAACCCCTGCAATACAGTGCAGATGAGTTCCATCGACGTTACTTTTGAGCAGTGCTTTATGAGAGATGATGTACTGGGCTGCCAGTCTTCGGAGGGTGGCTTAATCTTTCTTATTAGAACCCTAGGGATACCTACCATGCTTGAGGAGGTGCCAAATATCATTGTACCAACAATTGGCTATCTCGGGATCTTCTGTGGTGACGAGCTCAATGTGGTAGTAGTGGGTTGGTTTGTCTTGCTTTTGAACAAGGAAGGGGGTAATTGTTATTCCTTCGGGAATGTCGACCATGGAGGCTATAGTAGCAAGGGCATTGGCTAGGTATTTCTTTTCTCGAGGTAGGTAATGGAAAGTAATGTCTTGGAATTGGGAGGCTAGTTCTTCTAAGTGGTCATGGAAGGGTTGGAGTTTCTCATCCTTAACTCTCCATTTTATGAGCACTTGGCCGATGATGAGGGAAAAATCCCCGTAGATGTTTAGGAATTGAATAACTTTCTCAAGAGAAACTTTGAGGCCTATCGTGCATGTCTCGTACTCAGACATGTTATTGGTGCAGGGTAAATCCAGCTTGATGGCGATGGAAGTGTGAGAGTCATCCGGGGCGATCATAAGTATCCCAATTCCATATCCCTTTTTATTGGTAGCACTGTCAAAGAACATTTTCCATCAGATATTATCCCGGGCAGTGCAAAGGATGTTTTCATCTGGGAATTCAGAGATCCAAACATCGGCCTCATCCATGGGGTAATCAACGAGGAAGTCAAAGATGGCTCTTCCTTTCATGGATTTCTGTGTGACGTACACAATATGAAACTCGGCTAGGAGCATCAATAATAGGGCCATTAGACTGGATAAGGCAGTTTTCTGAAGCAGATATTTGATGGGGTCCATTCGGGATACAAGTTTGATGGGGAAGGCAAGCATGTAGTGATTCAACTTTTGGGTGACACAGACAAGCGCGACATATGCCTTTTCTAAAGTAGTGTAGTTGACCTCATATCCGACCAATCTGCGATTGGCATAATAGATGGATCTTTCTTTGTGGAAATCTTCAAGGTATTAGTCTAGCAAAGCCCCATCTGTAGTGTCGGTTATGGTTAGGTATAGGATCAAGGGGATACTAGGCTGTGGTGGAATGAGTACCAGGGGTTGAGTCAGGTATTATTTGATTCAGTTTAAATCTTATTGGCCGTCCTCATTCCAAACCTTAGTTGAATCCTTTCAGAGGAGTTTGAAGATAGGTTCGCATATGGAGGTTAACTGGCTGATGAACCAACTGATGTGTTGCAATTTCCCAAGGAAACCTCAGACTTATTTCTCTATTTGGGGAGGTGTTATCTCAAGTATGGCTTTCAGCTTGGCAGGATTTTCTTTTATCCCTTTCTCACTGACCACAAATCCCAAGATTTTTCCCTTTGAAACGTCGAAGATGCATTTCTGCGAATTAAGTCTCATTTGATACTGTCGTAGTCGTTCGTAGAACTTTCAGAGAGAGGGAACATGACCTTCCCTAGTCTTGGATTTGATAATCATATCATCCATATAGACCTTAACCTATTTGTGAATCAGATCATGCAGGATGGTTGTGGTAGCCCTGCAATAGGTAGCCTAAGTGTTCTTGAGACCAAATAGCATGACTGTGTAGCAAAAGGTTCCCCATGGGGTGATGAATGCGGTTTTTTCTTGATGGTATCCATGCATTTTGATTTGGTTGTATCCGAAAAACCCGTCGGTAAATGACTTGAGAGCACGACTGGTTGTGTTGTCCACGATCATGTCGATATTGGGTAGCGGGTAATCATCTTTTGGAGAGGCTTTGTTCAAGTCTCGGTAGTCTACACGCAACCGAACTTTTCCTCTCGATTTCATCACGGGAACTATGTTTTCTAGCCATGTGGGATATTCGATCACATCAATGAAACCTACATTCAACTGTTTGACCACCTCTTCTTTGACCTTGAGTGACCATTCGGTGCGGAGCTTTCTTAACTTTTGTTAAATTGGATTTTAATCTGGGAAAGTGGGAATCTCATACTGAGCTATTTCAGGATCAATGCTGGTCATATCGTCATAGGACCATGCGAAGACAGCCATGAATTGTTTTAGTAATTCTTCGAGTTGTGCACGCTCATGCTCGTTAAGGGTAGCCCCTATCGTAATCTCACGTAGCTGGCTACTGGAACCGAGGTTAATAACAACTGTCTCTTCTTCATCAACTTGAACGCGATTATATTGTTTATTATTAACCATATTTAGATAAGTTAAGAATTGTTCATTTACAAAATCATCATCATCAAAAGTTTGATTAGAATCTAAAAAATTAATGTAAGGTACAACAAGATACTCAAAATCTTCGTTTATTTCATTGATAGGAAAAACAACATTAAGAACCTCATCAAAGGAGGTCTCGATGACATTTAAGCAAGTATAGACAACAGAAGAAGAAATAGGGTAAACATTAGCATTAGGGGAGATTTTAGCAGGTAGAACTCGCACCGCATGCCAGTTGAGGAGAGGTGTATCAGCAACTTTAATCAGTTGGGATGGATTCAATGATGTAGTGCCTGAGTGAACCATGTAGAGTGTTAGCCCCAGTGTCTATAAGTTGAAGGAATCTTTGAAGTCACTTTCCTCAGTCTCTTCGGTATCTTTGATGAGCGGTTGTATATGGTGTTGGGAAATCTCGATCCATGGGTAGCTGTCTTGGAAGAAGATCTCCATTCCAGGCTTCATCTTTTTTTCTATATGGTCGTACCTTGGTTATGGAAAGCCGTAAAAGGGTAAGTATTCACCCTCTTTGATGAATCGTCCATTCAAGGAGTCACCTGGGATAGTCGGGATGCAGTCTAGTCCTCTCTTTGGTCGATACTGGCGGATCATTCTGAGCTCTTATTCTGATGGTTGATACCCCAAACCACAAGGAGGGGAAGCTTTCTTCAGTTTAATCGACTCGAGTATACCTTGTTGTCTTTATCCTAGCCCCAGTTCAGGCATGAAGGGCATGTTTCTGAATATCTGAATCACATTGACGTTGCCATGACGGTTATATTTTGGACAAACCCTTTCTTTGAATCCGTTCACTGTTGGGAGTAGGAGTGGTTCAACTCGAAATCCTGATAGGATCATATCCTTTGACCCGTGTTGCATCTCAAGAATTGGACTTCTTGTACTTGCACCCTCGGCATTGTCATCGTCGCCCAAAATGGAACCTCCATTTCTAATGGAGTGAGGAAGACACACCCTTGATACTATGGAGCCACAGTTGTCCTAGTAATAGGTTGAAACAAGCTGGGATGTCAATAACTTGGAATTCGATGATAGGGTTTATAGGGCCAACCCCTATTACAAGCTTTATGGATCCCATGACCTCCTAACGAGTATTATCATAGGCACATACATCAGCGGATCTTGGAGCGAGGTCACTTTCTCCCAGTCCTAAACATTTTAAGGTTCTTAGTGGGCAGGCATTCAAGGCGGATCCATTATCAACAAGAGGGAGTGGCACAACCTTCCCCATAACTTCGAAGGATATATTGAGTGCATGATTGTTGTTTGTCCCAATCTTGTGGATTTCTTTATCGAAAAAGGATAGCATTCGGGTAGAGGTCAAGGATCTGACCAAATTTACTGCTTCTTCTGGTGTGGTAGAAGGAGGAACTATGGATCTAGTGAGAAACTTGATCAAAACGCTTCTGTGCAGCTGAGAAGACATGAAATTCCCCCATTGAGTGATGTTAGATTGAGTTTTCTTTAGTTGATCAAGGATGTTCCTCTCCTCGAGGTTCATCTCTGGCATAGGAAGGTCTTCCACGCCCTTCCCCTTGTCATTAGCTGGTAGTGAGTTTGGGATCTGGTAATGCCTCCCTGATCTGGTCATGTAATTTACTGAAGAAGGGAAGAACATGAATCACGTTTCCTTGTCAACCTCGGTTGTTCCGCTACCTTGTTTATTTCTTCGAGGAGTTCTTAAAATGATATCATCCCACACATGTCGGCTATCGGGCCAGTTTTCTCTGAAAGCTTGTTCTTCATTCAAATCTTTGAATTCTTCCACCCATCCAGTGGCAACAATTATTTCTTTCCATGTAAAGTCGATACTTCCACAACTTCAACAGCTTCTTAATACAGGTCTTCCCAATCGGTGGGGGTGTGTAAGGGTGAAGGGACCAGGCGCCCTTGTAGCTTCAAAGCATCGAATAACTCTGTGATACTTCAAATGTTGTTGGTTTGTCTGAATAATTCTGCCATAATCTGGACAACCTCATTCAAGCTAACTTCATCGGTCGGTACTACCCAACTATCTGACTCTCGAGCCCATTTTCGTGCTTCAAAGAACAGCGTACTGAATTTTTGGAAATTAATGATCATCTGTGAGGGCAATATCAGCCCGAACTCTAAGAGTTAGTTTAAGACTTATGATAATTCCATACTTCCATTTTTGGAATGGGTAGGGATGGCGATGCATGCTCTAGTAAGGAGTAACAGTGCCTGATCAGCAAGGCTAGCGGGGTATAGGAGGAACTATGGGAAAATTTGAAGAGGTTTAGGAGAGTATATGGGTGTGATTTGAGTTGAGGGATCAAATTATGGGTTCTCTTCTAAGAAGATGACATTGTCTTGATTTGGGAGTGGGTTGTGAGTAGTGTTTGGCTTAGGATTGGCTGGTGGGGCGATGGTACCCCGATCAATTAGACCTTGGATTATGTTTCGGAGGTTAAAGCATTGGTCGGTGGTATGACCAACTGTTTGGTGAAAGACGGAATGGGCATTTGCCTTGAAGTTTCTTGGTAGTGGATTTGGCAATGGACGAGAATCCAAGGGTTTGATAAAGTTTTGACTTAGTAGGGCTTGATAAACTTAAAATAGGGGAGAATGGAGCTCGGTGTATTCTATTCGGACGGGACGGGGCGGCTTTTTGGTTCCCATGATGTGGTTGGTTGAGAGATGTTGTTGATCGTTGAGACTGTGGCACGGGCATGCTTATCATATTTTTTGGGGTGAACTGTCCGGACACGTTCTTTGGTTCGACATTTATCTTAGTAAGACCTTCCTCGATTTCTACTCCTACTTCTCTGAGAGCACAGAAGTGGGGATAGTATTGTCCTCCCATCGTTTCTCGGACATGCGATAAGAAGTTCTTCTTCAATATGCTAACTTGTTCTTCCTCGGAAGGCTGATTTGTCATGGTTGCTGCTTTTTCCCTCCATCGGGATATGAAGTTACTAACTGATTCGCCAGAGTTATGTTTAAGCCGTTCTAAATCACAGCAGGTGACCTCAAGCTCTTTATTGTATTTGTACTGTGACATGAATTCCCGGGTTACATCCTTTCAACTATGGATCTAAACTCTTCGAGAGACAAAAACCATCGGAGGGCGCTATCCTTCAGAGTTTGCTGAAATAATTGGGCCATCACTTCTTCAGAAGTACCTAGTAGAGTCACAGAACGGTGATAGCTACGGAGATGAACAATCGGGGGTCCACTTCCTCCAAATTTCTCAATATTCAGCATCTTGAACTTCTCGGGTAACCTTGCTTTAGGATAAGGAGACATGTGGGTGTAGTTCATGTAACTCCCCGAGATTATGACTTGGTCAAACTTCTTTGTGAGCATCTTGAGTTCCTCTTTTACTTTGTTCATCTCTTCTTCCTTCGGATCAATGATCATAGGAAAGTTGGTCCCATGTAAGGCAATGTTTGGCATCGGAAGCTGGGCAGGCGGCGGCCCATTAGCAGGAGGGACACGTGGAGCATGCTGATATTCTTAAAGAACCCAGATAGGCTTGGGTGGACCCATAGCGCGAGGAAATAGGGCCTCAGTCTCTTGAGGAACAGGAACCTGGTTTCGTTGCATTTCTCGGACCTCAGTTTGGAGGTTATCGATCTTGGACACAAGCTGCGCTAGGACTGTCTTCAGATCTGGCTGTATAACGGGGAGTTGATATGTGTTCTCCATCGAAAGCTAATGGATACCGACCTCGGAATAGGTAGAAGGGGAACGGACAGAACTCCAGGGTGACTTGACTGAAGACCGAAGCCAATAAGGAGCCAGGCCAAGGGTTTGCGATCGACCTCAGAAGGCGCAAAAATGGGATTTATTTTTGAGAAAAAAGGATGAAATTTTTTCTTTTTGAGATGAAAAGATAATTTTTTTTTTCGAATGTTTGATAAAAAGAGGAGAAATGTTTTTTGATTTATTTTCGGGAAACATACCTTATCATGATTATTATAATTATCATGTTCTCACCTGTATTAAATTCTCCTAAATGCAAAAAGAAATACCGGACGGGACCTTAGCCTGGAAAAGTTGGGTTTATAATATTTGAAAAGCTATGGATGGACTTGTGACCAGGCTCACGGACAGAGTGTCGTTATAAAAATGCACAAAAAGTTAGGCGACAGGCCGACCCAGAATTTCGGCAGAGTTTCGGGTAGAAACCGGCAATCTAACATGTGCGTCCTAGGCTTGACACCTATATGTGGGTATGCAGTTTGGTTGTGTGAATCGAAAAGGGATCCCTACTTTGGCGTGACTTCCACGATATACGTCTTGCTCTTATGGGCAATCGGTATGTGTCGACAATCCATTTGATATATTTGAGTGTGCGTGAATTGCCTCACTATATACCTCATGGGGAAGGTACGTGTGGGAGAGAATTCGATGTACTCAGTGTACGTGAATGAGTTTCCTGTGATATACCTCCCATCATGACTTCGGTCCAGCGGTACGATGCGGGAATCGTTCGATATACGTCGAAGGTACTTGGCCAATGGAAGGTGAAAGTCATATCCCTTAGGCTAACTACGCCCTGCCAGACCAGCGCCCATCACGAAGTGACCCTCCAGTTACTGGACAAAATTTGGTCAATAACAATGATCTTTGGTGATGTCGTGTGAATCATGCATGATTCTCTTATTAGTATCTTATGATGAGAGTGTTTTTCTTGATTATGCTCAACGGGGAGCAAAGTATGAGTATTAATGGTACACCAAGTATGGATGGGTGATGAGTTCAACATATGGATATATATGACCCTAGGTGAACGTGGTGTGAAGTGTACATGTAGAATTTTCTATAAGTGTGTGAATAGAAGCATATGCATGGGGTACACATAAGTTGTAAAGGGCAACATGCAAATACGGGGATATATAAGAAAATTAAACACCCATGTAAATAGAGTCAAGCCCTCAAAATAAACATATAGTCCCCAGTAGAGTCACCACTGTGGCCATCCCTGATCCTCGCAGCGGCGTGAGGGAGGATCGTAGGTCCCGCGCGGCCCTCTCTGGAGCACTTTGGCCGACGTCATTTGGGTGAGGTGAAAAATGTAGAAAAATAGAGTCGCCAGTCTATTTTACTCAAAACAGACAAAAGAAAGGGATACGTCCCGAAAGACAACATCCAAAGACATATTGATGCATAGAAAACCAAAATGATACGAAAAGGGTCCGGAGGCTAAGTTACGAAATTGGAAGGTGTTAGGCACCCATTTCGCCCTTGCGGTGTCTCATGGTTTTTTGCTATTTTCCTTTATTTTCCCCGTGATATGTGTGCATGTGTATATATAGTGGAGATAGGAATTATCGACTTGTACCATGGAAAAGGTAAAGCGAGTCATCCGTAGAAAGGTATTAAAATATTAGAAAATTGGATTTACGCAAGTATCCTTACGTTGATCGTTACGATGGAACGATAACGCATATGTGATAATACGCTACTAAGAATAAATATAAAGAATATAAGGGAATGGAGTTTAGAGAAAAATTGAAAAGGTGAGAAAAAGTAAAAATAGGACTCGAGTCTCGGATTTTACCCCGAGACGCATGTGTAGCCTATAGAGGCATCAAAGTCCACGTAGTTCGCATCTAAAACGAGGGGTGGGGTTTATCCCATAAATCCAACCGGGGACTTCTCTTATTTATGTGTGTGTGTGTGTGTGTGTGTGTGTGTAGAAAAAGTTTTTAGTTACGAGAAAAGTGTAAGAAAAGTGTGAGAATTCCCGTTTGAAATTTATGAGCAAACCCTCTTTTTCTTATTTTTTGGGTTTTTAATTTATATGAAAATAAGATATGCACAATAATAGTAAATAAAAAAGTATATTAAGATATGTGAGATGAGGGAATAAAAGTGCTAAGTAATGAAACAAATTAATGCAAATTTATGAGAATTTAAGGAGAGAATTGAGAAAATTGGACCTTCTTGAAGATCTTGAGCTTGATCTTGAATATTGGAGAGCAACCGTTGCACTTGGGTGATGATGGAGAGTGGTTAATTCACCAAGTTTGATGAAAAGTTAAGGTTGGAAAGGGATTTGGATGTGGAAATCACGCTGACTTCGAGAGAGGTTTTCTGGATTGGCTGAGAGTGATATGTTTCTGATCTGGGCTCCCCTTGCAATGAGGACAAGGCCTCCTTTGTATTGTCCCAGGGCATTGCTGATTGATATAGCCCTGTTCCTACCAATTAGCAGGTGCGTTTAGGCACACTTTCGATATGCAGGGTCTGGACCTGCCGTTTGGCAGTGTCTTTCTAGCCTTTTAGGAAAATTGACCGCATAGCGCAAAGTGTTGATCCGAATCGGACATGGGGTAGACCATTGGAAAAGTAATCCATAGACCTTTGAAAGCCCTTTGGACCACTCCCGGGTTCGGGAGTTGACTTTGGGTCAAATGTGGCTCGGAAGCATTCGTCGGTCCATTAGACGGGGAATCGTCGAACAGAAACGGATCGTTCGTCCGTATGGTAAGTCTGAATCGCGCACGGAGTGGACCGTTGGAAAGGTTAGGATATGTGCTTAGACATTCCAAAGAGTTTGATCTGGTTCGGGGAGTTTACTTTGGTCAATCAGGCCCAGGAAGCATTCAGTGACCTCTTGGAGTAAAACGGATCATTCGTCCGTACTGTAAGTCAGAATCGTACACGCAGCGGACCGTTGGAAAGGGGTTTAAGTGACCTTTGAAGATTAGTTTAGTCTCGGTTGATCTTAATTATTGACTTAGGTAAAACGGAGCCTAGGAACATACGGTGGCCTCTAGATCAGGTTTGGGGAAAATGGGTCGTTCGTCCGCATGGTAAGTCATAATCGCGCACGGGATAGACCTTTGGAAAGGGGTTTCAGGGCCCTTCGAAGATTCATTGAGTCTTGGTCGAGCTGAAGACTTTTACTTTTGGTTAAACGGAGCCTGGGAGTGCCCGATGGCTTCTAGGTCAGTACTCGGGTTATGACCTCGGTCTATAATGATGAAGGAGGTGCTAAGGACCTATAGAGAGTTTAATGGGTAATAAAATGGGGTGTCTGCATTGAACATCATTATGTGTTGACCTCATACCTTAGACATGATTAATTTGGTGAAAATTATGAGGGTGAACATATTTATATGGTGACCTCAGACCTTAAACATCATTAATTTGGTAAAAATTATGAGGGTCAACATCATTATATGGTGACCTCAGACCTTAAACATAATTAATTTGGTGAAAATTATGAGGGTGAACACCATTATATAGTGACCTCAGACAACATTAATTTGGTGAAAATTATGACGGTGAACATTATTATATGGTGACCTCAGACCTTAAACATCATTAATTTGGTGAAAATTATGAGGGTGAACATCATTATGTTATGACCTCTGACCTTAAACATCATTAATTGGGTGAAGATTATGAGGGTGAACATCATTATGTGGTGACCAAAGACCTTAGACATCATTAATTTGGTGAAAATTATGGGGGTGAACATCATTATGAGGTAACCTCGAACCTTAAACATCATTAGTTTAGTGAAATTTATGAGATAAACATCATTATATGGTGACCTCAAACGTTACACAAGAAGAGGTAAGACATTGAATCATAGCATTGAAAGAAGAAATATAATATGAATAAGATGGAATTAATGATCACCATTGAATAACATTCAAGATAGTTACTAATCAGTTAAAAATCACTTACTAATTAGATGTACCAAGATTCCATTAGAGTTCACAAAAGTTAAGAGGTACAGAAAAGAGGAAATACAAATTACAACTTAAAAGCTTCACAAGGACTAAGTCTCTACATTTTTTTTCCGACGTTGGTCACCTCAGCCCCATCATCTCGAGGATTAAAATCTTCAGTCTCAGTGACTTCCAATGGAGTAGTCATAGCAGATGCAGCATCGGCCTCCTCAACCTCTTGCAAGGTCTAAGAAAATTGGGGGTCACTGAAGCCTAAACCTTCAAAGTTTGAGGCAGTCAGACTCCCTGACTCTTTCTCCTTAGAGGCTGCCCATTTTCTAGTTGCTTTGATACCTCTTTCAAGGTATTAAAAGTCAAAACACACAAATTCATGAGAGACCTTATAGTCTTCGATGATCTTCTCTGCAGCATCTTCTAAAGCATCCTTGATTGCAGCGCCCACCTTAGCTTGAAGGGCATCATATTTAGCCTTTAGGGTTGCCTCATGATCCTTCAAAAGATTGGATATGTAGTTCTCTCTGAAAAGGCGCAAGAGTAATTTCCTTTATTATTTAAAACTCAATGAATGATGCGGAAGCGTTGTAAAACAGGTGATGGTTCAACTTTCAAAACAACAACAACAAGTTTTAATTTCTCAAAACAAATTAAAACATAATTCAAGTCCTAGAATTTACCTAAGTCATAATTAACAATTAACCAAAGTTAGGCGAAACCAATTTTAGCAAATGACTTGAATAAACCAATTTTACCCAATATTTAATTTAAGTCCCAAATTAAATGAGTGTGACAATTAAACCAAATTTTATCTTGAAATTATCCTAAGCATGGATTCTAAATTATTGTGCGAGATAAAATAAACAATGTCACACTACGCCGAGAAGTACAAGGAAAAACCCAAGACGGGAAACAACCTCGGACGGCCCTAGCCACAAGTCCACTAGATATGGAATTACAATTACAAGACAGATAGACTTACAACGACTGACTCGATCCCTCTCAAGCCTCGACGCTCCTTCTCGTAGAAACCTCTTCCTAGCGGACAACCTCGGAACACCACCGCAGTCTCGGAATCCACCGATGGGACTTTATATGGTCACCGTCACCCAAGCATGGAGCCTTTCTCCGTGTGGGTAGAATCTCAACAAAAGTCTTCTTTGTGATGGGGTGTAGAAGCAAACCCAAAACGTCTCTTGAATTTGGTAGAGAAAACCGGTGCCAAAAACTCCAAGTAAAGATATGTATATATAGAACTTGGAATAAACAACAATGGGTGTAAACTAAGTGTTTAAAGATTTTTCTTTAAGTTGAAGAACACGCAAACATGAACATTTTCCTTTTTAATATGATCTCTCAAACTCTCTCTAGGAGATGTATTAGGATGGAAAAGTTGTCTTGGAAAATGTGTTTCCCGCACATAATAATGTATGAAAAAGTTGGTTGAAAACCAAGTGGAGAAGTGGGGAAAAAACTGCCAAAAACTGCTCAAAACTGTTCCCGCCCTGGCGTCTCGTTCGAACGAACTTGACTCTCGTTCGAACGAGACTTCTAACGAGTGACCAGCCTGGGCTCGTTAGAATCTCGTTAGATACCTCGTTAGAACGAAAAACTCGTTCGAACGACATATCGAACGACTAACCAGTTTAGGGTCGTTGGCAAACTCGTTCGAACAAAACTGGTTCGAACGACAAAACTCGTTCGAACGAAATCTGGTTCGAACGAAAAAACTCGTTCGAACGACATTTCTAACGAACGACCAGAAAGTTTGTAAAATTCGATTTTGGCCCAGAAACTTTTATATACTTATATTAAAGTTCTAATTGATTCTTTCTGAAAATAATATGCAGTTTTTTATTACACCTAACACCCAATACATATTGTTCCAAGCTCCTATATAAATATAATTACATTCATACCTTGGGAGCATGGAACCTTAGTTGATGACGTAGAAACGAGGCACGCAAACCGGCATTTTGATGAAGCTTTAAATTCTTTGCCGCTACGTCTTCAATACATACTTCATAGGCTTGAGAATATTACAAATAAATACTATCCTATGAATAAATGTTTTTGTCCGGAATTGAGCCAAAACTATATATGGACTCAATTGGAAATTTGTGTCCTTACAAATCTCCCCCTTTGGCTATTTCGGGACAAAAACCAAACAAAAATCCTAAAGGGCCGTCAAGCTCTACTAGACTCGAAACAAAACCCGCCCAATCTTGACTCAACCCAAGGATTAAACGCTTTGCCATTAAACAATGATACTTTAGTAGAATACCTGCACACTTAAGAAAACTCATCAAATGCATAGGGAATATCAAAATATAAAATGCAATTCATTAAATTATTCCCCCTAAATTAATTCTCCCCTTTATCAAATACATGACCTACTTAGAAAGACGTCTCCCCCTAAGATAAATCTCCCCCAAACGAAGATACGATAATAATAGGATTAGATACCATTTCTCCCCTATCATCATTCTCCTCCTTTTTGTTCGGGAATAGGCAAAGGATAAAGAACTAATAAACAGCATGTGGAAGCTTAAATAAAAGACATGACAGCATATGGGCAATAAAAGCAAGGCAAAGACAAACAAATATCATATATATATATATATACCAATAAGTACGTGCATATATAGATAGATATAAACACACACATGACACAAAATACAATAAGTTTGCACACTCGTATGGCAAAAATGTGTCATATGGAAACGAAAGTGTAGGGGTGTGTACTAGCAACAATTAAATTTAGACCCAAACACTTAAGAAACGTTCACGGAGTTCTCATTTGATTGCAAACGTCATCACAGTTAAATATAACCTCATGTGACAATATAAAGATTGAACTCAATGAACAAACATCCACAATGCATACAAGCCTAGCATGATGATGATTCTACAAACCAAATAGAGTCATGACATTAAAGACAACTAGGATAAACGGACATTGTGCAAACCGTTGATATACCATCCAATTCTCCCTCAATAAGCATATATATTCTTTTTTTTAATGAATATATCAAACAAACATAGGCCTTGGCAATTGCTTTCTTTTAAATGCCAAATATTCTGTTTTTAGGTCTTTGGATCACGTATTTCTTTTAGATCCAATCAACGGTGGATTACTATCGCAAAGGATTTAATTCATCCTTTCGGAGCCCTTCCCCGTGCATATATAGATTTATCATGTTTTCATTTTTCACACAAATCTCACATGCAACGGATTTTGACATGCACTAGTCCTCCTAGGTCATAGATATGTAGATGACTAGATTGATAGGAGAACACCTCAAAAAGCTCAAATATAACATGTGACATTAAGATTTCAAAAGAGCTCGTGCATGTTTGAATAGAGGCATATAGAAATAGAATCCATTTAAACAATACAAAATCCAACTACTCCATATAAAACATGGTAAAGAACATTTTAAGGATTGAAAATCTAAACCAAAAGTTCTAGCCACATGGGAGCGTAAACGATAGGATTCAAACACAAATATATGCCACATAAAGTGTGTCAAAAAAAAATACACACAAAACAAAATCTTTTTGAGTTTTTAACATTTTTTAATCAAAAATAAATATTTACTCAAAAGGACAAACAAAGAATCATTTGTATTTTTCATTAAGCTTAAATGAAATAAATAAAACACAAATGATAGACAAAAATCTTTTTATATTTTTCAATTAATTCAAACACAAAATATAATACAAAAAGATAAACAGGTCATGATTCCTAGCATGTGATATTAAATAAGGTTATGACTAGAAAATGACTAAACAAGCATACATTTAGCATATGAATATAGCATGAAGTACAAACGCTAAAGTATGCAAACACTAACACATTCATCCTTTAGATTTAGCAAGGGAGGAAGCATGTGTAAGTAAATGAGAATCAACAACCCTATTTTGTAAGGCAACCAAGTCGGATTTCCTAACCCAAATTAATGAGGAATGACTATCTTGGGGTGTAGGAACGTTAACTACCGTGGTTACTTTACTATGGGGTTTTCTAGGAATTCGTTTAAGATCTAAACAAAATTTCCTAAGATGACCTTGTCGACCACAATGTGTACAAGTGAGAACATGTCGAAAAGATTTACTTAAGGAGTGGTCTTTAAAAGTATTCCTAGTTGATTCTCCTAAAACATTGGTTTGGGCATTATGAGTAAATTCATTACAAGGATTGAAGCCTAAACCACAAGTGTCATTTTTAATTTGGACCGTTCCTAACATTTTATCTAGTTTTTCTGAACGACATTCCAAATCAAATTTGACAATACTAGAATCTTTTAATTTATTTTCCAATTCTATAATGTTAGATTCTAGTAAAACATTTCGCTCTTCAAAAACAAGAAGCTCCTTTTTCAAGGATTCCATTAAACCCCTAAGGCTATCTCTTTCGCCTTCTACATAATCAAGCTTCTCTTAAAGAGTCCTCACATGAGTCCTAAGGTCTTCTATTAAAACATTTTCATCAATGGCCTTAACACTCTTTCTTAAACAAGCTTCTAACTTCAAATTAGTTCTTTTCAAATTAATAGATTCTTTATATAATTCATGAAAAGCATTTTGAAGTTCACTCACATCAACCTCTTCTTCATTTTCACTCTCACTTTCTTCTTCACTCTCACTATCATTAAAAACAAGGGAATCATGAACAATGACCTTGGAAGTGGCATGTGCTATCGTGTCATCAATCGATGAGTTCTCATTATCACTCACATGACTAGCCATAAAAGCCACAAAATTTTTCTTAGTGGGGGAATCGGGCTTTTCTTCCTTATCACTATCACTAAGGGTTGCATTATATGAAATGGGTCGCTTACCATCTTTCCTTAGTTTAGTGGGGCACTCATAAGCCCTATGGCCATAACCTTCACAACCAAAACACTTATTAGACTCATCCCTATCTAAATGTTCATTACTAGGTTTAGGGATTTTCTCAGCTTTAGAAATCTTCTCGCTTTTATCATGTTTAGAAGTATCAAATTTCTTAAAATCATTTTTAACTTTATCTTTGTTAAATTTAAGAAATTTTCTAAATTTACGAGCAAACAAAGCCATGTCTTCCGAGTCACTATCACTATCGCTCTCTACTACTTGTTTTACCTCTTTTCGGGCTTTTAAAGCAACACCCTTTTCAATTTTCTTTTCAGTTTTAGAGGGAAACATATCTAATTCATAGGTTTGTAAATCACCTACAAGCTCTTCTAATTTCGTAGAGGCTAAAGTGGGTAAAGAATTTAAAACGGTCACTTTAGGAATAAATCTATCAGGTAGGGACCTCAAAATTTTCTTTACAACACGGTCGCCAGGTATTTTCTCTCCCAAGTTAAAGGATGAATTAACAATATCAGAAAGTCTAGCATAAAATTTATCAAAAGTTTCTTTTTCATCCATTTTGATAGTTTCAAATTTAGTGGTGAGGTTTTGGAGTTTTGAAGCTTTAACGACACTAGTTCCTTCATGAGTTAATTGTAAAATATCCCAAGCTTCTTTAGCGGTTTCACACGTCATAATTCGTCCGAATTCATCCGGTGCGACAGCGCTAAACAAGGCATTTAAACGACGGGAATTAAAATTAGCAAGTTTAAACTCATTTTCAGTCCATCTATCGGCGGGTTTGATAACACGTTCATTTTCAACTAAGTAAGTTGGTGGGGAATACCCGGTAACAACAGACATCCAAACTCTCTCGTCGATAGATTTTAGTGCCGATCTCATTCGCGCTTTCCAATACGCATAGTTTGAACCATCAAAAATAGGAAATTTTAAAAATGGGTAAAAATCCATATTTAGCCAAAAAATTAAAGGATCTTAACGAAATAATTTATCGTTTTTGGCTCTGATACCAATTTGAAAAGGCGCAAGAGTAATTTCCTTTATTATTTAAAACTCAATGAATGATGCGAAAGCGTTGTAAAACAGGTGATGGTTCAACTTTCAAAACAACAACAACAAGTTTTAATTTCTCAAAACAAATTAAAACATAATTCAAGTCCTAGAATTTGCCTAAGTCATAATTAACAATTAACCAAAGTTAGGCGAAACCAATTTTAGCAAATGACTTGAATAAACCAATTTTACCCAATATTTAATTTAAGTCCCAAATTAAATGAGTGTGATAATTAAACCAAATTTTATCTTGAAATTATCCTAAGCATGGATTCTAAATTATTGTGCAAGATAAAATAAACAATGTCACACTACGCCGAGATGTACGAGGAAAAACCCAAGATGGGAAACAACCTCGGACGGCCCTAACCACAAGTCCACTAGATATGGAATTACAATTACAAGACAGATAGACTTACAACGACTGACTCGATCCCTCTCAAGCCTCGACGGTCCTACTCGTAGAAACCTCTTCCTAGCGGACAACCTCGGAACACCACCGCGGTCTCGGAATCCACCGATGGGACTTTATATGGTCACCGTCACCCAAGCATGGAGCCTTTCTCCGTGTGGGTAGAATCTCAACAAAAGTCTTCTTTGTGATGGGGTGTAGAAGCAAACCCGAAACGTCTCTTGAATTTGGTAGAGAAAACCGGTTCCAAAAACTCCAAGTAAAGATATGTATATATAGAACTTGGAATAAACAACAATGGGTGTAAACTAAGTGTTTAAAGATTTTTCTTTAAGTTGAAGAACACTCAAACATGAACATTTTCCTTTTTAATATGATCTCTCAAACTCTCTCTAGGAGATGTATTAGGAGGGAAAAGTTGTCTTGGAAAATGTGTTTCCCGCACATAATAATGTATGAAAAAGTTGGTTGAAAACCAAGTGGAGAAGTGGGGAAAAAACTGCTCAAAACTGTTCCCGCCCTGGCGTCTCGTTCGAACGAACTTGACTCTCGTTCGAACGAGACTTCTAACGAGTGACCATCCTGGGCTCGTTAGAATCTCGTTAGATACCTCGTTAGAACGAAAAACTCGTTCGAACGACATATCGAACGACTGACCAGTTTAGGGTCGTTGGCAAACTCGTTCGAACGAAACTGGTTCGAACGACAAAACTCGTTCGAACGAAATCTGGTTCGAACGAAAAAACTCGTTCGAACGACATTTCTAACGAACGACCAGAAAGTTTGTAAAATTCGATTTTGGCCCAGAAACTTTTATATACTTATATTAAAGTTCTAATTGATTCTTTCTGAAAATAAAATGCAGTTTTTTATTACACCTAACACCCAATACATATTTTTCCAAGCTCCTATATAAATATAATTACATTCATACCTTGGGAGCATGGAACCTTAATTGATGACGTAGAAACGAGGCACGCAAACCGAAATTTTGATGAAGCTTTAAATTCTTTGCCGCTACGTCTTCAATACATACTTCATAGGCTTGATAATATTACAAATAAATACTATCCAATGAATAAATGTTTTTGTCCGGAATTGAGCCAAAACTATATATGGACTCAATTGGAAATTTGTGTCCTTACACTCTCTTTGGTTGAAAACTTCCTTCAGCTTGTCAACCTCCTCCATCTCTTCCTTGAAACGTTCAACCTCTACATTCAAGGAGGCTTGAACCTTCTGAGCTTCTTGACCCTTCTCTATGAGGGTCATCTTCTGTAGCATCTAATCAAAAAAATGGTGCATGGACAAGATACCCTGCAGTAGAAGGTCAAATGTATAAGCACATGAGCTATAATATGAAAAATTCGAGGTTACACTTCGGGGAACTAATACCTGAATTCATCTATAGAGAGTAAACTCGTCCAGCAACGGGATGTCCAAGGAGCGTAAGAAATGCTTATTCTCTTCAGTCATCACTACACCAATAGCATCGACGGCCTTCAGACTGTGGCTAATAAGACTATCGTTGATCTTCAGCTGAGCAAGACGAGCTGCTAGGGCATCACCCATAGAGATGGGAATGGAACGATCCCCTCTCTGAGTTTTTCTCGGCCTCAGATGCTCCAGGTTAGTTGTGGTCTTCCTCTTTTTGGTAACATCATACTTGGATGTGCCGACGTTCTTCTTGGAGGTAGCAAGGGGGGCATTTTTATCGGCCCTCTTCTGCATCAGCTTCTCCAGACTTGGACCAGACATTTCCCAAAGCTCGTCTAATATTCCTTCAGGACGCTCTGCAAGAGACAAGTATCTGAGTTAGTAAATCAGAGATATAAAAAGTAAGAGCTATAACTTGTGAAAAATGAGACTTGCGTATCTCTATCAAAGAACCACCCCCAGGTATGTCTAAGAGAGGTAGTAAGGGGTCATCAAATGTTCATATTTTACTAGAAGGCCCTGTTCCCCCTGATCGCAAAGATCCTTAACCTTTTGAAGATTATCCTGGCTAAGCCCAGGGTCATCTTTAATAATAAGTGAGACCTTCCCCTATCTCATAGGGGTTCTTGGAACCGACGTTCTAGCAGCCTCATTGGGACCAATTCCCATGCCTCGGAGGTAAAGAAATACAGAGGTTTCCAGTTATGGTTTGAGGTTTGGGTAACCAACAACATTTTTTTCTCTGACTTCCTAGCTAAGAAGTGATAATAGCTAGGGTGTATTTTGGCAGAGAAGGGACGCAACAACCTATGAAACTAGAAGGTCTGAGTAGTGGACAGCCCTCCAAAGGACGATGGCCCCATTCCCAACCCTCTAGATGTTAGGGGATAATTACAAAGGGGCTATATTTATGTGGGATAATATGTCTCTGATAGAAGGGTGGATAGAAAGACGAAAAACCAACTTGAACATCTGCTCATAGAGGTAGATCTCTCCATCTCAGCCGTCAAATGCCTTCTCATCCCTCAGAGGTTTTCTAAGGGTGATGGAAGAGTTTATCGAATAGAGGTGACTAAAAGCTAGAAAGTCATACTCGCTGACGGAGCTCTCAATATCGGCCACCTCAGACGTATCTATACCACTCTCCTAACTATCATCATCATCCCTAGTAGCATCGGCCTAATCATGTGCAGGGGAACCATCAGGAAACCTCAGAGAAAATTTAACAGAGGTGGCGGTCGATAGAGGAATTGCATTAATGGGTGGTGGAATTGCCACACTTGGCCCAATGATTTCAACATCAGAAGATTGGTGAGAGGTACTAGAGCCGCAGTGAGACGAGGCATGTCTCGATACCTCAGCTTCCTCAGGCACCTCACCCTACATAGGAGAGTATTCCATAGCCTCTTGAAAAGAGTCTATATACATGGGGTCTAAGTATGACAACTCAGACTCAGACCTTGGTGTTGGTTCAATAGGAACCTCTGCAGGCTCAGTAAGCTCGGCTGGCTCAATGTATATAACCTTCATAGGTGGAGTAAAGTTGGGTCTGAGAGCAAAGGCCTCAGCACTACGAGGTTCCTCTTGGGCTAGTTCTATTTGCCTAATTTTATCGAAGTTCTTCTGACGAAGAGATGGGAACTCTTCTAAGAGTTGGTACAAGGGTCTGAGCATAAAGGAGATGATACAACACCTGGACTCAAAACCACAACCACAAATAGGAAAACAATTTAATTCAATCTGAACTAAGGATCAAATTAGGAATGTGAAATGTTTCCAAATGAAGAACAACAACAACACTCAAGAACCAGGTCGCTGGAGAAGGTGACCGAAGATTCATCGGAGACCTCAAGAAAGGATTTTTTTTTACCTAAGTAACGTCTGAGATATCTATAAATCACTCAAATGACTACTAACCTTGCCTCACAACCACCAATACAGGTGGAAACCCTCGCCAGAAAATAGAAAACTTCACCAAAAATTGAGAAAGAAAAAACAATGACCGCAAATGGAAAATAAGGATCAAAAAGTATACCTGACAAGTGGTGAAGGAGACAATAAGAGGATTTAAAGCAAAAGAAACCTTCAAATATAGCCAGCAATGTAGATTAAAAGAAATTGCAGTTGCGGAGAGAGAGCTCAGGCGGGAAAATGAAAGAGAAGGAAGAAAGAGAAAATGTTTTAAACCCACTAAATGATTAGGCACGAGTTTTGAGTGCCCATCATTTCCCTAGGGAACCAAAAATGCAAGCCATGATCACGTCATCTTGGGACACACACTTCACTTCAGCAAGTGATATGTGTCAAGAAAGTATTGGCACACAGAGGAATTCGGCCTCGGCCTAAACTATATACCCCTCAGTCATCTATATTACATAGAAGACTAAAGGCTAGGGGGTGATTGATATGCCCAAAGTACACCCTCTTACTCAGAGCAACTAACCTCGTCCAGTCTTACAGTCGAGGTAACCAGAAGCCTGTGACAACCATCAGCAAGGTCGTCTCTCATAAGGTCGACCCCGCATACATCAACCTCGGCTAGTCACCAGCTGAGGTCAGTACGGTCTCATGGGTCCAGTCATCTTCCAGCATCATCATCGGCCTCAGCCGACGTTGCATTCATTAGTCGACATCAGTAATGTCTTATGGGCTCAATCATCTGCCAACATCATCATCGGCCCTAGTCAACACTACATCTACCTTATACCTAACCTCGTCCAGCCCTCCTGGTCGAGGTCATCGTGGATATTGACCTCGTACAAAGCAATAGTCAGACTTCACCAACCTCGTACTCGTCCAGGCAGAGGTTTCTACCAATCAAAGGCAAGTCTGAGCATTTACAAGAACATGTATGGTTTGGAACACATGGACAAATCTGTTATAACCAAATCATTCCCTCCACCTGAGGGAATATTGAGGTCATCATTATCTACCAAAGTTCATCCAGGTGTCACTCCCATACTGGTTCGATATTCTTGTACATTCACATTGCATGCTTGGGGGGTACATTACACCCCCTAAGCACTATATATAGAGGTCATCCTCTACCTTATAAAGGGAGATAAATACTTAACCTTAGCTCAAACTCTGGCATTTTACACAGTAGAGAGAGAAAGTTTGAGAGGTTATATCTATGGTCATTAGTGCCTTCATTTAGTTATATTACTCACACACTCAAAGTGGACGTGGTCCAGATTGACTGAACCACTTACATATAGGTATTCATCCTCTTCTCCTCACCTCCTTCTACATATATACATTCTCTTGGGGTGCCATTGTTATCACTTGCTTGACCTGGTCAACACATTATCTGGTGGTGCTATTCACACCATCATCAATAATTACAAAATTATAAGTTATTTTTAACATCATGTAGCTTATTTTCATTGATCAATAAAGATTGTTAATTCCCAGTAAATATCATTATTCCTATTTATATTTTTCGTCGCAGTGGGAGAGGTGCTAAAAATTCAAAGAAATTTATAGACATCTCAACCACGCAAACTAATGAACAAATATCATGTGTAACTTTCCAAGGTCAAGAACAAAAGGTTTCAAATTAAAAACTTCACGTATAACCACCCGAGGTCAAGAACAAGAAGGTCCAAACAAAAAAACTTCAAGTATAACCCCATAAGGTCAAGAACAAGAAGTTCACCAAACCAAATTAAGGAAATCCAGCACAGTAAGTCATATGGACAATAAAGACCAAACATTATTCGCCACCAGAAACTAACGTTAGCACTTGGTCAAAATGATGAGATTCGTTTACGCGACCAATAAGATAAATTACATATTAGTATAACCTAAGACATAACATCCTACGTTCATCCAACATCGATCACTAGTAAGGCAAAATAGTCGAGAAGTCGTCGACCACATAATTATAAGGCTAAACTACTAGTAGAGCATTTTTAAATAACTAGCAACCAATGAGTTGATGCAAGAAAAATAAGGATATAAGTTCTCATTAATCATGAATAATTATTACAATTCTAACGAAATAAAAATAAAATAAAATATGAAAGAGGATGAGGTGGAACACTTAACTTCTTCTCAATACCAACATGGGGAATATCTAAGGCATAAGGAGTAACAGTGGTACTCAGATCTTTGAGCCTTGTCTGATTGTCGAAACTTGCCATGTTTATCAAATACACTGGTCATCTAAGATCATCATCATCGTTCAAACCATAATCCCCGAGATATTTTCTGATTAAACTCACTGTAATAGCTTGTGGAGGAATCCAGGAAACATCCATCTTGAAGTGAAGTGCTCCAGACACCCTAGGTCATGCTAACACCATACTTCACTATCTTTCGAAGATTTCATTTCATTCATAGCATTGACCCAACCATGTTTATAGTTAAATTTACGGGAATGATCAAGTTCTTCGCTCATGTGTGTGATAGAGTCATCATAACCATCCATACAGACAGTATGGGAATAATAAGGGAACTGATAAGGCGATCAATTTTTTTTTCAACCTTGTGATGGTAGATGATTGATTAATTATGATTCTGGCTTCGTCGAACAAAGTCTTCTTGGCCCGTTCTTCCTCTACTGACCGAGGAACCATAACGATTGTTGAGAAGAGTGACCTTTACCCTTACACGTTTTCAATTTCTCTAAATCTTCCATCAAATGGGTATTCTCTTATTCCAGAAAAGAGCACTACACCAAAATGGGCAAAATTGTCACCTTTCAGCCGGCCAGCCTTGTCAAGGTCATTGACCGTGACAAAAAAACACGCGTTTTATGTCACGGTCATTGACCTTGACACGACCGTGACAACTAATTGTCACGGTCAATGACCGTGACAAGCCCGTGACAATTCAATTTGTCACGGTCATTGACCGTGACAATTTGTGTCAAGGTCATTGACCGTGACACGACCGTGACAACTTCTCCAGCAAAATGACTTTCCCCCTTCTTTTTTCCCTCCCACCGTTCCCTCCCTCTCTCTCTCTCTCTCTCTCGACTCGACGCTGCTCTCTCTCTCTCTCTCTCTCAGGTCCAATTTCTCTCTATCTCTCTCTCTTCCATTTATATATATATTTGTTTGTATATTTATGTGTGTATGTGTATATATATTTGTGTGTGTGTATGTGTGTGCGTGTGTGGGGGGTGGGGCGGGATGGGGCAGGGTGGGGGAGGGGGTGGTGGAGGGGGGCAGGGGGTGGGGCGGGGTGGGGCAGGGTGGGGGAGGGGGCGGTGGAGGGGGCAGGGGGTGGGGTGGGGTGGGGTGCAGTGTGTGTGTGTGTGTGTGGTGGTGTGTTTTGGGGGAGGGTGGGAGGGGGTGGTGGAGGGGGGCAGGGGGTGGGGTAGAGTGGTGTGTGTGTGTGTGTGTGGTGGTGTGTGGTGGGGGAGGGGGTGGTGGAGGGGGGCAGGGGGAGGGGGTGGGGTGGGGTGGGTGTGTTTTGGGGGAGGGGGGGAGGGGGTGGTGGTGGAGGAATTCACGTCCAAGAAATAATTTGGATTCCCTTTAGGGTCTTATGTCTTGAATTAATCTGAGGGGGTGGGGGTGGGGGCGGGGGTGGGTGGGGTTTTGAATATTATTTACATTCAAAATAAATAATTGATAATAGTTGGATAATAATTGGATAATAATTGTTTTTATACCTATAGAACAGCTTAGATAGTGTGTGTGTGTGTGTGTATGTGGTCAATACATGAATTTCTTTTTGTATTTGAATTATCCCATGAATTTATTTTTGTATTTGAATTATCCCATGAATTTATTTGTGTATTTGAATTAACCCATTATATGAAACATACTTGAAATTAAATATAGTGCGCATAGATACTAGCATTCTAGTTCTTATGCGTACGCATTCAATAACCCTTAGACCCGTTCGAGAGTCATTACCCCTGTAATGAGATCTCTCGAATTGTCCCGTTTGGACAGTTTGAGACTGTATAATTTTTGTATAATATTCTTATTGGCTTAAAGTTGTTACTTTTGGAGGAAGTTCTGCAGTCGTATCTTAATGTTCTCTGTGATGGGATATCCGAAATACAAAGAGTGGATGGGTGAGACTAATAGAATGGGGGATGTGTTTCGCAGAGGTGCTAACGAATTTGTGAAATATGCAAAGAGATGTCGTAATGATGAAGAGTTTCCGTGTCCGTGTGCTAGGTGTAAGAATGGTAAGGTGTTTGAGTGGAAAACAGTTGAACAACATTTGTTAAGATCGGGTATGCAAGATAGTTATCGATTTTGGAGTTTTCACGGTGAATTGAAAGTTCCTTTTGTCCCTGACCAACCTTCACAACATCCTTCAACAAGTAGAATAGATGAAGAAGGGGACGACGTAGATCATAATATGTTAGAGGATTTAGTTGATGATGCGTACGGAGTTTATGAAGCTGAGGAGAATGAGGTTACTGATGATGTAGAAGATTCAAGTGCTCGTGAAGATAACACGATAAAACTTGACGATGACTACCAAAGTTTAAAATTTAAGGCGACCCAACCGTTATACTCTGGCTGTGAGAAAGATCAAACAACTTTACATGCCATGGTTGGTTTGCACAGTTTGAAGACGCAGTACGGTTTGTCTGGCAATAGCGTGACGGGAATTCTGAAATGGGTGAAGGGCTTATTACCCAAGGTGAATACACTTCCAAATAGCTATCATGTTATGAAGAACAGTTTGAAAGGTTTGGGAATGAAGTATAAATCGATTCATGCTTGTGTGTATGACTGCATACTATACCGAAAGGAGTATGAAAATCTCGATCGTTGTCCGGTATGCGATGAACCTAGATATGTCCAATCTACTAGTAAGGAAGGCACAAGCTCAAAAGTGCCTCAAAAAGTATTGAAATATTTTCCCGTTGGGCCTAGATTAAAGCGATTTTTCACAGTACCATGGATTGCAGAGGCAATGACTTGGCATGCTAGGGCAGAAGTAGGGGGTAATATCATGCGTCATCCTATTGATTCTACTGCCTGGCGGAGGATGAATTATGAGTATCCCGATTTTGCTCGAGAACAACGCAACATTCGTTTGGCTATATCAACAGATGGTTTCAATCCATTACCTGTCCCCTGAGTGACACTACAGGTAATGTATTTATATTTATATGTCAATTTCGATTTCGATTTCAATTACAATTTATATTTATCTATATTTGAGGGGCGGATACTAATTTTACTTTATTTCAATTCAGGGGACAGGGAGTGGCTCTAAGGGTAGGCCACATATGCTCTACTTATGTGGCTACTCGGAAGAGAAGGGAAGGATAAGGAGGTGTTCCCGAGCGTCGCGGTACAAAATCTCTTTTCCATGCAAATAGTTTGTAGATTTGAGATAAAATGATGGTGATGTTGTTTCTTTTTAAATAGTTTCTTATTTGAATATATATTTGCATTATCTTTAGTTTGTTCGGATATATGATGTGTGGAACAGGTACAACGTTGCTATAACAGGTACAAATATACTGCTGGGCAGTGGCAGTGGCCATACTGCCCAGCAGTTTTTTTTTAATTCTGCCCAGAATTGTCACGGTCAATGACCGTGACAAGGCCATGACAATATTGTCACGGCCTTGTCACGGTCATTGACCGTGACAATTTTTTTACAAAGGGTCACGGCTTTGTCACGGTCATTGACTGTGACAAACGTGTCACGGTCATTGACCTTGACACGACCGTGACACAAAACGCGAGTTTTATGTCAAGGTCAATGACCGTGACACGACCGTGACAAAAAAAGTTGTCTCGCCTCGAAATGTCACGGTCATTGACCTTGACAAGGTGAATTTGTCAAGGTCAATGACCTTGACAATTGGGCAGATTTGGTGTAGTGGAGGCACATTTATTCTGGTCGGTAGACACTGAATTCTTAAGACCCTCAAGATCAATGCATAATGAATTGTTTTCTTGCTAAAGAAATTTGACAACTTCTCTGGATCTTTTGAACTCTGAGTTGAAGATATATACGTTTTTGGAATAATCTGAATACAAGGATAACAACTTATGGTCAACCCGCTACTCTTTTAAAATTCAAAAAACTTATTCTCGTAATTGGCGAAAAGAGTTGTTACTGTGTTCTTATGACTTTGCTAGAGATTAGGGATCATTTCATTATATGTGGCATTACTTGCCACTGTCAAATGAAAAAGCTAATTCATACTTATATAGGAATCCTAGCCTTGATCTGATATATCTTGGCTGAAATTCCTTCAAATCCTCTTCGTCCATCTCCTAACAACCAGCGTCAAATAAAGGTTACGCCTCTATTGAAGGTCATTCTGAGTGGTGACCAATTACTCCATCCTGGTGTTAAATAAAAGAAAAAATGTTTATATATAAGTAGAAGCCGAGCAAAGGATAATTTGCAATAATGTAACCAAGACAATGACATTGAGCGTAAAACTTTATTTTATTGAAAAATAATGGGAGTTACATCACGGTGGTACATTCATAACACAAAAGTACATAAATCAAATGGAAAGAAAAAGTATGGAACTCCTAAAGCTTCTAAGATTCATATCACGCCTTCTTCTTGTCCACTGCAACCTCACCTCTACTTGCTCGGTGACCACTAGCTGACCCTTTGCCTCCACAAGCTCACCAACCTCATCCCCATAATCAACCTCCTCTTCTATCTAAAGAGGAATGCCAGGATTATGTAGATGAATGATCTATGATCCCTCTAATGTACCAACGTTAGCGAAGGAAGCTACCAAACCTTCCTTAAATGAAGATTTCCTTAGATACTCATTTTATATAGCGGCATTGTAGAATGCCTTATTCGAACCCATAGTAAAGGCATCCTCTCTATCATTAACTACCTTGGCCTCAACTTAAGCCACCAACATTTTTGCCTGGTTATCAACCTTCTTAACTTCCTTGGCCTCCCTCTTGGCAGTAGTTGTAGCTTCCTCTGCCAAAGTCTTTCCCTATTCAAGAAGCTTAACCTTATTTTCCATCTTTTTCTCATCCTCGAGAGTACAACTAGCATATTTTAAAGACTTGCTCATCGATGAGAATGTTTTCTCCACATCAGAGGATGACTCTTTCAGTTTATCATTATTCATCAGACGTTGGTAATAATTAATTGAGAACTAAAATATAAATAACTAGGAAAAGAAGTTAGAAAAAAAGATGGAAAAAGTATGATAACAAGTATATAGTGGACAATACACTTTCAAGGGTTTGATTATGATTTGCCCGATCAACCATCTTTGTGTGAGGGAGAGAACATGCAGTCTCTTCATTGGTGAGATGAACTCTAGCTCCAATTAGCTAAGGAGTGATCTCAGGATTAACTGCTATGGACATAGCAGTACCATTTTCCCATGTTAGTGGGCTCCTTTTCAATTAGTTCCATAGTCGAAGCTGAACCCCTCCTTAACCTCTTATACTGAGGGTCATGGTCCTTGGTAGGTGAGGTGTCCACGATGACTGGATGGCTAGAAGCCCAACTTCATCCTTTTTTCTCATCGGAGAAGGCATCTTAGTTCCACAAATAAGGTTGGGGATCATTATTTTCACCATGTACGAAAAAGGAATGTTTTTCATCACTAGAGAAACATTAAAAGGATTCCAAGATGAAGAGTTTCTCTCTATCGAGAAATTATCCTTTACTCTATCAGAAAACTCAAAGACAGATCCCAAAGTATTAGAAGAGGAAGAAGTAGGGCCATCCAAACTTGTGGTTGTTAAGGGTATCTCCTCAATTGGTTTGGCCATAAAGGAAGTGATAGAAATCCGATAGCCAAGCAAGAAGGAAGCCAAGCAGGGATGAACTTCAGCACCAATCCTCGGTTGAATAGACCATACTATTTCCAAATCTGCATATTTGACCTCAAAAACACGGATAATCTTTTTCTTAATTTTCTCTACAATAGATATATACGCTTAGCTATAAAATAAAAGGCAATGATCAAAAGGGAAAATGTCCAAATTGTGTGTCCATGTGCCGACCTATGCCTTGGCCTTCCTGAGGGAACTCGAGTTATTTTATACCTCACCCACAGGAAGAGGGGAAAATTTCCAATCCTTTATATTAAGACCGTGATCCTAATAATATTTATTAAAGTCAAGTGGATTTACGGCAAGGGCTTTGCTAGATTGTCATATCTTTAAATAATAAATATTCTCATTGGTGGTACCCCAAGTATAGAAGTACATTAGCTCATTTATCTCAATGTTTATCCTATATTTTTCATTAATGAGTTAAACCCCAGTAATGAACCTCTAAGTATTTGAGGCGACTTGGGCAGAAACTGCATCAAAATGTTAACAAAATTCCACAAATATGATATTGAGGGAAAGGTTACCCCACATTTAGTAATAAAGATAGTGGGTAACCAGTGGCCCTCCACTAAAGCATTGAGGTCACAAGGACCAGCCAATAACTAAATTCTCACACACAGAGGGATTATATGATTGGACCTAAAAGGATCCCGTGAGCTCTCATATATTTTATAAACCATATTTTCAACAAAGAACTACTAAATAAATACAGATAATAAGATGTCCTTACAGTGGAAAGGTTGGAACACAACTCTCACGCAAGACTCCATTACTCATAAATGGCAAAAGAGAAAAAAGAGATTTTGATATTATTGTGACACCCCACCCAATTAAATAAAGGGTGACCAGTCCTTTACCAATTTAAAACATAATGTTCAGTTGGTTCATTCTTAGAATCATTGTCGAAAAACTTTTTAACATATTAATCACCTAATATAAAATTAAGCTAAGTGTTAAAACATTTCTAATTTTAGTGAAACTAAGTAAATCCATTTTCATTCAATCTTAAAATATAAACCATTCACAACACACAGGAATATAATAAATATTGAACATGAATTAAGTACTGAAATAAATAAGACTGGGTAAAACCTCTCAATTAAAAACTCCAAACCATAAATTAAACTGAATACAATTTCTCTATGAAGGACTAGAAGCGGGAAACACATGCCCTAGATAAGAAGTCTAGATGAAATAGAATGGAAAAGATATATGCGTCTACTGCAAGGACCTATAGCTTCCACAATAGATGCAGCACGCCAAGCAACCCAAATCTCTAAATCTGCTACCCCTGTGGCTGAGCACGTGATATAATATAAATGTATATAGCAAAAGAGAGAAGAGACACAAGAAACGGGTCAGAGCCCGAGGTTTAAAAATGATTTAGCAAGTATTTAAAATTGGTTCTTAAAATAAGTCTAATACGCATGTTACTTATCGAACTCTCACATGAGTTTCTCACCTCTCGTCTATTGTACACGCCTAACGTACATCAAATCTCCCCCTAGTTATACCACCCTATCTAACTAGTCAGAAACCATACTAATACTAACTATGCTCACTAGTATTATTCTCGTATCGCCCACACAATACGCTATTCAGATAGTTTATCTCACTTGTTAAGTTTCATTATTCACCGTATGAATCGTTAATCTTTTATCCACTAAGATTATTTTATTTCCCATTTCCATTTTATCTACTAGTCTCACAAAGTATAAAGTTCCCCAAGTACACTCATATATATATATAGTCTCATCATCCTATATATATACACTAATCCTCCACCCTTAGGTTAAGACCACTTGGTGCAATGTAATGATTATTATTATTATTACCAAGTCTACTAATTTCACACAGTAGAAATATTCAAAAGATCATATATATATATATATATATATATATATATATATATATATATAGTCATGCATCTCCATGTTAGAACCCATTAATGCATCTATCAACAATAATCCGGCACCCTCGGGTTATCACCCATTAGTGCGCCTATCAAGATAATCTTGCATCCCCGAGTTAGCACCCATTAATGCACCTATCAATAAAATCCTGCATCCCCGGGTTAGCACCCATTAATGCACCTATCAATAATAATTCAGCACCCCCGGGTTATCACCCATTAGTACACTTAATCAATAATGTTCTTGCACCCCCGAGTTATCACTCATTAGTGCACCTAATAGTAAGATTCTTGCACCCCCTGGGTTATCACCCATTAGTGCTCTTAACAATAATATTACATAATAGGCATACACACATCCTATTGGAATTTATAGTTATTTCTCCAACCTACATATATACTTCTCATATGTATTTTAACCTCAACACTACGTATTGTATAAATATTTAGATTACTATCTCTCTCGTAATCACCAGTTTACATTCTCTCTATACCGAAATAAGTAAACTATTTATTCTCACATACTTTCTCGAAATTCCGTCTTATTTGAATTTACTATTTGATAGTTTCTCTCACTCCAATAAATCGGTAAACTCAAAACTGGACTCTAAGAAAATTCCCAAAAATTCAACATGTCGCTCAAACCAGAAGGTTTGTCTCTCGAACGACTTCCACGTGTCATTTGAACGACATCGCACGAGATACAAATCTCGCTCGAACTAACATGTAAATCATGATTAATTTCACCCAATTTATATGTAAATCATGATTAATTTCACCTGCACTAACATGAGCATTACAATTGCTAAGAGAAAGCAAGTAATAAACACTTGCCTCGAATATGACGGTCTGCTCCATTGGTGATGTTGGCATATACGCGTTCCTCTCTTCTCGATCTACGCGTTGGTGGTGGTGGTTGTGCAAGGTGGTGATAATTTGGCCTTCCATCTTGGAAATTGGCTCTCCCTCACACCCTCTATGGTCATTCTTTCCATTCCGTGTCTCACAACCCTAAAGTAATTTTCTTGGCTATTAAAATAACTCCCAATTTTCGTCCATTAATTAAACCTAAAAATACAATTTACCATAATGCCCTCTCGGGACGTCGGTTAGGCCTAAAATTACCCCGTAACCCCAATTAAATATCCGAGTATACTATTTTGACTATCTCGACCCTCCCAGACTCAACGATGCACTCGAAATGACCAAACGAGTTAATAAAAATAAATTCTCTTTTTATTCCATTCAATTAGTCCCGACACTTAAATTACCAAACTACCGTATCACACTGTAATATTCACTGTATCGGGACCAACTAGCGTGCCAAGGATTAATACTTATTCCACTCAATTAGTCACGCGTGTCAGACTTAAATTACAAAACTACAATATCACACAGTAATATTTAATTCTCAACAATAAGTATTAATCTTTAGCACGCTAGTTAATAATTATTTTAATCCGGATTAATAACAAATCAATTTCTCGCATTTTCATTTAATTAATCTAACAAAAATAATTAATTACATATTTATTCCCACAATAATAATTAATCACGTAATTATTTAAATCATCAAAAATACGGGGTGTTACAATTAAGGGTGAAGTGAATGAAGGAGGGAAGTGACGATTTATAGGCTCAATGACATCTATCAAATTACACAGAGTTGATATGATTAAAAGTAGCTACCATTTTATTTTGACAACAGTTCGTTACCCAAAGATCTTTATAATTGATGTACCCCCGAATGCTTCAAGAGACAAAATCATTTCCCCCAAAATGCAAAATTTCAGAGATCGTCTACCGACCAAGCACCTCAATGGGCCAAAAACCACAACAGAAGGCTAACAATCAAGATGCAATGGAACCAACAAACACCTACTAGTTAATTCTCCATCCCTTCATTCAATTATCCCCTTTTAGATCCATTCAAGAATAAAGTATTGGGGGATTTTGTTGTACCATAAAACTAGAGTATGACATAGAATAATGAAATTGTAACACCAGTCATCAAGAAATACTCAATTAGGCATTGTTAGCAAGTCATTATCTTCGTCGACTCAGTATTCTCTCATGCTTGGCAAGATAGTCCCACATCATAATCAAACTATCAATGAATACGCATGAGATGCACATGGGAATATGTATAACCCCCTCTCTCTCTCTCTCTCTCTCTCTCTCTCTCTATATATATATATATATATATATATATATATATATATATATATATATATATATATGCATGTGGTTTAAAAAACCCTTAGATCAACGATTATCTCATCATTAGTTGTCATATAAAATGTAAAAAGATTTAAGTTCCTGACTTACGAAGGCATTCCATCTCTTCTTCTTCTCCATTGTACTAAAAATATCACATTATATCCCACAGTTAGGACATGAAGAAAATTACATACACTATACCATAGGAAGATATCTGAGATCTTGCATCCATATGTTATACAAAACATCATTGAACTTGTGGATGTAGGCATCTTATTGAGTAGAACCACATTAACCTTTTGTCTCTTTATTTTTTCTCATCTCTCTCCAAGCCCAAGCAATTTTCTTCTATATTTGTTCTAGTTTAGTAATGGTAATTCCTATCCAAGACCTAAAAATATCTATTGATCAATTTTAGACAATAACAGACAACAAACATGATCTTCGTTGTTCTTGATAGTTTTTTCTTCTTGTAAACATTTTAAATTACAACATTATTTTTTGATAAAATCACATATTTTAAAACAATCGTATCATAAGAACTTCGTAGATCGTCTTCTTCACTTAAACTATAACCATCACTTACAAAAAACTTTTTATTGATATGAGTATAATGATTCATAAAATTAGATAGGGTCATAATTTTGGTATGATCCTGACTATCATGTGTACCCATTGAATTACGAGTATGGTGACACATGCTTAAATCCATTTCACATGCAGTAGATATTTCTTAAGGTTATTAAAACTATAAAATTGAGGACTTTCCCTGATATCAGTTAAGATTTTTGGTGCTCAAAATCGAGATGGAGAAAAGTACCCAAATTAAAATCTATTTCCATGATAGTGACAACATTTTCCTATTGATTCCTTATAGGGGACAAGTATAACATCCTAGGTCTATGTGAAACACTTTTACTAAAAGATTACACCAAGTATTATATTAAATGTTTAGATGATGAATGTAAATGTGTAAAAGGTAAATCATTCACCCAACACTAAGTCGTATGAGGGAAAAATCAACAACGAAAAAATCTCCAATCAAACAAATGACAAATGAACTACACCAAAGGCTTATAAAGAAAAATTATGACTAACACTCCTGCTTCAGAATTTTATTTAACACTCCTTTCATACCCTATTTTATGAAACAAAAGGCTCCATCAACTTGAGAATGCTTCACAACTAAACTAGTTTTAGTCGTAACCAATGTCTTCATACCACCATGAAATCAAAATATTCATTTTCACTTTTTCATGAGACTTCATGCGAAATTAGATCTGCATCCATATCTTTGAGAATTCATTGCACAAATCTTTGGTAGAAAAGATATTCCAACCTAATTATCCCCTTAATATTCTCTTGCTAGATTTATAATGCATTTAGGTAAGGAGTTGCCTCATTTTCAAATAAAAGGTGTAAAGGCTAAGATAATGTTTTGGAGATAAATTTTTTAGCCTAAAAACATTAAAGAGAATAATATTTTTCCTTTTTTACCTAAGTACTCACTTTTTAGTTTGAGATATTTTCAATTAATTCTAACATTTATTAAAGTTTTATTTTGATCTTTATCCCTGAACAAATATTCATAAACTTTATTCTTGAGAAACTACAAATTTTGTATATCTCAAAATTACATTCTGATTTTATTTTTAGCAGGCCAAACACTTTCAATATCTTTAAGAAATATCACATCTAAGAAAATGATACCTATAACATTTTTGGCTTCTCACTTGTCCCATTGTAACAAAAATATTGAAATGGTTCATTTTTCAAGGAAAAATTACGACTAACAAAACTTCTCCATTGAAGCGAAATTGAACTTCATTAGAGAGATGTTTTGGACTTTATTGAAGTGAATCCTACAATGATGAATTTGGTATGTGGGAACAAAAGGGATATGCATCCTTAGACCGAAACCATTCATTTATGTAATATAATTTTATAGTTTTCTTCAATATATATATATATATATATTAGCATTCTTTATTCTCGATACTGAAAAGGCATGCCGACATACACGTAAAAAAATTTAATTATGAAAATTTAATATGAATATGACAAAATTGTGAACGAGGTCCACTATGTCCGTTTACCTTAATCTAAGGCAGCATTCTCAAATATTTAAATGTATAACATGTGGGGTTAAAAATTGATGATTCACTGAGTTTATCTTGAAGTAAAACTTTGTTGCAAGACCTCAAGTACTAAAGATTCAAAGTATATTATGGAAAAAAAATAAGATATTCCATATAAAATGAGGCACATGCGCATACGTAAACTCATACATCGTCCACTTTTGTCTATTTCATGACAAAATATACAAATAAAAAAGATAACGAGAAAAATATAGCAAAATATGACACAATACAAAGCATAACAAGAGGAAAAAGGTAAACCAACACCTATAATCTAAACATAAGCATTAAGCACATCTAAAATGGTACATTATTCTTTTTAACCAATCATATACACTTGAAAATAGGATCATTATACCAATGCATATGAAAGTGAAAACTAATTGGTATGTAATAAGAAGAACGAGAGTGTAGACACCACATTCAAAGTGCCTCCTAAGAATTTATTTAGGTCCCTAGAACTTCCCCCTTGACTATAAACCCTAGGTCATACTCCGAGTACCGATTTAGAGGCCACCGGATGCTCTCGGGCCCAGTTTGTCTCCGATCAAATTTCTCATCACAAAAAAAGTTCAGTGAATCTCAGAGAGACTGTGAATTCCCTTTCTAACGGTCTGCTCCATCCATGAATCAGCCTTACGGTTCGGACGAATGGACCTTTTTAGTGTCGAAAATTGATCTAGAGGCCATCGAGTGCTCTCGGGCCCTATTTTGACCCCAATAAGCTTCCTTGACCGAGATAAAGATCAATGATTCCTTTAAGGGCTCTGAATACAATTTCCAAAGATCCACCCCGTGCATGAATTGGCCTTACGGTTCGGATGAACATTCTATTTTCCCTAAATATCGATTTGGAGGTCGTCGGCGCTCCCGGACTCCGTCTGACTCTCGTCAACTCTACATCTCGAATGAGACTGAATGGAACTTTTAAGGTCTCTAAATTCACTTTACAACTATTTTCCCCATGCAGGAATCGAACTTATGGTAGGGATGAATGACTCGATTTACTTCAATAGGTCACCGGGCGCTTTCGGGCCCTATTTAACCATGGTCAGCTCTCCGAACAAAATAAGATGGAATAAATATTCGAAGGTATATAAATAACCTTTCCAACGGTCCATCCTATGTGTGAATTTCCCTTATGGTTCGAACAAACGATTCATGTTTCCTCTGAGAATGTCCTATTCAAAGATTGTCGGGGGCTTTCGAGCCCCGTTTGACCACGGTCAACTCTCAAACATGGGAGTGAACTAGTGGATTCTTAAAGGGATATGAATATATTTTCCAACAGTATGACTCGTGTACGATTCGTATTTATTGATTGAGTTTTATGACTATTTTTCTGAGAAATCTGCATGAGATTGCCGAATGGCAAACCCATTTCCCTACCTATCGCCAGTGTATCTGGGGTTCTTTTTGACCCTATATAAGGAGAGAATTATCTCACTTCTAGAGGAACCTTGGAAACATTCCTCTTAGTGATCTCACCAACATTCACTCAAAGTCAGTTTGGGCTCCCTATTAAAACATCTCCACGATATTCCATTTCCACGCCTTTCACACTTAATAAATCAAAATCCATTCCCTCTCATCCTACCACTTCTATCCACTTGCGAGGGTATCCCTTCAACGATTAAGAACAACTTTCAAGTCTCCAAGGAAAGTCCTAACTTTCTTTTCGCTCTCTTTAAATTTCCTTGTATTCGTATTAGTTATTAAATTCTTACTTTAGCATTTCATATTTGTTATTTCACACCTATTAATATCCCACTTTTTATTAGCAGTATTACACATACTATATTTTCTATTAAAAAACAAAAAAATAAGAGAAAGAGGGTTTGCTTATAAATTCCAAATGGATATTTCTCACTATATTTTCTCACACTAGAACATCCTTTTTCTACACACACACATCCAAATAAAATCCCTGGTTAGATTTATAGGATAAACGACACCCTCGTGTTTCAGGCAAACTACATGGAATTGGATGCCTTTTTAGGCTATGTAGGCATCCCGGGTCAAAACCCTATACTCAAGTCATCCTTTCCTATTTTTATGCACATATTATTTCTATATAGTATATATGTGATTCATATTCATGCTTTATTTAACACATATTATCGTTTCACTATTAAGATCGATATCCTGATATGCGCATACATTATGTTTTTAACACCTCCCCATTGTGTGGGAAGATTCATGTTCGTGCTTTATTTAACACATATTATTGTTTCACTTCGCCTTTCTCCATGACGTGGGTCGATAATTCAATTCTCCATGTATATATGCAAGCAAACACAATTCATGGAATTATTAAGGAGAATAATAACATATGCCCATGAGAGACCAAAAGAGAGGGATATGCGCTTATCACATTCCCATTTCGCAACATAGCCCTTGAATCTCTGAACTAATTGGTTTCGCAAGCATCAGTATGTCTTTGATATCGTTCTCTCAAGGCAACAACACTTTTTTTGCCTGTTTTGTGTAAAATTTTCTGATGTGACACCTTCTCTCTCCCTCCACCAAAATGATAACAATTGAAGCGCCCATAGAAATGGCATGAGACCTTCTCTCTCCCTCCACCATGTGAGTGATCCTCGACCCCGAGAAGTGGAAAGGGATGGCCACAGTGGTGACTCTATTGGTCATAAGACGGATAGACTTTATTTGTATGGGAGTTTCATTTCCATCATCTATGCATATGCCCCTACATGTATGTTTCCTTTTCCCTCTATTTACTTATTATATATATCTACCTCATCCTTATATCACTCCTCACTCATTTTTCACATCATGCACTTGTAAATACCATCGATGTACACCTCACATTACTTACACTTGTACGTTGGATCACTTATATTCGCATGTTTTACACATCACTTAGAATATCCATGCTTAGGTCTTAATATCACACACCTCCACTTTTCACACTTGTATATATCCACGATCACTTGCACTTATCACACGCTAGTTATAGTTGATCCATCTTAGGTTCACTACCACACACTCACTTGTAGATATTCATATATAACTTACTCACATGTATCCATGCTTAGTGTAATCTTCATGCACCATGCTAGATTTACTTTTCATGATACTTCTACATTCTTCCCTACTAGTATAAGACTTCTTCTACTACTCGTGCCAAATAAAAAAAACTCTTTCCATAATATACTAATCAAGAATCCTGCATTTCTCGCACTACATCGCCAAGACCTTGGCTATTGACCAAACTTTTGTGTGGTACTAAGGTGTCACTTTGTGATGGGCATTGGTATGACATGTCGCAATTAGCCTAAGATATATGGCTTTCACCTTCCATTTTCCTAATACCTTCGACGTATATCGAACGATTCCCTACGCATCATAGTGCTTGACCGAACTCATGACGGGAGGTATATAGTAGGGAGCTTGTTCACGTATGTCGAGTATATTGAATTCGCTCTCACACGTATTTTCCCCACGAGGTATATAGTTAGGGAATTCATGTACACTCAAGTATGTCAAATGTCTTATCCATGTGTACTAATTTCCCTCAAAAGCAATAACTTTATCATGGAATTCATGCCAAGGGGGAACCTTTCCACTAACCCAAGAACTGCATAAATCTCATATAGGGATTAGACCTAGGGCACTCTTTTTTAGTTTGTTGGTTACAACAACAAACTCTTCTGAAATGTCAGGTCAGCATGCCACCCCAATTTTTGTAACATTTCATCTTTTTTCAAAAGAGAACCTTGTCCATGAGCCTAAAAAATGGTCAATCCCGATCTTACCTATTTCTCAAGCTCAATTTTCCCAAGATCGGGTCTCGTCCGGTATTTCTTTTACATTTAGGTAAACCTAATACAAGTGAAAACATAAACATAATTATAATCATGCTGAGATTCTCGTCTCATTTTTCTTCTTCCTTCACAAAAAATCAAAATACCAATAACATTTTTCCTCCTTTTTACCAAAAATGTCAAAAATATTTTCCCTATTTTTCAACAAAAATAATTCCTTTCTCCCTTTTTCAAAAATAAATTTAAATCATTTTCCTTCTGAGGTCGATCGCATAACCAATTCTTGGCCTGAATCCTTATTAGCTTCGGTCTTTCGTCAAACTGTCCTGGAGCTTCTTCAGTTCCCCTGCTACTTCATTCGAGTCCTGAATCTACCTTTACCAGTCTTTCATGCAAAACACCAATCAGGAATCGAATGTGTAACCTGATCTGATGGCTTTCCTAGTCCGATTTAGTGCTAAGATTGACAACCTTCAAATCAAGGTTCATGAGATGCAGTGAAACCGATTTCAAGTTCTTGAAGAACTTGAGGTTATCTTTCCTTGTGCCATGGGTCCACCTGCTATCGAGCCTATTTGTGTCCCAAAAGATTATTAGCACGCTCCATGTTCCCTGCCTACCAATGGGTCACCACTAGCTAAGCTCCATATGCCAGATCATGCCAGTCAGGGGCTAGCATGCAAGTACCTGTTGATCCCAAGGATGAAGAACTGGACAAGGTCAAGGAAGACCTCAAGATATTTTCAAAGAAGATTGACCAAGTTAAGATATCTGTCAACTACATGAACTTCACCCACATGTCTCCCTACCCTAAGGCCAGATTATCGGAGAAATTTAAGATGCCAGACATCGAGAAATTCGGGGGCAACAGGCCCCCAATAATTCACCTTCGAATCTATCATCGATCCATAACTCTCTTTGGTGCCTCTAAAGATATAATGGCCTAGATATTCCAACAAACATTTAAGTATAGTTCTCTCCGTTGGTTCCTATCCATTGAAGAATCCTGACTTCATGGTTGGGAAGATGTTGCCCAGGAATACATGTCATAGCTAGAGGTTACACATCATGATCTAGAACTTCTCAAGCGAACATTAGGAGAAACTATCAGTAGCTTCATAGAAAGGTGGATGGAAAAACTTTCTACCCTAACTAATCGGCCCTACGAAGAAGAGCAAGTCATCATAGTGAAGAAGAATTTCCATCCCCATATCGTAGTAACTATGGGAGATCAGTATTACCCACACTTTCGAACCCTTTGGGAAGCGAGTGTGTGTTTTGAAGAAAGTGTCACCAAGACAGAAGCTGGGACTAAGAAAGTGTCCGGACAGTTCACACCTAGAAAGTATGAGAAGCCTATGAATTCCACAGTCTCAACCATCAAAAATATCTCCCAGCCTTCTACATCTTGGGTGCCACAAAGTTACCCTATCCATGTAAGAAAATAATGCACCAAGCTCCATGCTCCCCTCACTAAAGTCTACTAATCCTTATTAAGCTGAACCCTCCTCAGACCTCTGGACCCTTGTCCATTACCAAACTCACTTTCCAAAAACTTCAAAACAACCGCCCATTGTGATTTTCCCATTTAGTCGTACATACTACTTGTCAGTGCTTTCATCTTCGAAATGTAATCCAATATTTAATTGATTGGGGTAGCATTGCCCCACCAGAAAATCCTAAACCCAACACCACTCACAACCCACTTCCAACCCATATAAATGCCATATTCCTAAAGACTGACCCAGACTTCGATCCATCTACCCAAATTGTGTCCAACAAAACACCCATCATACCCGTAATCTCACCCAACCCACTTAAAGTTTGCCCATATATTTTACCACACCCTACCTGTTTCACTGAACAAACTCTGTCACTCCTCATGAGGTCATGTATTGCCGTTTATACTCAATTCAAAGGAATGGACATGGAGTTATCGGCTGTTCAAAACCAAATCTTGGAGTTTGGGTTGAAATTGCCCTCTTAAATGACCATCGACTGTCATATGTTTAGCATCCTGTTCATGGAATTCTGGAAATGGGCTCGAGAGTTAGGTAATTGGATGGTACCCATCGATGAAATCAGTTTGGATGATGTATTAAAGATTATGGCAGACATGTTTCGATAGACCAATGAGATCTGCATCATTTTTAAAATACTGACTGCTTTGAAGATGAAAGGGTGATTGGTCCACTCACTGCTACACCTCCCCGTTGTATGGTAAGATTTATATGAGGAAGACATTGAGGTCATGGAATGAATCGATTTCTCTTAGCATGAAGACATCGCCACCGTTGGTGGGACGAATTTGACATCTCTGATGATGAACTAAGTTAATAAAAGGTCAATCTAGTGATCATCATGTGTGGAAAGATATCTTCCGAGGACCTATTAGGGGAAATCTGTAAAGTAGTTATTCAACCATAAATAGATGAAGACACATAATTCTTGTTTTGACCTACCTCCATAAATGATGTGACCAGAAGAAGAAGGCACTATCAAAATCTAAATTCTCAGCCATCAGGAACAAATAAAGGAAATGAAGTTACCAAAGAACTTCCCATGTGAGAGATGAACATTGAAGAAAGTAAGGTCCCAAACCAACTCAAGAAGACTCAAGCCAATATTATATCATGAGGACTCTTCATGTCTTCCTAATTACACTGAAACTCTCTAATAAAGTTACTCACTGGGGCCACAATCCCTCCTTCCACCACTTTAGCAGAAGATGTAAACCTGGTTGGATCCTTGACGACTACTAAACCCCATTACTTCTCCGAAGAAAATATTTGGAAGGTCATCTTTGATCATAACGATGCCCTCAACGTCTCTATTAAAGTAATGGGAAAGACAATCCCGCTCTCACTCATCGACAATGGATCCACCCTTAATGTTTATAAACTAATAACCTTCAATCGCTTATGGTTCAAAGTAAGTGACTTGAATCCTACTTCTGCCGCAGTGCATGCCTATGATAATACTTACCCAGAGGTGATGGGATCTATAACACTCATAATAAGGGCTAGCCTTATCAATACCATTACTGAGTTTCAAGTTATTGACATATCTGGATGATTTAACCTACTACTTGGTAAACCCTGGCTTCATAGCATCTGTAAGGTATCTACCTCCCTTCATCAGAAGTTAAAATTCTTCATCAAAGGGAAAGTCATTACCATTTTAGGAGATGGCGATAGTACTAAAAATACCGGCACTAGTAATCCAGTACTAGAAATACAACATGGGATAAATAACATGCTTCTATCCAACTTCAGGGATGATCCACTTCCCCTTTCAAAAGGGGATGATTTCAAAGATTGAGTGTGTCTAGAGCACGGCCCTCACGGTAATTCCAACATGACATAAATGTTTAAGAATATACTTATGCCTAGATTGGGGCTGAGGAGATGTCAACAAGCGATAATGGAACCCATAGTCCTTCAAAGTACTTACTCTCATGTGGCCTGAGTTATCAGCTTTTACTAGAAGAACTCAAAATGCTCTACCAACCATGGAAGGTTTTTCAAAGAAGGTGAGTTTAGATGATGAGTTAAGAAGATGCAAAGACAATTTTGAGGGATTCCTTGAATTGAAGATTTTCAAAGAAGGTAAAGACTTTCACTTCTGTGTATTTCCTAAACCATTGTATGATCATGTGGATAAGAAGATGAAGCGTGGGATGGAAATATTCTTTCAAGACAACTACTCCCGGGCCAAAGACTTCCAGCATCAAGTGTAACCTCTCACCGAGAAAGTCATATCCATTATCGAGGTCTCCAAGGAAAGTGATCTCAAAGACTCATTCAATCTGTAGACACCGGGGCTGACACTTTGTATGATCCATTTAGACACTACATCATCTAACCCATCCACTCAGATCAAGGTCGCTAATAAACCTCTTTTAAGTTGGAATGTTGTATCAGTACCACCTGTTGAGATGCAACACAACCTTGTTGTTTACCCTGTCTCTCCATCTCTTGTTGTTACTCCTTTTTCTGCTAAAAGTGTAATCCAAACCTCTTTCGATGAGGTTCTCAATGTCATTATTCCCAAATGTGAAATAAATGATGATTTTGAGTATCTTGTTGTTCCTCACATTACTTGTCTTAATTCTAATAAAACTCTTTATGATGATGATTTTGTAAATGAACAATTTTGAATTGATCTTAATAAGGTTAATAATAAACAACATAACCACATTTAAATTAACGAGGATGAAATTGTTTATATTAATCCCATTTATAGTAGATAACATCGCGATATTAGGATAGGGTCCACCCTTAACGATCATGAGAGCGTGAAATTCAAAGATTTACTGAAGGAATTTATTAAAGTCTTTGCATGGTCCTATAACGACATGCCCGACATCGATACGGGATAGCTCAACATGAGATCCACACTCTCCCAGAGTGAAAACCAGTTGAACATAAACTGCGAAAGCCCCACATTTAATTGTCCCTTAAAGTCGTGGAAAAAGTAATCAAGCAGTTGAATGTATGCTTCATCGGGGTGATCTAATATCCCACATGGCTATCTAACATTGTGCTCGTGCCAAAATCAGGACGAAAAGTCCGCATTTTCTTCGACTACCGCCATGGAAGAGGCTGATATTTGGATATCTTAATTTATGGAAGAAGATATTTTCTTAACCTCTCTAAAGGACCTCCGATGGCAAATGTTCTTTGACGGCACAAGCGCTGCCAACAAAAAAGGATACAACATTAGGATACTCCAAATCTCCCCTGATGGCACTCACACTCCCATTTCCATCAAGATGGGATTTTCCTACACTAACAATATGACCAAATATGAGGCATGCACTATATTAGCCTCAAAGTCGCCCTCAATAAAGGTATCAAACACTCGTATGTCTACGGGGACTCCACCCTCATCATCAATCAAGTCCTTAGAAGAAGAAAAATCAAAGACTATAAGCTCTTACCCTTCCACTCCTACCTAGAAAAGTTAGCCTCCCAGTTTTGAGATATCACCTTCCACTGCCCAGTGTAAAGAACAGCTTAGCCAATGCCCTTTCTACCTTGGCCTCCATGGTTGATACTCCTGAGGGAATAATGATGGCCCCTTTACTAGTCCAAAAACATGTTATGCCAACTTACTGCTACCACATTCAGCTTGTCACGAAGGAAGATTTCGATATGGACGAATGTTGGAAATATGATATTGGCGCCTCCTCAAGCATGGTAGGTTTCCCCAATATGCCAATAATAAAGACCAGGTGACCCTTTGTAAACTGGTTACCCAGAATATCATCTGCGAAAAAGCGTTGTTCAAGAGAAACTTCTATAGAACCAGTTTTTATGGTAATGCCAGGGCCTCTATTGAAGAAATAATGTACGAGATACACAATGGGGAAAGCCGACCCCAGATCAATGGTCATATGCTTTTGAAGAAGATTATCCATGAAAGGTACTATTAGCTAGTTTAGGATTTCACCGCATACGTTCGAAGATGCCTTAAATGCCAGCAGTTTGATAATCTCTAGCACTTGCTTTATTAAGAATTATACAACAAGACTTCTCCCTAGACGTTATCCACCTGGGGCATTGACATCATAAGGAAAGTCGCACTCAAATATTCAAGTGGGCATGAGTTCATCCTAGTCGCCATTGATTACTTCACTAAATGGGTCAAAATCGAGTCATACGCAGTACTGAATGCCAAGAAGGTAGCCAAGTGTATTCAAAATCACATTATCTGCGGATACAGGGTTCCCCATAGGCTAGTATTAGATAATTGGTTACACTTTGAAGCTGAGGTCACGGAGATGGTCGATGAAAACGTGATATAGAGGCATAAATCTTCTCCCTATCGACCCCTAACCAATGGTGCGATTGAAGTTGCAAACAAAAACCTCAAAGCCATCATTAGTAAAATGTCCAATAGTTGCCAAGATTTGGACGATCAGACGCCTTATTCCCTGTGGGACTACAGCACTTCAGTCAGGACATCTAATGGGGATACCCCTTACTCTCTGGTATATGGCATGGAAGTAGTCCTACCTGTTGATCTAGAAATACCTTCCTTACGTATTATGCTCAAAAGCAGAGTTAGTGAGGAAGAAAATATGCTTCGATGAGCTAACACTCTAGGATGAAAATATGCTAAAGGCTCTATATCACATAAAAGGGTACCATCGCTGGATAGCGTGATCATTCAACCGAAGAGTCAAGGACTGTGGTGTCCAAGTTGGAGACTTAGCCCTCAAAGAAATAAAAAAAACCATCTGGGACCCCCAGAGGGAAATTTAAGACAAACTGGAATGGCCCCTACATCATGAAAAATATCATGTCAGGCGGTACCACTGTTCTCACTGACCCTAACGGAGAAGAGATACCACATCCAGTCAACCTGGACCGTCTCAAGAAGTTCTACCCTTAGTCTGAAATCTGAGTGTGCTATGACTCCTCTCATCCCCATTCCATTCTAAAATAAATCTTTATTTCCCTCTACCCGGAACTATATAGGGACTGATCCTCTAAAAAACCCTTTTACTTTTAAAATGGAAATAAAAAAAATTAAAACCCCTAGTGGTACATAGGCATCTCATACACTTTACAATAGCGCAGTCCCCTTTTTCACAGAATGCTATTATTTTCTTGCCTCCTATAATGACGGTTCATTTTATCATTTACATAAACAAAAGGATTATGTATGCCATAGCGATTAGTACGGATAATCCAAATGCAACTCATCAAGAGGCTGAACAATATTATCAAAATATTTTTTCTTTCAAATAGAGAAGTTCAATACAATTACACGAAGTATCAACGAAGGAGTTAAAACAACCACCCCTCTCGGCTAACCAAACTACCTATAAAAAGCCAAACTGAACTTCATAAAATTATTCCCAAATCCCATAAATAAAAATAAAAAAGCATCCTAATCACTAAAAACTTCACAAAATAATTTCAGTTTCATTAAAACCTATCCCAAACTACCGAAAGACCCAGCCCCATCATCACTCACTCTTTGAGGCGCTCAAACTTCCCATGCCTAGCTAGAATTTTGAAGGCACTCCATAGAGTGATATGTCCTAGCCAAGATGGAGAAACCCATTCATCTCCCCTCCATAGTGTCAAAAAGGACAGACCACCTCTGGACGGTCTCCTCCCCCGAGATCTTATCCATGACTCGCTTCCATAGCCATTTCAAATAGACTCAGAACACAGGCCAAACCATGCCTATAGATTGATATGGACGGGTTGATGACTGACGATTCTCCCATAAAGAACCTAAGCTCATGCGCATAGATTCAATAAATTCTTCCATATGAAAGAAGCCTAGTGCCCGAGGTGGCACTATTTTCTCCCATTCGACTTAGCACATATTTTTCCAAGGGAAATAGAATGAAGTTGACCACATGTTTACCAAATGAACGTATCAGTATTATCCAAGATCTAGAATAGGCTGCAGCTCTTTACACCATAGCACTAACCAGCGAAGGCATCGGGATCCATGCTCCATGAACTAATTAACCCAATTATCATTGGATAGGCCAAAATTCATATAGTATCAAGTGAAGAAATTCGACATGACTGCGTAGGGATACTCAGGAAGAACAGCCAAATACAATCTCTCATCCAACCATATGAACAACATCTCTAAGCTCCCTCTTTGAAAATCAGAGCGACCTTCCCACCAAACATTAAGAACGTTAGGGTATTCGCCAGTATCACCATCACATGATTGCGAATATAGGACATCCATGTTATGATTGTATCCAACTGAGGGTCCACCATTAGGTCCCCCATCACCAGAAAGAGCCTTAAAGTTAAGACTAGGGCAATAACTTTGGCATGGCCCACATTCTTGAAATCACTCAGACTCATATAATACATAGCAGCTGAAAGAGAGATCATACCCCCATTCACAAACGGCTGGCCGAGCCGCCGAAAGGGAAATGTGGAGAAACTAAGCTAACAGAGACTGAGAAAATTTAGGCATAGCCTCCTCTAGGCTGGGATTAATTCCCAATATGGTTGAAAACTCTTTGTAGGTCGGACAAACCTCATCTAAACCAAAGTAGAAAATGTGGTCTTCAGGGTACCAGAATTGTGTTGTTATAACCAACATGTTCAAATCAATGACCCGATTACACCAGAAGGAGACTCGATGAAAATTGAGAGCTTCATAGTCAACATTTTACTGGCACATGTACTCTAGACTTTTGAGGTAGGAAGAGAATTCTATGTCAATCGAAAGGGAAATTTGGGAAATAATGGAATAGAAAGCAATAAATAAGAAGGAGGAGAAAGGGAGAATTGATGAAAAACTACACCCCTTTACCACCTCTTATACATAAAAGTCTTTGCTAAAGAAAAGAGACCTAAGGAGGTCAAATGAATTACTACCGTACAAAGTAATCTGGGTTGCATGAAAGTGTAATCAAAGCCTTAGGGGAATTTGACTTGACCTATATGCTGATAGGTAGGACAAGGGGTATGTCAATCGGCAACCCCCTTATTATAGAAAGTTCTATCTTTCCCTTTTTGTTAAAACCAAAAAATCAAAAAATAAATCCTTATTTTAAGACCCTCGGGTTATTTCTTTTAAACTTATCAATTTTTACCCATCAATTTTCATCATAACTCTTTTCCTTGAGATATTTAAACTATTTTCTAAAATAAATATCCAATCATTTTTTCAGTCTCAGCAACAAATGAAAGAGTGCATTTAGAATAAGCCATTCAATCACGAAATCAAAATCTTCTTCATATATATACTACTATTACATTAATAATTTTTTTAGGAAAAAAAGAAATATAAAATATAAAATAATGGGACTCGGCCTAAACCCATAATCTCTATTCACTATCTCTAAACCCTCAACCCTTGCGGTGGACACGCTTCCCCAGTGACGAGTTGTAGATCCTCCGCTCCTTGAGAATAATCCCTCATCCAAAGTAGAAGGCTGAACTAAATAAGAATGAACAGAGTCCTTGATATATCCAGTCATGGAGGCAACCCAGTACCTGATGTTTTTAGCCAAGTGGTTAGGACCCGAATATGCTGCAAGTAAAGGAACCGAAATAAAAAGGCAAATCAGTCAATAAGAACCAAAGAATAAATCAAAAGGAGATAAGACAAGAAACGAGAAAAATATACCTTGGGCTGAAGGATATCAGATTTCATCTTCATCAACCCTGGATATGCTGTATTAGGGAGATGTGGAAGTCATAGTGATCCACCTCTAGTCAATCGAAAATTATAATAGGGTGGAGTGACCAGAATGAGCGAAGCCTCCTCTACCATTACCACCACCAATAAAGTGCCACCTGTGGTGTGGGAGGATCCCACTGGCCTGCTCGTAACCCTGCCCTAAGTCGTAGGACGAGGAATCATGTTCACCATATCATATATATAGGAAGGTATCCTCCAGCTCATCACGAAATCTAAGTAGTCGAAGGTCATCGTTGTGCCCATGGAGATCGATCGCTAACCATCGCCACTGCCTTAACCTTGGGGGACATCTCTTTATCCCGCCTCATATACATCGAAGGCACCACTAGGGGGAACGCCACTTCATACTCCATTATATTTCTCATAGCCCTCCCTCCCAAGTACCAGGAGTACCCTAACTCATACACCATCAACCTTCGCATCTCCGCACGCATGCATTTTACCCCCGTGTGCTTAGGATCCATCTCATAAGGATAAAAAGTCCCCTGTAATTCCCAACAATGATCAATATTCGTGAAAAGAAAGAAATTTTTTGAAGAGGTTTCAAACTAAAAAAGAGAATAACATGATCGCTCGTTAACGTCTTTTGATCCTCTTGTACTGCTGCAAGGGATAACGACTGGTTTGACCACCTATTGGATTTTTGCTACCGATACATCCATCAGAAGTCCCCTAGGTCCTCATCTTTCAGGCCTATCAACTAATAATTGAACCCAATAACCTCATAGAATCACGTCTGCGTAAAGGACAACACTACACCAAATCCTGCGAATGGTCACGCCCAATGGGTCACGGCCTAAGTCTGCGACCAGCTGGTCGCGAACTTGGGCCCTGACATTTCTATTTTTTTGCGTGGCTATATTCATTACCACACTGACCACTGTGGGTCACAGACTTGGTTCGTGACCATCTTGGCGTCAAATTTAAGCCAAAATTCCCTCCAAGCTTGGTCGCGGATGGGTCACAAACTTGGGCCGTGACCAAATGCAAGACAAAGCATAAAACACACACACATTGAGGGTCACGACTTGGGGCCATGACCATTTCTTAGTGTGGGTCAAGTCTATGGGCCATGACCATACCTTATTCAAATAGTAGGGCTGGTGGGAAAATGGTCACGCGTGGTGGGTCACGGCTCTAATCCATGACCATGATCAATCTATCAACACCCTCATTTTATTTATTGGTCGAGCGCTTGGTGGGTCACGCCTCTAGGCCGTGACCAGATTCAGAACTTAAAAAAACACTACAATTTCATTTGCAATTGCTAAGGGATGTGTCTAAGGGGCTATGTGATTTCATTTGCGATTTCTGGCGAACCATTTTAGTGATTTCATTTTGGTTTCATTTCAATTATTCCCTGGTATGTATAGATTCATTTTTATTTCATTTGGATTTCGTGATTTCTATCTAAATACCTAATTTATGTGTATATATGTATAGATTTATGTTTGTATATGTGTATGTGTGGGTATGCATAGATTTATGTGTATGTGTATGTTTATGTGTGTAACTATGAATAAATAAATTGTTTTTTGTCAATAAACCCTATATTGTATATGTGTGTATGTATAGATTGTATGTGTGTGTATGTATAGATTAATGTCAAAAAAAATATTAGGGTTTAGTAAACCCTAAATTGTATGTGTGTGTATGTATAGATTATGTCAATAAACCCTACATTGTATGTGTGTGTATGTATAAATTATGCCAATAAACCCTAGATTGTATGTGTGTGTATTTTTATTTTTGACAAAACATTATTCAAAATCTTAGAAATTATATTTTTTTGAAAAAATATAACTAAATGCATTTTTAATGAGTAAAAAATTTACATCCACCTTGTTGTGGGTTATATGCATGCCATCATATTATATTGGGGGTTATATGCATGTTCCGATTTTTTTTACATACGAGATATTGTTGGTTTGGTTGTTGGATACTCTGTTGGATTTATTGGATTGATAATACACATATACTTTTAAATTCTCTCATAATAAAACCTAACAAAACATGTTACAAACAATTATGGTGGGTTGCTGTTTGGATTTCACATCGATGAGATCCAAAATGCAAGGGTTTAATTGTAGGCCATCCAATATATTTTTAGGTGTTTTGAGTACAATGCAGATCTTGTCTCCATCGGGTGCTTTGTCGTCGGCGCAAGGTAAATGATGTGTTCACTTCCACGAGGGTATTTTTTTGGAGTATATTTTTTTCCATTCCTCGTAAGCTTTATTTATGTATTTTTCATGTTTATATTATACATGTACATGAAAATTTTAATAGGGTGTGAAGTTTTTGACACAATAGCGCAATAGGTGTCAGCAACACACATGCTGTCATGGTCACAAGATTCATTAAAAATACTTGATTTAGATTTATTAGTACTCGAAATCCAAAGTAACACAACTAAATATATCCATTCTAATGTATTTTTTTTTTTTTTGTTAAAGATTGATGAAAATGTTGCAAGAGAGATCATAAATCATAGATCACTTCGGCATCCAAACATAAATTGATTCAAGGAGGCAACTACTTATTTTAACCCCCTTATTTACAGTTTGTTTTCATATAAATAAATTGGATGAATTTAGATTCAAATTTATAATTTTTTCTTGATTTATAGTTGGTTCTCACTCCGAATCATCTGGCTATTATCATGGAGTATGCGGTAGGCGGAGAGCTTTTTGAGCGAATCAATAACACAAGAATATTTAGCAAAGATGAGGTTCTCTTACTCATCAAGAGCTCAATATTTTAAATTTAAGGGCATCGTCATTTTGGTTTTGTAGTTTTTGTATTTTGAAGTTTTCTATTGGTTGAAGTTTTCTATTGGAACGTAAATGCTTCTACTTTATTGGATTTTGGTTCATTTGACTGATTGGTTGGCTTTTTTTGGCAAATGATTTTGGTATATGACTTTGTTGGAAAATTTGTGTCGCAATTTTGGAGATTTGGTGTGATTTTACATTTTCAGGGATTCTTTCCCGACAGAGCAGAATAATTGGATTCATAAATTATCAATTAGTTGGTTAAGGTTAGCTCTATAACACTTTAATGGTGAATTTAACTTTCCTTTCGCTTCTATTATGATTTCAGATAAATCGATTTTAATAATTTTCTTTATTTTGGTTGCAGATAATTGAAGGGAAAGGTGAAAAACATTTCAATCTGGCATGATTTATTCATCTTATATGTATGTGTGTTTTAGTAACATTTTCAGTTTTCAACATACCTACCCCATAGACACACTCTCAAAATAACCCCCGAACGGCCCTGTGAGAGGCACCAACACCTCTCACCGGACCAATGTAAATCGTAAGAACTAGTCGCGCGATCATAGGACTCCCGATTTGAGAATACGATGATAATTTGTAAATTTCTAGATTTAGTCTTAACAACATGACGTTAGAGGGAGAAAACTCGAAATAATACCCGAACGGCCCTGTAAGAAACACCAACACCTCGCATGGTCAGTTCGTCTAGGCTTTGTCCAGTAAGTTACGACGGCGGTACAGACACATTTTTTAGAAGAAAATTACTTGGATAAATAGGGAACCACTACAATAGGAAATAACGGATCTATTAACTTAAGTTGAAAAAGTTTTTTCATGGATATCTACCTAGGGAAGGTCAAAAGCTGAAGGAAGTATAAAAGAAATATGATCGTGCTTCGTCTTAGTTTACTACACCTGCAATAGGATCATCTCGTCGAGTATGAAATGAATAGTAGAAGCCAACGGTGTGAAAGCGTCTGTTAACTAATAGGTATAGGTAATATGTTATAGCTGGTAGCTCTAGAGCTGTAGCAAAAGGCTTATTGCTTATTAAATAAAGTGATTGAACTATCTTACTTTGGGAGATGGTTAGAAAGAAGCAACTTACGACACCTTTGTTAAGGGACAAACTTTCCTATGTAGATGTTGCATATGAGGAAAATCCAAAAACTTTCTAGTAGTTTAATTGGCACGTTTTAGACATCAGAACAATAAATCTCGTGATTAATGGTTGGTCTTTCTCTTGATAAAAGGCAATGCATAGATTGTGTTACTAGTTAAGCGTGAAAAATACAATCTTTGTAAAGTGGCTCTGAATGATTCAGATTGTGTTGATCGTATAAGGAATAATAAAGTCAAGAAAGAAGACTAAAGCTATTCCACTTGTGTACGTTTATGTCAGTCCCTTGGCCTACCAAGAATCGCTAATAAAGATCCGAAAGAGCTGCTATAACTGTTATATAATAGTTTATATAATCTGTTATACAACTATTATATAATTGTTGTTATATAACAGTTATATAAAAACTACAGGGATGCAGTAGTGGAATCAGGATCAGGAGAGTCAGTAGGAAGTTGAGTTGGGCCGGTTCCTCTACCAGTTGGTTGGTGATAGCAGCCAGGAGAGGAAGGGATTGAACAAAGGAGTTCATTCCTGGGCTGATTCAAGTGGTCATTATAGGTTTCATTCCGTCAGGGGTTAGATGCTCCTATTAGGGATTCATATCTGCTTGTTCGGATGCTCTTATAATAGTTATATAACAATAATTATATAACTGTTATATAAAAATACTTATATAACTGTTATAAAAATTATATAACTGTTGTTATATAAGGGTTAGGATTTCTTTGTTCGATGCCTTCTCCTTGTGGCTTTACTTAAAATTAGGAGTCCATTGTAGTCCATATGTATCGTGATTAAGTTTAAACTTATGCGATTGTGTTGAGTCGCATTGTGTGTCCGTGCTACCGTAGTCTGAAAGTCTCCAACAAAACTTTAAAACTTGTAAACATTTCTTTAATCGTAGACAGTTGGTATAAAAACATGGTGTTAGAAGGAAAAAACCCAAAACAGCCACTGAACGGTCCCATGAGAGGCACCAACACCTCGCACCGGACCAATGTCTCTCGTAGGAACTGACCGCCCGATCACAGGACTCTCAATTTTAGAATACGTTGGTAATTTACAAATTTTTATACTTATACTTAAAAACATGGCGTTAGAAGGCAAAAACACGAAACAAACCCCGAGAAGCCCCGTAAGAGGCACCACCACCTCGCACGGGACCAATGTAACTCGTAGGAATTGACGACGTGATAATGAGACTCCCGATAAAAACATGGCAATAGAGGGAGAAAGCCCAAGATAGCCCCCGAACGGCCTCGAGAGAGGAACCAACACCTCGCACGAGACCAATATAACTCATAGGAACTGACCGCATGATCACAAGACTCCTGATTTGATAATACGATGATAATATGAAAATTTCAGGACTTAGGCTTAAAACATGGCATTAGAAGACAAAAACCCGAAACAGTCACCGAACGGACCCACGAAAGGCACCAACACCTCGAACGAAACCAATGTAACTCGTAGGAACTGATCGCGTGATCATGGGACTCCTAGTTTGAGAATAGGATGATAATTTGAAAATTTCTAAACTTAGTCTTAAAAACATGGCGTTTGATGGCGAAAACTCGAAACAACCCTCGAAAAATTCCATGGGAGGCACCCACACCTCATTCGAGACCAATGTAACTCGTAGAAAGTGACCGTATGATCACGGGACTCCCAATTTGAGAATACGGAGACAATTTGAAAATCTCTACACTTAGGCTTAAAAATATCGCATTAGAAGGCAAAAACTCGAAACAACCCCCGAGCGGCTCCATGAGAGGTACCAACACCTCGCACGGGACTAATGTAACTCTTAGGAATTGACCGCACGATAACAAGACTCCCAGTTTGATAATACGATGATAATTCATAAATATAAAGACTCGGGCTTAAATATAAGGCATTAGAGGGTTAAAACCCGAGATAGCCTGCGAATAGTCCCGTGAGAGGCACTGGCACCTCGCACGGGACTAATGTAACTCGTAGGAATAGACCGCGTGATCAAGGGACTACCGATTTAATAATACGATGAAAATTTGCAAATTTCTAGACTTAGGCTTAAAAACACAGCGTTAGCTAGCAAAAACTCATAACAGCCCTCAAATGGCCCCGTGAGAGGCACTAACACCTCGTACGGGACCAACGTAACTCGTAGGAACTGACTGCGTGATCACGGGACTCCCAATTTGAGAATACGATGATAATTTGCAAATTATAAGACTTAGCCTTAAAAACTTGGCGTTAGATGCGAAAACCTGAAATGACACCCGAATAGTCTCGTGGGAGGCACCAACACCTTGTACGGGATGAATATACATGATAGAAAGTGATCGCACGATCACGGGACTCCCGATTTGAGAATAGGACGATAATTTGTAAACTTAGGCTTAAAAACATGGCATTAGAAGGCAAAAACCCGACACAACCACCAAACGGTCCCGTGAGAGTCCCCAACACCTCGCACGGGACCAATGTAACTCGTAGGAATTGATATGATGTTATTATAACTCGTATATGCAATTTTCCCACTTGAATACGATTTTTTTAAAACTACTTGGTTACTGATATCGTTTATTTTTGGTATGCTATTTTTTGTAGGATAACATTGTGTCATTTGCTCTTATCCATGTGGAACACATGAAGAAAACAATGGATTACAACAGGAAGATTTCTTATATAATGTTGTTGACATTCAGGATTATGTTTTTTATGTGTTAAGACCGTGTGGGATTTTATGGTTTTATTGTTTATTTTATGGTCGTGCAGGATTTCATAATTCCATTGTTAAATTTGATGGTCATGCGGGCTTTATATTGAGCAGGTTTTATATTAACAAGGTTTAGAATGTCCAAAAAACAGAGGAAACTCAGCACAATTTTTTTGGTATGATAACTATTAAGACTTTTAATATTTACAAGTTTGTATGTACATTTGTTTATTAACAACGTTCGCGATTCACATTTTGTGATTTTTTTATTATTTTTCTAATAATAAATATTTTTAACACCTTGTGCATGTCTACCATAACACGTAGCAATCGGTCGCACAGTCACGGGACCCGCAGTTTTAGGATTGGACAAAAAAATCATTTTTTATTATTATAGTGAAATATGGTCATGGACAAAGTCTATGACCATTTTTATTTTTTTCGTTGCGCATAAAAATGGTCGCGGCCAAAGTCCATGACCCCCAACCGTGACGAAAAATAGTCGCGGCTAAAGTCCGTGACCCATACCGCGATGAAAAAAATTAAAAAAATGGTCGCGGTATTGGTCACAGATTTTGGTCGCGACCATTTTTTGTCACGGTTGGGGGTCATGGACTTTGGCCATGACCATTTTTCGTCACGGTTAGGGGTCATGGACTTTGGCCATGACCATTGTTTTCGTCATGGTTTGGGGTCACGGACTTTGGCCGCGACCAATTTTTTCCCCATCGTGGTGTGGGTCACAACCCAAGTTCGTGACCAACTGCTATGACTCCCGATTGGTCACGTACTTGGTTCGTGACCCACGAAATTTGTCGCGCCTGAAATCTTCACAACCCAAGTCCGTGACCCACAGTCTTGGTCAGGGATTTTGGTCGTGACCATTCGCCAGTTTTGGTGTAGTGCAAGAGTCAGCAAAGAAGAAACTAATAGAAAATACAAGAAAAGAAAATGTAAAAATAACCTTCAAAAGATACGTGTCCAGGGTAAAGGTCTGCCAGCAGTACCGGCAAATTGCATCCAAAAAAGAGTAAAGGGTCGCTAAGGTTAGGCTCCACCAATCATAAAGCAGGACATTCGAAAAGATCCTCAAAAATGGCAAATACCATAGATAGATGACGTCTTCACCTATCTCCACAAAAAAACCACCCAATAGAAGTAAAATAAATAACTGGGCCATCTACCACACCTTTTGCCCGTCAGTCTCATCAATCCTCATACTCAAGAGCACCTCCCAAGGAGAGTAAATGCATATTGAATATCTAAAAACTATCCTACCCACATTCCCCAACGCCATATGAATCACCTTCGGCGTTAACTGCGTAGTATGGTCCACCTCTATCTGCACACCCAAGCAATCAATCCCAAACATCTTTATAAGGTCAATGGGAGTCACAGTCATCTCCCAAAATCCCAAGTTAATGGTGTGGGTCGTGTCTCACCACCTCTCTCCCAATGCACATAAAACTGCAGTAGAACGTGGTGTCTCGTCCAAAGCCTGCGCTAAGTAGCCAATACCAGCTGAAGTAACTACCCAACAAACCACCGCCGAAAGACTCTACAATACACCCTTTAACCCCGTCATCCCCCTGGAACGCGTGCTCGAAAGGGCAATGGCAGTCTTCCAAAATCAAAAAAATAATGAAAGACCTTTTCATCAGTATGAGAAAATAAAGAAAAAAAGAAGAAGAAAAAGAAAAATGAATGCCAAAGGTGACTATACTTACATAACCACTAGGATTCCTCACCCTAGACGAATGGTGGTGTGAGGCATCACGCAGGAAAAAGCGATCCTCGGCTACTAGCTCAAACAAGTTAAAAAAATCTCATTGCCCAAAGCAAGGGGCAGCCTAGCTCACCACTTCAGGCCCACACAATCATCAACACTCAAACACTCCATATTGTATTCCTCGCTATAAGGACCCTCCATTTGAAGTCTTTAAGAAATAAGGACTTAAAATGGATTTTAGAGAAAAAAACAGAAGATTTAGATGCATAAAGATGTGAAAAATGAGGTGGGTTCGCCCCATTTTCATAGGAGTCTAAACGACATGCTGATCGGAAAACCCCTGTTAATACCGATCGGCACATACCTATTCCTCCTCCCAAGGAAGCCCAAGAGCACATGCCATTGCCAAACGACACCCCTATAACATGTTGGTTAGTAACCCCCTGAAATTTTATACAAAAGAGGCAAAAAATGCTAGAAAATTCCAAACATTCTTCGAAAATTCCCTAAAAATACCAAACAAGTATTAGAACATTTCTTCACCAAGAAAACCATTTTAAGCTCCCTAAATACCCAACTGGATTAATATTATACTCTTACCCCCAATAAAAAAAACCTAAACATATTCCGCAAAATGGTGCATCCCAAAGGTCCACTACAATTCTCGAGCAGAACCCAAAATCAAAAGCTTCCCAAACAGATTACAAATTTCCCAGCAAGATTCCCAGACTAAACTTTCTCCAAAATCCATCCACCATAAGAATTTCAGCTTCCTCAAAAAAGATATCTCCTCTAAAAAGCATATAACCCCCACCAAGATGTCTTTCCACAGAATCTCAAAACAACACAAACCACAAGTACAAAACTGAACTAAAGATTCTCCAAAGGGTAAACCCGCTCGATTCACCACTTTACGTCCAGTCATCTCAACTTTAGGTCCTCAGAATTGACCTCGGCCCTTAGAATTGGTCGTCACCACTATAGGTCCTTCGAATTGACCTCGACACTCAGAATTGTTCATCAAAACCTTAGGTCCTTACAATTAAACTTTTCCTTCAGAGTTGGTTGTCCCCGCTATAGGTCCTTAAAATTTAACTCGGACCTTAGAATCGATCGTCACAACTTTAGGTCTTCATAATTGACATTAACCCTCATAATTGATCGTCACAACTTTAGGTCCTTAGAATTTACCTTGGTTAGAAGAATTGGTGATCACAACTTTATGTACTCATAATTGACCTAGGCCATCAGAATTGGTCGTAATAACTTTAGGTCCTCGAAATTAACCACAACCCATAAAATTGGTCGTCACAACTTTAGGTCCTCAGAATTAAACCTGGCCCCTCAGAATTGGTCATCATCACTTTAGGTCCTCAAATTTGCACCTAAGATAATATGAGGACCCTCCTAAGCATGTTTTTAGATCCCTATAACTTTCCCCATTATTATCTTAGGTCCTCATAAACAACCTCGACCATTTGAACAAATCATCCTCGTCCCTTTATCTCTACAAAGTTGACTTATTTCCCAAATATCCACTTAGTGTCTAATCGCCAACTTTCACTTATTCCAAGCTCACCCGTCGAGGGGATCTATAGACACCACATTATAGGACCCTCTTAAGCAAGTTTTTAGATCCCTAGAACTTTCCCCTACACTCTTAACCCCAGGTCATACTCCGAGTACTTATCTAGATGCCATCAAGTGCCCTCGATCCATATCTCACTCCGATTAACTTTCTCGTTTGAGTGAAATCTCAATAAATCTTCAAAAGGCTCTGAACCCCATTCCAATGGTCCACCCCATGCATGAATCAACCTTACAGTTCAGACGAACAGTCCATTTTACTGTCAAAAACTAATCTAGAGGCCATCGGGCACTATTGGGACCCATATTGACCCCAATTAACCTCATTGATTGAGGGAAACTCAATGAATATTTTAAGGGATCTAAATCCTCTTTCCAATGGTCTTTGTCATGCGCAAATCAGCCTTATAGTTTGGACGAATGATCCATTTACACTCGAAAATAGATTTATAGGCCACTAGGTGCTCTCAAACTCCGTTTGACTCTTTTTAAATCTTTAGATTGAATGATACTGAATGAATATTTGAAGGGATCTAAATCCCCTTTCCAACAGTCCACCCCATGTGTGAGTAAGCCTTACGGTACGGACAAATGACCCGTTTTACTCTCAAGAGTCACTAGGTGCTTCTAGGTTTTGTTTGACCAAGGTTAACTCTCTGAACCGAATGAGACTTCATGAATCTTCGAAAGGATCTTAATAGCCTTTTCAATGGTCCAACCCGTGCAGGAATAAGCCGTACGGTTTATACGGATGATCCATTTTCCTATGGAAATCAGTTGTCCAAAAGAATATCGGGCACTTTAGAGCCCCATTTACCACAATTAACTCCCGAACCCGAGAGCGACCCAAAGGATTCTTAAAGGGCTCTAAATACTCTTCCTAATGGTATACCCCATGCACAATTTGAACTCATGGATTGCGTTTTACGACTATTTTTTGAGAAATTTGCATGGGATTACTGAATGGCAAACATATTTCCCTACTTATCTGTAGTGTGTCTAGGGTTGCCTGCCAATAGGCAGGTCACGTACATTGACAATCGTCATCCCCTTGACCCTTTATAAGGAGATCATGATCTCATATCTAGAGGAACCTCAGAAACATCCCTGTCTGTGATCTCAGCAACATTCTCTCAAAGTCAACATGGTTTCCCTATTGAAACCTCTCCTCCACATTCCATTTCCATACTTTTCACCCCCAATTTAGCAAAATCCATTCCCTCCCCTCCTACCACTTCCATCCACTTGCAAGGGAAGCCCTTCAACAATCAAATCAACCATCAAATCTCCAAATTAGGTCCAACCATTCTTATATCTCTTTAAATTTCCTTATTTTTGAATTAGTAATTCAATTATAACTTTAGCATTTTATCTTTCTTAGTTCACACCAATTAATATCCAATATTTTATTATTAGTATTGCATATATAATATTTTCTATAAAAAAAAACAAGAAAATGAGGGTTTGCTTATAAATTCCAAACGGGGATTTCTCAGTACATTTTCTCACACTAAAACATCCATTTTCTATACACACACACATCTAAATAAAATTCTTGGTTGGATTTATGGGATAAGACCCACCCTCATGTTGCAGGCAAACTACATGAATTTTGATGCCTTTTTAGGCTATGTAGGCATCTAGGGTCAAAATTTGAGACTTGAGTCCTCCTTTCCTATTTTTATTCATATATTATACTTGTGTTTCATGTTCGCGCTTTATCTAACGCATATTATCATTTCACCATAACGATTGATATCCCCATAAGCGAACACATTATATTTTATTATTATTTTGGGAACACTCCTATATATGACCTCATTCCGCCTTTCTCCATGACACGAGTCGATAAATTCCATTCTCCATTTATATAAATGCGTGCACACACTTCATGAAGTTATTAAGGAGAATAATAACATATGCCCATATGAGACCAAAAGGGCAGGATGAGTGCCTAACACCTTTCCATTCCGTAAATTAACCCTTTAAACTTTGAACTAATTCGTTTCGCAAGCATCAGTAGGTCATTGATGCATTTCTCTCATTGTGTCAAAACTTATTTTGCATGTTTTGGGAGAAATAAGTTGGCGACTCCATTTTTTTACATCACACAAATTGACAACGGTTGAAGCACCACGAGAAAGGGTGCGAGACCTTCTCTCTCCCTCTACCAATCTCATGAGCACTAACCACGAGGAGGAGAACGAGATGACTACTAATAGATATGTATATCAATTTTTAATGATCTAATTACATAAATTATATTTAAAACCTATAAAGTTTGCATCATGAGATATTACAATGATGCATTTTAATTGTCCTATTATTTGTATATGCTCTACATGTATCATAGTTATATCAAAATTTTCAGAGTGCCATTAAATATAATTGAAAAAACTAAGGAACCTTAAATCAATAAATTAGTATATTAAAGGATAAAATGAAAATTTTCATATGAGTAACATCGACCCAAATTAAGGGGTTACTCATGGGTTAACCCAGTCCAGCCCGGACGCATTAAATATGCAATGCTGTGAAGTGGCCTAAATAAGTTTTCTAGTCCATTTTAGTTGATTTAAATTTCCCTGCAAGCAATAAATTCCATTTTTAATATGTTTAAGCATGATAATAACAAGTGTGGAACATGTTAGGTAATATACCTTGATTCATGTAATTAGATCTACTCATGTAAGAATCGAGAAATATTTACCTACAAAACACTATCGCCTAGAATACTGTAACATAGGGAACACGATGATCCTATACCCAGTAGTGGTTCCTTAACATAAATGCAATATAGAAATGAACAACAGAAGGAATGGATCTAGTTCTATAAATAATATAATTATATCCCAATTCTACATACAACTACTATCCAATATAAAAATTAGTCATGGTTTACTTTAAAAAAATCATCTTTAAATTTGATTTAATGCCATTAAATCTTGTTAACTCAAGTTTCCATTTTATTCAAAAAATATTCCTTTAATCCATTATCTCATATGATTAAATTATGAAAATCAGTTCTTGGAATGTCTTTAAATCACCCACTTTCCTTTCAAAGATATCACATTAAACCTTAATTTTCACGCATCTAACATTTCTTAAAATTAGTATTTCAAACCATGCACCGTTGTTTGAAAAGAATTATCCATAGATAAAGGTGTTAACTTTGGGATTGTTCTCCACCATGGGGTTACTTACACATCCAATTATTACCTTTTTATATCAAATGATCCATACACATATATGGGTGTCAAACCTGCGATTATGCCCCGTCGTGAGGTCAATCAAACACTCGGTTATCATCATTTTATCGTTTCATATTCAATTATCCACACATACCAGTGCCAAACCTGGGTTCTGACCCATCACGGGGTTGACCACACACCAAGTCATCATCTTTTTATTCTTCTAATTCATAAATACTAAGTTCCTCATTTTATCTGATGTTTTGTAGTTCATCAATTCCATTTATCTTCACAATTATCCATGACCTATGACTATGCTATTTAAACTTGGAATTACAAATCCGCAATCATTTATTAATAAATTAGCCTTTTTCCTAAAGTTTATCGATTCCCATATATGTTCATAAGCTCACACCATCTCCCAAAAATGTCGTAGCCAATTTCTTTACAAGCCAGAAGTTTTGGGTCTTAGCGAAAGTATCACCACCCTAGGTCTCCCTGCCATTCTTAAAATTATTGGGTAACTACTTCATTAAAACTCTTTCACTTTCTTCAACTTCATCTATTTGCTATCCGACCATCGTTTTTAACAAAACACCCATCTTATCGCAATATTTATTACCTGTATAAACATCCTTTGTGTTACCTTTGTACTTTAACATTTTATACCTCGCCTACGAGGGCTAAATTACTTAAACACTTTACAAATAATTTACACCTTTAATCCTCATTATATACTCAAACATGTGCCTTCGCCTTTTTAAACCTTTTTATAATTGAGTTCGTTTAACAAATATTTAAGTTCCATTTTATAATTTCTAGGTGTCGGGGTTAATTTGTAATTTCATTAAAAAAAAACAAGTTCAATAACATTAAATATGGGATAAGTCCCCAAAATCATAAGTTTAAGGGAATTTTTATAATTGTTATACCATAAATGTTGGATAACCTATGAGCTAATCCAAAAGAGACACATGTAATCATAGATACCCAGGAAATGTTGGTGGTCATGATAAATAGTCTCATCGGCTCATTCGAAAGTTAGCTCGGCCCAGATTGACAGGATAGTTAGCTCCGTTAGTTGACGTTGTTAGGTGATGCCGTGATAGCAGGCATGCACTTTATGACTGGATGACATTAGTAACATATATCCATGTGCACATGGGGAAGATATGCAAATATTCTCCCCCATGTGACAATAAATAACTTGTGAATACTCTTTCACTATGTATGTACAGTGTGTACTCAACTAGCCTATAAAGGTGAGCCACATGTCCCTATATTTTCTCTATCCTCTATTAACCTATAAAGAGAACACACCACCCACATGTTGGTAACTTATGGGATTTATCCTTACTGGTATGTTATACAACTCTAGAGAGAAATCAAGCGCTTCCATTTGTACTTATTAAGACAATTTCCCAGTAATTTATACAAACGACACTGCACATGTGGACATAGGCACCATTTTGGACCCAACCATGTAAATATAGTTTTTTCTCTATTTCTCTATCTTCACTCTTAAGCTTATTTATGTGATTTTCATTGTAGTAATTATATCTCTTATCTTTTTATCTATTGGTAAATATTAAATTAAGTTAAGACAAACATTATACCAATTGTAGGCAATAACAATTTGTACCGTCTATGGGAAGTGGCTTGCCATGTCATTTTTTACCGTCTTCTATTGTTAGGATTAAGGATACCCAATTTCTTCAAACATGTGAATAGAAATCCGATTCACCTTGGTTTTAGAGGGTTAGAGGTGTTTTAAAAAAATTGTAGTTTGACTCTTAGAAATTTCATAAATCCAAGCTAAACCTATGGTATTTTTCTTTAAATATGCATTCTGTGTGAATCAATTTACATTAAATTATAATACTCTATTTATTTTTCTTAAATCCTATTGAGAATGGCTAAAAAATTGAAAAGTAGCAGGAAAGGAGAGCAATTCTATGCCTCTACACTTATTGGTTTAAGAAATTTACAAGGAATCATACAGAGCATCTTGATAGGGTAGAACCGACCAAAATTGAACCTTGTTACCCCTAAAGTTGGTGAAAACTCTCATCGAAGGCATCGAAAGCCATCTCCATCTCCACATAGGGATAGGAGGCAGTCTCACTATGAACGATAACTAGAGAACCCTATGAGACTAGACTTGGGTTCACATGGTGAAGAAAGTAGGCATGGAAGGAGGGAAGAATTGGATCGAAGTGATCAGTCTTACAAGACTGAAACAACCTCCACTATTCGATCAACTGGTTAAGATGATGATTAGTCATACAACCTTGAGCAGTCCATTATGTTGAAGAGGCTAAGAAAGTTAAGTGCCTTTAATCGCTTGGTCCCAACCTGAAGGACATCACGAGAACATACGTGTAGGTAGAGCAGGGAGAAGTTTTAAAGATATAAAATAAGGAAGGTTAGATGCCCATTGAGATCTAGGAACAACATGACAAGATTGGCTAGATTCGAGCACACTTATAGGAATGAGGATAACTCGAGAGATAAGAAGGTTGAGAGGAATGAGAAAACTGAGTAGACAACACTAGAAAGGATCAATCAAATGCTTGGAGGACAATTTGGGAGACTTTATTAAGAATAAAAACCCTTTGAAAGGGGTTATGTGCAAGGATATCCCTTTTTAGCAGAAGTCATAAGCAATATGACACCAACGAAGTTCAAGCTACCGGTGATAAATACAATGTACAATGGAAAGAGTGGCCCAATGCACCATATAGAGCATAATCAAGTTTCATTCCATTCCAGATGAGATGAGATGCATAATTTTTTCATCATACCACATGTGGTACAATGGGTTCCTAGAGGGAGGATCACCAGTTTTAAGTAGTTTTCTAACATGTTTGTTAGCAACTTTTGTTTTGACGTAAAATATGGAAATAGGGTGTCTCACTTATTAAGCGTCCATAGAAACCGAATGACGTGAAAAGAGAGTACATCACCAGGTTCAAAAATGAGAAGTTGGAAATGACTACGATGATAAAATAACAAAAATTACTATTATATGTGACTTGCTGCTTGGGAAGCTTTACTGGCCATTATCAAAAGAACCCATGAACACCATGGTTGATATCCTGGCCAAGGCAAGAAATATTATGAATGTCAATAACGTAATGGTTGCGAAGGAGTTTGGTATTACAACGTTCGACACTTGGAGAAGAATAGACAAGAAAGATAAATCTAGCAAGCCGAAGAAAGATTGACCAAATAAGTTTGATGAATACACACCACACATTGGTAGAGTACATCACATACTCAATAAGATCCGAGGAAGTGACAAGATCAAAAGGCCAAAAAATCTTAGGATTCCTCTCAAAAGAAGGGATAAGAGCAAGTTGGCTACTTTCACAAAGATCATAACCATAAAATGGGTGTTTGGCTTAAAAAAATAAAATTGAGGCTCTAATCGAGAAAGGAAAATTAGCAAATTATTTAAACAATTCGGGTCGAGCAACAGATTCTAGGCATGATCCTAAGATGAGAAGATGATTAAAGTATTCTTAAAAGTAAAAGGACAACGAGAAGAGTGCCCTAGATGATAAAGACTCGGATGATGGAAGTGACAGTGACTTGCCCAAAAATCCCATGGAGCCGATAGAAAATTTCGGCATGATTTCATTTGGAATGCACTTCATTACTGGGGAGATGCTAGAGTTGGTAATGTTCTTGAAGAAATAAAAGCATACCTGAATAAGGTAAAAGATGGTTCACTCGATAGCAAAGACGAGGTGAACATAGATGAAGCAATGGAAACTCCTCCTCCTAAGGTAAACAAAGATCAACTAATTCTCGATTTTTCTAAGGATGTTTTTTTGGATTGTTGTACCCCCGTGATGACCCTTGATTGTGAGCACGATGGTCTATAAGAGGATTGTCCAAATTATCCTTTTAGATAATGGGATATTAGGAGATGTGTTATTCTACAATTGATTCATAATACTCAAACTATTTGAAATAAATCTTGACGCGTACCACAATCCCCTCATTAGATTCTCATAAGAGAAGGTGTATCCCCTTGGAACCATCAAGCTAGAGGTAACAATCGAGAAATGGCAAACCTTTGAAACAAAAATAATGAATTTCTTCATCATGGGCAAGAACGTGGCCTCATCCTACAACATCATTTTTATAGGGTTGGTTTGAAAATGTTCGAAGCAATAGAATCTATAGTGTACTAGGGCATGAAATTCCTAACACACTATGGAGTGGGTAAAATGAAAGAAAGTCAAGTGATAGCACGAGAATGATACTACACATTAAAAGAGGAGCGTCATAGGCTAGCATAAACTTATCAGATCGATACCTTAGATCCTTGAGATGAAAATAAGTCGGTCAAATGTGAAAGAGACGACCAAGAAGAGACAGTGATCCTGGATATTCGGCATTTAAAGAGAATAACGCAGATCAGCGCGCCCTTTAATCTGACTCTTAAGAAAGAACTTAAATATTTGTTCAAGAAAAGGTGGAATATATTCACTTGAAGCTATGAAGACATATCTAGGATTGACCTAAATGTGTTATATCACGAACTCAACATTATCAAAGGCACGAAGCCAATGAAGCACAAACAAAGAGTATGCCAGTTGGAACTCCTTAAGGACTTAAAATATGATAGTTTGATATCACATGTAGTCATGGTAATAAAGAAGAACGAAAATTGGTATATGTGCATCGATTTTATTGACCTCAACAAAGCTTTCTCAGAGGATTATTATCTGGTACCTTGAATTGGTCAATTGGTCTATGACACTGCTGGACACAAGCTGTTCGGTTTTATGGATGCCTATTCGGGGTATAATTAGAATAGGATGAAGCCAAAGGATAGAAAGAAAACATCTTTCATCATCAGTCAAGGTACATATTTCTACAAAGTTATGCCCTTAGGGATAAAAAAATTATGAGAAAAGTACTAGAGGTTGGTTAACCAGGGTTTTAATGAACAAATTGGTAAGTGTATTGAGATATACATCAATAACATGTTGCCAAAGAGAAATAAAGAAGTTGGTCACATCCGTGACCTCGACCAAACTTTGGATGTGATGGAGAAGTACCAAATGAAATTGAAAACTAAAAAATGTGTCTTCGAAGTGAGATCATGGAAATTTCTCAATTTTATGATCAATAAGTTGATGCCAACCTCGACAAGATTGAAGCCTTGATAAATATGAAGTCTTGAGCAAGAAAGAAAGAAATAAAGAGATTGACTGGTCGAGTCATAACACTTAACATGTTCATTTTACGAGCCACTAACCGATGCCATACCTAGGATCGCATCCTTTATTATCAAGGCTAATCCTAGGAGGGAAATTTTATTTTTATTTAGTTATATCTAAGTTTGATGTGAGCTCGGCCCTAGTTACAAAGGAGAAAAAATTTGATATCCAACGTAGGAGAAATTAGTGTTATCACTGATTGAAGATTTTAGGAGAATGAAATCATATTTTCTAGCTTTACACGTTCGTTGAATATATAGATTTACCCCTTCGAAAAGTCATCCATAAACATGAGAAGTATGGAAGGTTAATGGATTTGGACGTAGAATTGGGGCATCAAGACATCATGTATGAGCCGATAAAAACCATCAAAGGGAAAGTAGTTGCCAATTTCATAGTATAGTTCACATATGTTAAAAAGCTAGTGGAATGACCAGCCAAGGTCGTGGTCACAACAATTATAACCAGTGACATACCAAAATTTTCCATAATGGCATATGAAAGATCTCTAGATATGGAGAAGATGAATAAAATATTCATAGATGGCTCATTTTGTAAGGACATAATTTTAAAAATGTCCGGGTTAGAATCTAGGAATTTTCCATTTGTCCTAGATTATAGTATGTATGTATGATACCGCTACATTCTGCACGTCATCACGATCATCCGCGATGGCCTTAAATCGAATCCATGCATCCACCATCTTCACACGTGAATCATGTGACGTGTTTCTCAATTCATTCCCACTACTCCACTACATAATATTGGTAAAATGATTTATTGGAGTTGTTTATATTTGCATAAATAATTGGGAATTTTTTAGAAAATATTTTTTGAAGTCTGAATTATTTTTTTATCAAAAGTAGAGAATTTTCAAGTGTAGAAGTGTACATCCTTGGTAAACGAGCTCGTTCAAATGAGTTCACACTGTTGTTCGAGTGAGATAAGCATCTCGCGCGATGTCATTCGAACGGCACGTGTCCTTCGTTCGAGCGAGATGCCTATCTCATTCGAGCGACACCGTCGCGGTGATTTTCGTATAAATATCGGGCTTCATTCTACACGTTTTCCAAGTCTTTTTCACACACAATTTCTGTAATTAACAACCCAGAAAATAGACTTCACTTTTTAAGGTTTCATGCCTTCATTATTCACATAAAAACTCCCATCTATGTATGTGAATTGTTAAAACTTCAAGAGGTTCATTTTTACTCATCTGGAGTATTTTGTGGAAAAGTCATCTTCTTCTTCATTACTGCCCACCTGGAGTTCTTACGGGAGATTCCAGCCGACGACATCGGAACTGACACCTGAGGGTATTTTGTATGTCACTCTTGTTTCCATTGTAATCCGTGTAATCCGTTTATTACAAATTATAGTGAAAATAAAAAAGGTTTTTCCCCTTTGGAGGATTTTTCCTCATTTGTGTGATTGAATGTTCTTCCATGATCATATTGATTTCAATCACACCTAGATGCATGATTTTAGGATTTAATTAAAAAATGAATTTGATGAAATAATTTCGATGTTTGAACGCACGCGCACTCTTCAAATTGGTATTAGAGCCAATTACACAATTATACCATGTAATTTTCTGCAAAATTTTTCTAAGATATCAATTTTCTGAAAAAATATTTTTTGAAAAAGGGCGTGTTTAATATGGAGAAATTATATAATAAAATGCCAGTTTTTTACGGGACAAATTATACTTACTGGAAAGCCCGCATGAAATATACTTTAAAGGCCATTGATGAAAGAGTTTGGATTTTGGTTGAAAGAGGGTGGACACCTTCCTCCATCACGGTTAATAACGTGACTAATTTTAAATCTGTGATTGCATGGACTGAAGAAGAATTTAAATGGTCATCATTTAATTCTAAGGGTTTAAGTGCTATTTTTGGATCCGTCACACCTGACGAGTTCCGACGGATAATGACGTGTACCACGTCAAAAGAGGCATGGGATGTTTTACAACTTACCCATGAAGGAACTAATGTTGTGAAAGAGTCTAAACTATAAAATTTAACAACTCGATTTGAAACTCTCACCAGACTTGAGACTGAATGTTTTGATGAGTTTTATGCTCTGATATTATAAACACTAGATTTAATCTTGGTGAACACATTCCTAATGCTAGAGTTGTTAAAAAGATTCTAAGATCACTTACTAAGTGTTTTATCCCTGAAGTCACTGTGTTAAATTCTATGGGTAATTTAAACACGCTAAAATTTGAGGAACTTGTAGGAGACTTACAAATGTATGAAATTGATATGTTTCCTAAATCTGTCAAGCCTAAAGATAAGGGAATTGAACTTAATGCCCAGGAAAAGTAGAGTGAGGGGTCGGCAAGAAAGAGAGTTTAGTCATCTAGAAAAAGGGAGATAGAAACGTCTAATTACGAGTGTGACCTTGATTTAGATGATTTGGAACTGTTTGGTAAACATTTCAAGAAAATTCTCAATTTCAAGAACAATGGAAAGTTCAAAGATAAAAATAATTTTGAGAAAAATAAGTTTGAAAAGAAAAATGAAAAATATTTTAAAGACCCTCCAAAGAAAAATAGTAAGAGATGATATGAGTGCAACGGTAAGGCTCATAGAGCTTTTGAGTGTACTACTAAGTTGAATAGACTTGCAAAAGAAAAGGGCAAAGCTATCCTTAATGCTACCCTTAGTGACGACAGTGAGGTTGATTCGGTGGACTCTGGAGATAAGTCACCACATGAGTGTAACTTCACCGCATTCATGGCTAGTCATGTGAGTACCTCTAGTGCTACTCAATATGATGAGGATGTTGCTTCACAGGGACACCTCGACAGTGAGAATGAAGTGAATGAGGGGGAGGATGATGCAAGTGAGAGCAAGAGTAATCTTAAACACGCCTACGCTGAGTTATATAATGAGTCATTTAAAACAAAAAAGCGTAACAAAGCATTAGTTCTTAGGATCACCGCTTTAAAGGAAGATTTAGAAGAAGTGAGAGAGAGAGAGAGAGATTCCTCCACCTGCACTACCTTTAGAGAGAGAGAGAGAGAGACAGTCTACCTATGTTGAGAAAGAAAGTCTATTCAGAGAAAGAGAGAGACTATTTGGAGAGAGAGAGAGAGAGAGAGAGTTGTTTTGATAAAGAGAAAGTGGACTCGACTAAACAAGTGACTAGTCTTACGAGTGAGATACAATCCTCCCTGGAGATTTGGAAGAAACTTGAAGCCCTTGTAGCCCAGCTTACTCATGATCTTGAGAGAGCACAGGAAGTCAAGGTTCAAATCGAGGACATATCAGGAAATATGGGAAAGATGCTCCTTGGTCCCGCTTTAGGTTTTGGGGATAGGTAGGGAATAGGTTTTGATGGTGCCTCCACATCCAAATTGCACCTGGACCAATTCTAAAGTTTACTATGAATCCATATGGCCATCGTCAAAAACCACGAAGAAGAGTTGGACCAAGAAAATCAAATCAAGGTCCGCCTAAGACTCTGTTCTTTTGTACGTACTGCAAAAGAAATGGTCACCTCAGGGAGTTTTACTACAGTTTGGGTCGGACACGACGTACTACTGCTCCACCACATCATACTGATGATTTTACCAGTCTGAGAGAGCGTGTTGAGTTTTTAGCTGCCACATCAGAGAGTTTGATGGAGGAATTACGACGGGTGTCTTTGTCGTTAGTGAATTATTCCCGCATCCCGTTTAAAACCAATAACAGCAAGGGTAAACAAAAGGTTACCACTTCTTGGGTACCTAAGAAATATGAAAAGGCCCTTGTTCTTCATATCTCTCTCAAAGCACATAATACCTCACAGTAGTATTTTGATAGTGGGTGCTCCAGACATATGATAGGTGATGTCTCATTTTTTACCTACCTCAAGGAGTATAAGGAAGGTAGAGTCACCTTTGGAGACGGGATAAAGTCTAGCATCATAGGACGAGGTACAATAGTGTTACCGGGATTTCCTAAGATAGAGAATGTTTTGTACAACAAAGGTTTGAAAGTAAACCTTCTCAGCATTATCCAGCTGTGCGACGCTGACTTTACCGTAAAGTTTGATCGGGACGCGTGTAATGTCTATAATCAAGTCGATAAACGTTTAGTGCAAGGGGTGAGGACAGAGGATAATTTCTATAGGACTGTGCTCAAGTCCTCACTTGTCGGCAACAGCGCCACAATCACTCCTATGGATCTGTACCACTAACGTCTAGGTCATGTGAACATTATAGAGTTGATGCAATTAGCTAAAAAGGACCTAGTACGTGGCTTACCAACACTTGGAAAGACAACTTCCACGGTTTGTGGACCTTATCAGTTGGGAAAGAAAATTTGTAGCCCCCACGGGAAGTTGAATTCCATTACCACTTCACGAGTACTTGAGTTGATACACATGGATCTTATGGGTACTACTCGTACTAAGAGTTTGGGTGGTAAGTGGTACATCCTAGTGATGGTAGATGATTTCTCTAGATATTCGATTGTAGGTTTTTTGAGAGAGAAATCCGATACTGTAGAGTTTTTAGCAACCAAGTGTCGTGTCCTGCAAAATCAACACGGATTAACTATTAATATGATACGTAGTGACAACGACACTAGATTTAAGGAAGCAAAGGTATATCTTTACAGTGATAGCCTTGGGATTAAACATGAGTTTTCGGCCATAAGGACTCCTCGGCAAAATGGTATTGTTGAGAGGAAGAATCAGACGATTCTAGAAATGGCTAGATCTATGCTTCTAGGTCGTAAAGTTGCTAGGAGATTTTGGGCAGAGGCAGTGTCTACTGCATGCCATATGGTGAATAGGATTTATCTTCGTCCAAACACACTTAAAACGCCTTATGAATTACGAACTGGAAAGAAGATCAACCTTGCATATTTGCGTGTCTTTGGGAGTAAATTCTACATCCTAGGGGATAGAGAACAATTAGGAATGTTTGACTCCTAGAGAAACGAGGGAATATTGCTAGGATATTCATCAAATAGTAGATCGTACCGAATTTTTAACCTGAAGATCTCTAAGGTTATGGAGTCAATAAACGTCACTGTGCAAGATGACGAACCTCCGGTGTTTATCGATCATAGCATTCAGTGTGAGGATGAGAATTTTTCTGGCAGCGATTTACTTGTCCCTCACCCACACCCTGTGGACCCTACTACTGTGTTAGGGGACACACCTGCTTTGGTTCCAAAGAGTCATGACCCTGCCTATATTATAGGTGATCCCACCTTAGGTGTCAAGCCTCATGCTCACCTAGAGAATGTTGTTAGTCATTTTTGCTACACGTCCACAATCGAGCCCAAGAATCACAAAGAAGCACTCAAGGATGAACACTTAATATTTGTTATGCAGGATGAGTTGCTTCAGTTTAAAAAGAACAATGTCTGAGAACTTGTCCCCCGACCTAGTGAGACTAATGTGATAGGTACTAGGTGGATTTTCAAGAATAAAATGGATGAAAATGGTACCATAATCAGAAATAAGGCTAGGTTTGTCGTTCAAGGCGACACACAGATAGAGGGGGTAGACTTTGGGGAGACATTTTCTCCTGTTGCGAGGCTTGAGTCCGTCCGCTTACTACTCGCCATCTCATGTAATCTGCACTTCAAGTTATATCAGATGGATGTCAAGAGTGCCTTCCTAAATGTAACACCCCGCCTAATTAAATATCGACTGGCCAGTCCCATATCAAAATTAAAATAGAATATACAGTTGGCTCATTCTTAGCATCACTGTCGAAAACATTTACAACTCACCCAATACCCAATTAAGCAGGTGTTAAAAACTTTCCAAACGTTAATTCAACAAAATCCCTTTTTAGTTTAAGAATAACACAACACATTTTATTCTACAACACTTATGACTGAACAGATAACACAAAGGAATTTAAATACCATTGGAATAAACATTCCAAAATATTATTAATCCATTATAGTAATTCCAACAATAACCAATGTATTAAAACAATGCGAACACAATAGTATATGACCCCGATAGAAAGTGACAACACAAATCCTTTGGGCGACATGCCCTAGCTATAAGAATACTGTGAATCAAATGAAGATAGGCGTCTAAGCAAAACTCCATAGCTCCATAACTCGTCATAATCCACTAAGGTTGGCATCCATGTTGCTGGACACCTGATATAGAAGATACAATAGAAAAGAAAATATGCAAGGAAACGGGTCAGAGCCCGATTGTGAAAATGATTTTTGAAAGAAGCAAGTATTTAACAAGTGCAATAAATCATTTATTATGTACATGTTTGTATCCAACTTGAACTTGCTATTCTTACCTCTCAACTAGAGTGCACACTTAACGTTTCCTATTAACCTCCTAGTTAAAGGTTCCTCTTCACCAATTCCATAATATGATTCCATTCCCATATCATAACCCCGTATGTCCTATACCATACGTCATATCATTATTCTTATACATTTCTCATTAACATGAATCGTTTCCCATTAATATAAATTAAGCTCTTCAATAAATATTCATTAACTTACTTCAATTCTTTTCTCAATTCACCATTATCTACAATTATCACGCAGTAGATGATTTAACCACAATATAAAAATTCATTCATTTAATTCATTATATATATTAATATATAATACGTCACCCGAGTCACAGCTGCGGTGCAATGCATTACTCTGATATCACGTCCCAATATCGCAGGTCACCTAATAGAGATCGAAAGGTTCGGTAAGGATTCCTCGAACCACAAACAACAACATACAAATTGGAGGCGAACATAGTTCTCATACCCACGGTCCACGTACATACGTACCTTCCCATAGTCAGCGAACTTATCAACTCCCCGATAAGTCTTTCATAGACCTATGTTCTCGAGCGACAAATCAAAAATCCCATGGATTCATCAGGATATGACTGCCCTCATGTGCAAACCTCCCGTCGATAGCAAGTAAGCTAGGTATGTCATACACATAATCATCAATCGATCAAATAGGCATTATCATTCCTATAATATAATATCAACAAGGTACTCATATTACCCTTAGAAGATTCCCATACGTAGCATTATATCTCTTTAAATCCCACGTATTAAAATATCATAACTTTACTTCTTAATTTAATTAACCCCCGAGCCTCACTCAATACTCAAGGTTCAAGTAGGTTTTTCCTCAACATATATATTCAGTAAGAAGTCACTAATACCCTACTGGTCCATATCATCATCTTTCCCGAAGTACTACGAATTAAACTCTCCCTTTAATTCGGGTTAAAACCGATAGTTTCAAATCTCTTATAAACACGTCTTCTTTCACTTCGGATTAAACCCTCTTGTAAACTTAAGGATATCCCGGTGATATATTCAATCACCCCTACTGGTCCAATCTTTAATCCTCATGAATACCAATTAGAATCCAACAAATTAATCTAACAACCGAAATACCTTTTTAATTAATCATCATTATTCTAATCAATTAAATCCCAATCAAATTAATTCAAATTTTAACTAGGGCTTACTCATCTTATATAAGTCCCATAATATCAAATTAATAATCACCTAAAATCTAACAAAGGTTTGGGATAATAATCAACATTAAAAAGGAACAACTTTAGGAAATTCTGGGGAGGTCGATCGATCGAAGGCAGGGGGTCGTTCGATCGAACGCAGGGGGTCGATCGATCGATCACTCAAGTAACAACCCAGATTTTCTGCATTTCTGCAACTACGGGTTTAGCCATTTTTTATCATTCAAACCTTCATATTAACATCCCAAATGACTTATAATCCTTACTACATGATATACCAACATATATGAATGATTTCTAATCATCAAAACATCCTATAATCATCAAGAGATTGAATTAAAAGCAAGTTTATATCTACTTTTTCCAGAAAATTATCAACATATTATCTTCAAGAACACATCAATGGTTTTCAGAATTTCTTCAACACATTCAAGATTATTTCGCGGATTACTAACTACCTACAACATGAGTTTGATTCCTATAAATTTTCAGTTTCCAGAAATCCATTTAACAACTTCATTATTTCTTCCAAACATGAAAAATCATCTCTTTTAATAACTATTCTAACATGGACAATATACAAACTTAGATTGCCATTATCAAACACTTGCCTCTAATGAAGGTCTGATCCTTTGGTGTAGTATATTTCAGGCGGTTCTCCCTTCTCCGATCAACCTCCGATGGTGGTTGGTGGTGGTGACCCTTGGTTCTTAGTTCTTCTCCTTCCCAAGTAAACTCTTCTCTTCCCAAGCAACCTTTTACTCTCTCTAGGAAGATAACTTCTCTATTTTGCGTAGATGAGATGATTAACCCACGTACACTTAATCTTCAAATACTTATAATAGGACAAAATCTGAAATCACTATTCATCCCCCTATAAAAATGACCAAAATGCCCTTTTGGGTTATCTTTTCATTTCCAAATGACCCGAGACCCAAACCTGACATCCAAATAAACTTTTCTGATTATTTCAAACCTTCTGGACGCAAAGACGTAGTCAAAATGACTATAAGGTCGTTAGAAAATAAATTTTCTTTTTAATTTAACAAATTAGTCCCGACACGTCCCATACTGCTTCTGACTAAAAATCCAAATTACCGAATTTATATCTCACGGGAATTATCAATAATCATCACATTCATATATTACCTAAATATCTTTAAGTAATATTCAGAACCATTCATTTTAATATCCACCATTCGGACAAAACCCAAATGAATTAATTAATTATAAAATCCAATTAATCTATTAATTTAAAATATAATCCATTTTAAAATCATTAAAAATCACGGGGTATTACATACTTCCCCCATTATAACAGAATTTTGTCCCGAAATTCAGGAATATAAATCATACCGGTAAGGTCATCTTCAAGTATAAATCTCACATCGCAAGAAACCTAAGACGTACTTCCCATACAATGCATTATCAAAAATCCCTATTGATGTTATACGTCCAACCTCACCATATAGTTTCGAGTGAATCGAATTTAATCTCTACTCAATCTTCCCTATACCATCGATGTAACCAAGTTCGGAAAAATGATCCTTATACTTTCACAATTTTGAAAACTACTACCATTCAACTATCCAGGGCGCCCATACACCCTATCGTACCACATTCATTATAAGATTTATCGCAAAGGTTATAAACTCATATCCCAAACACCTAACTTATTTCGACTCCCAATGGTTTTTAGTTTCATGCGTGGGTTGTCTCGCAAGTGAAATCCAAACAAGGAACCCCCCGATACACTACTACCTAAAGTAGTCGGTCATCGAAACTCCTCAGGTCCTTAGTCAATAGTATATAAAAATCAAGTTTATCGATTTAAAAAAAAATATCAGGTTTATCGAAAAAAATAAAAATTTGGTTTTATCGATTTTAAATTGAGTCCACTCATCTACTCTCTTATAGAAGACAAGATGCTGGAAAGTAGTAGTACATATACTCTCATATACCACAAGTCAATGCACGCCGATATTCACATCATGCTCGGACATGCCTAAAGTAAGTAACTTCGTGATAAAATCAGACCCACATTACGACATGTAAAAATATAGGTGTCCCCAACCCCTCGGTGAGTCTACATAAAAAACAATGCTATAGGCTAAGTTTAGAAACCCATTTGCCAACACAATATTAATAGCTATAAAAATCAATATACGCCTCATAATTCCTTAAATAGAAAGCATACCCTCATTCGCGAGCGGTGGTTGTTGATTCGCTGCCTAATGGATGTTATATACACGCCCGTATTGACCCTGATGTGTGGTTGCTGCTGGAATGGGAGGTAATGCTACACCGGAGATGGAGCTGGAAGAGCAGCTGGTGGAAACACTAGTACCGGTGGCTCCTGTCGAGCATTTTGTTGCTGAGGGAATTTGTCTTTATCAGGACAATCTTATCGTTTATGGCCATACTTTCCACACACGAAACATTTTCCTGCAAAATTTCCACCACTTTGCCCCTGTTGGCCCCGTCCCTACTGTCCATTACCTCATTTCCCTTGGCCCTGATGAGCCTATCTATGGCCCTGATGGCCCTACCCATTACCTCTATCCTCAAATCGAGAATCTCCATATTGCAAACGCTTAGCATAATCCCCTGTCTGGGAACCCTGTTCACCTTGACGCTGATGACTCTGTCCTGGCTGAGTCCCACTAGAACTGCCCCCAGTAGTCTTGCCTTGCAGGCTTGACCCAAACCCCCGCTTGACACCCTGAGTATGAAAGCGATTATCCTGGGAGTGAAGCATTGCAGCATTAAGAATATCTGCATACGTACGTAGTGAAAGATTCCCCAATAAATGTTGGCGAATCTTATAGTTCAACCCATCAGTAAACATTAGAATTCTTCTCTCCTCAGTGGGTACTTCTGCTGGTACCAAATTAGTTAATCTCGTAAATTCTTCCTCGTATTCTGCCACCATCTTCTCTCCCTCCTTCAAATCAAGTAGTTTCGGCCTCATCTCTGTCTGAATGGAGGAAGGAAAGTACTTCCCATCAAACTGTATCCAAATGTCTTGGATAGTCATTGTGTCTCTCTCCTCCATAGTGGTCATAGCTTCCCACCATTGCAAAGCTGCCACTACTAGCTTGAAGGTGGCTAGTATTTGACATTGAACCTCAGTGCATTCGAGCATTCTCAAATGTCATTGGATATCTTTCTTCCATTGGCTAGCAGTCACAACATCTGATCCCCCATGAAACTCAAGTGGGTGCGCCTTCTGAAAGGCATCCCTCTCTCGTTCCCATGCAGTAGGAAACACTTGCCCTTACGCGGGTGGCACAACTGGTGCCTGTGCCAGAGCCTGCTGAATAGCAGCTAGAGCTACATTGATCGCCTGAGCAACAATTGCAGTAACTTCGGCCGCAGTCATCGTACCCTGAGCTGGGGCGGTCTGAGGTTCACGTAGATGAGGCATCCGAAATGAGAAAACACTATCAGTATTGGATATATCAAAATAGTTGAAGAACGTAGGCGTAAATAGAAAATCAATAATCCTACTCATAGGGCTCTACATCAAAGAACGCTTAGATGAAAACACAATAAGCCGTACAGACCCTAAGGACACTAGAACCTGATGCTCGGATACCACCTGTAGCACCCCGCCTAATTAAATACCGGGTGGCCACTCCCATATCAAAATTAAAACAGAATATACAGTTGGCTCATTCCTAGCATCACTGTCGAAAACATTTACAACTCACCGAATACACAATTAAGCAGGTGTTAAAAACTTTCCAAATTTTAATTCAACAAAATCCCTTTTTAGTTTAAGAATAACACAACACATTTTATTCGACAACACTTATGACTGAACAGATAACTGTGACACCCCGCCTAATTAAATACCGGGCGATCACTCCTTTATTAAATTAAAATCAAGGTGAACAGTTGGTTCATTCTTCGCATCATTGTCGTAAAAATACTTTTCCAATTTAAACACCCTAAATAATTAAGCTAAGTGTCAAAACCATTTTCATACATACTTTCCAAATTTTATTTAAAGAAAAATCATTTATTTTATTAACAACATTCAATAAGTAAGAATCACACCACAATAAATTCTGCAACATAATCCAATTAATTTAATACATTCGTCAATCGAATGTCAACATACGAAATCTAAAGTCACACATCCTAACTGAATAAATCCCATAGTAACAATTCTAGAAATAACTGAAATACAAATGTCCAATAACAAAGGAATAATTGAAAGAGCTACACATGCCCAACTAGATGAAAGTACTAAGAGTGGATCCGAATGAACGAAGTCGTCTAATCAAGAGACCTGCAACTCCCACCTAAGCTGCAGCGCATTCCTTCCAAGAGATCCTAAGCAAGACGCCCCTGTGGCTGGGCACCTGTAATATATACATATATATACAAGAGAGAGAGAGAGAAAAAGAAACGGGTCGGAGCCCGATAGTGTGTTGGATTTAAAATACGTTTAGCAAGTATTTAAATTGATACAGGCCAATGCAACAACATATTAGTGCGACACTCTCTTGAGAAATTCTCACCTCTCTTCTAATGTGCACACCTATCGCACTAACCTTCCCGACGGTTTGTCTTATCATTTATCGCACTAATCTTCCCCATGATTTAACTTATCTTAGCTTACTCGTAAGATTTAAAATTTAACGATTCAATTGTTTGAAAAGGATATTTCAAGTAGCAACCAAAATTCTCATTTTTATCTTTATTAATCAATAAAGTTTTCCAGTGTCATACTATACTTTCTCAAAACAAGTATTTATAATTGAGTCATCAACCATGTCCTACATATCACATCACAGTAGGCAGTTCCAGATTTCAGAATTTCATATATATATTAACTACTCATAAAATATATATATCACAACAGCACCCCAAATAAAACTATGGTGCGGGCATACTCAACTATCCAATCCCCGTATCACTCGTACTAAGGGAATACAGATTCGGAATCATTCTCGAACTATATTAACACATACTCAAACAATATTGAGACAAAGTATAGGTTCCAAGTCTCGTAGGACCGTCTGAACTATCACTGCGATAGCCTATACCAAGGATACCTATACACAAACAACATGAGGCGAAGCATAGATTCCAAGTCTCTAAGAGGAAAGTACATACCCGCATCTCTTAGGACCGTCTAAACTATCATTCCGATATCCTGTACCAAGGATATCTATCTTCTAGGGTACAAGTCAATATCCCCCATAAAGGTCCCATCGGGATAAGACTGTCCCAGCCTGAAAACCTCAGGGATAGCAAGTAGCGTGGGCATGATTTTCACACATAGATAGTATATGCATACACAATCATATAACTATACTAATATTTCCATATCAATAATGGGTAAATTCTCAATTCCCATAATTACGACATTTGTATTTATTTCTCATTATTTAGTTATCACGTATAACCATTCACATCTTATTTTAATTTGAGGAACTTTTCCACTTACTACATAACGCTCATGGATTCTATCCTCCCAAGTATAAAATTCAGTATGGGTCCTTTCTATGTTCCAACGTAACTCTCTTACGCAACTCTCCCGTTAATTCATAAATTCATCAACCCTTAAGTAATTATCCCACAAGTACAATTCTCGTCTCATATTAAGAATCCCAAAATTGTTCATATTTCCTACTTGTCCTCCATATCTCCCAAAACATTTTATTTAGGATACCCAAGAATTATTTCACATAAAATTGAATTTAACTCATTACAAAAGGGAAAAATAGGAGTCTACCAGGAGGGGTCGATCGATTGAGGTTTGGGGCTCGATCGATCGAACCTTCGATCGATCGCAGCTCTAGGCTCGATCGATCGATCAAACAGGTCTGCGAAAACTGCAGAATTGCAGTTACGGGTTTCCTCTACTAACATCAACAAATTCCATCTTTTCTAATCCCAATCGACCCAGAATTGATACTACTAACCCTATATCATCATAATAGGTATTTTCAACGTAAAGCATGTGGATTTCTGTCATTTAATCATGGATTAACAGCCCCAATTTCATACAAAATCTCAAGAACCCTAAAATTCTCTTAAACATGGTTCTAACAATTATTTCCAGAATTCTCTTCTTATACACATCATAATTTCGTGGTTTAAATTCCTCTACATTGCAAGGGTTTCCAGAATTATCAATTAAACCAATACTACATGGATTTTCCTATCATAAATCGGGTTTTCCTTCATTAAAACTCATCTTAATTACTCCTAAACTAATATGAAAGATGCACCAACGAAAATAGCAAGATAAACACTTGCCTGGGATTTTTGACGTTCTGATTTGGCATCGAATTCGGTATGGTTGTGTTCCCCGTCTCGCGATCTACGCGTTGGCGGTGACGGCGGTGCAAACGGTTGAGTTTCGGGCCTTGAATTTGCCTTGAGAGCTCTCTCCTTCCTCTCCTATGGCCGTCACTTGTGTTTAGAGTTTCTAACCCTAGAAGGTAACCTAGGTATCTGATATAACTCCTCCAATTTTCGTGGGTTTAATTACTCATAAATGTAAAATGACCAAAATGCCCTCCCGGGGTACTAATTAGGCCTAAAAACGCCCCGAGACCCGAACTAAATCCCCGGGTATACTTTTCTGACTATCTCGACCCTTCTGGACGCGTTGGCGCACTCAAAACGACCATACGAACAACTTATAAAATATTCACTTTTATTAATTCACATTTAGTCCCGACACGATACAGGCGCGTCCCGACTTAAATTTCCAAAATTGTCATTTTATTCACACGTGACAATATTATAAAAATAAATCTCATATATTACTATACTCATCCAGTAATATGCAACAAATAATAAATTTCCAATAATTACTAACTCTCGTCACGCTAGTAAATATTTAAAGCAACATTCCGGATTAAAATTAAATTAATTTATCTCAATTAAATTTAATAAATCCAATAATTTAAAAGCTATAAAAATACGGGGTATTATATACTTCCCCCCTAATAACTGAATTTCGTCCCGAAATTTGGAAAATAAGGCCTATCCATTAGCACAATTTTGGATATCCTTTTCCGTACACAAACTAACTACACATTACGGCGCTCAATTACTATAGCCCTTTCTTCACAGCAACATTGTTTTACATTCTCTTTGGGGACACTTCACCTTGTGCTCCCAACCAAAAACATTCCCATAGGTCACGCCTATACGTTATAAATTTCATTATCTCACTAACATTAGGAGGCCGCACCTCACTATAGACAAATACTCGGATTTATTCATATATAAAACTCCCATTTTGAGAAAATATTACGAACATTTGATCACTCTTGTTCGCCTAAAACAGTCGTGGAATTCTACCAAATTTATCCGATGTTCTCTCGACCGATTCAAAAATTCTGATTACCTACTCTCCTATAAACATACGGAAGGAGAATAGTCGAGGTTCTTCCATAACAAAACCTTAATAAGTACCTTGTACGCGACAAATAGGCACGAGTGCTTCTATAGAGCATTCTTCAAATCATCGTATCAAGATTCCAAAATCCCTTCACGTGGTTCCACAAATCTTTAATCACAGTGCGCCCATTCTTTGGCTAAGGTTGATACATCCTACTCAAAACGAAATCTTTTCTCCGATGGTTTCTGGAATCCCATATCAAAGGTGGGATTCACCAATCTCATCCTGATTCAGAAATTTATACTGCACTGGACCATGCACTGGCGCGATCCTTTCTTTCAAAGGAAGTCTGGGGCATACTTGTTAATATTGTAAGCCATCCCAAAGGAATATCAATTACTTCCTTCTCGGCGACTTAATTCACATGTTTGGGATAAACCCTTGATCTTGTTTTGAGGATGGCAACTCATCCAAGAACTTTACCGACTTTACCAACCTCTTCCAATTTCAGGAATTTTCGATAAACAAAAAATTCTTTGGTTGATTCTCCTCTTTCAACCAAACCTTAGCTATGGGCAATGCATGTAGAGACTACTCACTACGTCTCGCTAAACATCGATTCTTCCCTTGAAATGTCTCACATTAAGTGACACGTAATACTCCCCTTCCTTCCTTGTAGTATGCCGAAAGTTCCACCCGTGCTCTTCTCTCCACGAAGCGCACTTCTGGAACTCTTATACTATACTAACATCATTACTCTTTGTATGCGCAAGTCGTTCTCACACTTGACTAATAACAATTCCGCTCCGGGTGTGCTTCATAACAATTAAATTCTACTATATTCAAGGAATACCAACTCTTGAATGGCTTCCCACAGCCTTCCAATCAAGTTAGGGCGTGCTATTATAATTGCACACTTATGTATGGATTATCGCCCCTCATGTGACGTTCAATCAACTCTATCACTTCCACTTCGTTATACTAGTCCCACAAACATATATTTCACACGTTTATTACCACGTCCCTTCGACTCGGACTATTTTAACTGTAGTTAACCAAGATGCCCACATTTTTGCAACACTCCGACTGCCCTGGGAGAGCTAACGGCGTGCTACTCATTTGTAGGACTAACTAAATTCAACGGAATAGAAGGAATAGGGCATTCAAATTCCATGACAATAAAAGAGGAATAATAATTCTCAACCTTCCTCAGATAAGTACAACAATTTTCCCAAATAGGTACAACAACCAAAATAAATCACTAACGCTCTATTCATCAAAATAATTACAGGTCATCTCTTTTGTATAATATAAAGTTCTTTCCGGATAATCCATGCTAAAGATCATTCCAACGCTTTATTCACCTTGTGTTTTGTACGCGGTTATGACATTTGGGTACTCTCAATCACCCTAGAAATCAAAATTCTTAAATTCTCCTTATCATCTTTCCACCCCTCAACTCGTGGGGATAACTTTCAATGCTTTCCTACCACAAAAATCCGGCTCCAATGACCTTAAAACAAAATTCAACTTCCAACTTACATACATAATTACTTGATCCCATTTCGACCAGGGTACCAAAATCATGGAATAGTGACCAAACGTCTCCCTATTTCCAACCTTACGCTAAGTTTCATGCGTGGGATGTCTCGCAAAGCAAAATCCAAATAAGGAACCCCCCCCCCCCCCCGATACACTACTACCTAGCATTGTCGGTTATCGAAATCTGTTAGGTCCTCCGTCCATAGTATATACCCCTTTATTCCGTCCCTTGATAGAAAAGTTACGATTTTTCCCATAATTATGCTTAACAAAGAACGTTTCACCAATTTCACTATCGTCCCGTATTGGTTGATGGTAATTACATTCTATAAACCTCGGATACATACGATCGGAATTCTCGAAATTCCCTTCCCTAATAATAGGGGTATAACTATTGACTCCCACATCTCTAAAGGATAAATATAACAATGCACTCTTCCTATCACTAAGTCCGGAGTGCCAAACATAATACTGCGCCAAATCTTTTCGCTCAACGACAAGTCCCGATACATACCGAATCATACTGACAAAGTCTATACATACATTGGCATCGAATATCTCGATCCCACTATCTCCTCCGAAGTCTCTTGGATAGATAATATAAGGGCGAGTCCAACCTTCTTACAGGTAAAGCCTCGCCAAAACAAAACGTAAAACATGTTGCGCTAACGCAACCACTCCGATAGCCTCGCAATAAATGCCCACTATCGTACTAACCATTTCTATAACGTTTTAACAAAGATAATATCATACTCGTGTATCGCATCACTACAACGAGTAACCTCAATAAAGTATAAAACACTGTTAACATACTCATTCATCCTCCGCGGATAGCACTAAAGAATAATCCCGCTACACTAGGGAAAATATTCACATAATGGTAACATTTATAATTATATGCATTAAACTCGTCTCACATGCTAATCTAGCAATGAACAAAATATGGTGACTCGCTCGTGTCACATAAACACGCCGCATTCTATAAGGATACAACCTATACTTCCATCATGGCAATCGTCTTGACTGCACAAATGGTTTTCGGACATAACACGTCTGCCCAAACCAAAACAAAAATTTTAATCGTTGCCTTTTACTAGGCACGGTATTCTTGTCCTTATACTCATTTTGGAACACATTATCGTGAGCGATCTCACTCCGCACAAAATACCTCAACACATAATCCACTTATCACCTGTCCTACTAACCAGGTTAGGATTGTCCTTCTCTCAGACTTTAGTAAACTCGATTCCTGTAAACCATCCCGACTGTTCTCTTAACTTTTCAGGCCATAAAGATCATGTTACTATCTATAATAGTACTTACTGAATTTACCATCACTTGGTAGGAATTTAACTTTCTAAAGCATTTAAATGGTTTTCCTGATGTGTATCCACATCCGTTTGTGGTGATATACCACCATCGTTGCATTCAGTCTCATTCTCGACTAAATTCTTCGATTCCTTTAACTTTCCCCACAAAGAAGCGTTATCATTTATTCTAACAAAATATGGCAATGTCAACCTTTGAATCGTTCGTTCACCAGAATTTCCTCCTTGAGTATTATCAACTATTATTACAAGTTGGTCTCCCACTTGGAGTAGTTTTCCCCCACTTGTATCTACATCTTCCGATACAAAATTCGCTAACGGTTAAGATTCATATTCACGAATGGACCTCTGACATGCCCTCTTTCAATGAGTTCAGAACCACATTTGCTTCTAATCCTGAACAGTTAAGGAAGGAACATACAGTCAACACTGTACCTAAGGTTCTCCTATAGGCATAGCATTCCACTTCTAAAATTGGTGGTTGACTCCAACCATTATAATTTTGTCCCGAAAGCCAAGAAAATTTTCTCTAAATTTTCACTTTCGGTTTGCCACACTCCGTCCTATATTTAAGCCTTTGGATACTTTATCGCCTTTGGTAAAGACACATACAATTTTCGCGTTTCTAAAATTTCCCATTGATAGTGTCTACACGTTTTTGTAATACGTTGGGTAAGTTTACCCTCGCACCTCATTTGACTATAACAGCATTTGAAAATCATTGCTGCACCTTAGTCGCCTTTCTAGTCTTGGCTTCTCATGCCACAATGGAGGTGACCTCGACTACGGTCATCATCCTCGGATATATTTCATAATCTCAACTGAGCCCTGCCTCCTGATGTACGCTTAACGGTCCTCTTCTGACATCCGTCATCGCTCGGCACACGCATACATCCGAACGAAATTAGAATATACTAATGTATACACATTATAGTAGGAGAACGAAATCTCGTCATAGAAATCGAAAATCCTAAACATAGGGCTCTATAACAAACAAAGCAACGCGGAAATCATAATAAGACGTACAGATCCTAAGGACACTAGAACCTAATGCTCTGATACCACATGTGACACCCCACCAAATTAAATACCGGGCGATCACTCCTTTATTAAATTAAAATCAAGGTGAACAGTTGGTTCATTCTTAGCATCACTGTCGTAAAAATACTTTTCCAATTTAAACACCCTAAATAATTAAGCTAAGTGTCAAAACCATTTTCATACATACTTTCCAAATTTTATTTAAAGAAAAATCATTTATTTTATTAACAACATTCAATAAGTAAGAATCACACCACAATAAATTCTACAACATAATCCAATTAATTTAATATATTCGCCAATCGATTGTCAACATACGAAATCTAAAGTCACACATCCTAACTGAATAAATCCCATAGTAACAATGCTGGAAATAACGGAAATACAAATGTCCAATAACAACGGAATAATGGAAAGAGCTACACATGCCCAACTAGATGAAAGTACTAAGAGTGGATCCGAATGAACGAAGTCGTCTAATCAAGAGACCTGCAACTCCAACCTAAGCCGCAGCGCGTTCCTTCCAAGAGATCCTAAGAAAGACGCCCCTGTGGCTGGGCACCTGTAATACATACATATATATACAAGAGAGAGAGAGAGAAAAAGAAACGGGTCAGAGCCCGATAGTCTGTTTGATTTAAAATACGTTTAGAAAGTATTTAAATTGATACAGGCCAATGCAACAACATATTAGTGCGACACTCTCTTGAGAAATTCTCACCTCTCTTCTAATGTGCACACTTATCGCACTAACCTTCCCAACGGTTTGTCTTATCATTTATCGCACTAATCTTCCCAATGATTTAACTTATCTTAGCTTACTCGTACGATTCAAAATTTAACGATTCAATTATTTGAAAAGGATATTTCAAGTAGCAACCAAAGTTCTCATTTTTATCTTTATTAATCAATAAAGTTTTCCAGTGTCGTATTATACTTTCCCAAAACAAGTATTTATAATTGAGTCATCAACCATGTCCTACATATCACATCACAGTAGGCAGTTCCAGATTTCAGAATTTCATATATATATTAACTACTCATAAAATGTATATATCACAACAGCACCCCAAATAAGACTATGGTGCGGGCATACTCTACTATCCAATCCCCGTATCACTCGTACTAAGGGAATACAGATTCGGAATCACTCTCGAACTGTATTAACACATACTCAAATAATATTGAGACAAAGTATAGGTTCCAAGTCTCGTAGGACCGTCTGAACTATCACTACGATAGCCTGTACCAAGGATACCTATACACAAACAACATGAGGCGAAGCATAGATTCCATGTCTCTAAGAGGAAAGTACATACCCGCATCTCTTAGGACCGTCTGAACTATCATTCCGATAGACTGTACCAAGGATATCTATCTTCTAGGGTACAAGTCAATATCCCCCATAAAGGTCCCATCGAGATAAGACTGTCCTAGCGCGGAAACCTCAGGGATATCAAGTAGCGTGGGCATGATTTTCACACATAGATAGTATATGCATACACAATCATATAACTATACTAATATTTCCATATCAATAATGGGTAAATTCTCAATTCCCATAATTACGACATTTGTATTTATTTCTCATTATTTAGTTATCACGTATAACCATTCACATCTTATTTTAATTTGAGGAACTTTTCCACTTACTACATAACGCTCATGGATTCTATCCTCCCAAGTATAAAATTCAGTAAGGGTCCTTTCTATTTTCCCATGTAACTCTCTTACGCAACTCTCCCGTTAATTCATAAATTCATCAACCCTTAAGTAATTATCCCACAAGTACAATTTTCGTCTCATATTAAGAATCCCAAAATTGTTCATATTTTCTACTGGTCCTCCATATCTCCCAAAACATTTTATTTAGGATACCCAAGAATTATTTCACATCAAATTGAATTTAACTCATTACAAAAGGGAAAAATAGGAGTCTGCCAGGAGGGATCGATCGATCGAGGTTTGGGGCTCGATCGATCGAACCTTCGATCGATCGAAGCTCTGAGCTCGATCGATCGATCAAACAGGTCTGCGAAAACTGCAGAATTGCAGTTATGGGTTTCCTCTACTAACATCAACAAATTCCATATTTTCTAATCCCAATCGACCCAGAATTGATCTACTAACCCTATATCATCATAATAGGTATTTTCAACGTAAACCATGTGGATTTCTGTCATTTAATCATGGATTAACAGCCCCAATTTCATACAAAATCTCAAGAACCCTAAAATTCTCTTAAACATGGTTCTAACAATTATTTCCAGAATTCTCTTCTTATACACATCATAATTTCGTGGTTTAAATTCCTCTACATGGCAAGGGTTTCCAGAATTATCAATTAAACCAATACTACATGGATTTTCCTATCATAAATCGGGTTTTCCTTCATTAAAACTCATCTTAATTACTCCTAAACTAATATGAAAGATGCACCAACGAAAATAGAAAGATAAACACTTGCCTGGGATTTTTAACGTTCTGATTTGGCGTCGAATTCGGTATGGTTGTGTTCCCCGTCTCGCGATCTACGCATTGGCGGTGGCGGCGGTGCAAACGGTTGAGTTTCGGGCCTTGAATTTGCCTTGAGAGCTCTCTCCTTCCTCTCCTATGGCCGTCACTTGTGTTTAGAGTTTCTAAACCTAGAAGGTAACCTAGGTATCTGATATAACTCCTCTAATTTTCGTGGGTTTAATTACCCATAAATATAAAATGACCAAAATGCCCTCCCGGGGTACTAATTAGGCCTAAAAACGCCCCGAGACCCGAACTAAATCCCCGGGTATACTTTTCTGACTATCTCGACCCTTCCAAATGCGTTGGCGCACTCAAAACGACCATATGAACAACTTATAAAATATTCACTTTTATTAATTCACATTTAATCCCGACACGACACAGGCGCGTCCCGACTTAAATTTCCAAAATTGTCATTTTATTCACACGTGACAATATTATAAAAATAAATCTCATATATTACTATACTCATCCAGTAATATGAAACAAATAACAAATTTCCAATAATTACTAACTCTCGTCACGCTAGTAAATATTTAAAGCAACATTCCGGATTAAAATTAAATTAATTTATCTCAATTAAATTTAATAAATCCCATAATTTAAAAGCAATAAAAATATGGGGTATTACAATAACACAAAAGAATTTAAATGCCATTGGAATAAACATTCCCAAATATTATTAATCCATTACAGTAATTCCAACAATAACCAATGTATTAAAACAACGCGAACACAATAGTATATGACCACGATAGAAAGTGATAACTGAAATCCTTTGGGCAACATGCCCTAGCGATAAGAATATTGTGAATCAAATGAAGATAGGCATCTAAGAAAAACTCCATAGATCCATAACTCGTTATAATCCGCTAAGGTTGGAGTCCCTGTTGCTGGACACCTGATATAGAAGATATGTAAGGACATTTTTGTCCAACATACTTGTATATGTCATTATCCGTAACACCATTGCAAAGATTCAAAGTCCATTCATCATCAACGGAATCCGAAGATCAAAAGAAAGGAAGAATTCAGAAATCTAGTCAGCCGGACCGGTCCGCCTGAAATTAAAACGAACTGATCCGCCAGCGAACCGATCCGCCCAGTCCCAGACCGGTCCACCCTACAAATTGTATCCAGAGAGCACCGAACCGATTGCGAACCGAATTTGCTTCAATTTAAAAGAACCGATCCGCTATCGGACTGATCCGCCTCAGGCCCGGATCGGTCCGCCCTGGATAGAATTTCCCAGATCGTGATTCAGATTTTTTAGGGCTATGGCTACCTTATTTATACCACGATCAGAAGATGGTTTCCTGAAGACATTCCCACATTTTTCAAAGCATATCAACCCTAAAGTCTTCACCTATTGAGTCCTATGATTCTAGGTTTTTAGATTCACACATCTTCCATATCTATGTGAATCAAGTTTGGTAACCCAAGAACACCATTGTTGTTGTTCAACCCTTGTGAAGTGGACTGTTTCTTCCTCTTCATTCCAGCCCTACTGGAAAGGGATAATTCCAGCCGCGACTACAGAATCCGATACCTGAGGGTAATTCTTAGTCAAAAATCTTGTATTTCAGTGTAATCCGATTGTAAGCCGTTTCTCTTACAAATTATAGTGATATACAAATGGTTTTGCCCCTGTGGGGGATTTTTCCTTAATTGCATGTGTTTGAATGTTCTTGCGTAGATTATCTATTTTATTCAATCACATACTGCCGCATGTTTAGGGTTTGTTTGGGTTAAAAAGGTGTTTATTATATTATTTCTTAATTGAACGCAAGCGCCAACTCTTTCAAATTGGTATCAGAGCAGGTTACGCTATCTTATCGCGTATTCCTTTTTTCGCAAAATATTTCTAAGATATCAATTTTCTAAAAAATTGATTTTTGAAAAAGTGCGTGTTCAAATGGAGAAGTCATATTACAAAATGCCTATTTTTGATGGGATAAATTATGCTTATTGGAAAGCCCGTATGAGGTCGGCTTTAAAAGCCATTGATGAACGTGTCTGGATTTTGGTTGAACGAGGGTGGACTCCTCCCACCGTGACTGTTGATAATGTGACCAACTTGAAACCTGACATTTCTTGGTCTGATGAAGAAATTAAATGGTCATCTTTTAATTCTAAGGGTCTAAGTGTTATTTCTGGGTCTGTCACAGTTGATGAGTTCAAACGCATAATGACGTGTACCACGTCAAAAGAGGCATGGGATGTTTTACAACTCACCCATGAAGGAACTAATGCTGTGAAAGAGTCTAAGTTGCAAAACTTGACAACTCAATTTGAAACAATCACCATGCATGATTCTGAATGCTTTGATGAATTTTATGCTAGACTTTCTGACATTGTGAATACTAGTTTTAATCTTGGTGAACAAATTCCAAATGCTAGAGTTGTTAAAAAGATTCTTCGTTCTTTGCCTAAGCGTTTTATCCCTAAAGTCACTGTGCTAAATTCTATGGGTAATTTAAATACGCTAAAATTGGAAGAACTTGTAGGAGATTTGCAAACTTATGAAATTGATATGTTCCCTAAAAATGCTAAATCTAAAGATAAGGGAATTGCACTTAAAGCCCAAGAGAGAAGGAGTGAGGGGTCAGCTAGAAAGAGAGTAGAGCCATCTAGAAAGAGAGAGACTGACACGTCAGATTCTGAGTGCGATTTTGACTTGGATGATTTGGCTCTTTTCGCAAAAAATTTCAAGAGAATTCTCAAATTTAAGAAAAATGGCAATTTTAAAGATAAAAAGAAATTTGAGAAAAATAAGTTTGAAAAGAAAAATGAAAAAGATTCCAAAAATCCTCCTCTGAAAGAAAGTGAGAGATGTTTTTAGTGCGGCGGTAAGGGACACAGAGCATTTGAGTGCGCCACTCGTCTGAATAGGGAAAAGGGTAAAGCTGTCCTAAATGCTACCCTTAGTGACGACAGTGAGGTCGAGTCGGTGGACTCGGGAGATGAGCCACCGCATGAGCGTAACTTCACCGCGTTCATGGCTAGTCATGTGAATACTCCTAGTTCTCCTCACGACGATGAGGATGATGCTTCACAGGGACACCTCGACAATGAGAGCGAAGAAAGTGAGGGGGAGGAGGAAGGTAGTGAGGACGAGAGTAACCTTCAACGCGCCTACGCCGAGTTATATAATGAGTCTTTCAAAACTAAAAAACGTAACAAGGCGTTAGTTCTTAGGGTCACCGCGTTAGAAGAAGAGTTAGAAGAGACGAGAGAGAGAGAGTCATCCACCTGCACCGCCATGAGAGAAAGAGAGTCTGCCTGGGTTAGTAAAGAAAATTTACTTAGAGAGAGAGGGAGAGAGCAGTTTTGAGAAAGAGAAAGCGGACTTGACTAAATAAGTGGCTAGTCTTACTAGTGAGCTCCATTCCTCCATGGAGACTCGGAAGAAACTTGAAGCCCTTGTTGCTCAGCTTACTCATGACCTTGAGAGAGCTAGGAAAGTCAAGGTACAAATCGAGGACAGATCTGGGAAGATGGGAAAGATGCTCCTCGGTCCCGCTTTAGGTTTTGGTGACAGGCAAGGAATAGGTTTTGATGGTGCCTCCACGTCACAAATTGCACCCGGACCAATTCCTGAGTTTACTATGACTCTTTATGGCCGTCATCAAAAACCAAGAAGGAGAGTTCGACCAAGAAAAGCAATCCAAGGTCCTCCTAATACTGTGCCCTTTTTCTCCCATTACAAAAGAAACGGACACCTTAGGGATGATTGCTATAGATTTGGTCGAACACGACGTACGTTTGCTCCACCACATCAGACTGATGAGTTTGCCAGTCTGAGAGAGCGTGTTAAGTTTCTAGCCGCCACATCATAGAGTTTGATGGAAGAATTCCGACGAATGACCTTACCATCAATGAATGCGCCCCGCATTCCAGCTAAAACCTACAACAACAAGGGAATACAAAAAGGTACCTATTCTTGGGTTCCTAAGAAAGAAAAAAAGGCCCTTTTTGTCCATGTCGCTCTCAAAGCCCATAATACCTCACAGTGGTATTTTGACAGTGGATGCTCCAGACACATAACAGGTGATGTCTCATATTTTACCCATCTTGAGGATTATAATGATGGGAGAGTCACCTTTGGAGATGGTAGCAAATCTAGCATTGTAGGACGAGGTACAGTAGAGTTACCAGGATTTCCAAAGCTAGAGAACGTGTTGTACGTCAAAGGTTTGAAAGCAAACCTTCTTAGCATCAGCCAGCTGTGCGACGATGACTTTGTAGTGAAGTTTGATCGGAAAGCTTGTAAGGTCTATAATCAAGCCGGTAAACTTTTAGTGCAAGGGGTGAGGATAACTGCTATGGGACTGAGCCCACATCCTCACTTGTTTGCAACAGTGCCACGATCACTCCTATGGATCTGTGCCACCAACGTCTAGGTCATGTGAACGTTAGAGACTTATCTCGTTTAGTCAAAAAGGACCTAGTACGTGGCTTACCATCTCTTGGAAAGCCAACTTCCATGATTTGTGGACCCTGTCAGTTGGGAAAGCAAATTCGTAGTCCGCATAGGAAGTTGCATTCCATTACCACCTCTCGTGTTCTGGAGTTGATTCACATGGATCTTACGGGTCCCACTCGTACTGAGAGTCTAGGTGGTAAGAGGTACATCCTCGTGATGGTAGATGATTTCTCCAGATACTCCATAGTAGGTTTTCTGAGAGAGAAATCTGATGCTGTAGATTTCTTAACGACCAAGTGCCGTGTCCTGCAAAATCAACACGGTGTCACTATTAACAGAATACGTAGTGACAACGGCACTGAATTTAAGGAAGCAAAGGTGGATTTGTACTGTGATAGCCTTGGGATCAAACATGAGTTTTCTGCTGTGAGAACTCCTCAGCAAAATGGGATTATTGAGAGGAAGAATAGAACGATCCAAGAGATGGCTAGATCTATGCTTCTAGGTCGTAAAGTTTCTAGGAGATTTTGGGCAGAGGCAGTGTCTACTGCATGCCACACGGTGAATAGGGTTTATTTGTGTCCACACACACTACAGACACCTTATGAGTTGTGGACCGGCAAGAAGCCCAACCTGGCGTATTTCCGTGTTTTTGGGAGTAAATGCTACATCCTACGGGATAGAGAGCAATTAGGAAAGTTCGACTCCCGGAGCGATGAGGGAATATTTCTAGTATATTCATCGAATAGTAGAGCATACCGGGTCTTTAACCTGAAGAGCTCTAGGATTATGGAATCAATAAACATTACCGTGAAAGATGACGAAACTTCGACGATTATTGATCCTAACCTTCAGTGTGAGGACGAGGACTGTTCTGACAGTGATTTACCTGTTCCTCTCTCACACTCTGTGAACCCTACTCCTGTGTTAGGGGACACACCTGCTTGGGTTCGCAAGAGTCATGACCCATCTGTCATTATTGGTGATCCCACTCTAGGGGTCAAGACTCGTGCTCAGCTAGAGAACGTTGTTAGCCATCTCTGCTACACGTCCAAAGTCAAGCCCAAGAACCATAAAGAAGCACTCAAGGATGAACACTGGATATCTGCTATACAGGATGAGTTGCTTCAGTTTAAAAAGAATAATGTCTGGGAATTAGTCCCCCGACCTAGCGAGACTAATGTGATAGGTACCCGGTGGATTTTAAAAAACAAAATGGATGAATATGGTACCATAATTAGAAATAAGGATAGGTTGGTGGCTCAAGGATACACACAGATAGAGGGTGTAGACTTTGGGGAGACATTTGCTCCTGTTGCGAGGCTTGAGTCCGTCCGTCTTCTACTCGCCATCGCATGTCATTTGCACTTCAAGGTATATCAAATGGATGTCAAGAGTGCCTTTCTGAATGGCATTCTACAGGAGGAGGTTTATGTGGAACAACCAAAAGGGTTTGAAGACCCTCAGCACCCTGAGCATGTCTACTATCTGAGGAAAGCCTTGTATGGTTTGAAGCAAGCACCCCGTGCTTGGTACGAGAGGCTTACTTCCTATCTCTTAGCTCGTGGATTCAAGAGAGGGGGAGTATATATGACGTTGTTTGTCAGGAGAGATGACGGTGCTATTTTGGTTGCCCAGGTCTATGTGGACGACATAGTCTTTGGATCCACATGCTCACCACTTTGAGGAGGAGATGAAAAGTGAGTTTGAGATGAGCATGGTTGGTGAGCTTACATTCTTCCTTGGTCTCCAGGTTCGTCAGCTAGAGGATGGGATGTTCATCTCCCAATCCAAGTATGCTAGAGTCCTTGTGAAGAAATTTGGTTTAGACTCCGCTAAGCATGCACGTACACCTATGAGTACTTCTACCAAGCTTAGTAAGGACACTTCAGGCAAGGACGTTGAGCAAACCTTATATCGGAGTATGATAGGAAGTCTTCTCTACTTGACTGTTAGTCGTCCCGACATAGCCTATAGTGTTGGAGTCTGTGCACGATTTCCGGCATCTCCGAAAGAGTCTCACTTACTCGCTCTAAAATGTATTATCAAATATGTGAGTGGAACTCTCTCATACGGCATTTGGTATTCCTTTGATACCAATGACCGTTTGTCCGCCTATTCGGATGCTGATTGGGCCGGAGATGCAGATGGTTGTAGGAGCACTTCTGGTGGATGTTTCTACTTTGGTTCTGCTCTTGTCTCTTGGTTGAGCAAGAAGCAAAATTCCATCTCTTTGTCCACTGCGGAGGCTGAGTACATAGCCGCAGGGAGTTGTTGCACACAACTCTTGTGGATGAAGCAAATGCTGGAGGGTTATGGGATATCACAGGACACCATGACCATTTCCTGTGATAACACGAGCGCGATACACATATCCCGCAATCCAGTTCAGCATTCGCGCACAAAACACATCAGGATACGTGAGCACTTTATACGTCAGTTAGTTGAAGAGAAAGTCGTATCCCTGAGTTTTGTCCCTACTGACCGTCAGTTAGTCGATATTTTCACGAAACCTTTAGATGCCCTTAGATTTGAGAGTCTTAGGAAATCTTTAGGGATTTGCACAGTTGACTGAGGGGTTGGTCTATGTCTAGAATAGGTTGCTCCTTCATGTTCATATCATATGCTCCCTATTGCTAGTCTGTTCTATATGTACCATTGCTTAGTTGTACAGCTTTGTTTTATTCTTGTTGCTTTTTATATTTTTTTTGAAAAAATACAAAAAGATTTACCTTTAAGAAAAGCACAAAAAGATTTTATTTTGACAAAATTTTTGAAAAATCCAAAAAGATTTGTGTATTTTTCTTCTTTTATGGATGAGCATTTAAGATAGCCAAGTCACAACTTCATTTCATATATCCATGTGACTGTTTGGTAGAGATTTGAGACGCTACATCATTTCATCCATGTGCTTAACATTGATTGGAGTCCTTGAGATGTAATTAGTGATATCTTCCTACATGTTTGACTCCCATATCCTTTAATGCACACATGCACGGCTATATTTGATTATTGCACTTGTCTATCACATATTGGCTTGAGTGTTTCTATCTCAATTCTGTCTATACAATGTACAATATGTGATAAAACTTGACAAGATTGGATTGCATGTAAAAACCGTTTTGGTGAGACTGTGTGTATATTTTCATAACGGGGAGGGGTGCGAAAGTTGATTCCTATCCTTTGCGCAAAAGCCACCGTTCAAATGGACCTAAAAAGTGGAGGAATTTTAATATCCGAGGTCCTAAGAGGTTAAAAGAGCCCGAAAAAATTGATACGGCAATAAAAAGAAATTCATGCCAAATCTGGGCCATTTAGGTTTCACCATCAATTCTCCAAAGTTTGAGAATTTAGTATACCTCTATTATAATATAAATCTGAGGGAGTTTGGTTGGAGAATAAAAACGGGTTTGCACTTCCTTGAAAGTCCTGAAAAAGCATGAAAATCATTTTGGACGTTATTGGTGTAGAAATCACTTTGAGCTTTGATTTGTAGATTTGATATAGTCAATGTCTTATATTTCCAATCTTTTACACCAAAGGAAGCATTTGAGTTCATTCGTTAGGAATATCCAATATTCATCGTGCACATATGCCATGTTTGTATGCTTTGATTTTCCTATCGAATTTTGATCACACCCATTCTTTTACGCCTTCACCGACTTGGTTGTTTTATGTTCATTCATGGTGTGATTTTATGCCTTGTGTCACCCCGGTACTTGATTGCTTGATTTATTTCTCTCATTTGTCTATTTGGGGACATCATAAAAAGGGGGAGAATGAATTATCTGATTATGGGGGAGTTTTGAAATTCTGAGAATATCATCTTAAATTGATATATATGCTTATGTTTATCTCATTTCAAACTCGAAACATCACTTGGTATTTGCTTTGTTTCATGTGTGTAGGTACATCTCTTGATAATCTCATGTTGCACACCCTGATGAGAAAAGCGGTGAGATTTCTGAAGATTCGAAGAACAAACGATGCAGCCTTAGTCATTTGTACCACTTTCAGTTTTTGGGTTCATGGAAGGGTAGATTTGTATAGGCATTGTGATTATAGATAATTCGGATTTTTTATGTTTGTTCCGGCATAGACATAGGGGGAGATTTGTAAGGACATTTTTGTCCAACATACTTGTATATGTCATTATCCGTAACACCGTTGCAAAGATTCAAAGTCCATTCATCATCAACGGAATCCGAAGATCAAAAGAAAGGAAGAATTCAGAAATCCAGTCAGCCGGACCAGTCCGCCTGAAATTAAAACGAACCGATCCGCCAGCGAACCGATCCGCCCAGTCCCGGACCGGTCCGCCCTGAAAATTGTATCCAGAGAGCACCGAACCGATTGCGAACCGAATCTGCTTCAATTTAAAAGAACCGATCCGCTATCGGACCGATCCGCCTCAGGCCCGGACCGGTCCGCCCTGGATAGAATTTCCCAGATCGTGATTCAGATTTTTTAGGGCTATGGCTACATTATTTATACCACGATCAGAAGATGGTTTCCTGAAGACTTTCCCACGTTTTTCAGAGCATATCAACCCTAAAGTCTTCACCTATTGAGTCCTATGATTCTAGGTTTTTAGATTCACACATCTTCCATATCTATGTGAATCAAGCTTGGTAACCCAAGAACACCATTGCTGTTGTTCAACCCTTGTGAAGTGGACCGTTTCTTCCTCTTCATTGCAGCCCTACTGGAAAGGGATAATTCCAGCCGCGACTACAGAATCCGATACCTGAGGGTAATTCTTAGTCAAAAATCTTATATTTCAGTGTAATCCGATTGTAAGCCGTTTCTCTTCCAAATTATAGTGATATACAAATGGTTTTGCCCCTGTGGGGGATTTTTCCTTAATTGCATGTGTTTGAATGTTCTTGCGTAGATTATCTATTTTATTCAATCACATACTGCCGCATGTTTAGGGTTTGTTTGGTTTAAAAAGGTGTTTATTATATTATTTCTTAATTGAACGCAAGCGCCAACTCTTTCAAGATACAATAGAAAAGAAAATATGCAAGGCAACAGGTCAGAGCCCGATTGTGAAAATGATTTTTGAAAACAACAAGTATTTAACAAGTGCAATAAAGCATTTATTATGTACATTTAGTATCCAACTCTCACTTGCTATTCTCACCTCTCAACTAGAGTGCACACTTAACGTTTCCTATTAACCTCCTAGTTAAAGGTTCCTCTTCACCAATTCCATAATATGATTCCATTCCCATATCATAACCCCGTATGTCCTATACCATACGTCATATCATTATTCTTATACATTTCTCATTAACATGAATCGTTTCTCAATAATATAAATTAAGCTCTTCAATAATTATTCATTAACTTACTTCAATTCTTTTCTCAATTCACCGTTATCTACAATTAGCATGCAGTAGATGGTTTAACCACAATATAACCTTTCATTCATTTAATTCATTATATATATATATATATATATATATATATATATATATATATATATTCATATATAATACGTCACCCGAGTCACAGCTACGGTGAAATGCATTACTCTGCTATCACGTCCCAATATCACAGGTCGCGGAATAGGTAACAAAAGGTTCGGTACGGATTCCTCGAACCACAAATAACAACATACAAATTGGAGGCGAACATAGTTCTCATACCCACGGTCCACGCACATACCTACGTTCCCATAGTCAGCGAACTTATCAACTCTCCGATAAGTCTTTCATAAACTTATGTTCTCGAGCGACAAATCAAAAGTCCCATGGATTCATCAGGATATGACTGCCCTCACGCGCAAACCTCCTGTCGATAGCAAGTAAGCTAGGTATGTCATACACATAATCATCAATCAATCAAATTGGCATTATCATACCTATGATATACTATTAACAAGGTACTCATATTACCCTTAGATGATTCCCATACGTAGCATTATATCTCTTTAAATCCCACATATTAAAATATAATAACTTTACTTCTTAATTTAATTAACCCCCGAGCCCCACTCAATACTCAAGGTTCAAGTAGGTTTTTCCTCAACATATATATTCAGTAAGAAGTCACTAATACCCTAATGGTCCATATAGTCATCTTTCTCGAAGTATTACGAATTAAACTCTCCCTTTAATTAGGGTTAAAACTGATAGTTTCAAATCTCTTATAAACACATCTTCTTTCACTTAGGATTAAACCCTCTTGTAAACTTAAGGCTATCCAGGTGGTATATTCAATCACCCCTACTGGTCCTATCTTTAATCCTCATGAATACGAATTAGAATCCAACAAATGAATCTAACAACGGAAATACCTTTTTAATTAATTATCAATATTCTAATCAATTAAATTCCAATCAAATTAATTCAAATCTGAACTAGGGCTTACTGATCTTATATATGTCCCATAATATCCAATTAATAATCAAATAGGATCTACCAAAGGTTTGGGATAAGAATCAACATTAAAAAGGAACAACTTTAGGAAATTCTGGGGAGGTCGATCGATCGAAGGCAGGGGGTCGATCGATCGATCACTCAGGTAACAGCCTAGATTTTCTGCATTTCTGCAACTATGGGTTTAGCCATTTTTTATCATTCAACCCTTCATATTAACATCCCAAATGACTTATAATCCTTACTACATGATATACCAACATATATGAATGATTTCTAATCATCTAAACATCCTAGAATCATCAAGAGATTGAATTGAAATCATGTTTATATCTACTTTTTCCAAAAAATTATCAACATATTATCTTCAAGAACACATCAATGGTTTTCAGAGCTTGTTCAGCAGATTCATGATTATTTTGTGGATTACTAACTACCTACAACATGAGTTTGATTCCTATATATTTTCGGTTTCCAAAAATCCATTTAACAACTCCATTATTTCTTCCAAACATGAAAAATCATCTCTTTTAATAACTATTCAAACATGGACAATATACAAACTTAGATTGACATTATCAAACACTTGCCACTAATGAAGGTCTGATCCTTTGGTGTAGTATATCTCAAGCGATTCTCCCTTCTCCGATCAACCTCCGGTGGTGGTTGGTGGTGGTGACCCTTGGTTCTTAGTTCTTCTCCTTCCCAAGTAAACTATTTTCTTCCCAAGCAACCTTTTACTCTCTCTAGGAAGATGACTTCTCTATTTTGTGTAGATGAGATGAATAACCCACGTACACTTAATCTTCAAATACTTATAATAGGACAAAATCCAAAATCACTATTCATCCCCCTATAAAAATGACAAAAATGCCCTTTTGGGTTATCTTTTCATTTTTCAAATGACCCGAGACCCAAAACTAACATCCCAATAGACTTTTCAGACTATTTCAAACCTTTCGGATGCAACGACGCAGTCAAAATGACTATAAGGTCGATAGAAAATAAATTTTCTTTTTAATTTAACAAATTATTCCCGACACGTCCCATACTGCGTCTGACTAAAAATCCAAATTATCGAATTTATATCTCACAGCAATTATCAATAATCATCACATTCATATATTTCCTAAATATCTTTAAGTAATATTCATAATCATACATTTTAATATCCACCATTCGGATAAAACCCAAATGAATTAATTAATTATAAAATCCAATTAATCCATTAATTTAAAATATAATCCATCTTAAAATCATTAGAAATCATGGGGTATTACACTAAATGGCATTCTATAAGAGGAGGTTTACGTGGAACAACCAAAAGGATTTGAATACCCAAAGCACCCGAAGCACATCTACGATCTGAGAAAAGACTTGTATGGTTTGAAGCAAGCACCCCATGCTTGGTACAAGAGGCTTACTTCCTATCTCTTAGCCCGTGGCGTCAAGAGAGGGGGAGTTGATATGACTTTTTTCATTATGAGAGATAACGGTGCTAATTTGGTTGCCCAGGTCTATGTGGACGACATAGTCTTTGGATCCACGTGCTCCCAGCATGCTCACCACTTTGAGGAGGAGATGAAAAGTGAGTTTAAGATGAGCATGGTAGGTGAGCCTACTTTCTTCCTTGGTCTCCAGGTTCGTCAGCTAGAGGATAGGATGTTCAAATCCCAATCCAAGTATGCTAGAGACCTAGTGAAGAAATTTGGTTTAGACTCCTCTAAGCATGCACGTACACCTATGAGTACTTCTATCAAGCTTAGTAAGGACACTTCAGGTAAGGACAAAGAGCAAACCTTGTATCGAAGTATGATAGGTAGTCTTCTCTACTTAACTTCCAGTCATCCCGACATAGCCTTTAATGTTGGAGTCTGTGTGCGCTATCAGGTGTCCCCGAAAGAGTCACACTTACTCTCTCTAAAACGTATTATCAAATACATGAGTGGGACACTCTCCTATGGTATTTGGTATTCCTTTGATATCGATGCCCGTTTGTCCACCTATTCGGATGTCGATTGGGTCGGGGATGTAGATGGTTGTAGGAGCATTTTTGGTGGGTGTTTTTACTTTTTTCTGCTCATGTCTCCTGGACAATTAAGAAGCAAAACTCCATCTCGTTTTCCACTGCGGAGGCTGAGTACATCGTCGTCGGGAGTTGTTGCACGCAACTCTTATGGATGAAGCAAATGTCGGAGGATTAAGGGATATCACAGGATACCATGACCATCTCCTGTAATAACATGAGCATGAATCACATATCTCATAATCCAGTCCATCATTCGCACACAAAGCACATCAGGATACGCGAGCACTTTATACGAAAGTTAGTTGAGGAGAAAATCGTATCCCTGAGTTTCGTACCCACTGACCTTCAGTTAGCCAATATTTTCACGAAACCTTTAGATGCCCTTATATTTGAGAGTCACGGTTGATTGAGGGGTTGGTTCATGTCTGGGATAGGATGCATTGCCATGTTCATATCATATGATTCCTACTGCTAGTTTTTTATCATTTGTATTAATTTTTTTTGCTTTTTCTATTTTTTTTTTAAATTCAAAAAGATTTTCTTTTTATAAAAATTTTATAAAAGCATAGAAAGATTTTTGTATTTTGTTTACATCTTTTTTGGATGAGAATTTAAGATAGCCGAGTCACAACTTCACTTCCATTTATCCATATGACTGTTTGATAGTAATTTGAGATGCTACATCATTGCATCCATGTGCTTTACATTATTTGGAGTCTTTGAGATGTGATCAGTGATATCTTTCTACATGTTTGGCTCCTTATTTCTTAATTGCACACATGCACGACTTTATTTGATTATTGCACTTGTCTATCACATATTGTCTTGAGTGTTTCCATCGTAATTCTGTCTATACAACGAACCTTATGCGATAAAACTTGACAAGATTGGAAAGCATGTAAATACCGTTTGGGGAGATTTGTGTGTTTTGTTTAACATGGTAACGGTCTACGAAAGGTTCTTATCTATCCTTTGCGATTAATCCATCATTAAATCGGACCTAAAAAATTGAGGAATTTTATTATTCCGGGTCCTAAGAGGTTAAAAGAGCCCGAAAAAATTTAAAGGCAATAAAAATAATACATGCCGAATATGGGCCGTTAGGTTTCACCATCAATTCTCCAATGTTTGAGAATTTAGATCACCTCTATTCAAAATATAAATCAGAGGGAGTTTAGTTGGAGAATTTAAACGGGTTTGCACTTCCTTAAAAGTCCTGCAAAAGCATCAAATCGTTTTGGACGTTATTGGTGTGGAAATCACTTTGATCTTTGATTTGCTGATATGATTGAGTCAATGTCCCATATTTCCATCTTTTTACACCTAAAGAAGATGTTGAGTTTATTCGTTAGGAGTATCTGATACTCATCGTGCACATATGTCATGTTTGTATGCATTGATTTTCCTATCGAATTTTATCACACTCCTACATTTATGCTATCATCGACTTCGTTGTTTTTGTGTTTGTTCATAGTGTGATTCTTTGTTGTATATTTTGTGTCAAAAATTTTGAAAAATTCAAAAATATAAAGTTTATTACCTTATAACATTTTCGATAATTGTGCTTCTCATATCTGTCCATTTGGGGACATCAAAAAAAGGGGGAGAATGAATTATGGGGGTGAATTTTTTGGTTGATTTATCAATGATTTGCTTAATCTTAATTGATCTTTGATTTTTTCATATCATTTTATTTCAAACTATTACGTGTCATGGGTATCTGCTTTATCTCATGTGTGTAGGTACAAAGTTGATAATTATTGGATTGCACACCCTGATGAGAAAAACTTTGAGAGTTTTTGAAGAGATAATGCTTGGAAGATGTTGAAGTTTGATTGACGACATATCATTTTGTATTCTCAGTTTGAGGGTTTAATGGGGATATTATCTTGTATGTCATTTGCTTTATTGAGATAGCATAATTTGGATTTTTTATGTATGTACCGGCATAGACATAGGGGGAGATTTGTAAGGACATAATTTTAAAAATCTCCATGGTAGAATCTAGGAATTTTTTGTTTGTTCTAGATCATAGTATGTATGTCTGATACCACTACATTCGGAACGTCATCAAGATCATCCAGGACGGCCTTGAACCGAATCCATGCATCCACCATCTTCACACGTGCAGCATGCTACATGCGACGTGATGCTCAACTCATTTCCACTACTCCACTACGTAATATTGGTAAAATGATTTATTGGAGTTATTTATATTTGTATAAATATTTGGGAATTTTTTAGAAAATATTTTTTGAAGTCTGAATTATTTTTTTATTAAAAGCGGAATTTTTTCTAAATGTAGTAGCAGACTGCCTCGGTCGACGAACTCATTCAAACGAGTTCACATTGTCATTCGAGCAAGATAAGCATCTCTTGCAATATCGTTCGAGCGAGATAAGCATCTCGTGTGATGTCATTCGAACGACACGTGTCCTTCGTTCGAGCGAGATGCCTATCGCGTTCGAGCGATGCCGCCGCCTCAATTTTTTTATAAATATTTGGCTTCATTCTACACATTTTCCAAGTCTTTTTCACACATGATTTCTGCGATTAACGGCCCAGAAGACAGACTTCACTCTTTATGGTTTCATGCCTTCTTTATTCACATAAACACTCCCATCTATATATGTGAATTGTTAAACCTTCAAGAGGATCGTTTTTACTCATTTGGAGTATTTAGTTGAGAAGCTGTCTTCTTATTCATTGCTACTCACCTGGAGTTCTTACGGGAGATTCCAACCGATGACATCGGAACCAAAACCTGAGGGTATTTGATATGTCACTCTTATTTTCATTGTAATTTGTTTATTACAAATTATAGTGAAAATAAAAAAGGTTTTGCCCCTTTGGGGGATTTTTCCCCATTTGTGGGTTTGAATGTTCTTCCATGATCATATGTATTTCAATCACACCTGTATCCATGATTTTAGGATTTGATTGAAAAACTGAATTTAGTTAAATAATTTTGTTGACTCTTCACATTTATTGAAGGAAATTTTAATAAGGAGCCTATAATATTTAAGTTGCTAATTGATGGTCCCTTGAGTGATAGTGGTAGTGGAGTTGGATGGAATGTCACCACACCTAAAGGGTAAATGGGGAATATAAATTGTGGTTTTACTTTGAAGCCTACAATAATGAAGTTGAGTACGAAGCATTGCTAGTAGGATTGGGATTAGCCTCGTCACTTGGGGTCCAATAACTTTTGGCCTATAGCAACTTGCAATTAGTCGTTAACCAAGTGTTTGGAATATATAAATTGATAGAAGAAATAATGACCAAGTCTCTGGAGAATGTAAAAAGTTACTACCCAAGTTCAGTATTTTTCAGATGGTAATAACACCAAGGACCGAGAAATATCGAGCCGATGTTTTAGCTCCTCTAGTTCTGGCCACTAGGGTCAAACTTAGAAGAGCAATGTCACTTGAAATACTTATACATTATAGCATTCAGGAGGGTGTATAAGTCACGGAGTTTTACATGATATCATTCTAGATTTATCCCATTAGGTCATACTTAGTACCCGGTGCAGTCCCAAATAACCAAAAATAAGCACACAGCCTATGCTATAAGGCGATAAGATTTGTGTTGGAAGATGGAGTCCTCTTCAAACGAGGCATCATCCTGCTTCTATTATGATATTTACACCCCAAAGAAATATCATACCTTATCAAAGAGATTCATGAGAGATCCTGTAGGGCACATTCACTGAGAAGATCGTTGGTGAAGAGGGCGGCATAAGAGGGTTACTATTGGCCAATAATTAATGAAGATTGTGTTTTTTAGCCAAAAACTACGACTAATGTCATAGATTTGTCATTATCCGTAAAAGTTCTTTTATACCATTGGAACCTATCATGCCCCCATGGACTTTTTCCATTTGGGTAATAGATCTTATCAGCCTGCTTTCGAAGACGAAGGACAGGATTAAGTACCTAGTCATTACGATAGATTATTTGATCAAATGGGTAAATGTTAAACCCTTGGTGGAAATGATGCAACCAAAAGTCTTTTATTTTATATGGAAAAACATCACCTGCCACTATGGGATGCCATTGACCTTCCTTACGAACAATGCTACTCATCTTGATAACACCTAGTTTAAGGCACACTGCCCTCGGTGCAATTGACAAACCGAGGACACCAATAAGTCTCAGTTGGACTACATGAAGAAAATATTGGATGATTTCAAGGAAAATTATATCAAAAAAATTTAGAGTGTCATGTGGGCCTACATGACAACTTTCAGAACAACCATAGGAGAACCCCTTTAATTCCAGCATTTATCACAGAAGCATTTGTGGAAATAAAGATCGACTTATAGAGCCATTGAGTGTTGAACTTAAAATCATCAAGAAGTGACCTAATGGATCACCTTGATTTAGATTTTGTCAAGGAAATCAGAGAGCATGAATATCTCTAAGTTGTAGTGCATCGGCATAGAATAATAAGAAATTATAATAATATAGTCAAGCCCAGTACGCTCTAGGGGTGTGACTTGTTCCTAAAGAAAGTGATCCAAAAAAGGAACAAGCTGGAGTCGAACTAGAATAGTCCTTATAGATTTAGCGTAGTGGTATGGCTAGGCACTTATAGGATTAAAACCTTAGATAGTAAACCACTCAAAAACCTTTCTATTATATGATACTTAAGGAAATATTGTCATTAGCTAAGACCAAGATCAGAATGGTGAAATGAATGATGATGTAATGAGGGAGTTCATGTAAACATATTCACTATTATCAACGAAAATCAATCTTCTCATCATATTGTTATTATTTCATGATTCTTCCATTATGTATTGCATATAATATTAGTTTCAATAGATGGGCAAGAATCTAAGGCCAAGGACATCTTAGAGAAACTGAACAAAGAAAACTGACTACTAAAAGACCACACTTCATAAGGAGCCTTATCCCTTGGACTGGTCATAATCAAAAAGCTGGTCAATATGGGAAAACCAATGTTGGCACAAAGTCAGGTTGGCTATGTGTCAACCCAATTGACAAGTAAGTTAATTATATCTTTGGTATGTCCTGGTATAGATGATCACATCACTTGCTATGGTCAAAGACTATACACATAGATTTAGTTGGGGAACATCATGTTTACACTTATAAAAACCCTACTAGGATAACTCAGGTTCGTCCAGTTGTTAGCTAATACATCAGGTTAGGTTGACCAAAGAGCCGACCACAAGACCATGTGATGACTCAAATACTGATAGGCTTAATTCAACCCAAAGCATTTTTTTTTAAATGTACCTGGAGTTTAATGTTGTGAAGAAAACGTTTTTCATGCTAAATATAACCAGAAAATACATGTTATACGTGGGGGATAATAACATGGAAAAACAAAATAAATTATCAGAAATTCAAACGCACATGATAAAAACTGCACATGCAATTAACAGGATATCAATTGTTTACAAGTAGAAACATCCATTCAAAATAAGAAAAAAATAACATATCAAAGAGTTAAAGATTACAAAACATATTTTTCCAAAAAATTATAGGTAACCATTATAAGACGAAGCATTATAAATAAAAGATATTGGGCAGTTATAAAGGCTTGTGAAGTGTTGATGGCGGTGGCAAAAGCCACCAAAGTATCCTAAGGTACCTCCTGATCACCACCCTAGGATCATTTTAAAGAACCTTCTCGATTAAGTTTAGCTCAGAAGGTATAGTAGCATTGATTTTTAGTACTTGGTTGTCCACCTATATCGCACCATTAACAATGGCCAAAGCCATGGCCTCTTTTTCATCTGCCTCCCGCGTTCCTAGCACCTCAACAATATCATGACAATGCTTCATCACCCTATTTTTTTATCTCTACATAACTTTAAGAAAATAATGATATACTTTAAGACTTCCTTGGTTATGTTAAATAGGGAATGCTTCCTCCAGTAGACCATGGACCCAAGGATCGTCTTGTATGTGTTGGGAGAATTGAGTCAGAGTTACTCCATAAACTCTAAAAAATTCCTCTTATGATGGGGAGGAGATAAAAAAGAAGACCAAATTGCATATCCTAGAGAAGGGAAAAAACTAATCAGCATGGATCTGATCATAGACCCTCTCTTGACTTATGGGGAGTATGCAAGTTATACCTATAGGAATGTTGTAAAGATATTATAAGTCCATTAGTTCGAACTCAGAGATATCACAGGTGTGATGCCTTGCCTTTGCTGACGGATCATATGAGTTATTAGATCCTTTGGAAGTACCCTCATCAGATGACCTAGATGCCTCAAGAGGGAAAACTAATGGGTAACTAGAGGGTTTGGAAGGAATTCTAAACTACATACATTCCTCTTAAGAAGACCCAATCTTAATAAGCGGAACCTCGAAGTATCTATCAGCGTAGTTTCTACCTCTAAATTGATGATTGACGCCGTTAGAACTTTCAGATGCTAAAATCTCATATCTGTTATAATGGACACTTGGGGACTGAAGAGTAGACCCAACAGAAGATGAACAAACTAGAATAAATTTATGGGTACATAAAACTAATTAGGTGAATGATTGGTAAAGTAACGGGCCTCTAGGGTTCATGAGGAGCCTGGATGGCACTGTACTAACGAATACTTCTAAACACTCCCTCTATCCATGAGAAAAACTCATAAAGGGTGGAAGCATAAGAAGAAGATTGAGTAGTAAATTAAGACAAATGAGGAAAAACCTACAACACTACAAGCCCTAAGGCTAACCAACTCAATGGACACCTAACCCATCAAATCCACCATCCAACAACAATTCCATACACCAAACAACAATATGTGTATCCATTGAGACTAATTGTAATTGGAAAGTAAAAAAATTGTTAAAAAGCCCAATGAAACTAAAGAAAGGGGATGAAGGTGTACTTGATGTCCTAGAAAGTAGAAAATGACATATCAAATGTCCCAAAATGAACAACGATCACTAGAAAAGGGGAAAATTTATCAGGAATTGTGAACTCGGGAAGACAACTGGAAATGGAAAAAGATCAAAAGGGGAATGGACGTGCAAAGGAAAAGTTTAAAATTAATAGATTTTTCTCCCACTTGGATTACGTGTGAACAATATGGGTTGCGAATGTTTGACACAACAGGTACAATTGGTTTTTATATCTTTTTCACAATAACCATTTCCTTTTTGAAGAAGGTATTACGTCAAACTTGGGGAAGCGCACCAAAATGTCAAAATTACGTCTACGGTACCCAATGCACATGCACAATAATTATTACTTGTTGCTCAAGCCAACACTCAACACAAAGAATGTTGATAACCAAAAAAATATAAATACACCAGTAAATCTAACTAGCAGGTGACGAGTCGAGGAAAGACTGAGCAATGACATTTCATAATTAGAACTTTACTCGATCAGTTCACATAGCCCGAAATAGAGGATGTAACACTCCAGGGTATGTATTATAAGATATAATCATAAGCAAAGTCTTGGGGGATATTTTTATACCATAAATATGGAATGATTTGTGAGCCAATGAGATGGAGATGTCTATCCTCATAGATACCCAAACGATGTGGTCTCCTAATGTAAGTCAGCTCATCTGAAGATATGCACGACCCGATTTTATAGGATAGTTAACTTTGTTAATTAACACAGTTAACTAATGTCGTAATAGCAAGCATGAAATTCGTGACTAGATGACATCAACTACCTCTATACACGTGTACGTGGGGAAGATATTCAAATATTATCCCCTATGTGCCAATAACTAAATTGTGATTATTCTCTCACCACGTATGTAAAGCATGTACTTACCTAACCTATAAAGGTGAGTCATGTGTCCCATTCTTTTCTCTCTCCTCTAATAGCCTATAAATAGAACAGACCATCGATATGTGAGTAACTTATGTAATTTATCCATAATTTTATATTGTCCAACTCTAGACCTTACACTTTTAATTATAAATGGTGATTTCCTAATAACCAATACAAACACCACTGCACTTGCGGACGTAGGCACAATTTTGGGCCGAACCACATAAATATGGTTATCCTCTCTCTCTCTTACTCTTAAGATTATTTATATGATTAGCATTTTGATATTTAGATCTCTTATATGTTTATCTTCTCGTAATAATTTAATTAACTTAGTACAATCATTATACCATAAGCGATAAGTATAATATTCCATAAATTTGGGAATGTTTCACTTATTTAAAGTCTAGGGGTTATTTTATAAATTAATGTAATGCCCTTAACCAAATTTGGGTCATCCATTTGGACTAACTTGAACCATTACTAAGGTGTTAGGGGATTTAAAATATTTTTAACTGGGTGAGAGTTACACTAGCACTCTAACCCAAAAATATTCAATTTAAATTACAATTTTCATTCAATTAATTTATTTAGGAAAATATTTGAGAGAGATAACTTAATAGTAGAATAAGATAGATTTAAAACAATCATTAAAACTTTATTGAAATGTTTTCAATTGACAAATAAAGAACAACAATCATAAACGGGAGATCACATTATGGTATGACATGGTAATCAGAGCTTTCTAATTAACGCCTCTCCTATATGTATCTTTGTTCGTATCTGATAAGAAGCTTTTTGCGTACGGTCGTTGTTTTCAAAAGCCACTCTCAAAATTCCCTTGAGTACCTACAAAACTTGTATAAAAATAACTCGTATTGCGGTAAGTACGGGTATCAATCCAACTTTCAAGGTGAAACAATTAATATGAAAACGTGCAATTCAAAAAAAAATTATTTAAATATTTGTTTCTAAAACATTTTCCAGGGAAAAATTAACTACTGCTAAAATTACGAAATGATTAAATAATAAAAAAGAATGTGCAACCGAATGTGAAATATGTGAGAAGATTAAGAGATGGGATTACACTACATTTTCAATTATTTTAATTTCTCAATTTATTAATGTGAAATATTTCGAGACAATATTAAATCGATAATCTAACTCTCGTTAAAATTATAAATTTAATAAAATCTTTTTCAAAAAATTAAATTTAAAATATCACACAATGAAAAATTAAGAATCATATTATTTTCAGAAAATTATCCGCTAGGATCAATTTAACGAAAACAATATCAATCTTCAAATTTCAACACCGAATTAATATTCAAATTTTGAAAAAAAAAATATCTCTAGTTCGATTCCAAAATTCAAACATTAATTTGTTCAATTAATTTACTAACTCTCGTTACATAAATTAATTGGTGACAGTTAAAATTAATTTACCTAGAAATATAAAATTAATGAAACCAATTAATTAGATTAATATCATACGCAGTGCATCCCACCCCTTGAACGGGGTGTTTAGCTCAAACATTCACATGTTAGAATAAACATCATTCAATAATATAGCAAGAATGAAAAAAAAAGGGAAAGAAATTCAATACGCAAAATTTCCTTGTCGAACTTGTACATGAAAGTGCGTCTCAATCTTCTCACAAATTCAGCATTTGATTACACCAAAAAGAATAAAAACAAACCTACAAATTTATTCTTAAATAAACTATTTTTTTTATTATTTTTCTGAATTTTTTCATGACCCTAAACTGTACATATTATACACATTGTTTCTCTCTTGCATTTTTTTTTATTTGATCTCTGAGTTTCTTTTGAGCCGCCCCCTCTTTTCTTTTATAACCTGTAAAGTCCCACGAATTTGTTTTCTTTATTGGGTGAGAGATTTGAGGGTTTTTTTTTTCTCCTGAATTTGTGGGATTTGGTGTATCTCTTTTGGTTGGAAGTTAGGGTCCGTTTGATAGAAAACTAGGAAAATGCAAATGATTCCAGGACATTTGATTCCAGGGCAAACAATTCCAAGACAAATGAATATTTTCCTACTTGTGTCTGTTTGATACAAGTTGGAAAATCATCAATTTTCCACATTTTCTATCAAACGCAAAAGTTGAAAAATAGATATAAATGTGGAAAATTTATTTATGGAATATATATATATATATATATATATATATATATATATATATAAATAAAATTAAATATACAAAATATATGAATATATTATACTATTTGCGAAATATATATATATATATATATATATACATATATTCATATATTTTGTATATATTATTAATATATATATTATTTGCGAAATATATATATTTTGTATATACTATTTGTGGAATATATATATTCATATATTAAATATATATTATTAATATATATATTCGGATATAAATATATACTTAATATATGAATATATATTACAAAATATATGTTATTAATATATATTATTAAGTATATATTTATATCTGAATATATATATTAATAATATATACTTAATATATGAATATATATATCCCGCAAATAATAATATATATATATTCGAATATAAATATAAATACATAAATATATGAAATATACGCAATATACATATATGTGCTAAAATAAATGAATTATATAAATTATATAAATGTACGAAATACATAAATATATGAAATGTATATAAATATACGAAATATACGCAATATACATATATGTGCTAATATATATATATATATATATATTTACATATTTATTAGCAATATATATTTATATATTTATGAAATATATAGAGTTTACAAAAAAAAATTGGTTTTGAGTGATTTGCCACCCAAAGGTGGCAAACAAAAACTTGCCCCCCCCCCCCCCCCCCCCAAAAGAATTGAATTCCACCCTAGGGTGACAAATTGTGCTTAAGGGGTGTTGTACATAGAAAATAAATTCCAAGGCAAATGAAGGCTATCAAACAGCCTAAAAGCTGGAAAAGACCAAAATTTTCCAACTTTTCTGAATTTGCCCTGGAATTGAGAGGCTATCAAACGGACCCTTAGGCCTCGTTTGATGCGCCGTATAAGGGGTCCGGATAGGATAGGATAAGAGTCGGATTGGATAGGACAATGATGGATCGTGTAAGGCGTATTCCAATACTGCGTTTGGAACACTTCCGGATAAGAAGACGGGAAGGGATATAATAATACAATCATGTGTTTGAAATGCTCCGGATATGATTAATTTATCTCAAGTTTTCCAAGAATACCCTTATTTTGTATTTAATATTTAAAAAAATACAAAAATATACTGTTATCACTTATTTTAACTCAATAACATATTTTTTAATACCTCCATAATGAAGCAAACTAAAATTGAAAATTGAAAAATCAATATAGCAACCTGACATCATTACAAGGTCATCAATACCAGCATATAGTCATCCAAATTGGTCTTAAAGTCGAAATAATAAATTATTAAAATTAATCCATCGATATGAGTAAAATTACAATATGGGTAAAATTAATACTAACTGCTTTTTTTAGGAGGGGTTTGGCGAAAGATCCATTTTAACTCAAAGTTGTATAAAAACATGACACTCCACATAATTTTAAAAAATATATTTTTTAAAAAAAATTATTATTTTTTTAACTGTTTTTTAAGGTGTTTTTTTAACACTCCACACACACACACACACACACACACACATACACATATGCATATATATATACCTGTTATATGCAGGTATATATATATGTAGTCCAGTACAAACTAAAGTGGAAAATGACTAATAATTGTTAATGTTATGTGACCCAAATGGCCAGAACTTTCCTACCAAGAGTATGAAGGATCAATACGCAACATATATATACATAAAATATTGTGCATGTATATATAAAGCCAAGATAACGAAATGTTCACCACGGATATTCGAGATTACAAAACAGAGGTACGAAGATTACTGGCCAGCAGCTCAGCAACAATAACACAGAGGAACGGTATATATATGTAACTGGTATACCTGTTACATATATGCATTGTCATTAAATCTGATAGTTCTGCTTTATTTACAAGCAACATATAACTTAATAAGGGCACTTTAGTAACTTTATTTACATGCTTGACACCGGATAATTTTATACCACCTTAGAGGTGGTTTTTTTTATCCTATTTCTTATGGGATAAAGAGCTCACGTAGGATAACTTATTCCATCTCATATCCTATCCCAAACTATACCAAACATTGGATAGGATATTTTAATCCTATCCGGACCCCTTATACGACGCATCAAACGAGGGCTTAGGTTATTTGGAGAAATGGGTTTTCTTTTGATTTTGGGGTATTTGAATTGGTGTTGGCAGGAGATAAAAAAAATGATTTGGGTGAATATGGAAAATGGGTTTCAAGGATATGGGGTGGGAATAAGGCTGGATCGGGTTGTCTCCGGGATTGGATAGAAAATGCCGAGTTTTGTGGGTGCTCGAGTTTTGGTTCGCTGCATCAGGTCTGGTTTGGTCTAGGGGCTGCCTCGGGTTTGGGCTACGATGGATACGGGACTGGAGGGTGTGAACGCCGACGGGTTATGTTCGGAGGTTGGGGCTGGGCGCGGTATGGTCGCCGGAGTTGGTGGCTAAACCGGGTTATGGCGGGTATATGGGTTTTCTGCCCGGGATCGTTGGGTTTTGAACAGGAGCATAAGGGGTTGTCCAGGTTCACAGGGAGATGGAAATGGGTAAGGTTGGTTGTGGTTATGGGGGTTTGAAGATGGATGATTTGGGTGTTAATGGAGGAGGGAGAGTGAAGTGGTGATGAGGGAAGAAGATGGTGATGGGTTTTGATTAGGTGTGATAGGGAGTATAGTTGGGTTGGTGTGTGGCACATGGCATGTGATTAGGAGTGTGTGATTTTAAGTGTGTTGGTTTGTCACCCTTAAAAAAATGAAACTACTTAAAGATAAAACTAGAACTAAATAAAATAAAAAATTAAAATCTAATAAAACTAACATCTCAAACTAAATAAAAAACGAAAATGAAATAAAATAAAATAAAACTCTATTAAAGCTAAAAAAAAATATATTCCTAATCAAATAAAACAAAAATAAATAAATAAAAATATATAGAATAAAATCTAATAAAACTAAAAACATAAATTCTTAAAAATTAATCCTAATAAAAATATAATTAAAAATAAAAATTAAATATTAAAAACTAATAAAAATCAATATCAAAATGAAGAAAATAGAAAAATAAAAAATAAAAAATAAATCCTAGAAAATTCTAAAATAAATCCTAAAAATAAAACAACTCAAAATAAAATATAAAATAAATTCTATAAGTTAAAAAAAAAACTCAAATAATAAAAATCTAAAAAATAATAAAGCTACAAACTCAACACACATCGAGCTCGGTGTATGGATTGGGCTCGGTGTAGGCTCGGGTTAGGGTTACGAGACTTGTTCGGGACATCGAAACTCTTCTAGGAAAGTTCAATGAGACTCTGACTTCGCGGTCTCTTTTGATTTCTTCGTTGCACTGTTTTAACCGCTTCTGCATCGCAATTGAATGAATTTAGCATCATTTAACACCTCGACTGCATATTGACCTGCAAAATGATAAAATGTCTCTTTTGATTTCTTCGTTGCACTGTTTTAACCGCTTCTGCATCGCAATTGAATGAATTTAGCATCATTTAACACCTCGACTGCATATTGACCTGCAAAATGATAAAATACGAACATAAGGCCAATTTTAATTAAAACGAGTGACTAAAATACTTCTATTTATGGTATAAAATAGACACTTTTGGGTGCTTATCACACCACCCCCAAACAGAACATTGGTAGTCCTCGAGCAAAAATTAGAGGGAAAACAGAGATAAGTAACCAAAAGTGTGCCACTTTCGCAGGCACTGGCGATTGCACTTAGCATGTGCAATAAGCCGTTAAACCTATAGGTTGCCCTATAGGACGAGTGGTGTCTCGTGAGGTTTTGTAGTAAATGTACCAACAAAATTCAAAAGTTTATTTAAATGCAGTATCTGAGTAGATGAGGAAACGCTATACAACCCAACTTTAAAAGGACATCAAGGAATACCGCATTCAACTATCGAAATAAGATATAAGATTACTTAATACCAAAAGCGTAATCCTTCCTAAACTCAGCATGTATAGTGTGAAACAATCTTAAGTATCATTAGAGTAATTCTTAGATCGCCTTTATAGAATCAAAGCTTTAACTTCAATTCTCACTCGATATATTTCTCTAAATCGAACTCTCTGAGAATTGGGTAAGTGTATCTCTCTAGTGTGTAAGGAGGTGAGTAAATATAAGCAATTTCAAATATCTCACACACTTTATAGAAAATGACGGATACTTAAAAGAAATTTGATCTCATGAATGAATGATAATCACTATGTTGAGAATGTCGAGTTATTCACCATATAAACTTCTCATTCGCCCTAACACGTCACCAAGGGTGAAAAATGTGATTTATGAAAGGTATAAGGGGATAATGAAATGAAGAAGATGAATGATTTTTTAGAAGAGTGTAACTCATTTTGACTGACTATTGTCCTCCTCTTTTGAATTTTTGATCGCATGATTTCTTTTTCTTCTTTTCTATTTTTTTTCTTTCTTTGAATTTTCTATTTTTTTTTCACTGCGATACATTTTTCTTTTCATAAATAAAGACAATTTACACGGAAAATTTCAAACAATCTTTTTCTCAAAAACGATGGCAATGATGGATGGAATTTGGGACATATGGATAAGGTAAATATGGAAATGATAATGGGTGAATGATAATACAGTAGGGAAAATGGTAAGTGTATGGCAAAATCGGTATAGTGCTCGGGACAAACTACAAGATACATGTTTCTTACAACTCGAAAGTAATGTCATTCTCAGTGATTAAGCTAGATTTGAAAAAAAAAAGAGACCATGCAACGACTAAATGTGGTACCCAAAGAAAGTTGAGTCAACTTGTGATTCGGAGATACGTAAAAACCCTCAAAAAGGTGAAAAGCTCAAATCTCACTGGTTTAAGTCGCCACTAGTGATCTTTTAAGGATCTCTTGAGAATATTGCTACTCTTCAACTTTTGATTGTAAATGTGATAGTGAAAATTTTCTGAGTTTAGAAATTCATAGTGCAAATATGATTTAAGATGTAATAATTAATTTAAGGTTAAAGGCGTATTCTGAGATTTCTAAAAGAGGGATGATAGACAAATCATGTCATACAAAGTTAAATTTAACTGCACAAAATATTTAAAATCACTTGTTTCTGAAAATTTTCAAAAGAGGTACGATTCTGATAAATTTCCCACCCCCAAACAAAAGAGAACATTGTCCTCGATGTTTACAACTATATATAAAAATAAAAAGAACAAGGTAGGAGAGATATTACCATAATGAACCGCTAATGAAAATGTACCGCATGGTGGAGCAGAGATAAAACCTAAAAAATAAATGCGATACAAAAATAGGTACAAGTCTATAACGCATGTAAAAATCATTTGGTGGTGTGAAACACCACCCCCAAACTAGATAAGACTCATACTCGGAAATAATGAACGACTGGTTGCCTCCCGGTAGCGCTAAGTTTAACGTCGTCAGCCAAACCGAACCAATCTCACCCTAAAGATAAGAGATATGAAAGTGGGGGGGCGGCAAAAAAATTGGGTGATGAGAATCACCCCCAAACAAGACTGAAGCATCAGTCTTGTTGGATAAAGGCAAAAACGGGTCAATGCACTTGTATGGAAAAGTGAATCACTCGATGAAAAGCATCGGTGGACCATAGGTGGGTGGGTATTAGGTTAAGGGGAATATGGGCAAGGGTGAGCGTGAACATGCATCGATCACAGGCCTTATTGAGCGTAAATGTGAGGGAAACAAGGGCCCTATAGGAAGGGTGCTCCAATTGGATAGGGAGGCAAAATGGTTTGGAAATAATAATGGGGTGGGCCTCATATAAATCACACGACCGTTCGATGAATGGGTTATGATAATGTTCGCACTGTGACATGCCAGGGAGCTGTTGATGGAAAAAATCAACACCCCAAGGAAGTGGTGTGCACAAAGTAACAAGCTCGGTGTCACGAAAGATAAGAGTAGCACAAATACTCTCATAGGTAGTGGTGTTGATGGAAAATGCACAAATGTGATTGTGGAGTAATAGGGTGGAGGGAGGAGGTTGGTGAGGACCTAAATACGTAGATGGGAATAGGTGAGGTGCAATAAGAAGGTCCAAACCAAGTGGTGGGGTGGAAGGGATAGTGGGTGGATCGGATGGGACAAAGGGTGGGGGAAGATGATCTAACTCACGAGTAGGAGAAACACACTCCTCATAAGGCTCAGAGTGAGCCTCAAAGGTACGCAAAGGAGGACGTGTGAAAGTGAACGAGGGCGTGATCAACTTATCCACCAGTGAGGCATCATCCGAAGTGGTGGAAAAATATAACGTGGCTTCCAAGTCCGAGATAGATGAATTAACATTAATATCTGACTCAACGGGTTCCAAGCATGGTGGGCCAGGATCCATATCCAGAGCGATAGAAACCATCTCGGATTCAATATCAAGAAAATTGTGATCACTCGTAGCCGGAGCTAACCTATGATGAAGTGGTTCCTTGGGAACACACACAGTGGGCTTAGTAGGTGTAGGCTCGGGCATAAATAAGGATTCTATGTAAGGGGAAAGACAAATCGCAATGGTGGGTTCGAGGGGATAGGGCGGGGTGGGATCACTCTCACAGGCAATGGATATGTCAACACTATAGTCAACTTGGGTCCCGGACCACGTGGTGGTCTTAACTTTAAGATTCTCATAAAGATAAGGTTGGTCACACTCAAAATCAGTGGCACAGGATGACACATCATCGTCCCACGCGGGATCAATAATGGGTTGACTTTGGGTGAAATCTGACTCGTTCACACACTCAAATGCAGTAAACCTGTGTTCAAGCAGTTGAAGAGCTTCATTTTGAGATTGAAGAGTGTGCGCGAACTTTTGTAAGATGCTCTCGAGATCGGAAGTACAATGTGATGGTGAAGTGGTAGTGGGTGGCGGTGGTGGGTGAGGTGGACACAACTTTGTATAGACACTAGGAGGCGAATAATACTCATATAAAGTGGGTGGAATGGGGGTCAAGTGTAGCATTCATGGGAGAAGCATCTCCGTGAGGGACAAAAGTGTGATCACTATGAGGAGCATATGAAGGGGACTGATAGGTATGAGGTTCACGAGGTGGAGATGACGACTATTGGAAACCATAAGGATCCCCAATATGGTGTTGGGATTCATATTGCATGGAAGGATGGTCAGGCCTCCATGAATAGCTTGGGTACTCATACCCCTCGACATTAGATATGTCGTGACCATACGTCGAGGCTGGGTACAAAATAGTGTAAGACGGATACACATGTTCCAAGGTGGATTCAGATGGAGATGATATAAATGGACACTCATGGGACAAGTGATCGATAAGAAAGCAGTATGTGCACGGTGAAGTACGTGATGGGTTGACACTCGTCACCGGAAGCGGTGGAGTAGAAGATGTGTGCGTGGACGACAAATGAGTATTAATGGTAAGCGTGTGAGAGTTAAAGCCATGAATTAATGAATAGAGGTTCGAATTGGGCTTAACATCAAACAATGGAAAATGGCCAAAGTACTCCCATAAAGGACGTTCTTCGGCCACGAGGAAAGAAATATTTTTGGGTTTTTAAATATTTTTCAAAAGAAAAAAAAATCTTTTTGTGATTTTTGAAAATAATAAAAGGAAAATCTTTTTGGCATTTTGAATATGAAAGAAAAAAAAAAGAAGGAAAATATTTTTGGGATTTTGGGAAATATTTTTTTTTTAAAAGGAAAATATATTTGGGAGTTTTTTTGACAAAGGGGAGAAAATGGACTCGTGATTTGGTCGAACTAATGAAAATCGACTACCTAAAGAATTGAATTGGACACACACAAGTCAAGAAAAAATCCTAACGAGCACGTAGCCAATTATTATCTTCAAAATTAGTGAAGGGGGTAGTCAAATTTTAAGTAAGTCTGTGGGAGACAAAAATCACGAAATTTATCTTTGTGATCGTCTGTTGCAAAAATGTGTTCCTACGGGGCTAGCTAGTTGATTGATTTTAAATTTAATGACATCTGGGGTAGCACATACTGGATAAGCGAGTGAGTCGGGTGATGAAATCACTTCTCGTTTCAATGACCGGGTATCGATCTTAGGTAAATTAATTCATCAAACCATTCAATTGAAGTGCGATGCAAAAATTAAAGGCACATAGGAGCAATTAATCACACAAAAAATGAACTCGCTTGCAGGAGAGTCGCGAGGGAGAAAAAATTATACCTCCCACGACTTTTACATACGTGGGGTGAAGACCGAGTTGAGTCGACCGGGGGGAGATTTCGCCTATCTCAGTCATCCCTGGGAGTCCTACCGACCTAAAGTAGAGAGGCTTCTAAATCCTCGCCTTTGGACGCCCTCTCTCTACTTTGTCTGGTTTTCCTTTTCGCTTTTTTTTTAATGAATAATTATTACAAAAATAATATGGTGTCAAAATGCACCCTAATAAATACAAACCTTCCAAAATCATATACAACTAGTCTAATGAGGATGGAGGAGGAATAATAATTACAACTAAAAAATTAAAAATTACAAGTCTTCAATTTGTCTCCGCGTAAAGAAAGCGGCAACAACGCCATTTGATAAATAGTTTTTTGCGTATATGGTCGTTGTCTTCAAAAGACACTTTCAAAATTCCCTTGAGTACTTACAAAACTTGTCTAAAAATAACTTGTATTGCGGTAAGTACGGATATCAATCCTATTTTCAAGGTGAAACAATTAATGTGAAAGCGTGCAATTCCAATTTTTTTTTATTAAAATATGTATTATTTATTTTTTTATTTTTAAAACAATTTCAAGGGAAAAATTAACTAATTAAATGTTAAAATTATAAAATGACTAAATAATGAAAAAGAATGTGCAACCGAGTGTGAAATAATATGAGAAGGTCAAGAGATGGGATTACACTGCACTTTCAATTATTTTAATTTCTCAATTTATTAATGTGAAATATTTCGAGATAATATTAAATCGATAATCTAACTCTCGTTAAAATTATAAATTTAATAAAATCTTTTTCAGAAAATTTAAAAATGTCACACAATGAAAATTAGGACTACACTATTATCAGAAAATTATCTGCTAGGATCAATTTAATTAAAACAATATCAATCCTCAAATTTCAACACCGAATTAATATTCAAATATTGAAAAAACCTATCGCTAGTTCGATTCCTAAATTTCAATATTAATTTGTTCAATTAACTTACTAACTCTCGTTACATAAATTAATTGGTGACAGTTAAAATTAATTTACCTAGAAATATAAAATTAATGAAACTAATTAATTAAATTAACATCATTCGTAGTGCATCCCACCCCTTGAACGGAGTGTTTAGCCAAACATTCTCATGTTAGAATAAACAACATTTAATAAAATATCAAAAGATGACATAAATTTGAATAGAGAAATAGAATACAATATGCAAGTCTCCTTGTCGAATCGCGTTCATGAAATGCGTCTCAATCTTCTCACTAATCCAGCACGTGATTACACCAAAAAGAATTTAAAAAAAACTAAAAATTTATTCTAAAACTAAACTAATTTTTTTATATTTTTTATGAATTTTTTTATGACCTTAAACTGTACATAATATACACATTGTTTCTCTTTTGCATCTTTTTTTTTTATCTGATCTTCGAGTTTCTTTTGAGCCGCCCTCTCTTTTCTTTTATAACCTTTAAAGTCCCACGAATTTGTTTTCTTTATTAGGTGAGAGATTTGAGGGATTTTGTTTCCTCCTGATTTTGTAGGATTTGGTGTATCTCTTTTGGTTGGAAGTTAGGTGATTTGGATAAATGTGTTTTCTTTTGATTTTGGGGTAATTGATTTGGTGTTGGAAGGAGAGAAAAAAATGATTTGGGTGAATATGGAAAATGGGTTTCAAGGATATGGGGTGGGAATAAGGCTGGATCGGGTTGGCTCTGGGCTTGGACAGAAAACGCCGGGTTTTGTGGGTGCCCGAGTTTTGGTTCGCTGGAGTAGGTCTGGTTTGGTCTAGGGGATGGAGGAGAGAGAGTGAAGTGGTGATGAGGGAAGAAGATGGTGATGGGTTTTGATTAGGTGTGGTAGGGAGTATAGTTGGGTTGGTGTGTGGCACATGGGATGTGATTAGGAGTGTGTGTTTTTAAGTGTGTGTTGGTTTGTGACCCTTAAAAAAATGACACCACTTAAACATAAAACTAGAACAAAATAAAACAAAAAATTAAAATCTAATAAAACTAACATCTCAAACTAAATAAAAAATGGAAATGAAATGAAATAAAAAAAACTCTATTAAAGCTAAAAAAATATATTCTTATTCAAATAAAACTTAAATAAATAAATAAAAAATATATAAAATAAAATCTAATAAAACTAAAAACATAAATCCTTAAAAATTAATCCTAATAAATATAAAATAAAGTAAAGATTAAAAATTAAAAACTAATAAAAATAAAAAATAAAAATAAAAAAATAAAAAAATAGAAAATAAATCCTAGAAAATTCTAAAATAAATCCTAAAAATAAAACGACTAAAAATAAAATATAAAATAAATTCTAAATGTTAAAAAAAACTCAAATAATAAAAATCTAAAAAATAAGAAAGGTACAAACTCAACACACACCAGGCTCGGTGTGTGAACTGGGCTTGGTGTAGGCTCGGGTTAGGGTTACGGGACTGCTTCGGGACATCAGAACTCTTCTAGACAAGCTCAATGAGACTCTGACTTCGCGGTCTCTTTTGATTTCTTCGTTGCACTGTTTTAACTGCTTCTACATCGCAATTGAATGAATTGAGCATCATTTAACACCTCGACTGCATGTTGACCTGCAAAATGATAAAATACGAACGTAAGGCCAATTTTAATTAAAACGAGTGACTAAAATGCTTCTATTTAGGGTATAAAATAGACACTTTTGTGTGCTTATCAGTATCCTTACTCGAAGTATTGGGGGTTATAAAAATAGGGTAATGAGCAAAAGCCCAATATGGGGAATAATAGCATAATATACTAATGTAAGGAATTACATAAACATATACCATGCATTTTGAGTATGAAATCGTTTTCATTTTATCACATCGTTCAAAGGAATCTATGACACATGGTAATGTAAACATTTTGCTATTTTCAAAAATGCACGCTTCATTTCCTTTTAAACTAATTCCTACCCGAGTCCCATTAATTTACCTCAGTTCACTTTATCCTTTATAAATGTCAAAATCCATACTTTATCTCTTGTCTTTTATTTGGAGTTCACTAATCCCATTTATGTTTACGAACTTGCACAGTCTATCGTAAAAGGTGAAATGATTACTTTAGTAGCTAGTTATTTTAGGTCTAAGTTGAAGACACACCATAGGGTTCCGAGCCTTTTTTAAATTTCTCGGTTGATTTAAATATTTTTCTTTACTCTTTAATATTGTTGTTTCACATTTCTGAGCATTTTAACCCGATTTATGATAAGGATTGTTTTGTAAATTTATAATCTTTAAGGGTAAAAATATAATCTCAGAATTTTGGGCCTATTTTGCAATGTAATAAACTTCAGGGGATATTTTGCAATATATAGAACTTATATAGATGATCCAAGTTTATGGCATTACACTCATATTTTTTCCATTTTTCATGTTCATTATTTGGTATTTTATCTGAACTCAACCTACATATTTAACAACATTTATGCACCTTTTATAGCATTTTAGGGTTTGATAAACCTAAACATAAAATTCATTCAACACTTCAAACTGGATGGTTTTAACTTTTACCACTTCCTTTCGTGGTCACGAGCCTCAAATCGCGATAACAGCTCTACCGTGGTGATTCTCCACACTCTTCATTTATATTTGTCAACTCTTAACAAATAAATACCAATAATAATCATTCCTGATAATTCTATTATGGTTTTTAACTAATCATAAACTTTATTAATTATTCTTCTACCTTATTACAAATTTAAATTTTATACAACTTGGAACTAGGTACGAAGTTATAACACTAAGTATTCTCCTTAGTCAGTCAAGTTTAGTTGTGTACACTTATATGTGTATATGTTCTATTCTCAATAATTGTATTTTGCTCACTTAATTAAACCCAACTTGAGTACTCATATCCAAGTTGTGCTAATAGCACACTTGCTCTCTACAAGACTTAAACTAGTTTAATAATATTCTAATTACTCCAATTTAATTTACACCAAGCATATACTTAATTAAATAATAATCCCAACTAATTAAGTATTTTCTCATTTATTCTCACTAAAATTCACCATTTCATTATTAGTTTATAAAGTATATATATGAATTTTCATAAAATTCAATGCTCATAAAATTAATAAAAATTTGGGCCATTACACTATAAATTTGACGATAGGAGAATATATTATTAAGAACTAGAGTTCAGTTCATCATAACATATAGTAAGATAAAAACCACTAACTAAAAAAGTATATATGATATAAAATTATATAAGGAATCAAAGATACGCGATTAATATGCCCAATAAAATAACATATCTTAATAACTAAAAAACATGTACCCATAACAAGATACCCAAAGTATCATCCAAACTATACAAACTACATGATTTTAGGATCATAATATATATCTATGGCCATCTTGAGCACGGGTTCACCCCGAAAAGATTCGAAAATGGGTGTCAAGGAAGAAAATCCCCTTTCCACTACTCACACGACATTTGCGCACTGCCAAAGACATCAAAGTGGTCGTTGTCAAGGGTGTGTGAAACTCTAAAGATTGGAGTCGCCAACCTGTTTTACTCAAAAAAAAATCAAAAGATGTATTTGTTACCGAAGACCTGGAACAAAATACTACTGATGCATACGAAACCAAATAGATCACAGGTTCGGTGACTAAGTTACAAAACGGGAAGGTGCTAGGCACCCATTCCACCCATGGTCTATAAAAATGTTCCCCTTCTCCTAAAATGTGTAGTTCATGTGTACAATGTGTGTGTGGTGAATATGTGTATATGCTGGAAAGTGCATATCGTCACGTTCGCATCATAAATAAGACGGGAACGATTCATTCTGAGGATTACAACTAAAATATGAGCAATGTGTCGGATCATAATTTACAATGAAAGAGTGGATACATGGGTCTAATTGGATTGCTCAAAAAGGAGAAATGAAATACAAAGGCTACATTATGTCCGATAAAGTGGATCGCTACTCGTTATAAGCAAGTGAGTACGCATGTCAACATGATTGTGACAAAGGAAAATAAACAGATAACAATAGATAAACTATAAGCGATGCACCGAATCATGACTCACTATAAACAAGCGAGTATGCATTTCATCGGTACCGGCAAAGAATAAAAATAGATTAAAAAAATAATATATATATAGAACACTAGTGAAAATGAACTCAGAAAGATAAAATAAAGAACATGAGAACTCGAATCCTAACATAAACTAGGGTGGCCTACTTAGTAAAAACCGACATCAAAGTCGACGTAGTTCGAAAAAAAAATAAAGGTGGGGTTTAATCAATAAATCTAAAACTAGAGTTGTCTATTTTGATTCGTGAGAAAGCATGCACAAGTGGTGAAAACATAGAAAAGTGGAAGACAACTCTAATTTGGGGTTTATTAGTTAAACCATCTATTTGTCTTTTTTTTTAATTGATGAAAATATATTTGTGACTATATAAATCGTAAAAATGTGATTAGTGTTGAGAAAATAAGTAGACTAATAAAGTTGTTGGAATAGAATTTGGACCTTCTAAGTAACATGAATTCTAGTTTTTGGAGAAGTGTGGGTTGATTTAAGTTGGTGGTAAGATTTCATGAGGTTAGGGAATATTGAGAGAATGTTTTGAAATCGATGTATTGAAAGGTTGTCGCTCTAATTTCAAGGAAAAGAACATGAACAATTAAGTAAAGGTCCCCTTAAATAAGAAACCCTAAGGAACAAAAAAGACCAGAATTCCCCTGGATAGGGGTTTTGATCCTCATGGACCTTAGCATGCATATTTTCAAACCTTTCAGCCTTGGAGGGCAAGTAAAGTATCCAATGGGTACGTATAGGCTGTTGAAAATATAGAAAAATGGTCGTCAACTGCAAACTCTAAGTCTATTTTGCGCACGACTGATACCGTTAAAAAGATGAATCAGATATCTATGAAAGTACATTGATATAATCTTGGGTCTAAGAGTCGAACAAACTCAAACGAAGCTGAGGGATCGTCGGGTGACCTTCAATTAGAGTTTCAGGGTGAAAAGGTTACTAAATGTGAATCGTAAACCTAAATCGTGCATGGATTGGACCCTTAGAAAGGGGATTCAAAGACCTATGAAATTTTGTTGCGATACTCTCATTTTCAATAAATGATAAAAGTCAAACGGAGCTCAAGGAGTGTCAGGTGACCTTTTGGGTAAAGGGTTGCTAAATGCAAGATGAAAGTTCGATTGGGGCACGGTAAAGACCATTAGAAAGGGGATTCAGATACATATGAAAGTGTATTGAGATAATATAGGTTTCAAGAGTTTACAGAGTCAAATGGAGCTCGAGGAGCATCTGGTGTTCTCTACTTAGGATTCAAATGAGAACTGGGGGTTTTAGGTTCAAAAGGGATTATTTTGGGACCCTATGGAGGTCTACGAGGATACTATAACGGGGTGTCTATAGATCCTCTAAAAAGGATAATTTAAGATAATCCAAGGTCATCAAAAGATAAACATTCTAATTGATGTTGTCGGTGTTGAGTTTTGGTGTGTTGGAACTCTAGTGGGATGAATAAATTTCGATCATTCTGGTGATAAATTTCTAATTCTGAGGTGATAGGGAATGTAGGCGACTGATTCAAGGGGTTGAGGCCAATTATGAGGACTAGGTCAATACTTAGGACCTAAGGACTTTATGCGGCCAATTTAGAGGATCACGACTTGATTTTGAGGGCATGGGTCAATTTTGGCGACTTGAAGAATGTATGTGACTGATTCAGAGGATCATGACCTAATTATTACAACCAAGGTCATTTATAAGGACCTAAAGAGTGTATGTAGCCAATTAAGAGGATCGCGACCTAATTCTGATGACCTGGATCAGTTCAGAGGAACTAAAGTGTGTATGCAATCGATTCAGAGGATCGTGGACTAATTATGGGGACCTAGGTCAATTTTGAGGACCTAAAGAATGTAAAGGTCAATTTTGAGGACCTAAGGAGGAAAATATCAATTTTTAGGACCAAAGGGGTAACACATAGTTTTGGGAAGGATGTAAACTTTTGAGAAAGTCTTAAATTTTTCTCTGAGTTTTTGAAATTCTTGATGATTTTTAAATGCCTGCATACTTTTCATCCCCACGGATTTTACTCGAAAATACATAATCTTGGCAAAATTTGGAACTTTGTGTTTTTTTGAATTTTTTGTAATTTTTGATGATTTTTAAATATATCAAAAAATTTGGGATTGGATGGTTTTTATGGAAAAAAATTGATTTTGATAAAACTTGATTTTTTTGTACTTTTTGATTTTTTAGGATTTTTTTTTAAAATTTAGTGCATTTTTTTTGGATTTTTGTAACAAAATTTGAGAGGGTGTCAATAGGCACTAACTGAGGAGTGCCAATCGGCATGGCATGGAAAATAAATGGGGTTTTGAGGCTTCCCGATGGTCACTACTAGTCGGGATACCCAGGGGTGCCAACCGACATGCCCCTTGGCCTCTTATAAAAAGGGGGCTGAGGTAAGTCTCATTATCACACCTTAAATGAATTTGGTCTCTCTCTTTCTTAAAAAACTCTCTCAAGAAAATTTTTGTGATCTTTTGAAGAAAAATGTCCATCAATATTATGGACGTCGATGAATGGGCCATGATCGAGTGGACCAACGATACATTAATGCCAGTGGAGTGTCGAATGCGTACATCCATGCCAAGGTGGTGTAAGATAAGAGGATTTTATTACAGGAGCCCAGGCTACACCGTTCCACTTGCATGAAAAATCCCAAGGGCTATGTTATAATTTTTTATTTAAATTATATTGTTTTCTCTTATGATCAATTTTTGTTAATTCTTCCAATGGGGATTTATGTTATTGATCCAAATATCACTCTTAGAATGTGATCAATATGAGACATATAAAATTCGTTCCACAAGATAATAATTAAATCAAGCCCAATAAATAATAACCATTCATGCGATAAAAATCCATCACAATGCTAATCTCGAATTTAATCCAATCTCCAATAAATATAAAATTGAATAAAATGATTCAACTACAAATATATGAATAAAACCGTAAACAACTGTGGAACCGATTGACCCAGCTAATCTATAATAAGAGTCTCATAATAAAATGTGATGGAAATGAAATAAATCTAACTACTAAAGAATCTAAAATAAATCACTACAAATGTATCTCCAACCACTCCTATCCAGCTACTCGAGCACTAAGGCCTAAAAAATATTACTCAACGCGCAGGGTTAGAGCCCCCCGAGCATGAATACACACTACTCCCCTTAATCAGGGTCCGTGAACCCAGACAGTAGCATTGTGCCTGATAAATATCACAATAGAATATTTTAAATTTAAACGAGATGATTAATAATGATGCGAGTAAATAAACGACATATGCTAAAATATGCAACTAAGCTACCCCAAAGTCTAAGTACAATTAGTCATTTTCTCGAAAGAAATCCATCTTATTTAATTCAATTCATCCAATTAGTTATTTTCTTCATTAATATCGATTGTGGGACTCCCGCCTAAAGTTTGGCTCCTTTTCATTCGCGGGACTCCCACTTAAAGCTTTATCTCATATTATTTATTTGGTCACATGACTCTTGTTGTTCTACACTACGCCCATTACTCTCACTATGGTTGACTCGCTCAGAAAATTGTATAGCGCAAGTGTACGCTAATCGCGAGAGTAATAAAAGACCGGTAAGACCGGGGTCGATTTCCGCAGGGAGTTATATGAAGTACCGAGGATATTCTTTCAGTTAAAAATCAATAAACAAGAATAAAAGATAAAAAGAAAAGATGATTTAGGTTATACGTGTTGTAACGAACCAAAGCGAACCAAGATAAATGGAACACTTCACAAAATAGAAACAGGACAAGCGAGATTTATAAACAGGATTATGAAACGATTCTTTAACAAAAGGTTAAGGAGCATTCTCCCACCTCGGATGCGCATAACTCAACGGATTCTTCCGATTAAATCACAATAAAATGGGAATAATATATCAATATCAACAATCCTACATGAAGGATGTCAACCCAACAATATAAGATGAAGGTAACAATATATTATCGAACAAATGCGTTGATGTTGGAGTTAAGTCTTAAAATACAACCCTTACATGATAAGAGAGGATAAAATCCTATGAAACTCCAATCTCAACCCACACACCCATTTATTGGATTTAATCATTGAACCAAGCCAAGAATTAAACTCTCCAAGGTGGGTTTATGCTCCCAACCTAGGGAGATTAGCTACTCATGACACCAACCATATCAAAACACATCATTAAGCTAATAGTAAGTGTAATAACTATAATGAGAATAAGCATTCAAGGCACAAACACAACATTAATTGCACCACACTGTAACAAGGATCAACAAGAAACAATAGAGGAGGAAATTTACTTGCAATAAATGAAGTTGATGATGAAAATGACAAGCAAATTATCTAGACCTAGGAGAGAGAGAGAAGCCAACAAAAATCCCTTTTTTTCTATTTCTTTTCACACGAATGTAATCAGATTTTTTTACAAGAATAAACCACCACAAATATATACTAAGTGAAGAAAACCACGAAACAAGGGTGGTAAGGCCAAACCAAAACTGCGGGGGTTTTGCAGAAAATGAAGTACCGGTCGACCGCTGGTCAGAGACCGGTCGACCGCTTATCAAGGAGAGGGCACACTGTCTCATTTCGAAGGAAAAAGGCAAAAGACCGGTCGACCGCTTATCTTGGACCGGTCGACCGCTCCTGCAAACATCAGCACTCTCCCCTCTTTTGATACACAACAAAGGGGCTCGGGAAAACGCCCATAACTTGGTCATCGTGAACCGAATTGACAAACCGTCAGGGGCTACGCGAAGATGGCAAGAAGAACTACAACATCCGTGAAGGGTTCGGGTACAAAGCTCGAATGTAGGAATTACAGAATTACCCCTGAAGTTGCGTAAAACACTGAACGTTCCCGGATGACGCGCACTTGCACCGTTTAGCATTCCAATCCCTACAAAAGCTCAAATAAACCACGCAAAGCATATATATATGGAAACCAAGGGTTATACAGTACAAGAGCTTAAATACGTGAAATAACGGTCGCAAGCGTGCGTGCATGCATAATTAACGGGCGCAAGATATACAATATTTGCGACTAATCACACCCCCTAACTTACACATTGCTAGTCCCTGGCTATGAAACAAAACAAAACCCGCCACAAAAGTGTGGTGGTATAGCAACAATATAAACACAGAAAAAGTGCCACTTTTGCGGGAGCACGGTTACATTTAGCGAATGCAACAAGCCGTTAAACCGCTAGGTTACCCTAGCGGACGAGTGTTGTCTCGTGAGGGTTTTCAGGGATGATACCCACAAACATCGAATTTCCTCAAAACATGCATGGCCAAACCACCCAATATGCCAAACTCAACAATAATTAGATATTTCAATATATTATTAACAAAGCAAAGGAGAGGTTCTGCCCAATAATCCAAAACTATGAACATTAGAAGAATAACTACATGGAATTGAAACCTCAAATGTGAGTGGTGCGCATGCATATTTAAAGAGATTTGATTCGGTAAAAACGCCTACAACCCGGATAACCATTAAAGCATGCTTCCACTCAATCCTCTCCGGATATCACACTCAACAATTAGAAACACTCGGAATAGGGTGTAACACACGGGACATGCGGGCATAAAGAGTAATTGTAAAAGGAAACTAAGCCGCGCACATGTCAAAGAAGGAGAACGCAATATAAAAGTGAAAAAAATACAATCTCATGAAAGGATATCGCATATTAATCAATGTGAAATGCACATAAACAGATTATCGCTAATGTTCGACCGTTGAATCACGTCACCCTAGGATCAAATAGGACTTTATTGGGTTGTAATGTGGGTTTGGGGTTATGGGAAATGAAATGAAAGGAAGTATTTACGGATACAAAAACTGTTCGGAGATGAAAATATTTGGGATAATGGAAAATGGCGGGCGATTTCAAAATTGGAACATGATATCCAAACACGCCTTAAATATATCAATCATGAGAGTAACAAGGATTATTGAGTTACTATGAACATAATATACAAATTGCTCTTTCTTTTCTTTTCTTCTTTTTCTTTTCAATTTTTCTATTTTCTTTCTATTTTACTATTTTCTTTTCAATTGCTCCCACACTACACAACATCATTCAATCCCAAATATCATTCCAAAACATAGGTAAGAAAGGTAATGTGTATGGTGTAAAACTCCAATGTGGAGTTGGTTAGGGAATTGGGACGAAAAGAAAGGTCATAATTAGGTTGAACGGGGTTGACTAGGGACATGTATAAGGGTAAGGTTAAGGTCATATGGGTTAACAACAAAGAGAGACTAAGATCCTTTCCTAAAGTATCATGTGATTCTCGAGAAACAACACCGTTGAAAATCATGCTCATGTGATACATCAATTAATATGCAATCAATGAAAAGAAAATGAGATCGCCAACAAAATACGTTATTCAAGAAAGAGAGTAATGTATAAACACTCTGAAACGAAGAAAAGCACGAAACTCGCTAGGTTTTTAGTGTACACAAAGCAACAACAAGATACCAACCTATAATTGTCCTACCGAATGATTTAGAAAATATGCTCAAGTGCTCATGGGTTTCAAGGTTTAATTCATGCATTTATCCCCAATGTTGAATAATATAAGGACTAGAGTTTAATAACATGAAAGAAATAGAAAATGCATTATTGAATTAGCAATCGGATAGGGCAATTATTAAGTTTATCATAGGAAAATAGGGCATAATGCCCAAAAGAGGGAAAAGAAATAAAGAAAATTTTTATTTTTATTTTATATTATTTTTTTTTTATTTATTATTTATATATATATATATGGCACACGAGGGATGAAAAAGAAATTGAGATGCCTAAACACACCCCCTAACTTGAATCAGACATTGTCCTCAATGTAATTAAAAGACATTATGAGAAAAAGAGGAAGTAGAATAAATCACCCCAATTTAGAGTGAAGTCCGAGGTTATCAACGTGCGCCCTATACCAAAATAAGAAAAACAAAAATATGTACCACAATGATTAAGTTAGAAAGAAACATGCCATGAGTCTCAATAGTTTAGAGGGGTTGAAATGCAGATACTAGATAATTGATGGTGGACATAGGATTCGGAAAAATGTATACACATCAAAATCTAATAATTCAACAACAACTAAATTATCATTACTAATATCATAGAATTCAGTACAAGCATCTTAATCAATGTGAAAAACAGAGAATACATAGTTCGCATAGTCGCCCCCAAAAATGAAACAAATCATCAGCCATCAGAAAAAAACCCACCCAATATGCCCCATACACTAGACTAGAAACCCGCACCACTGGATGAACCCGGATTAGTTGGGTCGTACGGACTCTGAAAATGCGACGGAAGCGGCGCCTCAGGGCCATGCTGCTGGATATAGAGATCACGCATCATGGACTGGACCATATGAAACTCGTGTCGCCGCTCGGTCCGGTCCTGGATCTGTTCAACCCCATACTGGTCAAACCGGGACTCCAAAGTCGCCAGCCGTAACTGGGTCTCCTCCCATATGCGCTCGTGCCGTGCCTCGAACGCCGCAAAGCGGGCGTCGGTAAGTGCGGTAGGCACCTCAGTGTGCTGGCCTGACCCCTGCTCTGCCCTCCTCAAGTCTGTCTCCTCGTCAATATCCTCAACAACCACTCTCGGCCTCTTCTGAACTGCCGGCTCACCCCAGTAGTGCTGCAAGCACCTCCTGATGTTCTCTCTAGTTAGGATGGGTTTGGGGTCCACTTTCCTATCCGAAGGGTACTCGGGGCACTTGGCTTGAATGCAAATTTGGGTCACTATACCAGGCAATGGAAGGGAGACGTTCCATGCCTTTTCCTTAGATGCCAAATACATCAGATCCAAATAGTATTGCGGGAGATTGATGTCTCCCGATTGTTTCAGCAGTGTGTAGAGGAAGACAGCATGCTTATGGCGTACCTCGGATCTATTGTTGGTAACCATCAAACAATGCACGTTGACATAGTGCAAGAGCCTCGGTAAATCTACCATCGCGGCCGACCGGAACATCTTCTTTGTCCAAACCTCTCCCGGGGCAAGAAACTCTATAAGCGTGTCCAAATCAAAGGTCGCCTCATCAGAGAGGCTCACAAATGGGAACGGGTCAGCCACATTGCCCATCCAGCGGGCCAAGTCCTTCCGCCTAAACGTGATCCGAACTCCACGTACAAAAGCCTCGAAGACACCCTTTTCTCCCTTGCATTTGATCAATGAGGCGTAGAAAATGCGCACAAGTTCTTCATTTATCGTGATTGGACTTGCCACGAACGAGTCCCAATTATACCGCTTAAGAATGGCCATGACTGGATGGGGAAGGTCATCCATTTTCCATGCCAAATTGATCACAAGCGGGCGTTTTGAAGTTGCAAAGAACGCCTCAAACCACTGCTTTTCCTGGGCACAACGGAACCCATCGATGCCTTTAGGAGGCACGCATCGAGACTGCTTGTATTTGTCAACGTCACCCATTATACCTGCAAAACAGAAATTAGTACAACAGTGTAGTTGAAACTAAATTTGCAATGGTAAGGACTGAATTTGCAAGCAAGAAAATGTCCAAAAGATGAAAATGTGTTCATTGAGGCATTTGAACAAACACTTGGCATGCAAAACTGGAAAACAGGGGTGTGGGGCAAGTTTGTTCCAACCAAGATCCCCCATTCATGGCAATCAAAAGAATAAACATTAACATTTTGCCATGAATGGGATTTTAACGAGAAAGCAGTTTGCAAGGTAGCAAAAATAGGGTGAGGGCACAATTTGGGGCAACAACAAATACAAGCTACAACATTCAATTCAGCAACACAATCAATGGAAAATATGTGTGTGAGTGAGAAAGTGAGTGGAACAATGAGAGCATCAAAAACAAATCAAAAATTATTCCCAAAAATCCCAACAAAAATCAACCCAAAATCACGAAATATACCCAAGAATACCCATAATCAGTAAATGCAATATGAAAATAGTAGTGGGATTCATACCTTGAATGATGGAGGAGGGTAATGGAAGTGGAATGGGAGAGAAAAATGGACTTAGGGCTTAATTTTGAGAATTTCGGGTGAAGAGAGAATGGGAGAAGTTGAGAGAGTATAAGAGAAATGAGGGGGAAATGAAACGGCTAGGGCAAAATAACTGAGGCGTGCGGTCGACCGTTGGTCTGGGACCGGTCGACCGCGCTTTATATTTAAGCCTGGCACTTGAGACAGTATGCTCGATGAACAAACAGCGGTCGACCACGCTTTAAGTACCGGTCGACCTCACATTGGAATTTACCCTAGGAGTGGAGACAGTGTGCTTGGAATGGTTTCAGCGGTCGACCGCTGGTACTTGACCGGTCGACCGCGCTTTTGTTTTTCAATCCACCTCACCTTCTGCTAAAATCTCAACTAAACCAACAATTCTCTCAACACGACTACGGGACGCTCTCGGGGCGATAGATATATAACTGAATGTGCATAAGCACGATTGCCTCGGAATCAATATGAAACGAGGCAATCCAAAAAAATAGGGACAATCCGAAACCTACGTCATGACACCGTCCGAGGGGCCCGCAAGAGGTGGATCCTCAAGAGGTATTTCAGCAAGCTCGGGATTGAACCCCTCCAAGAAAGGCTTGAGCCTCTGCCCATTCACCTTAGAAATGGTTCCGGTTCTTGGGTTTAAAATGTCGACGGCACCGTGATCGTGTACCTTTTGCACCACGAACGGTCCGTTCCACCGGGATTGCAATTTCCCGGGAAAAAGGTGGAGGCGAGAGTCATAGAGTAGGACTTTGTGGCCCACCTCCAAGTGCTTGCGCACTATCCTTCTATCATGAAAGGCCTTGGTTTTAGCCTTGAAGATACGAGAATTCTCGTATTGATCGTTCCGCAACTCCTCAAGTTCGTTGAGTTGGAACTTACGAAGGTCACCCCCTTCGTTAATGTCAAAATTGAGCTTTTTTACAGCCCAATATGCCCGGTGCTCAAGCTCAACCGGCAAGTGACAAGCTTTCCCATAGACCAAACGGTACGGGGACATTCCGAGGTGTGTCTTATAGGCCGTCCGATACGCCCATAGCGCGTCGGTTAACCTATACGACCAATCCTTAGTTAAAGGATCCACAGTCTTCTCAAGAATGCCCTTTATCTCCCTGTTTGCCAATTCTGCTTGGCCATTGGTTTGCGGGTGATAGGCGGTGGCAACCTTATGGGTTACCCCATATTGCGACATCAAGCGGCGGAATATATCGTTTCAAAAGTGGACGCCTTGGTCGCTTATGAGTGCTTTGGGTGTGCCGAAGCGAGCCAAGATGTTCTCTTTGAGGAATTTCAACACCACCTTGGCGGTATTGTTCCTTGTAGGCACGACTTCAACCCATTTTGATACATAGTCGACTGCGACTAAAATGTACTCAAAATGATTGGACATTGGGAACGGACCCATGAAGTCTATTCCCCAACAATCGAAAATTTCGATTACGAGAATAGGGGCAAGGGGCATCATGTTCCTTTTTGTTATCTTCCCAATAGATTGGCAACGGGCGCAAATTTTACATAAGGCATGCACATCTTTAAAGATCGTTGGCCAATAGAAACCGCATTGTAAGACTTTGAGGGCGGTCTTTTGGGAAGAAAAGTGTCCCCCACATGCACCGTCGTGACAAAACAAGAAGACACTTGCGATCTCATCATTTGGGACACACTTGCGTATGATTTGGTCCGGACATAGCTTGTACATGTATGGGTCATCTATGAAAAATGCCCGGGCCACCATAGAAAGTCTCTCCTTGTCCTTAGCCGAAAAGTGCGGTGGGTAGGCCTCGGTGACAAGGAGATTAGCGATATCAGCAAACCATGGCAACGTATAAACGGCCATGAGTTGCTCATCCGGGAAGCACTCTCGGATTGGGATGGGGTCGATATGATCATGATCAAATGTAAGTCGGGATAAGTGATCCGCAACTACATTCTCCACCCCTTTTTTGTCTTTGATAGAGAGGTCAAATTCTTGAAGGAGGAGAACCCAACGAATGAGCCTACTTTTCGCATCCTTGTTAGAAAGAAGGTACTTAAGTGCGGCATGGTCGGTGAAACACACAATGGGAGATCCAACCAAGTACGCCCGAAATTTGTCCAACGCGAAAACTATTGCTAGTAGCTCTTTCTCCGTGGTGGAGTAGTTCATCTGTGCACTGTCTAGCGTGCGACTAGCATAAGAAATCACGTGCGGTTTTTTATCCCTCCTCTGACCAAGTACCGCCCCCACGGCATAATCACTCGCGTCGCACATAAGCTCGAATGGAAGGGTCCAATCGGGCGCTTGCATTATAGGGGCGGTGGTCAACATCGATTTCAATTTATCGAAAGATTCCTGGCACGAATTACTCCACAGAAACGGAGCATCTTTAGCAAGAAGAGCGCACATGGGGCGTGCGATCGAGCTAAAATCCTGAATAAAACGTCGGTAGAAACCGGCGTGACTAAGAAAGGACCTTACATCCTTGAGGTTTTTCGGAGCGGGAAGGTTGGCTATAACTTCGGTTTTAGCTTTGTCAACTTGAATACCGTCGTTAGAGACGATATGGCCCAAAACTATCCCTCGTGTCACCATGAAGTGACACTTCTCCCAATTGAGAATAAGGTTATTCTCAATACACCTCGCTAGCACTCTTTTCAGATTGGCTAGGCAATCATCATATGTATTACCAAAGACACTGATGTCGTCCATGAAGACTTCTACAATGTCTTCCACCATGTCACTGAATATGCTCAGCATGCACCGTTGAAATGTTGCCGGTGCATTGCAAAGACCAAACGACATTCTCCGAAAGGCAAAAGTGTCGTACGGGCAAGTGAACGTGGTCTTCTCTTGATGCTCGGGGGCTATTTCGATTTGATTGTACCCTGAGTATCCATCAAGAAAACAGTAATACATATGTCCGGCTACCCGTTCTAGGATTTGGTCAAGAAAGGGTAATGGAAAGTGATCTTTCCTTGTGACCGCGTTAAGCTTTCTATAATCAATGCACACGCGGTAGCCGGTAGGAATGCGTGAGGGTAAAAGGTCACCCTCCGCACTCTCGACAACAGTGACACCCGACTTCTTTGGCACAACTTGTGTCGGGCTCACCCACTCGCTATCGGAAATGGGGTAGATTAGCCCCACATCCAACAATTTGATTACCTCCGCCATCACCACCTTACTCATAATCGGGTTCAACCGTCTTTGCATTTGACGGGTGGGTTTGGCATCTTCCTCTAAATAGATGCTATGAGTGCAAATGGAGGGATTGATCCCTTTTAAGTCGGAAATGCACCATCCTATAGCACTCTTGTGTTCTCTCAACACCCCAAGTAAGGCCTCTTCTTGGCAATTGTCAAGGTTCGCCGCTATAATCACCGGAAAAGTGTTCTCACCACTTAGGAAAGCATACTTGAGCTCCTTTGGCAAGGTTTTGAGCTCGAGGCTAGGCATTGAAACACTCGACGGGAAAGGAAAAGAGTCGCGTGGGGGTAGTTTCTCAAAGTGGGATATCCACATCGAGTCTTCGCTAACCCCGTCGCTTTCATTATGCGTGAGGTCACTTTCACCGTCACCATCTATGTTGTTACCATCCAACCCTTCATTCACCTCCTCAAAGTGCTCGAGGGAATCACACATGTCCACTAACTCCCCATTCAGTGAAAAACATTTTGCATAAAGGGCATCTTCACAGCCCTTATCATTGAGGAGTAAACCGCTTTCCAGGGAGTTAGCAAGAATTGCCTCTAATGGATCTTGAAAATGGGAGAGGTCAAAACAATCTTGCACAAGTGTGTCGATACAAGCCACAGACTCAACCGCATCCTCACTCTCATTGCTAAATTGGGGTTGCTTGAGGAGGTTGAACACATTGACCTCAACCGTCATGTTCCCAAATGAGAGTTTCATCACCCCGTTTCTGCAATTGATGTTCGCATTCACGGTGGCGAGAAATGGGCGCCCAAGAATGATAGGTATTTGTGCAGTCCCATTAGGCACGGGTTGAGTGTCCAATATGATAAAATCTACCGGGTAGTAGAAAGAATCAACTTGGACAATCACGTCCTCTACAACTCCTCTAGGTATCCTAGTCGAACGGTCGGCTAGTTGTAACGTGATAGGAGTTGATTTAATATCACCGAGCTTTAACTCGAGATATACCGAATAAGGAAGCAAGTTTACACTTGCTCCTAAATCGAGGAGGGCGCGTTCAATTCTAGTCTCCCCAATCACACATGAAATGGAGGGGCAACCCGGGTCTTTGAATTTTGGGGCTAGTTCATTGGTTATGATAGCACTAGCTTGGGCTGCCATGTATGCCTTTAAGCGCACACTTTGTCTCCTTTTGACCGTACACAAGTCTTTTATAAACTTGGCGTACTTGGGCACATGTTCAATTGCCTTTAGGAGGGGGATGTTCATGTTCACTTGCTTGAACAACTCGAGAAACCCCTCTTCAGAGGCTTTTGTGGGCTTTACCCTAAGTCGTTGAGGAAAAGGTGCCGGAATGGGACAAATTGGGCCTTTCACAACAATAGGCTCATCTCCCTCTTTGGGGATGTCATCGTCTATGTTTGCGGGACCGTGCAATGGCACGTCCTCAGTAGCAACGGCTTTGCCATGGGATTTAGCATGAATGGGCGGCTCCGGCGATGGTCGCACAACTTTGTTGTCGACCGTTTTGCCGCTCCTAAGGGTGGCAATACCCTTAGCATGCTCAGTGTGCGACGTACTCGAGGTGGAGCCCTCATTACCCATTTGGATTTTGGGATTGGGTTGAGGTTGTGCCGGGAGAAGGGGTCTCGCGACTCCTTGGGAATTCTGAACCAACTGAGCAAGAGAGATTTGCATCTCTTGCATAGTGCGTGCCATTTGCGAGATAGACTGTTCAAGTTGTGACACTTTTTGAACAGTCGCATATTGTTCCTCATTATGGCGCCTCTGAGGCGGTAAATACGAAGCGGGTGGTCCTGCGGGCGGGTGTTGTTGTGATTGATATGGGGGCGGTTGTTGAAATTGGGGGGGCTGACACGGGCCTTGAAAGTTCGGAGTTGGGGCTATTTGAGAATTGGAGTTATGGTCCTTCCAACTCATCAGAGGATGGGTTGTCCTCCAACTAGGATTGTAGGGAGGGTTATTGGGATCTAACGGGGCATTGGAGTATTGCTTCCGATATGCCCCTATAACATTGGCTTGCTCTTGCAACTGGCCTTTAATGCTAGGGAGTGACGGACACTCCCTCGTTTGGTGGCCAATGTTGTCACAAATAACGCACACAACTTCCTCCACAACAGAAACCTTTTTGACGGTTTCCATGGGTGGGGGTTGTTGTGTGAGTTGCATTGCGTCAATTCTACGACATAACTGGTCATACTTGGCTTGAGTATCTTGATTTTCCTATAGGATACTCAAACCACTGGTTTGCCCACGAGGGACCGGGTTATCGGGAACAGTTCGGTCGTAAGGGTTCGATGTGTACCATCCCCGAGATATCTTTGAGACAAACTCGAAATGGGCCTCTACCTCCTCACTACTCAAGTCTACAAGACTACCTTGACACATTGTTTCGACCAATTGTTTGGTCAAAGGATTAAGCCCTCCGTGAAAGATTGAAATTAATCGCATCTGATCAAAATTGTGATGCGGGCAAGACCGGTTTAAAGATTTAAAGCGTTCCCAACATTTGTCAAACGTCTCATGATCATATTGTTGAAAGTTTTGAATTTGTTTCATGAGCGCGTTTGTCTTATGTATGGGAAAGAATTCCTTTAAAAAGAGGTCCTGCAGCTGCTGCCAATTCCCCACAGAGTTGGGGGGGAAGGGTAATCAACCAATCTTTCGCTTTGTCTTTAATGGAAAATGAAAATAACTTAAGCCGCACAAGATCGGGTGTGCAATTTTGATCGGAAAAAGTGTTGCACACCTCTTCAAAGTCTCTTATGTGGCGATAAGGGTTTTCATTTTCCATCCCGTGAAAGGAAGGCAAAAGATTAATCATACCATTCCGAAAGTGGAAAGCTCCGTGGTTAAACGGGAATGTGATGAATCCGGGCACGGAGACTGTCTCCGGTCGGAGGTAATCGCCAAATGATTGGCGCACAGGGGCAGCAGCCCGCGGGGGCGCATAATTATACTCCATATGGGGATCAAAAGATCGTACCGAGGGGGGTGCACTCGGGTATTGTGATATGGACGGCAAGTCTGTCTGGGATGGCGCCGTATTAAGCGAGTACCGATGTTGAGACGATTCCCCAGGGTTATTGAAGAGATTATTTGAGCCTTCAGAAGAAAATAGTGGTCTGTAGTCCCCGGCGATCCCTTGGTTCGAAGCGTTGCTCATTAGGACAGAAGACCTATCCTTCACAAACAACACTAGCTCAAACAATTAAATGCAAAAGGTTTATCGACAAAGAACTAAATCAATATAGTCGTTACTAATAACTCCCCGGCAACGGCGCCAAAAACTTTGACTCGCTCAGAAAATTGTATAGCGCAAGTGTACGCTAATCGCGAGAGTAATAAAAGACCGGTAAGACCGGGGTCGATTTCCGCAGGGAGTTATATGAAGTACCGAGGATATTCTTTCAGTTAAAAATCAATAAACAAGAATAAAAGATAAAAAGAAAAGATGATTTAGGTTATACGTGTTGTAACGAACCAAAGCGAACCAAGATAAATGGAACACTTCACAAAATAGAAACAGGACAAGCGAGATTTATAAACAGGATTATGAAACGATTCTTTAACAAAAGGTTAAGGAGCATTCTTCCACCTCAGATGCGCATAACTCAACGGATTCTTCCGATTAAATCACAATAAAATGGGAATAATATATCAATATCAACAATCCTACATGAAGGATGTCAACCCAACAATATAAGATGAAGGTAACAATATATTATCGAACAAATGCGTTGATGTTGGAGTTAAGTCTTAAAATACAACCCTTACATGATAAGAGAGGATAAAATCCTATGAAACTCCAATCTCAACCCACACACCCATTTATTGGATTTAATCATTGAACCAAGCCAAGAATTAAACTCTCCAAGGTGGGTTTATGCTCCCAACCTAGGGAGATTAGCTACTCATGACACCAACCATATCAAAACACATCATTAAGCTAATAGTAAGTGTAATAACTATAATGAGAATAAGCATTCAAGGCACAAACACAACATTAATTGCACCACACTGTAACAAGGATCAACAAGAAACAATAGAGGAGGAAATTTACTTGCAATAAATGAAGTTGATGATGAAAATGACAAGCAAATTATCTAGCCCTAGGAGAGAGAGAGAAGCCAACAAAAATCCCTTTTTTTCTATTTCTTTTCACACGAATGTAATCAGATTTTTTTACAAGAATAAACCACCACAAATATATACTAAGTGAAGAAAACCACGAAACAAGGGTGGTAAGGCCAAACCAAAACTGCGGGGGTTTTGCAGAAAATGAAGTACCGGTCGACCGCTGGTCAGAGACCGGTCGACCGCTTATCAAGGAGAGGGAACACTGTCTCATTTCGAAGGCAAAAGGCAAAAGACCGATCGACCGCTTATCTTGGACCGGTCGACCGCTCCTGCAAACATCAGCACTCTCCCCTCTTTTGATACACAACAAAGGGGCTCGGGAAAACGCCCATAACTTGGTCATCGTGAACCGAATTGACAAACCGTCAGGGGCTACGCGAAGATGGCAAGAATAACTACAACATCCGTGAAGGGTTCGGGTACAAAGCTCGAATGTAGGAATGACAGAATTACCCCTGAAGTTGCGTAAAACACTGAACGTTCCCGGATGACGCGCACTTGCACCGTTTAGCATTCCAATCCCTACAAAAGCTCAAATAAACCACGCAAAGCATATATATATGGAAACCAAGGGTTATACAGTACAAGAGCTTAAATACGTGAAATAACGGTCGCAAGCGTGCGTGCATGCATAATTAACGGGCGCAAGATATACAATATTTGCGACTAATCAATGGTCACTCAACCCGATTCATTGTTAGCTCTACACACACTCATGAGGTTCCACGCACAACACGTCAATGTAGCCCGTCAGCCCGTTCAAGTATCCGCCCACATATACTCGTCATGCCAACACACACCCACGATGATATAGACAATCAACCCATTTAACTGTCAGCCCTGCACATACTCTCGCCGCAAATATATTTTAATGCCCGTTTTATTATCTTAGGTATTAATTCTCAATTTCTCATCATCATAATTTTTATTTACCCCACATAAGGTCCCATACCTAATGTCTTCAAAACATAAATACGTCCTACCCTATGATATAGGATGAATCTCTATCAATTATCTCTCCCTAGTCTTAAGCCTTGGCCAACGAATCGACAGAACGACGTAAAAATCATCCCCACCCCGAAATATCCCATCTGTGAGACGATTAAGACCTACCCACTAGTCCCATACCTAGCGAGCATCCTAGAATATAGGTGAGAGAATACTAGTCAACAACCCCATCATTCCCGTGATGGAAAATATGAATAACAATCAAGCACACAATCCAAGTATAACAATATGACAATTTCCTCATAAGATCACAATTTAATTATTAATTTCATTAGTAACATCGTCGTCATTCTTAGCACAATTATTATCATCTAACAATTTTAGATTAATCAGCATGCGAGTTTATGAAACATGCAATACTAATCCACTTTTATAATAACTACATAATTTATGAGTTTGTAAGCTCCCCGATTTTAGTTAAAAAAAATCTGTAAAATTCTACAAGCGATTCTACACCCATAATGTCCAAAACCCAATACTCTATCCTACGCACCCAAGGGTTTCCAATCTTAATTCATACTAAAAAACTCATAAAAATAGTACGAAATTTGCTTTCACTTTTCCGAATTAAGGTTAATAATTTATTTAAATAAAAACATGTAATCATATGTTTAGACGACACTAAAAATGCATAATACTAAAGAAAGAGAATAGAGTATCCATGCATGAGTAAACGTTGAATGAAAATTCTGATTAGATGATTAAAATACTCTCAAAAAATTATGAAAGATCCGTTCTTGAACAATCTTGAGAAAACACGGTTTATCTTGACAAATCATGAGTTGAAAGTTGTGTAAAATGGGTCTAGGGTTAGTAGGAGGAAGAAGATGAAAATTATAAGGGTTTACTGCTCTTAGAGGTTGTGAAAATATGTTTGAAAAGTCCTAACCCAATATTAATTTAAGTGGTGAAACATTAGAGAATTTAAGTGGGATTAGAATCCTATTAAAACTAAAACAGTTCACCTGTTAGTCATGCTCCAGATCTGTGACAAACAATTAGTCACGGTTTAAAGTCGTGACAAATCTCTAAAGCAGTATTTATATTTTGGCCCTATTATTTTTGCTAAAGAGTTTAATATTTTGAGGACTTTTCTAAACGACCCTAGACTTATATATACTCATATTATGAGTCTTTTAAGCTAGCTTTTCGAATTTAATTAATTACCGGATAAAATTATGGGTTGTTACATACTTCCCCACTAGTACAGGAATTTCACCCTTGAAATTCGACGAAGCTTAAACGAACAAAATAATAATAAGGCTCACATATGCTTACCCATAAATGCCACGATTGGGATCCCATACACCCAATCCTGCCCACATTTATCCCCCGGTCATAACTATAAAAATAACAGTGTACCATGCTCTCTCACGAATTACCACTCGATCCTATCTCCACAAGTCATTAAACGCTAAAGTCCTCGAATCAATTTACATCACCAAAATCGATACTTATGATACCTAACATCTTCACTAACAATATCCAAAATAATTATCATCTCCAAAAATCAACTCTAAAGATACTCACATTAGGTTTCTAGTTCTACCTGAATTCCCATAATGTCCTTAACACAACTCCGTATCTCCAAGAAACACATCTAACATGTATGTTAGATCCACAACCAATAGGAGTAGGAATCGACAAAGGGGATCAAATATCGGTAATGCAAAAGCTAAATGGACTCACAACCTAAAAGACCTAAGACCATGGAATGATACCATCTATAACACTCCACGTAATTTTGGCGTCGGTCGCCACCAAAACTATATGGGGCATCACTAAATAAAATATCACTCTTAGCATGTGACAGACATGAGACATATAAAATTCGTTCCACAAGATAATAATTAAATCAATCCCAATAAATAATAACCATTCATGTGATAAAAATCCATCACCATGCTAATCTCCAATTTAATCAAATTTCCAATAAATCTAAAACTGAATAAAATGATTCAACTACAAATATCTGAATAAAACCGTAAACAACCATGAAATCGATTAGCCCACCAAATCCATAATAAGAGTCTCATAATAAAATGCGACGGAAAGGAAATAAATTTAACTACTAAAGCATCTAAAATAAATCACTCCAACTGCACCTCCAAGATGTATCTCCAAACACTCCTATGCAGCTACTCCAGCACTAATACCTGAAAAATATTAGTCAACTCACATGGTCAAAGCCCCAAGCATGAATACACACTACTCCCCTCAATTAGGGTCTGTGAACCCGGATCATAGCATTGTACATGATATATATCACGATAGAATATTTTAACTTTAAACGATATGGTTAATAATGATGCTAGTAAATAAACGACATATGTTAAATATGCAACTATGATACCCCAAAGTCTAAGTCCAAATACTCATTTTATCGAAAGAAATCCATCTAATTTAATTAAATTAATCCTATCAGTTATTTTCTTCATTAATATCGGTTGCGGGACTCTCGCCTAAAGTTTTACTCCATTTTATTCGTGGGACTCTCACTTAAAGCTTCATCTCATATTATTTTTTGGTTGTGTGACTCCCGTTGTTCTACACCATACCCATTCCCCTCATTATGGCCAGTCAGCCCGGTTCACTGTCAACTCTGCACACACTCGTGAGGTTCCACGCATAATAAGTTACTATAGCCTATCAGCCCATTTAACTGTCAGCCCGCACATACTCGTGACGTAAACACACCCACGACGATATAGCCAGTCGTCATGTTTAACTCTCAGCCCTGCACATACTCTCGCCGCAAATATATTTTAATACCAATTTAATTATCTTAGGTATTAATTCTTAATTTCTCATTTTCTCATCATCATAATTTTTATTTACCTATCTACGTGAGATTTTCAAAACACCCTTAGTACCTTACCAAAGGTCTTCAAAACACAAATACTCCCTACCCTGTAATTAGTATGAATCTCTATCAGATTTTTCTCCCTAGTCTTAAACCTAGGCCAACGAATCAGCGAAACTACGTAAAATCAGCCCTACCCCTGAATATCCCATTTGTGAAAATCTACACTAGCTAGTCTCGTACCTATAAAGTGTTAACGGCGACTAAGTCCTACCCACTAGTCCCATACCTAGCGATCAACCTAGAATATAGGTGAGAGCATACAAATCAACAACCTCATCTTCCCCTTGATGGCAAATATGAATAACAATCAAGCACACAATCCGAGTATAACAATATAGCAATCAAGCACACAATCCAAGTATAATAATATATCAATTTCATCATAAGATCACAATTTAATTATTAATTTCATTAGTAACACTGTCGTCGTTCTTAGCATAATTATTATCATCTAACAATTTTAGATTAATAAGCATGCAATTTTATGAAACACATAATAATAATCCACTTTTATAATAACTACATAATTTATGAGTTTGTACACGCCCTGATTTTAATTAAATAAATTCTGTAAAATTCTATATGTGATTCTACACACATAATGACCAAAACCCAATACTCTATCCTACGCACCCAATGGTTTCCAATCTTAAATCATATTAAAAAAAATTCATAAAAACTATACCAAATTAGTATTCACTTTTTCTCATTAAGGTTGCTAATTTATTTAAAGAAAAACATGTAATCATATGTTTAGGCGATATTTAAAACGAATAATACTTATGTAAGAGAATAGAGTATCCATGCCTGAGTGAAAGTTGAATGAGAATTTTTATTAGACGTTTAAAATCCTATCAAAAAATCATGAAAGATCCGTTCTTGAACAATCTTGAGAAAATACAATTTATCTTGACAAATCTTGAGTTGAAAGTCGTGTAAAATGGGGCTAGGGCTTGTGGGAGGAAGAAGATGAAAATTATAAGCGTCTACTTCTCTTAGAGGTTGTGACCATATGTTTGATAAGTCCTAACCCTGTATTAATTTAATTGGAGAAATATTAGAGAATTTAAGTGGCATTAGAATCCTATTAAGACAAAAACAGTTCACCTGTTAGTCATGCTCCAAATCCATGACAAATAGTTTATATTTTGGCCCTACATTTTTCCTAGAGAATTTTATATTTTGAGGACTCTTCTAAACGACTCTAGACTTATATATACTCATATTAGGAGTCTTTTAAGCTAGCTTTTCGAATTTAATTAATTACCGGATAAAATTACGGGTTGTTACATACTTCCCCACTAGTATAGGAATTTATCCCACGAATTTTGACGAAGCATAAATGCACGAAATAATAATAATGCTCACATATGCCTACCCATAAATGCCACGATTGGGTGCTCATACACCCAATCCTGCCCGCGTTTATCCCACGATCAAAATATGATACACACACACAAATACACACACACACACACACACAAACAGATATATATATATATATATATATATATATATATATATATATATATATATAGAGAGAGAGAGAGAGATAGAGAGAGAGAGAGAGAGAGAGAGAGAGAGAGAGAGAGAGAGAGAGAGAGAGAGAGTCAGGCTCTCCAACATACCTCCTAACAACATACCCTTTTTTTAAAATAGTAAAAACCATAATTTTGAGATGATATTTTTTATGTGGGTTCATGATATTTCAATGTGCCCTTGTAAAAAAAATCAATTGAAAATAATGGATTTTGTTAATTTTAAAAAATAGGTCAAAAAACTGTTAGTTTTTACCCTTTAAAACTGTCAGTTTTTTACCTATTTTTTAAAAATATCAAAACACATTATTTTGATCTGAATATTTTTAGAGGGACACATTGGAATATCATGAACCCGTATAAAAAATATTAACTCTATATTATTTTTGTTACTATTTTCAAAAAAATAGGTATGTTCATAGGTATGTTTAATGAGGTGTGTTAGAGAGCCAAACTCTCTCTCTCTTATATATATATATATATATATATATAACCGTGGACCACACTCTCTCACGAATAACCACTCGATCCTATCTCCATAAGTCATTACACGCTAAAGTCGTCGAATCAATTTACATCACCAAATTTGGCACTTATGATACCTAACATCTGCACTAACAAAATCCAAAATAACTCTCATCTTCAAAAATCAACTCTAAAGATACTCACATCAGGTTTCTAGTTCTACCTCAATTCCCACAATGTCCTTAACACAACTCCCTATCTATAAGAAACAAATCTAGCACGTATGTTACACCCACTACCACTAGGAGTACGAATCAACAAAGGGGATCAAATATCGATAACGTGGAAGCTAAACGGACTCACAACTTACAAGACCTAAGACCATGCTATGATAACATCTATAACACTCCACGTAATTCTGGCATCGATTGCTACCAAAACTACATCGGGCATCACTAAATAAAGTATCACTCTTAGCATGTGGAAGATATGAGTCATATAAAATTCATTCCACAAGATAATAATTAAATCAATCCTAATAAATAATAACCATTCATGTGATAAAAATCAATCACCATGTTAATCTCCAATTTAATCTAATCTCCAATAAATCTAAAACTCAATAAAATGATTCAACTACAAATAAGGTCATGTCAAATATCTGAAGTGGGAATTTTTTTGGGGCCCTATTTTTTTCGTAGAGAGCTTTATGTTTTGAGAACTCTTCTAAATGACCTTATACTTATATATACTCATATTAGGATTATTTTAATCGATCTTTCCAATTTTAATTAATTACTGGATAAAATTACGGGTTGTTACATTATTCTTATCACTTTTTTCACCATTGCATGATATACTTTTTTTTTCATTATTCATATCCCTTGTTTCATTTAGGGGGAGTATTTGATTTTAATTGGGGATAAATGAGTAAATAAATGCATTTTAATCTTTGTCTGAACAAAAAGCGAGAGAAATAGTATCCAAACCTTTTAATTTAGGAGATCTATCTTGGGGGGAGACATCGCTTTCTTAAGTAGGTCGTGTTAGACAAAGGGGGAGAATTTATTTATTCACTTTATATTGTTATATTCCCTATGCGTTTGATAGTGTGTTTTAGTGTGCGGGTTTCCATCTTTAGTGGAAACCTTTTAAAAAGGCAAAGTATTTCATTCCCTGTGTCTTGTCAAGCATTTGTATTTTTTTGGGGAGGATTTGTGTCTTTTTAGAAGATCTTGACAGCCCATAGGGTTTTTATTTTGGGTTTTGTCCCAGAATATCCAAAGGGGGAGATTTATAAGAAAATATTTCCAATTGAGTCAATTTGTAGTATTGGCTTAATTCTGGACAAAACTAATTGAGTCATAGGATAGTTGTTTATTATAACCTTTCAAGCTTATAACGTTTGAGTTGAAGATGTTGTGGCCAAGAGTTTGAAGCTTACATCATTACCGATTTTTGTGCCAAGCTTATACGTCATTAACATTTCATTATTTCTAAGGTATCTAAAGTCATGAATGCATTGATATATATAAGGACTTACAAATTTATTTTTGGGTGTTATTTTTTAAAATTATGTTGAAAATTATTTTATTTTTTTAAGAAAAATAAAAAAAAAATGTTGATATGTCGTTCGAACAACATTTCAACTGGTTCAAACGAGGTCGTTCAAACGAGATATCAAACGAGATTCTAACGACTTTCTATCAACTTGTTCTATTTGTTGTTAGAATTCTCGTTCGAACGAAGTAGTTAACGAGATTTGTCTTTTTAACTCTTCTTTCTCGTTAGTACCTCGTTCAAATTAAGTCATTCGAACGACATTCAAAAGTCGTTCGAACGACCAGGTGGTTTTTGCACAATTTCATCAGTTTTCATTTTTAACCATCCTCACTAACGTTTTACCAGCTTTAATATGTGAGGGAACATAAATTTTTAGCAGATGTTTGGGAGATCTTCTACCACTTTAAGAGCAAAAAAAATTCATCCAAAAGTTCCATTTTTTTGTTGGTATTTTCATGGTTTAATTTCTACCAAAACAAAAACTTTACACCCATAGTTTTGTATGATCCAAGTTTATTTGTATATTATTTTCTTATATCATCATGTTAGCACTGGGTTTTATTCTCATCACAAAAGAGAAGGTTTCCTATGGAGGAGTCTGTATTTGTTGTGATTTTCTTGGTGTGCAGATGGAGGAGATGCCTTCATGTGTTTGACAGTAGCTGAGTGCCATCGGTGGATTCTGAGACTGTGGTGGATTCTAGAGTGATCAACTCGACAAAGGTAGAAGCAGGAAGAAGCGTCAAGGATTGAGAGAGAGTCGAGTCAAGGAAGTAAGTCTTTTGTCTTGTTAATGTAAAATCATACCTAGTGGATTTGTTGGATGGGCCATCTGAAGTTATTCCCCTTATGGGTTTTCCTCGTACATCGCGGTCTTGTGTTGTGATTGTTTATTTTACATTGCCAAAACACCTAGATGCATGCTTAGGACTAAAAAGATAAAAATTTGTTAAATCACATCATAGGAGTAATTTTGTTGCTAAATTAAGTTTGGGTAATTTTAATTTCAATTAATTCAAGTTGTAATATTTAAATTCGTAAAATGTGTGCTTTAGTTTGTTTGGCATAATTTAGAACTTGAATTAAATTAGTTTGGATTAAGTGGAAATTTAATTATTTATTCAGTTTAATTTAATTTCACTTTAATTTTAAAAGAAATTAAAAATTTATTTAGAATTTAAAATTTGGATATTCAGGGACCATCACCCATTGACAAGTGGTATCAAAGCACGATATGAGTGTACCTATCGAGTCTTGGCTCTAAGTCACCAGCATAAACCTGAGAGGTAGGAGATCCTTAGCACGATTTTAGTATGATGAGACCCCTTAAACATCATTTAAGTATAGTGAATTGTTAAATCTCTCACTCGACGCTAGGAAAGTGCCTTAATTTTCTCAGCTACGGGCACCACTTCGCATAAACACTAAGAGGTGGGAGGTTCTTAACATCATTTTGATATGGTGATACCATTTTCAACATCATTTAAGCATGGTGAAATTGATTATTAAACATCATTTAAGTATGTTGAATTCTTAAATCTCTCTCTCGGTGGTAGGAGTGTGCCTCAAAAGTCTCGGCTATAAGGCACTACTCTGCATAAACCTCGAGAGGTGGGAGGTCCTTTAAAATCATTTTAGTATGATGATACCCTCGACAATCATTTAAGTAAGCTGAAATTCATTATTAAACATCATTTGAGTATCATTAATGATTAATTCTCTCTTTCGGCATTTTGAGAATGTGTTAGGAATCTGGGCTTCAAGGCACCACTCTGCATAAACCCTGAGAGCTAGGAGGTTCTTAACATGATGAAATACTTTAATATGTTAAGGTGTATATATTAAAAATAGATGAAATCTTCTTTATGAATGGTTTAGGGGGAAGACACTACTTGGGAATTCATTCAACAGCAATAATATCATGAAGACAGCTAGCCGACAAAATACTTAAAATTTCATAAAATTTTCATTCATTGTGATATAAACATAAAATATACAAAGACGATTATACAGAGTGGTTAAAAAGGGGATTAGATGACCACACACGGTCACCCAGAATAGAAACCTAAGTGTCAACCAGAAGTGATTCTACTATGGTTAGCCTAACTAGGTTTTCATCGGGATTTGAAGTGTTTCCCTCTTAGTCACACACCACCTTGGTTCCATCTTGTTCAACAATTTTAGTCTCATCCTCAACCACAACAGTTTCAACATTATTAGCCTCTTGTAGAGAAGAAAAACTTATAGGATCAGCAAAGCTAAAAGAGGAGATGCTCTTGGCTAGAAGAGGGTCGTTGGCAATAAGGTCACAACATTGGTTGGCAACCTGTCGGCACACAGTCTTAGAACTATTCTCCATATATTGGATAGCATAGATGAAAAACTCTTATGGCTCTTTAAAATCAGCTACAACCTTATCAGCAGCCTTCCAAACCTTCTCTTTCTCTTCTTCTCTTTGTTTCTTGAGCTCAGTCTCAAGAGCCTCCACCTTAGCTTTATGGTCCATCCTCAAGTTGGACAGGCGCTCCTTATGATGGTCCCATATTTCTTGGTCCTTATTTCCATGATCGAGTTACATATTCTTCAGCTTCTACCTTGGATAATTATGTTAGATCTTGGCTTCATCAGCCACTTTTTCTTTTGCCTCACTCACCACTACCCATTATTGGAAATTCTGAAGGGCGATGATAGACTATAAAAAATATGAAAAGAAGAGTTAGTACGAGATGATATTAAACTTTAAAAAATTTAGGAAAACAAAACTATGTTGGTGTTTAACTTCCATGTAAAGAGCAAAGTTAAAACACCAAGAGAGGTCTTGATCCTTAAAATATTGTTTATCACACTCAGGGACAATCAAGGTTATAACCTCTTGAGCTTTTAGATGAATCCTTATAAAAGAGTCATCATTAACACTCAGTTCAGCTAGATGCAAAATAATCGAGGTGTCATCTATCATGGGAAGAAGTGGGTTAATAACTTCTCTCGGTGGATCATCCTTCCCTTTTTATTGAGGGGGAAAAGGATTTGAGGTCCCATTCATGACCTCTTTTCGTTTCTTTAACACCCTCAGCAATAGGGGGCCTCATGTAGTGGACTTTTGCTAAGTAGGAGTCGGCTGAGAAGTTTTTCCCTATATGTGGGTAAGAAGATGAAAAATAATTAGTGCTACTATTAACCAAATCTCATCATAGATACTAGCAGGACGATCAGTAAAGAAACAAAAATAGATAAGTGTTATCATACTATATGTCAAAGTAATTCCAGATGATACTAAGGTTCAACAAAATTTGGGGGTTCCACCCCCACACCATAATTCTGCAACATCTCAGGGATCATCAAATCCTTAAATACAATGAGTCCATCGCCCCTGAGTTGGGTTGTGGACTATTTCATTTCGGCACTGAGAACATGGTCTACTTTGGGCGACACTGAAATATGATCCTATTTGCAAAGAACTCTTACCTCGTCTATTGTAGATGACTCTCCGTCGCCAAAATCCCAGTCCCTATAAATGAATAAGTAACTGGAGTTCAAATCATGGTTAAAATATTATTTAATATGAAGGAGTTTTCGATCGGGACAAAGATCCACGAAATGATAAGAGCAAGGGGTGGCTCTCATAGTGATCGTCGTATAACACTTTCGAAAGACGTCAACCAGTAGATCTACATTCTAGGCAACTCTCCAAAGGTGATCAACCCCAAATAAGGTTCTCTCTATATTCAGCATCAGTTGGGCTAGGGAAACGCCAATTCAAGCAAGAATAACCCATATGGACTGGTAAATAGGAACGCAGAAGACGACCTTAAACATTTGTTCATAGATGGATACATCTCCCTTGTTTTTGAGGTTAAAATCATGCTTTTCTTCAACAGGAATCCTCATATTAATATAATACTTAATCATATAGAGGTGCGTCTAGGCTATAAGATCAGTCTCACAAACATCGCTAGGAATGGCTGAGGCTACACTTGTGTCTAAGATGTAGGGATCTTACCCCTCTTCATCATTCATGACAGGGGATTTACCATGAGGGTGATGACGCATAAACTGGGCCTAAGTCATAGTCGGATTGGCATGGCCATAGGATTGAGTGGAGTATTGTTAGAAGCCTTAGGCTCATCATCAGAAATATCATAATCTTGGGGATCAGGATCCCCGTATTGACGAGAGAAAATGCTAGGACGACCCTAATTACTGGATTCGTACATCTCACCCTCATCATGATAGGCTTCCATGACTCTCATTTCCACCACAAAGGAGTCTACCCTAAAATTCTCTTAGTCATCATAAAGACCCATATGTTCAAAATGTCTATAATACTTAGAAGAAGAACCGAACATAGTGCCAGTACTGATGGAAATGACAACTCTAGCCTCGACTTTAGTGGAGTAAGTCAGAAGTAAGGTAGGTTGTTCTACAGCTAAGGAGTTACGTTCAATGGAGCCTAAGACCTATGTTGACGAGAGTCGGCCTCGATCCTCTTAATTTATCATCTTATAAATTCACATAAGTGGGGAAATTATTCACCTAGCTCGTACATCCTACGACACTTAAACAATCTTATATAAATCTAATGGGACAACTATAAACGATCAAACTATGAAGTTAGAAGGTTTTTTGAAAAAAATTTGTGAAGAACACCAATAACACCTCTGGCATCCTTTCACCAGAGAAGACGCCAAAAAAAACCACATGATAAGTCAACTCTAAATGTACTCATAGATACATACCTACCAAAATCCTTCAAGAATAATGGGGCAAACCATCACAAATCGGTGGCCAGAGTAAATAGAGAACTCTTCAAAAATTAAAAATTATGAAAATCAAACTTGAAATATAAGAAATGAAGAAAGGGGGAGAGAGGAGTACCTTGAAATCCATTAAAGACTGTTGGAACAAAAAAAGCACCGAGAAAAGGAGAGATTGAAACAAAGAACGAGAGGGTTTAGAGAGAGAAAGATGGGGTTACTCTAGAAGTTTTTTGCAGAAATAATGAAGAAGAAGAAGAATAAGGGTTTTACAACCCAAAACTTACACGCACAATTCTCAAAATGCCCATAATTAGAGAATACCTTCCAAAGTGACGTCTGGTTGTGCGCATGACCTAGAGCATCATACTAAGTCATTCAGTAAGTGTAAGGTGTCTTACTTCTTGAGTAAAAGATAACATTGAAGACTAAGGTCTAGGGGTGATTGATATACATAAGTCTGGTCTCATTCAAGAACTACCCACTACGAAAGTGTATGCCCTCATATATTCCTTCAGAGTCATTATAGACACCACATTCAAGGACCCTCCCAAGAATCTCCTTAGATCATAGCACTTCCCCATTCACAATAGAACCCTAGGCCATACTCCGAGTATCGATCTAGTGCTGACCGGATGCCCCAGGGACATGTTTGAATCCAGTCAACTTTCTCATCTTAGTGAAAGCTCAATGATTCTTCGAAGGTCTCTGAATCCCCTTTCCAATGATCTGTCTCATGCATAAATTAGCCTCATGATTCAGACAAATGATACATTTTACAATCAAAAATCGATCTGGAGTCACCGAGCTCTCCCGTACCCCATTTTAACCTCAATTAACTTCCTCGCCCGAGAAAAACCTCAATGAAGGGCTTTGAATACCCTTTCCAATGGTCCATCCCATGCGCGAATCTAACTTATAGTTCGGATGAAAGATCCATTTTCTTTCGGGAATCTCCTGTCCAAAAGAACGTCGAGCATTTTTTAGCCTTATTTGACCAAAATCAACTATCAAACCCGAGAGCATCCCCATGGATTCTTAAAGGGATCTGAATACCCTTTCTAATGGTATTCCCCATGCACGATTCAAACTAATGAATTGCATTTTACAATCATTTTTTTGAGAAATCTGCACGAGGTTACCAAATGGCAGACTCATTTTCTTGCCTATCGACATTGTGTCTGGGGATGCCTGTCGATAGGAAGTACAAGGACAATGTCGATCGGAATCTGCCCTGACCCTATATAAGGAGATCATGAGCTCACTTTGAAAGGCACTCTATAAACATCAACTTCAGTCATTTGAGCAATATTCTTCTAAAGCCAGCAAAGTTTCCTTGTTTAAAACCTCTCTCCACCTTTCATTCCCATCACTTTCACACCTAATTTAGCAAATTCCCCCTTTATCTTATCCTACATTCATCATCCACTTTCAAGGAAGCCTTTTCAACAATCAAGTCTCCAAAAAAGGTCCAAATATATACTCTCTTTTAAATTTCCCTATTTTCTCTTTAGTTATTTAATCTTTACTTTAGCATCTCATCTTTATTATTCCATACATATTAATAATCTCACCTTTTTATTTGTATTATTGGGCATAACATATTTTCTATAAAAAAAACTAAAAACAAGAAAAAGAGGGTTTTATTAATAAATTCCAAATGGGATTCTTCATCACATTTTTCAAATCAAAATATTCTTTACACGCACATATTTAAATAAAATCCGGGGTTATATTTATGGAATAAATCCCACCTTTGTATTGCATGCGAACTACGTGGATTTGGATGCCTATATTTATTTCTTGTATATATTTATTCCATGCTTATATCACCTATCACTCACGTTTCGCCTTTCACTGAGTTTTCACTTTCACTCACTTGTAAATATCTTCCATCTACACCTCACGCTACTTACACTTATACGTGGGATGACTTATATCCACATGTTTCACACACCACTTAGAACATCCATGCTTAGGTTTCACTAGAACACCCCTCTACTTATCGCACTTATATATATATACATTCTCACTTGCACTTATCACAAACAACTTGTAGTTGATCCATGCTTAGGTTCACCACCACACACTCTCCATGATACATGCTAAATTTACTTTTCAAGATTCATGTACATTCTTCCCTATTAGTATAGTGCCCATCATTCCAAATAAAATACTCTCTCCATAATATACTAATAAAGAATCATACATTTTAGAGACTACATTACCAAGAGCATGGTTATTGACAAAAAATGGTCTCGTACTTGGGGTTCACTTCGTGATGGGTGTCGATCCTGTGGGATACGATTAACCTAATCGATATGATTCCCACCTTCCGTTGGCCTAGTACCTTCGATGTATATCGAATGATTCCCCCCGCATCGTACCACTTGATCAAACTCACGACGGGAGGTATATAGCAGGGAACCCGTTCATGTATGTCCACTATATCGAATTATCTTTCACACGTACTGTCCCCACAAGGTATATAGTGAGGCATTTCACATACACATAGGTAAATCGAATGGCTAGTTCACACGTATTGATTGCCCTTAAAAGCAGGAACTATATCGTGGAATTCGTGACAAAGGGGGAAACCTTTCCACTAACCCAACAACTGCACAAACCTTATATAGGCATCACACGTAGCACACTCATATATAGTCTATCGGTTACTATACAAAACTCTGTCGCAATGTCGGGTCGTCATGCTGCCCAAATTTTTGTGCGATTATATCATTTTTCGCAATAGGTTCTTCCATAAGCCTGGAAATAAGTCCAACCCGGTATTACCGATTTTTCAAACTCAATTTTTCCCAAGTTCGGGTCTAGTCCGAGATTTCTTTTGCATTTAGGTAAACCTAACACAAGTGAAAGCATAAACATAATATTAATCATGCTGAGACTCTTCTCTTGTTTTTTCCTCCTTCTTTACCAAAAGTGTCAAAAATATTTTCCCCCTCTTTTATCAAAATACCAAAAATATTTTCCCCCTTTTTTACCAAAAAGGTCAAAAACATTTCCGCTCCTCTTCAATAAAGCAAAACCCATTCTTCTTCCTCCTTTTCAAAAATAAATCCGAATATTTTTTCTTCTCAGGTCAATCGCATATCCAATTCTTGACCTGGATCCCTATTAGCTTCGGTCTTCCGTCAAATCGCCTTGAAGCTTCGTCATTTCCCCTGTAACTTTATTCAAGTCTGGAATCCACCTTAACCAGTCCTCCATGGAAAATGCCGATCAAGCACTAAATGTACAACTTGATATGATGGCAGTCCTGGTCCAACTCAGTGCCAAGATTAACAACCTTCAAATTGAGGTTCATGAGATGTAGAGAAATAGAATCCCAATTCTCAAAGAACTCGAGGATCTTTTTCCTCATCCCATAGGTCCGCCCGAGCCTATTTGGGTTCCTGAAGAATATCAGCATGCTTCGCGTGCCCCGCCTGCCAATGGGTCACTATCAGCTTAACTCCCTATGCCAAACCTTGACCACCCATGGGCTAACCTGACAGCCTCTGTTGATCCCAAAGAGGAAGAACTAAACAAGGTCAAGAAATACCTCAAGCTATTATCGAATAAATTTTAAAAAGTTATGATATTAGGGTACTACATGGACTACACCAACATGTCGCCTTACCCTAAAGCAAGGTTTCTAGAGAAATTTAAGATGTCAGCCATCGAGAAGTGTAGGGGGTAGTGGGCCCACAATTGTTCATATTCGCAACTATCATCGAGCCATGACTCTCCTTAGTACATTTGAAGAGATAATGGCCTAGGTGTTCTAACAGACTTTGAAGGACAGCACTCTTCGTTGGTTCCTATCCCTTGAAGAATCCAAAATCTGCTGTTTGGAAGATTTTTTCCCAAGAATTCATGCCATGGTATAAGTACAACGAAGCACTAGAGGTTACACATCGTAATCTAAAACTTCTTAAGCAAAACTTTGGAGAAACTATCAGCAACTTCATAGTAAGGTGGAGGGAGAAAGTTGACTCCATGACCAACCGTCCCTTCAAAGAAGAACAAGTCAGCATAGTGAAGAAGAATTTCCTGCCCCATATTAGAGTAACTATAAGAGATCAGTATTATCCACACTTTCGAGACCTTCAGGAAGAGGGTGTGGAGATTGAAGAAAGTTTCACTAAGACACAAGCCGAGCCTAAGAAAGGGTCCGGACAGTTTTCTCTCCGAAAGTATAAGAAGATTTCCCACGCCACAGTCTCAACCATAAAAATATCTCCCATCTTGATACCCCTTGGGCACGAGAAAGTCGCCCTCGCCTTGCTAGAAAATAATACACCGAGCTCTATGCGCCCCTCTCTAAAGTCTACGAAGCCTTGTTAAGTCAAAATCTTAATAAACCTATGAACCCTCGTCCATTGCCAAACCCACTTTCGAGAAACTTCAAAACGGATGCCCACTGTGACTTTCACCAGTCTGTCGGCCACACTACAAATTAATGCTTCCATCTCTTTAATATAATCCAGGGTTTAATTGACCGGGGTATCATCATCCACCATTTAATCCTAAACCCAAAACCACTCAAAACCCCCTTACAACCCATCCCCATGCCATATTCCTAGAGAATTACCCAAAATTCAACCCATTTACCCAAATTATGCCCAGTAAAGTTCCCATCATACCCATATTTTCACCAAACTAACTAAAAGTTTGTCCATATTTTCTGCTACACCCTACCTAATTTATCAACCGAGCTCTATCACTCCTCATGAAGGCTTATATTATCATTCATACTCGGTCCGAAGGAAGAGATATGGAGTTGTCGACTATTCTGAACTAGCTCCTGGATTTCAGGCTAAAATTTCCCTCTAAAATGGCCATTGATTGTAAAAAATTCATCACCCTATACATGAAAGCCTGAAAGTGTGTTCGAGAGTTAGATAATTAGGTGGTACACGTTGATGAAGTTAGTTTAGATGATGCAGTGTAGATTATGGAAGACATTTTTCGATAGATCTATAAAATCTGCAGCGTATCCAATCTACTCATCTATTTTAATATTGAAGGGTGGATGGTCCCCTCTCTCTCTCACACCACCCCATTGAGTGGGAGGATTTATATGAAAAAGTTGTTAAGGTCATGGAATGCATAGACTTCTCTTGGCATGAAAAAATATTTTCCATCGGATAGGGGGGGAATTTGATAGCTCTTATGATGAACCAAGTCAAGAAAAGGTCAGTCCAGTGATCAACATGTGGGGGATGATCTCTTTCGAGGACCTATTGGGGGAAATCAGTAAAGTATCCGTACATCCAAAAATCGAGGAATAAACGAGGTTCTTATTTTTTCTACCTTCGTAAACCATACGACTAGATCAGGGAGACACTACCAAGATCTAAATCCTCAGCCATAAAAAATAGACAAGGGAAAGGGAATTACTGAAGAACTACCCATGTCGGAGATGACATCGAAGAGAGTAAGATCCTAGACCAGACTAGAAAGACTCAAGTAAACATCACTTTATGAGGACTATTGATGTATTCCCAATTATACCAAATTGCTCTAATAAAGTTGCTCACTAGGCCCACATCCCCTCCTTCCATCACTCCAGAAGAAGTCATGAACCTATTTAGATCCTTGACCTCCACTAGACTCCTATTCTTCTTCGAAAAATATATTTTGAGGATCATTCATGACCATAAATTTTCCCTCAACATCTCCGTTGAAGTAATAGGGAAGGCGGTCCGTCCCTCACTCATTGAAAATGGCTCCGCCCTCAATAATTTCCTATTAATAACCATAAATTGATTATGATTAAAAGTAAGTGACTCGACTCCTACTTTCACCGCAGTGAGTACCTATGATAATACTCGTCGAGAAGTGATGGGATCCATAACACTCATAATAGGGGTTGGGCTTATCAATCCCGTTACTGAGTTTTAAGTTATTAACATGCCCACATGTTTTAATATTCTGATTAGTCGATCGTGGATTCATAGCATTCGAGGGGTATCCTCACCCCTTTATCAAAAGTTAAAAATCTTCGCCAAGAGGCAAGTCAATACCATTCTAGAGACGATGACAGTATTGAAAATGAAGTACCAGCAATTAGGTACTAGAAATATAACATGAGATGAATGACATGTTTCTTTTCGACTTCAGGGTTGATCCACTTCACCTTCTAACATGGAATGATTTCAAAGGACAAGTCTTTCCAGAGCATAGCCCTCAAGGTAATGTCAATGTGATACAGATGTCCAAGAATATGCACTTTATGTAAGGATTAGAGTTGGGGCGATGTCCACAAGGAATACTGGAACCCATAGTCCTAAAGAAGGTCTTTCCTCCATGCAGCCTCAGTTGTCATCCTTCACCAGAAGAACTCAAAATGCTTCACTAACCACGATTGAAGAGAAGTTTAGAACTTGCCAAGACCGTCTCAAGGGATTCCTTCAATGGAAAATTCATCAAACAGGTTGAAGACTTCCCCTTTTATGGTTTTCCTGAACAATGGTATGATTATATGGATAAGAAAAAGAAGTCAGGGATGGAAATTTTCTTTCAAGACAACTACTCCTAGGCTAAAGACTGCCAGCATCAAGTGTAGCCTTTCACTCAAAAAAATGTATCCATTAATAAGATCTTCTAGGGAAGTGACTCTAAAGACTCATTCGATCTATAGATATTGGGTCTGACATTTTACATGATACATCTAGGCACTACATAGTCAGACTCATCCACTCTGATCAAGGCCACTAATGCACCTCTCGTCAACCGAAATGCTATGCCGATCCCACCTGCTAAAATACGACATAGCCTCTCTCTTCCCCTATTGTTTTTCCTCCATTTTCTGATAACAATGTAATCGATACCTCTTTTTATGAGGTTCTCAATGTTATTTTCTCGAATATGAAATAAACAAAGATTTTGAGTATCTTGATGTGCCTTACATTAATTGTCTTGATTCTAATCAATCTCTTGATGATAATGATTTTGAAAATGAATAATTCTTAACTGATCTTAATAAGTTTAATAACAAACAACATAACCTCATTCAAATTAATAAGGACGAAATTATTGTTATCAATCTCAGTTCTAATAGCCAACAATGAAAGATTAGGATAGGGTCCACCGTTGACGAGCATTACCATGCACAATTCAAAGAGCTACTAAAGGAATTTTTGGGCATCTTTGCATGTTCCTACGATGACATGCTCGAGCATGAGATTCTGACTCTCCCAAAATGAAAACCGATCGAACAAAAACTGTAAAAGCTCTGCATCAAATGGTCACTCCAAGTTAAGGAACTGGTAATCAAGCAATTGAATGTAAGATTCATTGGAGTGATCGAACGTCCCACATGTCTAGCCAACATCTTATGCGTACTAAAATTGGGGGGAAAGTCTGCATATGCATAGACTACCGTGACTTGAACAAAGAATCTTCAAAGATGATTACCCACTACCTAACATCGACATAATTATGTACAACACGTCCAGTCATGCTCTCAAGTCATTCGTCAATGGATTCTTCGAATATAATCATATCAAAATGCACCTGGTCATCAAGGAAAAATCACATTCATTACCCCCTAGGGAACCTTTTGTTACACGATTATGCCATTCGGGCTCAAGAATGTTGGGACTACCTACTAAAGGGTTACCACAACCATCTTATATGATCTGATACATAAGGAGGTCGATGTCTACTAAGATGACATGATTATTAAGTCTAAGACTCAAGAAGGTCACGTTTCCACCCTTTGAAAGTTCTTCGAACAACTGCGGTACCGAATGCGGTTAAACCCAAAGAAATGTTTCTTCGGCATCACTAAGGAAAGATTTTGGGATTCATGGTTAGCGACAAGGGAATCAAGGTTGACCCTTCCAAACTGAAAGTCATACTCGAAATGCCACTAACCCGAACAGATAAAGAAGTTCAGGGATTATTAGGAAAATTACAGTATATCATTCGGTTCATTAGCGAGTTTACTGTTATTTATGAACTCATCATTAAACTCCTCCAAACGGATTCTGCCAAAATCTGGAACCAGGCCTATTAGGAAGCCTTTGACCAAATAAAGGTGTACCTTACCCGACCTTCGGTACTCATGCCACCGTAGCCTTGTCTCCCTCTACTCCTATACTTGATCGTAACAGATACCACAGTAGGGGCTTTGCTAGCCTAATATATTGAAGAAACTTACAAAGAAAGGTCCATCTGCTATTCCAATAAAAAATTGGCAAGATACGAAGTCAAGTACACTTCCTTAGAGAAAGCATGTGTTGCCCTAGTCTGGATCACTCTAAAATTACCACACTACATGCTCGCCTTTCCCATCAGACTTGTGTCCAGAATGGACCCCATCAAATTCTTTCTTGTTAAACCCACCATGTCTAGTCAAATGGCTCTATAGTTGATGTTTCTATCTGAGTTTGATATCGTGCATGTTACGTAGAAAGCCATAAAAGGGATAGCCGTCTCCGACTACCTTGTGGACTACCCTATGGAAGATATTGATGCTTGGGTCTTTGAATTCCAAGATGAAGATATTCTCTTCACCCTCGAATGGCAAATGTTATTTAACAGCGTTGCTAATAATAAGGGATATGGCATTGGGATACTCTAGATGACTCTCACACCTCAATTGCCATAAAGATGTAGGCCTTAAAGTCTCCCTCAATAAAGGTATCAAACACCTGGATGTCTATGGGGACTCTTCCCTCATCACCAGTTAAGTTCTTAGAAGATATAAAGACAATGATAAGAATATCTTACCCTTCCATGCATTACTGGAAGAGCTAGCCTCCCAGTTCTGAGATATCACCTTTCATTACTTTCCCTGCCCAAATAACATCTTAGAATATGCCCTTGGTACCTTCGCCTCCATGGTAGACATGTCCGAGGGAATAACCATGGCCCCTTTTATAGTCCAAAAATAAGATTTATCAACCCATTGCTACGACATTGAGCTCGTCACAGAGGAAGATTCTAATATGGTCGAGTGTTGGTACTACGAAATTTGGTGCCTCCTCAATCATGGAATGTATCCCCAAGATTCCAATAAGAAAGACCATGCGACTCCCCGTAAAATGTCTGCCCAGTATACCATCTGCGATGAAGCACTATTCAAGAGAGACTTAGATGGAACCCATTTGCACTTCATCACAAGGGCTGACATTAACGAAATGATATAGAAGATCCACAACGGGGAATGAGGACTCCATATGAATGGTCATATGCTTACCAAGAATATTATCCTTCAAGGGTATTACTGGACCACTGTGGTTCAGGATTGCACCACCTACGTCCAAAGATGCCGCAAATGCCAAAAATTTTCTAATCTTCAACACTTACCTCCTCGAGAATTATACAACATGATTTTTTCCTAGCCATTCTCTACTTGGGTAATTTAAATCCTAGGGAAAGTAAAACCCAAAGCTTCCAATGGGCATGAGTTCATCCGGGATGCCATTTATTACTTCACCAAGTGGGTCTAAGATGAGTCATATGCAGTACTGAATGTTAAAATGGAAGCCAAGTTTGTCTGAAAAACATCATCTACCGATACAGGGTCCCTCACGAGTTAGTATCATACAATGGGTTACATTTCGAAGTCGAGGTCACGAAACTGGTCGATGAGTATAGTATTCAGAGACACAAATCATCTACCTACCGACCTCAAACCAATGGAGCATTTTAAGCCGCCAATAAAAACCTCAAATCCATTATTAGCAACATGATCGAGAGTTGTCTAGATTGGACCGATCGGATCCCTTACCCCCTCTTGGGCTACCGCATTTTAGTCTGGACATCTACCGGGACTACCCCTTACTCTTTAGTATACGGCATGGAAATGTTCCTACTCGCTAATCTGGAAATACCTTCACTGTGTGTTATTTATAAAAGCAAAGTCAGCAGGGAGGATTGGTATCAGAGCCGCCTAGATGAACAGTCACTCTTGGATGAAAAGAGACTTAGGAAGATGGGTCCTGATCCTCGAAAAAACTTTTTTTGCTCTCAAAATGAAACTCAATTTTTTTAAAAGCCCTAGAGTTACGTAGGCAACACATACGCTTTACATGGGCACCGTCCCCTTATTTTTTACAAAATGCTATTCTTTTCTTACCCCCGAGAACAACAGTTCGTTTTATTATTTATATGAACAAAAAGACTATGTATGCCTTAGCGATTGGTATAGATAATTCAAATGTAAAACTCATTAAGAGGCACAATAATATAATAAAAAAAGTATTCCATAATTGGGATAATTCAGTACAATTACATGAAATATCAGCGTATGGGTGTTAAAACAACTACCACCACCACCCCAGCCGCCCCCCCCCCCCCCTCCACCGCTAACCAAACGTTCCTTAAGGAAATCTAACCAAACCTTCCATAAATTATTTCACGAAAGCTTCATAAGAAATGAACACCAGTTTCACAAACACCATATTTGTAGCTGCCAAAAGACCCAGTCCCATCATCATCTTTTTCTTGAGGCCCCCAAACTTCCATTGCCTAATTGGTATTCCAAAGGCGCTCCATAAAATGATATGCCCAGACCAGCCTGGAGAAAACCACTACTCCCCTAATCCAGAGTATCAAAAAGGGCAAACCATCAATGTTCGATCTCGTGATCCAAGATCTTTGCCACCACCCACTTCCAAAGCTATTTCAGATAATCTTTAGACACATGTCAGAGCCTACCTATGGATTGAAAAGGACACGTTGACGGTCGACAATTCTCCCACAGAGATCCCAACCTTATGCTCATGGATTTAGTTAACTCATCCACGAGAAAGACGTCGAGTACCCGAGGAGGAACTATCTTCTCCCATCTGACTTGGTGCAGGAGCCTCCAGGGGAAATTAAATGACGTCTTCAAAAGGTTAAATAACTGAGCGTACTGGTATTCCCCTAATTCTTGAATGGGCTACATCTTTCCCCACCATAGCACCGACTAGTTCAAACATCGATCTTAGTGCTCCATAAACTAGTTTACCCAGTTCTCTATAGATGTCCCAAAGATGATGGAATAATGAGTAAAGAAATTTGTCACAGCTACCCAGGGATATTCAGGGGAACTGCCAATGGAATCTCTCATCCAGCCAAATGAACAGCATAATCGAGCTTCCGCTTGAAAAATCAGAGTGGCCTTCATACTAAGAATCTAGATGTTTCAGGTTCTCCACCAGTATCACTCCCACAAAATTATGATGATACTACATTTACACTATAATGGAATCCAATTGAGGGTCCACCATTAAGTCCGCGATCACCAGCAGTAGCTTCGAAGCTAGGCCCAGGGCAACAGTTCCGACTAAGACAGCATCACCAAAACCTTTCACAATCAATCCCCACCAACTGTTGAACATCAATGGGAGTAACATTCACCTCCCTAAAGCCAAGATAAAAAGTATGGGTAGTGTCCCCCCACCTCTCTTCCAAAGTGCACAACACCGTAACGAAACGCGACGTCTTATCTAAAACAACATCTCCAGCAAAACTAACATCATTATAGTCTGTTCAACACACTAGATTCATTTCAATCAAACAAAGACGACATGCCCCACTTAACAATCAAGCTTTCTATCCCCTCATACATATACTATCCAATCCGGCAAGGCCTTCCTCTATTTAAAAAATTCCAAAAAACTCATTTTTCCTACTTTTTCTCAAATAAATCGCTTTAAAAGGGAATATCTTTTTCAACCAAGCCTTCGAGGCCATCATCTAGTTAAACATATTCAAAATTTTCCAAAAAACACACGTTTCTTACTTTTTCTCAAAGAAAAAACTCAGCATCAAATTAAAATGCATGTAGAAGAAGCCACTAAATTAAGATAATCAAACAAAGTATGCATCTCTTTTTTCCTTGTTCAAGCCTTTTGTTAGGAGCAATACCGCTGCATAAACCATGCAATATGGTGAATGTCGAGCTCCCACAATACCCAACTGGATTAAATGCTTACCCCCCGGCATAAAACCTAAAATGGTGCGTCCCAAAATCTCCACCGACAGAACCAAAAATCAAATGCTTCTCCAAAATCCCTAGCGGAATCCCCAGACTAAAATTTTTCGCAAAACATCCACCATACTAATTTTAGTTTCCCCAATAGGGTTACATCCAATTCCACAGAAAATTTTTTGAACTAAAGTTATTTCCTCATAAAAAGGATATGATCCCCAATCACATGTCTTTCCCGGTCCAATGACAAAGCAACACCAAGCCACAAGTACTAAACACTCCCTAAAAGAGAAACCCCAACTTTAGGTCCGCATAATTATCCGCGGTCTATAGAATTGGGCGTCATCAACTTTCGGTCCTGGATATTGACCTTGGACCGCAAAATCAATCGTCATCAACTTTAGGTCCTCATAATTGACCTCATCCCGCATAATAGATCCTCATCACCTTAGGTCCTCAGAATTAACCTCTACTCGTAGAATTCATTGTCATCACCTTATGTCCTTATAAACGACCTCAGCCCATAGAATCGGTCGTCATTGATTTAGGTCCTCGATTTAGGTCCTCAAAACTGACCTCGGCCCCTAAAATAGATTATCATAACCTTAGGTCCTTAGAATTAACCGTAGCTCGCATAATCGGTCATCACAACCTTAGGTCCTCAGAATTTATCTCGATCCACGAAATCAGTCATCATCACCTTAGGTCCTCAGAATTGGCCTCGGCTCGCAGAATTGGTCATCCTCGCTTTAGGTTCTCAGAATTGACCTTGGCCCTCAGAATCGATCGCCAAGACTTTAGGTCTTCAGAATCTACCCCAAACCACATAACCGATCATCGCTTGCATTATTTTAGGTTCTTAGAATCAACCTCGACCCTCTGAATCGATCATCACCATCTCTTTGGTTCACATAATTGACCTCTTTTTCAAACATCCATGTGGATTCTATTCAACGGCTTTGACTTTTTCCAATGTTCACCCATCTAGGGGCTCTATATACACCACATTCTAGGACCATCCTAAGACTCTACTTAGATCCCTAACACTTTCCATTCACCACAGAACCCTATGTCATACTCTGAGTACCGATATAGAGGTCACCGGGCACTCTCGAGCCCCGCTTGACTCCTATTAACTTTCTCTTATGAGTGAAAGCTCAATCAATCTTCGAAGGAATATGAATCCTCTTTCCAACGGTCTACCTTGTGTGTGAATTGGCGAAACTGTTCGGATAATTCATTTTACTACTGAAAATCGATCTAGAGACCATCGGACGCTCCTGAGCCCCATTTTGACCCCAATGAACTTCCTCACCCGAGTGGAAGCTCGATGAATATTGGAAAGGATCTAAATACCCTTTCTAATGGTTTGTCCCTTGAGCGAATTGTCTTAACGGTTTCGACGAACGGTCCATTTTCCTCTGGAAATCTCTTGTCCAAAAGACCGTCAGACGATTTCGAGCTTCGTTTGACCAAAGTAAACTCTCGAACCTGGGAGCGGCCCCATTGATTCTTAAAGGTCGATGAATACCCTTTCCAACAGTATTCCCCCTACATGATTCGTACATACGAATTACATTTTATGACCATTTTTCTATGAAATCTACATGAGGTTACCTAATGGTAGACCCATTTCTCTGCCTATGAGTAGTGTGTCTAGTGATGCCTACCGATAGGCAGGACAAGCACAATATCGATCCCCCCCTCCCCAACACTACATAAGGAGAGGATGAGCTCACTTTGAAAGGCGTCCCAGAAACATCAATTTCCGTGATCTCATCAAAATTCAATTAAAGTCAGCAAAGTTTCCTTGTTTGAAACCTCTCCCCGTCTTTCATTCCCATCACTTTCACACCAATTTAGCAAAATCTCCTCCTTTCTCCTCCTATATTACTCATCCACTTGGAAGCATGCCTTTTCAACAATAAAGATCAATCTTCAAGTTTCCAAAGAAGGTCCAAATATATTCTCTCTTTTAAATTTCCTTATTTTCTCTTTAGTTATTTAATCTTTACTTTAGCATCTCATATTTGTTAGTCCATACATATTAATAATATCACCTTTTATTAGCATTATTGCATATAACATATATTCTATAAAAAAAAGAAAAAAAAAAGTTTTTACTCATAAATTCCAAACGGGATTCTTCATAACTTTTTTTAAAATCAAAATATCATTTTACAAACACCCATGTCAATAAAATCCCCGGTTGGATTTATGGAATAAACCCCACCTTATATTGCATGCGAACTACGTGGACTTTGATGCCTTTTTAGGCTACGTAGACAGCTTGGGCCAAAACCTGAGACTCGATTCCTCCTTGCATTTTTTATTCATATATTATTTCCATATGTTGTATATATGATTCTTAGTTTCACTTTATCCAATGCATATATCATTGTATCACCATGACAATCGATATCCCGATAAGCACACACAATATGTTTTTAATTACCATTTTGGGAACACTCCTAAGGATGATCTCACTCCGCCCTTCTCTATGATGTGAGTTCAGAAATTCCATTCTCCATTTATATACACACACACACACACACTAGATGGAGTTTTTAAAGGAGAATAATAACACATGCCCATGAGAAATCGAAAGGGTGGGATGGGTGCCTAATACCTTCCCATTCCGTAACTTAGCCTCCAAACCTTTGAACTATTGGTTACACAAGCATCATTATGTCTTTGATGTCATTCCCTCAAGGCGGTAACATTTATTTTTCCTATTTTGTGCAAAATAGGTTGGCGAATCTATCTCTTTACATCACCCCACATCAACAAAACTCGAAGCTTTCCTAGAAAGGAGCACGAGACCTTCTCTCTCTCTTTACCCTGCGCGCGAGCGCCTAGCCCGGGAGAATAAATGGGCATGGACACAATCATCACCTACAGCCTTATCTTAAATAGTCTCGGCCTCATAAACAAACACTGGTAGTAGGACAGTATCCTCATCCAAGGGAAGTCTACTCAGTGTCAGCCTACAACCCACCTACTGTGTCGTCCTCATCTACTATTACTTACTGTGTTGTACTCAGACAGTGCTAGGAGGCCGAACCATTACCATCGTCTTTATCAGTCAGACAACCGACCAGTCTTATCTCGGTTCAGCCCTGGAGGAATAGAGCTCCATCAACCTCAGTTAGTTGTGACACTCTACCTCACACGTCTCATGCATTCATATTGTGGTAAATTAACTAATACGCGGGGATAATGTTTCCCATCATGAATTCTATATGCTTTTCTATAGGTGTCACACACTCACTAATTGATCTAACATCTACACATGGAGTACATGTCTTTGGGGGTGACATTGCGCACCCCCGGACCTATAAAAGACACCTTGTGTCTTCTTCCCTAAAGATCGATCATTAACCAAAAACCTTACAATTACACTGAACTTGTAGAAAGAGAGAAGATTGTACTTTCCTTTCATGGCATTTTACCCCTCATTATAGTGGAATAACCACCAAACTTTGCACAGTGGACGTAGGCTAAGGCTGAACCACTTATATGCTTGTGCTCATCCATTTTTTTCTCATCTCTTTTTCCATTTCTTATATGTTATTACATTATGCAATATTAAGCACGCTCCTAAACAGGTTGAATCCTCAGGTATGATTTCCATTCATCAGGTATGATGATGATCGAAGGTTCGAAGTGTGTGAATTTACCTCTTGTTCTTAATATTCTTTCCTTATTTAAATCTTCTATCTTCTTTCTTTAAATCTTATCTTAATCTTGTTAAGCTTGAAAATTGTGTTATAATGGAGTTTTAGGCTTTAGGATGGCTAGGGTTTGTGTATAGAAAGTAGGGAAAAATAGGGTTTTACAGAGGAGGGTTTGAGAGTTATATGAGTGAAGAAAGAGGCATAAAACCCCCTTACGAACAAACCTTCCAATATAACCCTCGGGTGCCCCTCAGCCTTAAAGAGCGTGGGTACGACTGCTTAGCCTTCTCCCCCTATTTTTTTTCTTTCCCTTTTTATTTTATATAAAATCCACGAAATTCACTTTCCTTAATTAGTCATTTCCAAATAATTATTTACCCAACGAAGACTTCTCTTTCCCTACTTGACCACCAAGTGACCAACAAAGTAATTTTATACCATTGGGTCTAGATTTGTATTACCAACCCAACCAATTACCAAATTCCATAATATTAACAATCTGAGCCCATTATTAATATGGCATAGTGCAATTAACTTAATAAGTCCAAATTAAATTAACCAATTTATTTATCTTAATTCAAATCATTTATCCAAATCAAATAAATTTTATTTAATTTAAAATAAATCCAATATTCCTTTTTAATATTAAATTTTATTATTTAATAAATTACCAAAGATATGAGGTATTACAAGTCACCCTACTAAGTCTATGAAGATATTAAATAATTTTAAAGGGAACAGAAGCTCTGCCTCTCACAAGAGATCTATTACCAACATCCATACTAATGTGAATGTAGGCTATTGAAGGTTGAACTATGTAAAAAGATTGTATTCTTATACGATGATTTATTTAGTATCTGTTTATGACCGTTGTGCAATTTTTTACACCAAACCCTCCATTCAGATTTTCAATGACATATATGTAAAAACTCATTCTAGGTCCAACACATGTCGAGAAAAGTACACGAGTATCATCTAAGATCAAACCCGATGAGTATGTCAAAGAACAAATTTTGTGGGTATGATTAATATACCAAACATGGAATTGCCACAATGCTATACCTTCAGTTTACCATAAACTTTTGTTTGAGTACACCAACCAACTTTGCATCCATCATATGATACTTCCATATCAACAACAACAATTTATTATCTGCAATTGAAAAGTTTCAAATTTAATATTACTCTACTATTATATATGGATGAACTTTATTAGCTCTACTTTTGTAGAATTTGTATTATGAAATTTATATGTAATTTTGAAAATATATAATTATAACGAGGATTAAATACCAAAAAGTCCCTCAAATATTTTGTAATACACACTTAGTCCAAGACTTTTATTTTGAACCAAAAAGTCCCTTATTATCTTTTCTATAAAGGTCCACGCCACCCGCATGGTAAAGCCTTTTTGGCATGGTGAAAGACTTTTTGGTGCAAAATAATAAAGCTTGGACTAAACATGTATTAAAAAAAGTTTGAGGGACTATTTGGTGTATTCCCCTTATAACAAACCATGGGGAATAATTCTAATTTTAAAGAAGGATCAAATATAAAAAAGTTCATCAAATATTTTTTAATATAAATTTAGTCCAAGCATTTTTATTTTGTTCCGAAAAGTTCCTCGGACAGTCATTTAACCAATATTCTCTTATTTTTAAAGTTCGCGCTACCAACATGTTGAGGTACTTTTTGGAACAAATAAAAAAACTTGAATTAAACATATATTAAAAAATATTCGAGGAACTATTTGATATACGTGTAACAACCCGTCCTTTTGAAGATAATTAAATTCCATAATTTGGTGTAAATTGGAGATTTGAGGAATTTCTCGAAATAGTGATTTTTGGGATTTTTCGAGGATTACATGATTGTAGATGGGTGATGTATTTTCTTTTGGGATTACATTAATATGTCGGAGCATTTTAATAATATGTCGCAGTTTAGTAAAGCGACAAAAGGTACGATTTTAATTGGAAGACCCACGTTGCGACGTATTGGGTCAAAATAGGAGGTTGCTGTCAAGTACCTCGGATGGAAATTTTGACTGTTCCGTGAGTCTCGAAATGGCCGAGATAGTCAGAAAAGAGTATCCGATTGTTGAAACTGAGTTTCGAAAAATTTTAGAGTTAAAAGGGTTCATAATTGAGTAAATGAGTCGTTTTTGGGTTTTAAGGGGTATAAACCCTTTTCTCCTTATATAAGGAGGGAGAGAATATAAGGAAAAGAGAAAGAAAAGAGAGAAGAGAGAGAGTAAGGAAGAAAGTGGAGAGAAAAGGTAGATTTCGGGCCAAACTCCGCCGGACTCGACTCGGGATCGTCGGATTTTATCCACGAGGCAAGTGTTTACTTGCTTTATTTACTTTTGAGCATAAATCTCATATCGTAGTTTGGTATTAATAAACCCTAAATATTTTGGGTTGGGTTTTCGTGGATAAAACGAGTTTTCAGGAGTTAAAACGAATAAACCCCAATAATTTTCTAATCAGAGAAACTTAGGATTTAATTGAAATTTGTTGTTGGTTTGGGTTCTAGGATGTTTAAAACCCTTATTATATGTGTAGATTTTGTTGGTTGAGGATGTAGTACGTTAGAGACGGAGATAAAAGCTTTGGAGAAGATTTAATGGACGAAACAGCTTCTTAGAGAAGAAGTTGTCCGCCATGATCGATCGATCGAGCGTGGGGGATCGATCGATCGAACCATCGATCGATCGAGGGCCATGGGTCGATCGATCGACCCTTCAGGAAGTTTGAAAACTTTTCCTAGGATGAATTGGATAGGATGAATTCCAATTCAAATTGATTCGAGGTTATTTATGTGAAGTATTAAGTAATCTTTTAAGAGTAAATAGACATTAAATGGAGGGAAATTATGGGAATTAAGTGAGGGTTTTAAGTGTGTAACCCTAAAACTATATTTTTGAGGAAAATAGAATAATTAATAAATTAGGAGGTTGGGGTTCCTAATATAGGCTGGGGACCTCAAGTTTATTATATGAAAAAGATGTAGTCCGTAGGTTCGTGGAAAGGGAGTCCACGACCTCATTAATTTAAGGGTAGTCGGGGGAGAATAATCCTTCAGATATTTCGGTAGGGCATTTAGGTCTATATAATTATGCGCATAGGAAAACATAATTATGTTGATTATGGTTGAGTGAATCCTATGAGGTTATTAGGATGAATTGGAGATATCCACTAAATCCTTAGATGAGAATAAGGTATTTATTATTCATCAAGTGAGCGAATGCTTTCGGTATGGTATCGTGAGTATGTGAACGTATGTATATGGTTCTTTGAGAGAATCATTGGGATTATTGGTCATCGCTAGATGTGATTGGAAATTATGGCCATATATATATATATTCGAGGAGGAATATATAGTATATATATATATACTATGTGATTAAAGTGTATATATATGATATGATGTAAATGATTTTGAGAATATAAAATATAAATGTTTTCAAATTGCACAAAGAAATGATTTTCATAAACGATAATTTATGTATACACACCTCTCTAAATCGCTATCATAAGGGAAGTTCCGTGCGTGAGGTGAAGCCCCCTGGCTAATGAATGCAGGGTGGATATAGTCCTAGGCCATATGAGCGCTTATTGTATGTTTTTCTACGATGGTGAGGTAATTCTGGGTGTGGTTATGACTCTCCCGCAGGCATATGGCCGCTTCCCGACGTCTTGCGTTGTAGGATCCCAGGTTGTCTTGATTGATAGGCCTTGGAAGATGATAGACATTTAGGAGCGCGCACAGTGGGGAAACCCGGACGGGTGATCTTAGATGCATTATATGATATGATATATAACTATTTTCAATAATGTGGGGCATTATTGGTGTTAAAGAAATTTATAATAATAAATTCGCTTTAAATACATTTCCTGGATGGAAGAAGGGAAATGGGATAAATGAATTGGTTTTAAATACATTTCCTGGATGGAAGAAGGGAAATGGGAGCATATGAGATGAAAAGCATTTTATGATAATAAAATTAGCTTTTAAATACATTTCCTGGATATAAGAAAGGAAATGGAAAGTTTTGAGATAAAAAGAAAAATGAAAATGAAATTGGTAAACATTTTGGAAATGACTTCTCATTCCAGGAGATATATCCGGAAGTGTAACATGATACGTATATAAAATATGAGCATGTATAAATTGAGTACTAAGGGTCTAATGGATCCCGACGATCGACCGTGACTCGTAGTAGTGTATCGGGGGGTTTCCTTGTTTGGATTTCGCTTCGCGTGACACCCCACGCACGAACATGGCTTTGTGTTGAGACTGGGGAGAAGTTTAACCCTTAGTGCTCTAATATTGAGATTTCTTATATATATATATATATATATATATATATATATATATATATATATATATATATATATATATATGTTATGTACTGAGGGTCTAACGGATCTCGACGATCGACCTTGCCGCGTAGTAGTGTATCGGGCGATTCCTTGTTTGGACTTCGCTTCGCTAGACACCCCATGCACGAACATGGCATAGTGTTGAGACTAGGAAGAAGTTTAGCCCTTAGTACTTGGATTACCCAGGGTGGTTAGAAGATGGGTGACGAGTTAGTTAGACAGCGTAGTTTGACTAGGATGTTTAGAGGGATGCGTTAGGTGTGCACTGTTAGAAGAGGGGTGATGGGTATTTCATGGGAGTGCGATACCAAATTTAAATATGAGATAAAACCTATTTTTATAAAAATTAGGCATTTATGCACTTGCTAAATATTTTCAAAACTCGGGCTCTGACCCGTTTATCTACTTTTTCCTCTCTTGCTATATATATATATATATATATATATATTATTATATATATATATATATTATTATATAGGTGTCCAGACATAGGGGCGCCTGGATGACACTTCCATTGAGTCGGACGTCTGCTGCGGCAGCTATGGATGCGTGCAAGTTCTCCATAGACGCTTCTATCCTTGTAATCTAGATAGAAGGTACTGTATAAACATTCGGGCCAATGTCCCAATTGCATTTATTTATTATTTTCCGCCTTTTAGTGCGGCATTCGATATGGTTGTATCATATTTGAACCGAGTGTTCGGTTATTTTATTTCATTTAAGTTTCATTCATATAAACTGTGTGGATGTTTTAATTTAGTAGTTGTTTAAAAAGAGTAGTTAAGTAAAATTTTGACACCAACCTAATAGGTTATTAGTAATTAAAGTGGTTTTCGACAGTGATGCTAAGAATGATCCATATGAGACTCCTGTTATAATTTGATAGAGGAGTGATCGCCCGGTATTTTACTAGGCAGGGTGTCACAATACGCCCCTTTAAAGAATGACCTTTGTCTTCGTATAGTAAATCATGTAGTGCCTTAATTTTTTTTAATTCCTTTTTAGGGAGAAACATGATATAATACTTGAGTTGAGGTACATTTATGATTTGTATGTATTGCTCCGCTCTAAAGAAAAACCTCATTGCCCTGCAAAGAGACCCGCTGGTTTTCGATCATTTTTTAAGGTATTTTAGTTCAGTTCGATTATAGGGGCTTAAAACTGATTATATTGATTTGGCTTCTGGTTTTAGGTTAAAAGGTACGATTGGAATCGAGTCAACTTGTTGTGAATAATATTTGTAATATTATCCTTCACATGCCACTAAAAGGTGCAATAGTTACCAAAAGCATTCACACCACACAACCAAACAAAGTTCAAAATTATCTTGACTCGTATCAAATCTCTCTCTCTCTCTCTCTCTCTCTATATATATATATATATATATATATATATATATATATATATATATATATATATATATATATGTGTGTGTGTATGTGTGTGTGTGTGTGTGTGTGTTTTCAAAAATTTAACCGGGCCAAGGCCCCCTTGGTCCCCATGTGCATCTGCCCCTGGTTGGGAGTAGTCCATGTCAAAGTAATTGGGATGATCAGACCTGTATCGAGATGACACTACCTAGAATATGATCCTTAGTAAAGCCACTTGTTATCTCCCCCTCCCCCCCCCCCCCCCCCCCATACTAGTTTTTCTCTAATTATAATTCATATTAATTCAGGGACTAAGAGCTCATCCTTTCATACAGTTTTCTATGACCCAACCAAGACTGATGTTGTGAATAACCCTGCGATATCTCTTCATCTGAGTTCCTAAAGTATATGGATTATACATTATTCCCTTTAACATTCCATGTAAGATACCTACAAGAATAGAGTGATCCCTCGATATAATTTATGAAAGGGAGATTCCTTCCCCACGAGATAGACAAGAGCTTGATTAGTCCTTAAGGATGGGTAAACCATCACATAGCGGTATTTCACTATTAATTAATTTGTTCTTAGATTCTTAGGCTTTGAAGAAATGGTGAATTGAACTAATGGATTTTTGGGTAAATCCACACAACAAATCAATTGATTACTACTCTAACCCTTATTAACATTCAAGCATGAGATCGCCTAATTCTAATTGCCAGAATTGGGGTATCATAGACAATGGAAAATTATTAATGATAGGAATTGGTAAAATTTCGATTTGAATTATAGGTCATCAATTTACTAACTATCAAACAATTAAGAGATAAATAAGGATGAAATTTACTTAAATGAAAAGAAATAGAAATATACACAAGGTGAAAAATGAGCTCACTAAAATTTTGAAAAAATCCAAAAGAAGCGTGTCTAATCCGATCAACTTATTTGAGGAAACTACTTTTGGGTTTAGAAAACATAATCAGAGAAATTTTAACATAAGTTGTGTAAAGAATAACTATAACCTATTTCAGATTTTAATTATGAAATCGTTACTATGTTGAGACAAAAATGTTTATTCAAGATTTCACAAGATTTATATCCCGACAAATGTTGTGGGTTCTAAAGTAATATATAATGTAAATAATAAATCACAACAAAATAATTTTTAACGTTGTAAAACTCCAGCGTACTAGAGAAATATCCATGGTCCCCTTTACAGGATTAAATAAAAATTCCACTAGAATAAAAAAAAATAGAATATACAAGTATAATAAGATCAAACGAGAAGGAAATGAAAATACCTAACTCGATAATATACTCTTAGGTCAAGCCTTCAAATATTCAGTCTTGTGATCCCAAACGATCAACTAAAGATATACTCTCTCCAAATATCCACCCAACAATTCTATTGTGAATATAAATGTGAAAGTGTAGTGAGGTGCAAATCTAAATGCACTTGCAAAATACTCAACCCACACTTAGTTACAAATATATCTAAATATATCACACAAAACTAATCACATTCATTATATACATATGTGATATGTCAAAACTTCTCTAGAACACTTTTCACTTTAAGTTTGATATAAGTATCAAATTTTAGATCCAAAAATTAACTAATTTCAAAAGCTATAAAACAAATATTAACGAGTATATACAAATCCAAAATTGAAAATTTTGTTCTTCAAAGTTTTAATATACCAAGAGAGATTTTGATCATTAAAGGTAACAAATAACAAATAGAGATCCAAATAAACCAAGTTTAACACTCTTTTAGAAATAAAAAGATTTTCAGAAAATATTTACGAGTTTAATATTTGGTTATAGAATACAAAACCCTAGTGTCTAAATGAATGTATTCATCAAGAGTTAATAAAAATTTATTAGAATAATCTGAGATCAAAATCCTCAAAGTATTCAAGTTTCTAATTGGAGAAAGATATCATAGGAGTCAAGGAAAGAACATTTCAAAATATCAACTCTTCTTCTATCCCACTGATATTATCTCTCTGATTTTAGGATTTCGACGCTCTTAATCTCTCTATATAAATACATCTTTCTATTTTTCTCCATATATACACTACCTAGCCTATATTAATAAATTAAAATAATGGAACTTTATACAATGACCTATAGAAGGACCTAAAATCAATAAGGAAATAAATGGCCAAGATCATTCTAAATGATCTAAGGTTTGATATAGAATCGTTCTAACTACACTAATGTAAAGAATACCATAAACTAGTAAAAAATTAAAATGACTGATATTGAAATTAAACAAAACCATATTTGAATAGGCCTAATTGGTTTGCAACTGTAATTTTGTTTTCTATATTTAAATACAATTCTGATAAAAATAGGCGTTCGACAACCTGTTTTTAAACACTTAAAATAACAAAATATGTATACCAGAAAACCATAATATGTATACCAGAAAACAACAAAATAGTGTTTTATAACTTTTGCCTTTTATTTTCAACTCAGAATTATTCATTCTTAATATTTTAGTATATGTATACCTTAAAATAGAATATACATACATAATACATTAATATGTGTGTAATTTTTATTAATAAAAAATATATATGTACATGTACACAAAATTACGTATATTTATATTATTAAATTATATAATATATTAAGATGCATATGTTTAATAATATTATCAATAGTTACATGATACCTATATGTAGTTTTATACATGAATTATTAATATATGAAATAATATAAAATATACATATAGTATATATGTATTAATAAAATATTACCAATTCATGTATGTATATAATTTTATTGTGAATTATACATGATATATATATATATATATATATATATATATATGTACGTACGTACGTTTACATTTGTATTATATATATAAGCATGTATATATAAATATGTATATAGATTTATATATACATGCTTATAGATTTATATATACATGCTTACATTTGTATTATATATACATGCTTATAGATTTAAATATATATATATATATATTTAAACAAAAAAATATGTATATAGATTTATATATACATGCTTATATATATAATACAAATGTAAACGTACGTACGTACATACATATATATATATATATATATATATATATATATATATATATGTACGTACGTACGTTTACATTTGTATTATATATATAAGCATGTATATATAAATCTATATACATATTTTTTTGTTTAAATTGGATTTTTTGGTCTATTTTTAAGTTTTAGCTATTTGGGTATTCGGTTCGGGTATCGGGTCGAGTCGTTGGGTCCTTAACGAGCCCAAGTGTGGACAAATTTGTTAGACCCGACGAGTAATCGGGTAAGATCCGTTTCGCTATAAAAATGCCCAGATCTGATATGGGTATAGGTAGACCCGATCCGTTTACAGTCCTATACACATTTGCTCCTCAAAATAAATTCACGGCAATGTGTGGCCAAACAAAACTACACTTGTTCAAATCTCATAGGTCCAGTCAAATCTTACTAGGATCATGGCTTAAAACCATAGGATCATAACGAAATCAAGGGCCAAAAAATATTAATTATTATGAGCCTATTAACTGACACACGTGTGTTTCCTTAAGTCCAAAAAGCATGAAAAAATATTTTAAATCATTTTATTAAATCTAAAAATTATTATTTTTAATTTAGGAAAAATATAAGAAAATGTTTTTCTCAAATACAAAATTGTTTTCACTTTCCAATCAAATGTCATTTGTAAAATAATTTCAATTTAAGTCATTTAATGCTAGTTATTCATTCTAATTCATTTAATGTCAATTATTCAATTTAACCAATTACGCACATGCAGAATATTATGAATAACATATGTGAGTGTATGTGTTTGTGCATGCAACATAAATCACATAGAGTGTATTCTCATGTTAAATTAGAACGTTTTGCACAATATCCAAACTAGTTGAAATGCTAATTAGTATTGACTCAAACAATCCTATGAGTTGACTATATAAGGTGTTTGATTAGGAACCCAAATTTAAGTTATTTGACCCAGATTGGTGTCTACGTCCAATGATTGAGACAAGATGCACTATATCAGTAAAAACTCTCCATGAGAGCAGTATTACAAGATTTCTCTCACTCTCACTTATATTTAGAAGTTATTAAAGTAAAAGAGTGTGGTCTCTAAGATACGTGTCTAACCTTTATAAAGCGAGATGAGATTAGCATTACATAAAGGGAATGGAATAATTACATATTAGTTATATCATATGGGTGATAATATCTTTATATCTCTTATCATGTTGCACGTTGTCGTTATTTGATCACGTGTTACTTCTGCTTGAAGTAACAGTACTATCTAAAGGGGTTATGTAAGGACAAATTTTTGATCGAGTCAATTTGTTTATAAATGGCTTAATTTCGGATAAAACATTTGAGTCATAGGGTAGGCATTGTATTTCCGAACTCGTAAGAATATGACATGTTTGATGAAGACGTAGTGGCCAAGCTTCAAAGTTGGATATACATTGTGTCCCGTCTAGTGCCAAGTTTGTCTTCACGTTTACTGAGGATATCGTAAGGTGTGTATGCATTTTGAATATGGTCCTTGGATATTATTATTGGTGATTTTTTTACGAAAATTGTTGGGAACGTTTTTTCAAATGTTATTATGGAAAAATATTTTTCCTAGCTCATTAGAACGAAGTCATATACCTCATTAGAATGAAATGGATATCTCATTCAAACGTAGTTATGAACTCGTTAGAATGACCAATCTCATTAGAACATGCATCTAACAAACATAAAACGAGGACTCTTCATCAAATAGTGAATATCTTGTTGGAATCTTGTTAAAACGAAAAAGGTTTCTCATTGGAACGAACTTAGTTCTCTTTAAAATGCAAATGCCTTTTCATTTTGTAAGAGATTGGCCTAGATTTAATAAAGCACCGCATCTAGAGTATTTTCGACTTGAGCAATGTTGTTGTGCCTACGTATCCATCTCTTCGCTGAATCAAAGTGTGAGTAGTTCGTGGGTCCGTACGATACGCCGAAAACTCGATTTGGTGGTTTTGTAGCGCGGGGGGTGTTGAATCGAGCTAACCACCTCTAAAATTGAGTATATCATATAAAAATCGTAATATAACCCGAACATCCGTTTTATTACTACGAAACTTGTGATAAAACTCTTATTAATTTATGGGGGAGAAGAGTAAGAATCTCTCTCCTAAAACTTACCCCCAAAATCATCATCCTTCTACATGAGGAGGAACCCTATTTTTATAACCAAAATATCCAAAGTGGGCTTGCCACATGCCATATTTTCTATGGAACCAAATGTCAAATATTTATGATGCCACTTGTTATAATATCTTCGGTGATATCTCAAATAATTAATTTAAATCTTTACAAGAGTATTGTCTAGTTTAATTCTTCAAACTTGGGGTATACGCAATATATTACTCACACATAATAATGTTGCACTCAATATAATGCCTAGATATTAGTAAGCCTTTTATAAATCATTTATCCTCATTTTATCAAATCTGTGGAGTTCATTTATTTAATCCCAACCTACACGTTCGAATGAACTATGCATTTTCATTTGAATGAGTTAGCTGCCTTGAAATTCATGCTTTCACTATTTTAGGTGTGTTAGACTCATTTTTTTAAGAACTTTTGGTAAACATAAATTCCTTACTTGTCTACCAAAGTTCTAAAACCCTAGTCTCACCGTTTGTGTTTAAATATCAAAGTTTACATATTCATATGCATTAAAGATCTTTTGTTAGCCACTAAAGTTTATTTTTCTTCATATTGAGAGAACTTGTTTCGTGCGGTAGACTATACACTTGTGGTTTGTTGTAATACAGTAAAGAAGCGATGTTCCTTGTTCCAATTTTCCAGACGGTTGTTGAGCCTCGTCAGGGGATACCGAGGCGTGCGTTGATTACTGTATTATGGAAGCTTTAGTGGGTGGACTTCTATGTTGCGTTGTGGTGGAGAGGTTGAATATATAAGAGTGTTAAGACTTGCAAGGGAGACGCGTCGTTGAATAATTTTACTATCTAGTCTTTGTAAAACCTTATCATAGTGATCTGTTTGGCTAGATCGTCTAAGGTTTTTTCCCGTTGTAATTTTCCTCGTACATCGATGTGTTGTGGATGATTTACTTATTTTATCCGCTTATCACCTAGATGCATGCTTTAGGTTAAAAAGATAAAGCTGGGTAAATATTTTTCATAACAAACGGTTTAAATTTGTGCAAACATTTTATTGGGTTTAAATCTGTTTAAATTTTGATTCTTAATATTGAAAAATACAAATATAGACTTTTTGTTTGTTAAAACCATCCCTGCGTGAGAACACACCATATAGGGACTTCTCATATTGGTATCAAATCTATAACACTTAGTTATTTTATTTTATCTCATGTTGTTAGGCGTGAATTTTGGAGAATTTAATGGCATTAGAATCCCAATGTTTGATGGGTCAAACTATGCATACTAGAAATGCGTATAAAACCAGCCATAAAATAGTTTGTATGGCAAGAGATTTTAAGTGACTGGCATCCAACTACTTCTTTAGTTGGAAAGAACAGGATACATAAGCTCGTTGAATCAAGGAGTGAGACTGAGCATATGTTAGTATTTTATAACTCGCACGGTTTAATTACTCTATTTTTTCTGTCATCCCGAAGGAGTTCCATCATATTATGACTTATGAGATGTCAAAAGAGGTTTGATACATACTCCAACTCACCCATAATGGAACTAGTGTTGTTAAGTCTTCAAAACTCCAAAATCTCACCATTCAGTTTGAAACCATTAAGATGTTGGAGAGTGAGAATTTTGATGACTTTTATGCTAGGTTTTGAATACTTTGGGTAGTTTAGATTCTATGAAACTTGAAGAGCTTGTAGGTGACTTACAAACTTATGAGATTAACATGTTTTCCTCCAAAAATGAGAAAAAATAAAGATAAGGGCATAACTTCGAAAGCCCAAAAGTAGGAAACACCTATTTCGTATGATGAACGAGTTAGAGGATATGGCCCTGAACATGTATAACAAGGCCGATCACTTCCCTAAAAACAGTAATGATAACCTTAAGAGGGATGAGTCGTACAGATGTTATGGTTTTGAGGGTTATGACCATAGGGTAGTTGAGTGCCCCACTAAACTAAGGAAGGAGGATAAAAAACCGAAGGTGTACAATGCCATCCTTAGTGATAATGACCCAAAAGAGGGACCCAATTCCCCCATTAAGCACAACTACACCGTGTTCATGGCTAGTCATGCGAGCCTTCATGAGAAATCTTTTCATGTAGATATTTATTTGCATGACACTTTAAAGTCCATTGTTTGAGATTCCCAAGCGAGTGATGGTAGAGAGAGAGTGGGAAAAATATTGAGGATGAAGAAGAGGAGACTTGGAGTGAACTCCAAGTTACCTTTCTTGAGTTATATGAGGAAAGTTTGAGAGTGAAGAATGATAACTTGAAGTTGGAAGAAAAGTTGAAGGAATATTCCGTAGGAAATAATGATAGTGTTTTGATTGAGGATCTTAGGGCATGTGCGAGGATTCTTCGAGAGAGGATAGACTACGTTGAGGGTGAGAGAGATAGCCTTTGCGATTTTGTGGATGTTATGAAGAAAGAGCTTCTAGAGTTTAAGGATTCTAGGCATTTAATTGAGTCGAGTGTAGTTGAGTTATAGAAGAATTGAGAGATTCGAGTCATGTTAAATTTGATTATAATTTATGTCGGAAAAGTTGGATAATATTTTAGGCACCGTCCAAATCAAAGATGATAAGTGTGGAATTGGCTTCGATAATCAAAATTCTTCTGCTACCCAACAATGCATTTGATAGAGTCAACTAGGAATGTTAGGAAAGTCAACTCTTAGGTAACACCCATCACCATGTTTACACTTTCACTCATTGAGGTAGGAAATATCACCTTAGGAGGTTTTTCTATGAAATTAAAAACATCCTAGGAAGTTTAAGAATAAAGTCACCAAGGCTCTCAAAACCCGAGATGTCACTTTACACCTACATGGATTAGGAAGCTTTACATATTAGACTTATTGAATCTCGTTTATGTGCACGTGATACTTCTTATGTTATATCTAATGGTTGATTATGTTCGCATGTTTACTTACACTAGTTTTGCTTCATGATATATGTTTGCTAGTTGTATGTTGTTTGTATCTTTTGTATTTTTTTTTCTTTTATTGAGTTATATTGAAAAATAACAAAAGATTTTGTTTGTCTTTTGAGTTAGTTCATTTTCAAATTAGTATTTTCTTTTGAAAAAATTTAGAAAAACTTAAAAAGATTTTTGGTTTTGTGTATGTTAGTTTTACACATTTTGTGTGGCATATTGGTGTGGTTGAATCTACTTCATTTTGTACTATCCATGTGACTAAGACATTTGGTTCTGATTATTAGTACGTATATTGTTCTTAGTCATGCTTTCATGGAGTTGTTTTAAATTTGATTCGCTTAATGGATTCAACTTTGCATATGCCTCCACAAACACATGCACGAGCTCTTTTGAATTTTAACTTCTCATGTTATATTTGATCTTTGTGTGATTTTCTCCCATGAATCTTGTCATGTACGTATCTCGTGGCTATGAGAGATTTTTTAATGTAAGAACCATTGCCCATGAGATTGTTTGATTTTATTAAATATATGAGGGTGCACAAGAAAGGGCTACGAAACGGGAAAGACATTGTTGGCAAGAGCCTAATGAAAATATTAAAGGCAATAAAAATATAAAAATTGCCAAAGGCTAACATGTTTAGTTTGTTGAATTTTAAAAAATGATATCTTCAAAGTAATTGAGTGAAAATAAAATATGTCATATGTTCATCTTTTGAGGGTGTTATAGCTAAAGATCAACGGGTTTGCACAATGAATCTTAGTTATGCTTATCATGTCATGACGCTATTGATTTATGAAATCATCAATATTTTAGGGTTGTTTGTATTGTGCTTGTTTGTTCATAGAGTTCATTTTATCGTGTCACTTGAGGCTACATCTTAGTTTGATAAAGTTTTGTGGTCAGTTAGAACTCGTTGAACATATTTGAGTGTAAGGGTCATAATCCATTTGTATCTATTTCACTCCTATTCATTCCATCCTACATGTTTAGACACATCAATACTATGCTAGTGTGTAAATATTATATGTTTTGTGTCGAGTTTTTGTGATTGTTTATACCTATAATTATGTATCGGATTGTCATCGGTGTATTTTTCATATTGATATATATCGTATCGTTTGTTTAGAGTTTTTACATTTGTTAGATAAATTTCAATATTTATTGATATTTTATTTTTTTAGTTATTAATATTTTATTATATTATTGGTGTTTTATTTTAAACATAGTTTGGGTTTTAATTTAGAAGGTAGAAACATGAGCAAATGGGTGTGAAAGATATGGGAGAGCTCAAAATCCCATATTGTCCCACATTGGAAGAATACTACAAAAAGTAGTGGTATATCAACTAAAGGACAACTAAGATTCTTATTTGACAAGTCAAATAAGAGGCTATGATCCTACGCATCGCGGTGGTGCTTAAGCACCACCAATCGCGACACGCGTAAGCGCGAAAGGGCGATTGGGAGACTTAGGGCGCATTGTGCGCTTTGACGCGCACTTCACACGTGCGCATCGTCGCTTGGAGCGTGGGAGCCTAAAGTTTTGATGAGGTAAAACAGATAAACGGTTGTGATTAAATGATCCGATCAAAGGGTTTAAAATCCGAAATGACTTAATCTAAACTATTAGATGAAATCGTAGCGTTTCGTGTAGGGGATGTCCATTCGCTTACGATGGGACGCATAATCTGAACCGTTAGATCGCAGCTGTTCCAAACAGGCACGATCCAACGGTTGCTGAGTCACTCCATGAAGAGCTGTGACTGTTGAAGAACAGTCACAGAAATGGCTATAAAAAGAGTTCCAGGCCTCTGTTTTGGACACCGAAAATTGCTAGTTTATCCTCTCTCCGTCTTCTATACTTTGGCATTATCAAGTTACAAATTCATAGTGTTCTCGGTTTGATCACATGGTACATAGTTTGAATCAAACAACTATTCATACACTGCATTGTATCCTGAATTCAGATTCTATAAAACCCATATTGTACTCGTAGTTCTGGTTCAGTCTCAATCGGATTGGGAGAAATTTTTCCTAAAAGAAAGCGTTCCAAGAAGATGCCTTGCAGAAATTAATTAATATATTTCATTCTTTCCATAAAAAAAATCCAACAATTTTAGGCAAAAATTTATTCTTATTACTCCACTCAAATGGAAGGAACTGTGGCACAATCTATCCAAGTCATGACTCAAGACTTAATCCGACTCGACCGTTTTGATGATGGAAATTTCACCCGTTGGAAAGAGAAAGTTATGTTCTTCCTCACATCACTAAAACTTGCATACATTCTAGATGATAACCTTGAACAAATTCCCGAGCCCACACCCGAAGACACCGAAGAAATAAAGAAAAAACGCGTGAAGAGGAAAGAAGACGAATTTATGTGTCGAGGACACATCCTCAATGCTTTGTCTCAAACTGTTTATAGCGCTCATCGAATGATTCCAACGGCAAAGGAATTATGAAAGGCTTTGGAGACAAAGTATCAAAACGAGGAATCGAGCAACCGTAAGTTTCTAATTTCAAACTATATGAATTTTAGAATGAGTAATGATAAATCTGTCGTTGCACAAGCCCATGAACTCCAACAAATTATTGGTGACCTTAAAGCCGCTGGCATTAATCTTCAAGATGAATTTCAAGTTGGGGTGATTGTTTCAAAACTTTCATCCTCTTGGAATGGCTTTAAGAAGAAAATTAATCATGGTGAAAAGACGTATACTGTGGAATCCCTTCTTCATCACCTTCATATTGAAGATAATACTCGTATTCGAGAAAAGAAGGATGAACAAGGTGAGGGTCATTCAAAAGCTAATATGGTTGAGGATAAAAAATCCAAGATTACCAAAGACTCAAAATTTAAAGCAAAGAATGATTCAAAATTCAAGAACCAAGGTGCAAATAAGAAAAAGAAGGGAAAATATTTCTTCTGTGACAAATCGGGCCATTATTCTCGAGAATGTCATCTTAAAAAGAAGGCATTTAAGGAAAAATAAGGGTCGAAGGAAACCAACAATGTTGAAGATCTTGTTGCTACTATTTGCGAAGCAAATTCAATTGATAATGAAAGTGGGTGGTGGATGGATACCAGCGCAACGGTCCACATATGCAAAGACCGCTATTCATTCAAAATATATCAGGAAATTTATGGAAAAGAAGTGAAGATGGAAAATAATCTTCGCACCAATGTAGTTAGAAAAGGCACAGTGGAATTGAAGCTAACTTCTGGAAAGACACTTACTCTAATTGATGTACTTCATGTACCTGATATGTGTAAAAATCTTGTGTTTAGGGACCTTCTCAATAAGAGAGGTTTCAAACTAGTGTATGAGTCTGATAAGTTTGTTTTGTCTAAGAATGGCCAATTTATTGGAAAAGGGTACTCTTGTAACGGCATGATCAAAATTAATGTAATCAATGATATTAATTTTGCTTATATGGTTGAGTCTATTTATTTATGGCATAGTAGATTAGGTCATGTGAATTATAGACTTATAAAAAATATGACTAATCTCGGATTGTAAATTTGATAACCTTTCTAAATGTGAAATTTGTGCTCAATCGAAGATAACTAGAAAGTCGTTCAAATCTGTTGAGAGGAAATCCGAAATGCTTGATGTTATTCATAGTGATGTATGTAATATGAAGGGTAATATGACTCGTGGTGGAAATAAATATTTCTTAACTTTCATTGATGATTACTCTAAGTATGCATATACATATTTACTTAAAAGTAAGATGAAGTTTTCAAGAAATTCCTAATTTTTAAAGCAGAAGTTGAAACTCAACAAAATCGGAAAATTAAAGTCCTACGATCCGATAGGGGTGGTGAATATTACCCGAGTGAGTTTATACAATTTTGTAATACTCATGGGATAATCCATCAAGTTACGGCTCCATATACGCCACAACAAAATGGAACGGCGGAAAGGAAAAATAGGACTTTAGTTGAAATGATAAATTCAATGTTAATCAGTTCTGGTTTACCTTTGTCGATGTGGGGAGAAGCTATTTTATCCGCATGTTATATTTTAAATAGAGTTCCATTGAAAAACAAGGATATTACACCATATGAATTATGGTTTAATCATAAGCCTAATCTTAGACGTCTTAAAGTTTGGGGATGTCTTGCTTATGTAAGAAAACACGGACCTAAAAGACCTAAACTAGGAAATAGGACTTACAAATGTGTTTTTATTGGATAGTCTAGTAACAGTACGACTAATAGATTTTTAAACCTTGAAACTCAAGAAATAATTGAGTCAGTAGATGTGCAATTCTTTGAACATATAACAAAGTTTAGTGCTTTGAATCAAGGTTTAGAAAATAATAATTCGAATGTTGACTCCTCAAATTTAGAAGAAAATTCACAACCTATATCTTCTTCGGAAACAACGAATGACGTTGAACCACGAAGGAGTAAAAGACAAAGAACTAACAAAATATTTGGGTCTGACTTTGTTGTTTATTTAGTTGAAGGGGATTTAAATGAGACTAAGAATAAAACTAAATTTGTTCTTAATGTAGAAGATGAACCGACCACATTTCATGAAGCGGTAACATCTAAGGATGTTGTCTTTTGGAAAGAAGCAATAAATGATGAAATGAACTCAATTTTGTCAAATCAAACTTGGGTTATTTTCGATCTTCCCCCGGGGGCTAAACCTATTGGGTGAAAATGGATATTTAAAAGAAAATTAAATCCGTATGGTTCTATAAATAAATTTAAGGCAAGACTAGTTGCTAAAGGCTATAAGCAAAAACATGGAATTGATTACTTTGATACATATTCTCTTGTTGCTCGAATCACTTCCTTTAGGATATTAATATCTCTTGCTTATATTCACAATTTAGTTATTCATCAAATGGATGTTAAAACTGCATTTTTAAATGGTGATTTAGAAGAAAAGATTTACATGGAATAACCCGAAGGGTTTGTTTTGCCTCGCCAAGAAAAGAAAGTGTGTAAATTGGTTAAATCTCTTTATGGCCTTAAACAAGCTCCTATGCAATGGCATGAGAAGTTTAATAATATTTCTATATCCCATGGATATAAAGTTAATGATGCCGAAAAATGTATATATAGTAAATTTGAAAATGGTGTTGGTGTTATTATTTGCTTATATGTGGATGACATGTTAATATTTGGGTCAAATCTCAAATATGTTGAAGAAACCAAAAGGTTTCTTTTATCAAAATTTGATATGAAAGATCTTGGAGAAGCTGATGTGATTTTAGGAATCAAAATTGTGAGAAAGGATAATTCTTTAGCGTTATCTCAATCTCATTATATAGAAAAAGTTCTTAAAAGATATAACCATTTTGAACTTAAGCCATCTGCTACACCAGTGGATCCTAGCATCAAATTAATGAAAAATACTGGTCGTGCTATGGACCAACTTAAACATGCTAGTATTATTGGGAGTCTAATGTATGTCATGCATTGCACTAGACCAGACATTGATTATACAGTGAGTGTATTGTGTAGATTTACAAGTAATCCAGGACAAGAGCACTGGAATGCAATTTCTAGGTGCTTAGATACCTGAAGAGGACTTTGAATTATGGCTTACATTATGTAGGATATCCATTTGTTTTATAAGGATATAGTGATTCAAGTTGGAATAATCTTGAATCAAAATCCAAGTCAACTACTGGTTGGATTTTTACGCTAGGAGGAGCAGCTATCTCTTCGGGATCTAAGAAACAAACATGTGTATCAGATTATGCAATCTGAATTTATAGCCCTAGTAGATGCATGTAAAGAAGCAGAATGGCTTAGAAATGTATTGTATGATATTCCTTTATGGAAAAATCCATCGCCTTCTATTATGATAAGTTGTGATAACCAAGCCACAATTTATAAAGTTTCGAACAAAACTTACAACAAAAAATCTAGACACATTAGTCTAAGGCATCAAATTATAAGAAAATTACTCAAGGAAGGATTAATTACAGTCGACTATATTAAAACGAACAAGAATTTAGCAGATCCTCTGACTAAAGGTCTTGTTAGGGAGATGATATGTATCACCTCAAAAGGAATGGGACTAAGGTCAATTAAATAACACAACTATATTTAATGGGAACCCAACTCATATCTTGAAAATATAGATAGAGTTCAATGAGGTACAAACAAGTTAAATTATAGTTATGGAACACTAGGAATTTTATACAAAAAGTTCCATTCCTATGTGCCTAGTGTTGGTTTTCTGCATGTTAGAGGATGAAGGTTACTTCTTAATAAATCAAATAAGTGTGACTCGCAGAATCACTAAAGTTGATTTACCTATACGAGTGTCGAAAGTGTGGCCTCTTTCTATGGAATCAAGATCGATCCTAAAGCGCTCGTGAAATCAGGATTAGCACAAGGCCATAAAAGTGCATGCTAGTAGAACACTTATAAACTCAGAAGTTGGTATGTGTGATAGTTCCGGCTAGTCTCAAAAGGTCCTTGGTTCAAGATACGTTCACCACAGCACCTTGATGAAGCTTTGAATTATTTTCACTATATAGAAGTTCAAGTCCGAAAGACACTTCTCATTTATGTACTAGATTTTAGCGATAATGCCAAAAGTTATTTATTGTCTTTTTGCTTTGCTCTCTTGTGTATATTGAAATTGGTGGGGGAATGTTGGATAAATTCTAATATTTATTGATATTTTATTTTTTTAGTTATTAATATTTTATTATATTCTTTTATTTTATTTTAAACATAGTTTGGGTTTTAATTTAGAAGGTAGAAACATGAGCAAATGGGTGTGAAAGATATGAGAGTGCTCAAAATCCCATATTGTCCCACATTGGAAGAATACTACAAAAAGTAGTGGTATATCAACTAAAGGACAGCTAAGATTCTTAGTTGACAAGTCAAATAAGAGGCTATGATCCTACGCATCGCGGTGGTGCTTAAGCACCACCAATCGCAACAAGCGTAAGCGCGACACGCGGCGCGCGAAAGGGCGATTGGGCGACTTAGGGCGCATTGCGCGCTTTGACGCGCACTTGGCGTGCGCATCGTCACTTGGAGCGTGGGAGCCTAAAGTTTTGACGAGGTAAAACAGATCAACGGTTGTTATTAAACGATCCGATCAAAGGGTTTAAAATCCGAAACGACTTGATCTAAACCGTTAGATGAACTCGTAGCGTTTCGTGTAGGGGATGTCCATTCGCTTACGATGGGACGCCTAATCTGAACTGTTAGATCGCAGCTGTTCCAAACAGGCACGATCTAACGGTTGCTGAGTCACTCCATGAAGAGGTGTGACTGTTGATGAACAGTCACAGAAATGGCTATAAAAAGAGTTCCAGGCCTCTGTTTTGGACACCGAAAATTGCTAGTTTCTTCTCTCTCCGTCCTCTATACTTTAGCATTATCAAATTACAAATTCAGAGTGTTATCGGTTTGATCAAATAGTACATAGTTTGAATCAAACAACTGTTCATACACTGCTATATTTCCTGAAGGCAGATTCTATAAAACCCATAGTGTACTTGCGGTTCTGGTTCTGTCTCAACCGAATTGGGAGAAATTTTGCCTAAAAGAAAGCGTTCCAAGAACGTGCCTTGCAGAAATTAATTAATATATTTCGTTCTTTCCATAACAAAAATCCAACAGCATTTGCATTTAATTCATATTTTCTATAAGCTTTATCTTTGAATTTTATTTGGCATGATATATGATCATATTGATATCTCTCATTGTGTGCATTGAAATTTCATATCTCAAAGTTAGTATCATACTTCATTGCTTATTCATATTAGTATTTTTTTGCATCGACATTGATATTGGTTGATCATCGTTTGGATTATTTATGATTGATTACACTTTACACCATTGTGTGACTTTATTCCTTCCTCCCTATTTTAAAACTAATGGTGACACGTGAGATACATGGTCGGGTGTAATGCGGTTTGAAATATATTATTCTAATATGTAATTTAATATATAATTAGTTCCAGTATTTAAAAAAAATAATTGTACCCATAACCATAAATATGTAAATTTAACTAATATTGTGGGAAACACATATGAATTGAAATGAATATGAGGAAATGAATGTCCAGAACCATATTATCGTAGAACAAAACAAGTCTGAAAATCCAAATTAGTTATAAAAAAACGTATAAAGTTAAGTTTAAAATAAAGTAGTAGTTTAAACGGGTAAAAACTACTTTTTACAAAAATGACAACGATATTCATTATTTTTTGTGCCACAACAAATATGGATTTTTGTCGTATTCATAGTTTGTAAATTCATATTTCCTAAATATAGCCTTCCAAAATTCTCATATCTTGATGTAAACGCATCTCTCGAGTTCTAGGATAAAAATCACAATTTGCTAAGTTATAAAAAATTGAAAATACACTAATAGAAAATTAATAACCTTTATTTCAAGTTGAACTAATATAAAAGAATACGTAAATATATGGACATTTATGTATATATTATAAATGATTTGAAAGACATATTATACATTTATTATAAATATATGTGTGTGTATATATATATAATAAATTAAAACTTTTTTTACACAAATTGTGTCGAGTAGAACGCATGTCTTGGCTAATCCAAACGCATCGCCAATCGTATGTATAGACTCTCGGATGTCTCGAGTCAATGTTAGTGAAGTCGGATTAATTTTTCGAGCATCCAAAACGTGTTAAAATTGAACCCAAATATAGCCTGAAAATTTTATTTTCAAAAACTTAGTTATGTTTGTCAAACTTTCGACACTTCGAACATAAACCTCGGTAAGCGTGCACAGGTGCGCAATAACCCATATGTGTTATCCATGGTTCGAATTACATGTCAATTATCTTGATAATATTTTCGATTACTCGAAGATTGCCGAAAATTAGTCGAAATGTTACTCGACAAAGATGTCACTTCGTTACGATTAGCGTCGACTAAATTTTGGACGATTCGAAACCCATCCTGACGACCCAGAAATTTCACTCGGACAGCCCATAAGTGTCGTTTGATTATTGAACATTATTTTCAATCGCTCAGACCGGGTACTGGATCACTCGCTTAGTTGCCTTAACATTCCAAAAATGGCATGTCATAAAAAAATTATGACATGGATTTAGACACGATTTGTTATCTTAAATGGTTAGTATTTAATAGATTTTTGTGTACTTAATTGAGTTATTATATATTGAGTTTTGTAAAATTAAGTTTTGAACCATCGGCATGGTTTCACTGTCAAACACCGGATCATTAAAAACCCATATAATTAAGAATGATTTTAAGAGGTTTAACATAAAGCAAACAGAAACTCTAACAAATAGGAACTCCTACCCATGTAATCCAGATTTTTTCTCTTAGTGAATAAAAAAATATTACATATTGATGTATAAGTGATGAGTAAATAATTTAATCAACTCGTAATTGATAATTGTTTTAAAGATGAGAACTTGTTAAAGAAAATATAGCCTCAAAAAATAGTATTATATATATATATATATATATATATATATATATAATCAAAATGGATGCGTTCATGTGTCCAATCTTTATTAAAAAAAACTAATTCAATTACCTCTCTCCAAAGAAAGACACTCACAAAGTTGCAATAGAGTGTTAGTCCTTAAATAAAATCAAAGATACATAACGCTATCTTTCTTTACAAAAGAGTGATATTGAAATTGTTAAAAAAATTGAAGGATCTTTCAATTAATGTTTAGTTCTTAGGAACTAAGTACATTTTGCACTTAGTCCACCTTGTTTTTTATGTTTCAAAAAGTCGCTTGTCTTTGTTTTTCACAATTTTTTCTTAGGATTTAGATAAGAGAATAAAGAGTGTTTGTGAGTGTTTTATATGATAAGGGACTTTTTGGATCAACATAAAAAGGTTTGAACTAAACTTTAACTAAAAAATATCGAGAAACGTTTTGTCGAATGCCCCAAAATTAAAAATAACTAAAATACATTATGTTTATTCCATCGAAACTTGTAGAAAAGCAAACACTCAAGAACCCTTATTAATTAACCAATTTGATAGCAAACCCCCCATAATCCCTTCTCAATTAATTAATTTGGTAGCAAACCCCTCATGAATAACATAAAATTACACAAAATAGATAGATACATAGTCAACATGCATTGAGAAACACAATAGTGGCGCTAATGAGGTTGAAAAATGAGATGCAGTTCTCCATGGACTGGTGTCTAAAAAGGGAGGTGGAATTATTCTAAGGTGTGATAAAAAGGCATATGTAGTTTATACATGCAATACGCACACCCATAGCTACCCGTGCATTACTTGAAAAACACAAATAGGGAAAGAAAAATTACAAATGCACACAAATAAAATAAAACATAAAAAACGTGTCCAAAAAAAGAGGCGAAAATGTAAGAATAGAGTCGGTGGTTGATAGATGGAACGTGTACCTTCAACGGATGTTTGTAGCAGCCATGGTTGGGCTGATCTAATAATCTTTACATCTTCTCTATTTATGTCTCTGGAAAAAAGGAGGATGCAAAAAAAAGTGTATGAGACAAATGCAGAAGAAGTGCATGAAACAAATTCTAATTATAAAGGGCCCGTTTGGTTGCGTAAATTATTTAATTTTATAAATTGATCAATTTGAAATGAATAGATTGTTGATGTATTAATTTTAAATGGGTTTAAATCTAATTTGTGGTGTGTTTGGAAAAGAAAAATGGAGTTATTTACTTTTTGATGTGTGTGTGTGTGTGTGTGTGTGTAGAGAGAGAGAGAGAGACAGTAGTATGGTGAGAGTATTTTATGGGAGTGGTGCATTTAAGATTCATGGTGTAATTATAAATTGTGCAATTTCAAGCTTTTGATGAAATGAACTAATTTAAGTTTTTGTGAATCAACATGAATTGGTTCATTTTTGAATTTGTTCATTCTTGTAACCAAACAGTAATAATAATGCAATTCATGAATGAGTCTATTTTAAATTGGCCAATTTACAATTTTGGGGACAACCAAACAGGCCCAAAGTCAATTAAAACAATCAATATCAACTATAACAAATTGCAAGCATAAAATCTCTCTTCAACACTCTATCTCAATAAAAGAAAATAGGGATAGAAAGAGAGAGTTACCATAGATTTGGTCATTGGGAGAATCCATTGTGGCTATTGATTGTTCCAGTCATTTGAAAAACATTTATCAAGGGTTGAAGTGATTATGTGAGAAACTTATTAATCATGATAAACTTTCTGATGATCGTGGGGTTGAATTTTGGGTTCTATATGAATAAAAAAATGACACATGGATGTTTTAATAAATTTAAAATAAAAAATCTGAGAAAATTAGGATTGGTATTTAGGGGCATTGAACAAAATCGACCACATTTGTATATATAATAAGATTGGTATATCATGTTCACACATTGAGGGGGAAATTTGCTTTTTAGGAGAGTAATAGTTTTATACTTTCTTGCTTTGTCTATTCCTAAACAAAAAGGAGGAAATAGTATCTTTCTGTGATACCCTGCTTAATAAAATACCGGGTGATCAGTCCTATATCAAATTAAAATAGATTTCTCATTTGGTTCATTCTAAGTATCACTTTTGAAAACTTTTTAAAACATACTAACCGCCTACTATTCAAAATGTTGTTTCCAATTTTTATTTTTATTAATACAAGACAAAATAAGTGCTGAATTAAAATAAAATATCCAATGATGATAGAATCAATCATCAAATAAAATAACAAAACTCTTGTCGAATAAACCATCGACTAAAGACAAAACCAAACCAAGCTAACAGAGAGTAATAAATCCCATACAATCTGTAAAGAAACTAACTAAAATTGTGAGCGACATGCTTGAGATAAACTGATATGATTCCCTACACTAGGAATAGAAAAATAGATATGTCTATTCAAATTCGGCAACACCCACATCTACGGCAGTTGTGTATCCCTGAGATGAACTCACGCTTGGCGTCCTTGTGGGTGGACACCTATAGGGTTTTGAAAATATTTGATATCAAGGGTTAGAACCCAAAATATTTAGAAAATATTTACCAAGTGATTAAATTGTAGAAATTTAAAATGAATGAATGCTCTTCATATTTAAGCTAGTGTTGCACTCTCTTGAGGACATACTCACCCCTCAACTAATGTGCACACCTAACGCATTCTCTATATCCCACCTAATCATCTATCCCGTAACTATCTCTTGATAAAATTCTTTTCTAACACACTACTCTAATCTGACTATGTTTAAAATATGATTTATAAGTTATTTATCACTTTTAGCTTAACATATCATCTTCCTTTTAAGTCCATAAAACATTCACACTAGCTATATAATAAATACATTTTTTCTCCATGTATTAGATTACCCGTATATAATTATTTATCCCATTATATACATAACATATATATATATATATATATATATAATCCATCCTCCCGAGTAATACTTCACCAGATGTATTCTCTAAAGTACTATCAACCCAGGCTACTCAGTCCAACCTGGAGTTCCGAGACAACTATGATCCGCCGAATCGGAATGTAAATAATAAACGTAATGGATGCGATCATATTCCCCCGAATATGAGGATATCATCTCAATGTCCCACCTCTGAAATTGGACGCTATGACCTGGGGATATACTCACCCTACTCCTCAAGCTAGGGGATTCACCCACATCGCGCAACCTCCCTTAATAGCACTAGAGTATATATAATTTACATAAATACATAGTCGGTGATATTTATAAGCACACAATATATATATATACCCTGTATATATATAATAATTTAAATCTCAGCTTTACCGTGTACCAACATTCGTAACACTAGCCTATATATTCTCAAGTCTATGGTCTGAATCTAATTTAATTAATTTAGCCATTAATTAATTTAATACCTTGGCGTCTCTCAACCAATATACTGAGACTCGCTCACTTGGCCCGTAAGTTAATATTACTCAAGTCTATATTCCGACTCCAAATTAATTTATTTCTCTCAATCATTAACCTAACAAATTGGTGTCACTCACCCAATATACCCGGACTCGCTCACTTGGCTCGTATATTCATATTCATAATTTGATGCCCAAATTCCCTTTTTAATAATTTTGACACACACTTATTAATTTATTCCAATCTTAATGTTTCTCTCACATTAAATATAAAACAATCCCTATACTGTTTATCCTTAAAGTCCCAAACAATCCCAAATTTAAGGTGCTTCCTTACTGTACATAATTCTCCCTTAAATTTCACCCCAGGTCGATCAGTACAGGAAAAATAACTCGAATTTTCCATCTCGTTGGAACAAGAAACAGTGTCGTTTGAATGACTGGTGACCATCGTTCGAACTAGAGTTCTGGTTGTTCGAATGACCTGCAACCTTTTCTCTCTCTTCGTCCAGATTCAGTTCTCCGCCATTAACAAAACTTTAAAACCTTCCTTACCCAGAAATCAAATCCATAATTTACACATTAGGTTCTACGAATCAAAACAAATCCCAATATCTTTAACTACCAATTTATATCTCCAATTGTTAATAAAGACATGAATCCATATGATTTTTCCACAACCTTTGCAATCAATAACATCTCTAATTAACATAAAATTTATTCACAGTATAATATGAACTCATAAGCCCTATCTTATCAGTCACCAAAACTTGATTCGTAACATCCACACATTTAAAAACCCAATTTGTATTAACCTAACCAAAAATCATGAACACTTACTATGATATGAATTGAAATCAGCAATTTATATAAAATCAAGTTTAGCCACTTGCCTTATGAATCTGATTATTCCTTTGGTATAGAGATTTGGTTTGTTAAAGAACACCTCCCTTGTTCTTCCTTTTGGCTCCCAAGAGTTCTTCCTTTTTGCTCCTCTACATTCTCCGATTTCTACCAATTGTATTATGGTTGCCCACAACTCCTAAACTTAGGTTTTTATCTCAAAATCCCATTTTTAGTCATATGGGCCTAATTAAAATGTCTCAAACACTCCCGTGTGCGCCCAATTATGCCCAAAAATACTCTGTGACCTATTTACCACCCTTGAGTACACTTTTTCGACTTTCTCAGCCGATACGGACTCAACCGTACACTCAGAATTGACATCCAAATTAATTTATAAAAATCCTTATCTCACACCTAAATTAGTCTATACCCGACTCTTGGCTGAGATAAATAAATGCCACGCCACTAATACACATTATGACAGAAATAAATTATAACTATTTGATGATACTGAAAATAGCACCACCAGATGAGGTGTTGATAAGCTCACTCTAGCAATAACAATGGAAATATAAGAGAGTGTGTGTGTGTGTGTGTATATATATATATATATATATATATATAGTAGAATGAGATGAGGAGAAGAGGAGAAACACTAGTATATAAGTGGTTCAACCAATCTGGCTTACATCCACTTTGAGTGTGTGAGTAAGAATCACTAAAATGAGGGCATTAATGGCCTGTGATACGATCTCTCACTTTCTCTCTCTACTGTGTATACAAACAGAGTTTCTGTTAGGGTGTTAATTTCGGATCCTTTCCAAGGTAGGAGAAGATAGGTATTTATAGTGCTTGGGGGGTGTAGTGTACCCCCAAGCATTCTATGAGCATGTGTGGGTTGAATACACCAATCATAGGTGGACACCTGGCTAGGCCACATGTAAGGAATGATGACCAAATATTCCCTCATGTGAGGGGAAAGATTTGGTTATAACTGACTTGCTCACGTGTTCCAAATCTTTCATATGCTTGCGTGTGCTCAGACTTGTGTCATCATCTGATGGAACCTCGGCTTAGCCGAGTAAGAGGTTGGGGAAGTCCGATAATGCTTTTTCCTGTCAATCATCAACATGACCTCGGCCTAGGAGACTGAACGAGGTTAGGTAGAGGGTCGGATGCAGTGTTGGGTGAAGCAGAGGACGAGATTAGCAGTAGTTCGAGCCCACAAGATGTTGATGACCTCAGTTTTTGTCCGACCGAGGTTGGTCAGTAAGGAGCCGACGTTGTGGAGGATGACCTTTCTGATGGCTATTATAAGTTTCCTGTCAAGTCGGCTGTGAGGCAGGCCGAGGTTAATGACCCTGAGTACGAGGGTACACTTTGGGCATATCACTATTCACTTAGTAATTTAAATTCCATAAATATTAACCATTTACTCTCCCGATTAATATTTAAATAAATATTAACATAATTAATTCAATTAAATTATGACAGACGGGTAATTTAAAATTTATCCGAATTAATTAAGTATTTAGTTGCACAAAAATACAGGGTGTTAAACTTTCCTTTCATGATTACGATATATTTATCTATGGAGGAGACATCTTACCTAGGTTGAGTATTCAGACATAGTTCGAATTTTATTCTTATATGGATTTATACTTGTTATATACTCTTTGCATATGAAGGCGTGTTTAAGCGTAAAAGTTTATAACTTGCGATAAAGTTTTTAAGCGTGTGTGTGTCGCTCATATTGTACTTTTTTCTTTTGAGGTTGGGGATTGAGTCTTTTTAGAGAGCTTAACGACCCAAAGGATTTTTATTTTTGGTTTTGTCTAGGAATAGCCAAAGGAGGAGACTTGTAAGGACAAATTTCCAATCGAGACAATTTGTTTGTAATTGGCTTAATTCTGGACAAAACACTTCAGTTATATGTTAGGCTTTGTATTATGAAACTCATAAGTATATGACATGTTTGATGAAGAAGTAGTGGCCAAGCTTCAAAGTTGGATATACATCGTGTCGTGTTTAGTGCCAAGTTTGTCTTCACGTTTACCAAGAATCTCGTAAGGTATAGATGCATTTTAAATATGGTCCTTGGATATTTTTCAAGTGTGTTTTTTTTAACAAAATTGTTTAGAATTGTTTATAAAATATTTTTCTGAAGAAAAAACATTCAACTCGTTAAAACGAACTAGACATCTTGTTCGAACGAAGTTATGAACTCATTAGAATGACCTTGGAATCTCGTTGGAACGTCCATCTAATTAACATCAAATGAGGACTCTATGGCAAATAGTGGACAACTCCATGTTGAACTCAGAATTTTTAAGAACTTTTGGCAAAAATCAATTCCTAACCTATTTACCAAATTTCCAAAACCCTAGTTTCACCCTTTATGTTTAGAAATCCAAATTTACATATTCATATCCTTGGAAGATATTTTGTTTGGGAATAAAATTTTATTTCTCTTCATGTTGAGAGAACTTGTTTCATGTTATGGACTCCATACTTTTGGTTTTTTGTGTTGTGGTAAAGAAGCAGTGTTCCGTGTTTCGATTTTGTAAACAGTTACTGATCTTGATCGATGGAAACCAAGGAGTGTGTGGATTCGTGCGTTATGGAATCTTGCATGGATGGGATCCAACATTACACTATAGAGGAGAGGTTAAAGATAGAAGAGGATCAAGGCTTTCTAGGGAGACGAGCCATTTTGTAAGTCTACGGTCTAGTCTTTGTAAAACCTTATCATGGTGATCTGTTTGGCTGGGTTGTCAGAGGTTTTTTACTTTTGTTGTTTTCCTCATACATCGCGATGTTGTGGATGTTTCATTAATTTTATTTTCTTATCACCTAGATGCATGTTTTAGGTTAAAAAGATGAAATTGTGTAAATCATTTTTCCACAACAAACGGTTTAAATTAGTGCAAAAGTTTTATTGGGTTAAATCTGTTTAAGTTTTGATTTTTAATATTGAAAAATATAATACAAACTTTTTGTTTGTTAAGGCCATCCCTGCCTAAGCACACAACGTATAGGGAGTTCTCAGGTTAACGCTTTGAATAATAGCATTGGATTTACCTTGTTCGAGGATAAAATCCTTTGAGGCTGACCCAATTGTCCATCGGGTATGAGGTTAATCTTATTTGTGGTGAAGTTGGTTTGGTTAATGTGACAGGTTATACCTAGTGTTCTCTCCACATGTTCTATCATATTTAGTATATAATATGATATTTCTCCTAATAAACCCGATACTTTATTCTAGATCAGTTCTCTAGTCAATGACTATTGAGGGGTTCCAGATCAATTTGTAACACCCTATATTTTTAGAGTATTTTAACTACATGTGTGCACGTAATTTAATTAATTTGAGACATAAAGTCAATTGAATCAATGTTATTTAGCTATTATAAGGATTAATATTCATGTGATATTATATTTACTTGTATGATAAATAAATGAAAATATGTTAATTTAAATTACATCGTAAGTGAGTAAATCGACAAGTTTGATGGTATCTCATTCAGAGCGCGCATTAGGGCCGCATTGGGAATGAGACGAAAAATTAATATTTGATAATATGGATACTGATTTTGAGTGCGCCAACGATCTGGAATGGGTCGAGTTAGTCGAAATTAGGTACCCATGCGTTGTAATTGGGTTCCGAGGACATTTTAGGTTAATGTGACCCGTATATGGGCGTTCGGGTCATTTTACACTAGAATTTAACCTAATTTCGGGATTGAGGATATATCTATGGATAATGGATGAAGTGGGAAGCCATTCCACCATCTAAAAGACTTAGGATTTGAGAGAGGAGAGAAAACTAAAGGAAAATCCAAGAGAAAGTGAGGACGAACGATCTGGAAGGATAAACGAGCATTCCGGGCATAAGATCATTACGTAAAAGAGATCACAATGGGAAGAATTCAGAATCTCTATGAGTCAAAAGGCATGTATTTATCTTGATCTAATTATTAAGTAGATTTCAAAAGTTCATGAATAAGTTTGGTGTAGGAACACAAAGTTTTTGGGTGAGATTAACATGTAAAACCGGGCTTTTGGGATTGAAATCATCGAGAAATAATTTGAATGTAATCACATGTTAAATCTTAGATGATTTATGTTATAAAGATACAATCTTTGATGACTAATATGTGAATGATTGAAATATTAAATTAGAATAAATAGGTTTAATGATTCTTGATAAACAAGTGAAAATCCCATGATTGGATATGTTTTCGGGTTAATTCGGACATAAAAACGAGTACTATTATGTTTAGGATTAATAGAAAGATTATATTTCGGGTTTGAATGATGTTGGGTATTCATTGATTAATGGAACAAAGAAGAAATCCATCAAATATTGTCTCATTACTCAGAGGAACCGAACTGGTTCACTGGCCAGGGGCGAATCGGTTCACCCATCAAACCGATTCGGACAGCCTTGAGAACCAGTTCACTGGGTAGGGCTGCCTCATCTTTTGTTTAGTGATTTTTCATGGGTCAACGAGGTGTCGGCTTTATTTACAGAGTTTACATAGGACTTCTAGGAATATGCAGTGGTGATTATAATCTACCTTAGGTTGGATGGGAATCAAATCCAGGTACGAGTTTACGGGTGAACTAGGGTGAATGACACTAGGGTTATAGTTTATAAAATCGGGTTAGGATTTTAAAAACAGTTAGGCTATGGGTTTGAATAGAATAGCTCGGTGGTGATATATGCACGATTAGCCGGTTATATATATATATATATATATATATATATATATATATATATATATATATATATATATATATATAGTATATATATGGATATATCTGTGTGTGATTAATATATACGAACATACCTACTATATGGACGTTCGTTGGAGGCTGCGCAAAATGGGCATTCTACCCTAGCCTGACTAGCAGGTGTTGGGCCATTTCCCCTGGTCATAGGACTATTGCATAACCACTGTATTTGAGTTTAGAGTCTAGTGGGGTAATGTGGTGTAACCCCCCAGCCTAAATTTATGGTTTATCCATGGTTGACCCGATCCGACCTGAGTATTAGGTGTGAAGTGTAATGAAACAACCTAGATAATATTGCTAGTCCAGATGTAGGAGCGGTTGGGTTTAAGGTTGGGTTAGTGTACTGCCATGGATGTGTTTGTGTTTGGGGTAAATGGTGGAGGAGAGAGATGAGAGAAGTTAATGGGTTTAATGGAGGTTGGAGAGAGGAGAGAGAAGATGGGTGTGTTCAAGAAAGATGATGGGTGTTGTGTTTGGGTGTGATGGGTATATGGGATAAGGGTGAGGGTGAGTGAGTAATTAGGTGTAGGAGTGTGTAGGATAGTAATGTGTGTTTGTTTAGATTTGTACCCAATTAAAAATAAATAAATAAATAAAACTATCTAACTAAAAAAATAAAATTAACAAAATTAAAATCTATAAAAACCAAAAATTAAAATCCTAATAAAGTAAAACTAAAGAAAATACAAAATCTAATGAAACTAAAAAAATTAAATTCCTAATAAAAGACAAAACTAAACCTATACTAATAAAAAATGACTAAAAATAAAAAATAAAAATAAAACTTACACCTAAATAAAAAGGAATATTAAAAATAGCCGCCACAAGTAAATCCTAAAAATATATACAAAATTCTAAACAAAATATAAAATAAATCCTAAAAATTAAAAATGACTCAAATAAAAATCTAAAAATTTGTAAAAATACAAATTTGAAACACACAGGGCTCGGGGAAGGTTATTTAGCTACATCTTCGCTGCAATTTTCCTCAAAATAAATCTTTTGAAACTGCAAATGTAAGCAAGCCTACACAATACACAAATACGCGCATAAGACCCATTTTATCAAGAATTAGGAATTAAAATTCGTCTATTCGGGGTATTATTTAAACACTTTTGGGTACTTATCAAGCGCCATATTGTATGACTCCTTTAGAGATGTGAGAGTTGAGTATTAAACTTAGCACTTTGGGGGGGCGAATTTTCGAGCGTCTCGATAATGTGCTTTAGGCCTATGGATCTCGATAACCGATAAAGCTAAGTAGTGGTGTATCGAGGGGTACCTTATTTGGATTTCTCTTGTGAGACTTCCCATACATGAACCTTAGTAAGCGTCGGGAGTTTTGAGACGTATTGGACGTTAGGACATCAGTTAGTAAGTTAGTCACTTTAAGTGTGTAGATAAGGCTTCGAGCAAAGAGCTATTATGTGATTTAAGGCCAATGGATTCAGGTAGTGCTACATAAAAAAAACATTATGGAACATTTTTTATACTAGTTGATTAGTGGGACAATCTCGAGAAGAATTGAGTCGCGATTAGTAGGGTAAGAGAGCCTACCTTTACTGACTAGTCATATAGGGCATGTAGGATCAATTTTAATATATGTATGTTATGTCTATGATACTTGTGCAGATATGCACGGGGTATAAGGTGTATGGGCACCTTGATTTTAGAGCAAATTCATAGGTCACCCAGGAAAGGGAGTAAGATATACCATAATAAGTGGGATACAAGTTGTGTGGGCTGGTGTGGAGCAAGACATAACAAAGTTTGTCTCCATGTGCACCACTAGTTAGAGGAAAAAGGTTAGTCCTAGGTGAAGAACTAGGGTTTTGCAATACTTGGAGATTCTAGTGACGGAATGGATGGATAGACCAATGGAGTTGATTTTTGGGTTACTAGCATCGCGGAGAGGTCAAGATTTCCTTTTGGGTTTTGGGGATCGCTTGACTGAGATGGAGCAGTTATAACTAATTTGGGAGGAGTACGCAATCAAGCAGTGTGCCCAATGTTTGATAGAAAAGAGAGAATGAGCTAGAACGAGGTTCCTCACAACATTATTCTGTATCAAGGTAGGATTCTTGTAGACCAATGGAGACGGACTTGCGTTGAGAAAAGCGTATTACTTGTAGACCAATGGGTAGACGGGAGGGGTGACTAAGATGTTGGAGTATATGTTAGGGATGCGTATTCTAGAATTTCAAGGTAATTGGAAGCAATAATTATTGTTGGTAAGGTTATGTGTAATAACTCGTACCAGTTTATTATTGGCATGTTGCCTTTTGAGGATTTGTATGGGAGACATTGTCTTTCTACCTCTGGTTGGTTAGAGGTCGGGAGTAACAAGCTTCTCAAGCAGAAGATGATTCGGGTATATCGGCAAGGATTGAGTTACTGAGGGAGTTATTTTTGGGTACTTTAGGACAGTCGAAAGAGTTGCATCGTTGGGAACCGAAGAATTTTGAAGTCTGATGTGAGTGGTCAAGTTTTATTGTAGGTGTCTCCTATGAAGGGAGTTATGAGGTTTGGGGAGAAGGGAGATTGGAACCTAGGTATGTGGGGCATTTCCTCATTATTGAGATGATAGAGTCAGTGGTGTATAAGCTTGTTTTACTGCATCATTTACAACAGATTCATGATGTGTTTCGAGTGTCATTATGAAGGAAATACCTTAGGAATGAAGTAATATATCAGCATAAAATGATTAGAAGAGGCGTGTCGCTATATTTGGGACGTAATGAGTAGGACTTCGACCTATATGGCACCGTTAGTGTGTGTATAGTGGGGGAATAACAATGTTATTGTGAGTTGATTTGGGAACATGAGGATGCCGTGCGTGATAAGTATCCAGATCTCTTGGTGCCAGGTATATCCAAATTTCGGGGACAAAAACCATTATAGGGGAGTATTTAACACCTCATATTTTAGAGTATTTTAAATTACATGCGTGCACGTACTTTAATAAATTAAAAAAATAAAGTGAATTGAATAAATATTAATTGGGGATTATAAAGATTAATATTTATGTGATATCATATTTACTTATGTGATAAGTAAATGAAAACATGTTAATTTACATTATGCCGTAAGTGAATAAAATCGACAAGTTTGATGGTGTCTTATTCGGGACGCACGGTTAGGGTAATATTGGGAATGACATTAAACTTATTGTTTGATAACTCGGACGTTTATTTCGACTACACTAACGATCCGGAATGGATTGAGACAGTCCAAATTAGGTACCCAGAGGTTGTAATCGGGTTTCGAAGACGTTTTAAGCTAAACGGGACCCGTATAAGGACATTCGAGTCATTTTACGCATGGGATTTAAATTAATTTTGGGATTGAGGTTATATCTAGGGAAGTTGAATGGAATGGGGATCCATTCCACCATCAAAAAGACTTAGGGTTTGAGATATGAAAGAAAAGAAAATACAAATCCAAGAGAAAATGAGGAGGAACGATCCAGGAGTATGGGCACAAGATCATTAGGTAAAGGAGATCACAATAAGAAGAATTTAGAATCTATATGATTTAAAATGCAAGTGTTTATATTTCTTTAATTTTTGATGTGGTTTTAATAGTTTATGAATAAATTTGATGTAGGAACACAAATTTTTTGGGGGGGATTAACATGTAAAACATGACCTTTGGGATTGAAATCATCGAGAAATAATGTGAACGTAATCCCATGTTAAATATGATATTATTTATATTATAAAGATACGATCTTTAGTGGCTAATATCTTAATGGGAAAAATATTCCATTAGAATGGAGATATTGAATGATTCTTCATAAACAAATGTAAATCCCATGAATGTATATGCTTTCGGAGTAATTCGAACGTAAAAATGAGTACTATTATATTTAGGATTAATAGAAAGATTATATTTTGGGTATTAGTGATGATGGGTATTCATTTGGTTGATGGGAGGAAGAAGAAAGTTGTAAAAAATAAGATTAATGCTCAGGGGAACTAAATCGATTCGTTGAGCAAGGGCGAGTCGGTTTGTCCATGAACTAGTTCAGGTAGCCTTGCGAATCGGTTCCCTAGGTATGGCTGCATCATCTTTTATTTAGTGATTTTTCATGGGTTAGGCTTGGTTTACGGAGTTCAATATTTGACATAGGACTTCTTAAAATATACATGAGTGATTATAATCTACCTTGGGTTGGACGGGAATCAAATTCAGGTACGAGCTTACGGGTGAACTAGGGTGAACGACACTAGGGTTATAGTTTATAAAATTGAGTTGGGATTACATAAAGAGTTAGGATACGAGTTTGAGTAAAATAGCTCGGTGGATAGAAAGATGAGGTTTTTAAATTAATATAAGTAAGTGAATAATTAATATACCGGAGTTGAAAAATCCTCGAGATTTGTGGGCTAGTGCTATGACTGATATATGCACGATTTGCTAATTATATATAAATTTAGTTATATTAAATTTAGTTATGTTAAAAACTTTAAATAGGCAATATATGACTTTAGTGGTGGAATTTAAAATATGAGAAGCATATTATATAATGACTCAAACAGGACCTAAAATGGATATGGTAACAAATTGGCCATGTTAAAACCCTATTGTCCCTTTACAAAACGAATCATGTTAAATTTAGTTAACAAACGAATTGAGCCTTCGATTTAAAAAGGTTTCTATTAAAGGCATCCCAAAAATGACTCCCATACAAAATATTAAAACTCAAATATTTTCTACTACAAAACACCAAAAGTAAGCCATTTTTCTCACGGATGGGATTTTCAAGGCAGTAAGTCATCATGGCTTTCCACGGTGGGAAGTCAGTGTGTCAAGACCATTTCCATGGTGACATCCCACCATGGAAATTCTATTATCACTATTTAAAGTCATCGTGTCAAGATAATTTTTACGAATACTTTCCATTGTGGAAATGGGTTTGACACAGTGATATTCGATCGTAGAAAGTTCGTTTCCACGGTGATAGATCAGCTAGGAAACACCGCTTTGACTCCTGGGAGTGCCACTTAGCTTGGTATTTAGAATAAATTTTTAGTTATTTTGTGGTTTGGGTATGATATTGGTGTTGAGGAGACATTTTTGGGTCAAAAAACTAATTTGGTTGGTTAGGGTGGGAAATATCCTTTAAAATCGAACCAAATCGATCGATCCGTGCATAACCCTACTTCTTAATACATTTGACAAGCATTTTCCATACAAATATGTGAAGTTTGTCTCGAATTTTACATGGGGGTAGTGTTCATACATGGCCACTGTTCATACATGGTTTGTTGTTCATACATAGGTTACTATTCATTCTTACTCCTTATTTAAGGAGGGTTTTAGCCATGGTTTAAAATACACAAAAAATAATAAAGGAAAATGAGTGAGAGGTATAGGGTTCTAAACTTGATTCCTTAAGTGAGATTTGTGTGTATTTGGAGTTTGTATTGAGAATGAATATAGCTTTTGGATAATCCTTTCATTGTAATATATTTTCTCAAAAAGTGGAATTATTCCCTCTCTTGTGGATGTAGGCAAGGTACTATTGTTGAACTACGCTAAATATCTTATGTTCATCTTCAAATTTTGTGCTTGTTTATATTTCCATCAATATTCTTATTTATATTTCATTCGGTTTTGTTGAGTGTGGTGCATTTTGCATAACAATTGGTATCAGAGCTTTAGTGCACACTTAGTGTTTGGAAAAAGTATTAAGTGAGGCCTTGGAGTTAAAACCACTCCTATTTGGAAGTCTTGGGTTTATTCCTTCATTAAACCATGTCCGAAAATAGAGTTTTGCATTGGAAGATGGAGCGTTTTGATGGAGTGGTAGCTTCAATCTATGGCAAGGTAAAGTGAAGGATCTTTTATGTCAATAATGGGGACTCGACACCAAAGTTATGGGAAAAACTAGATAATCTCTATTTAGTGAAAAGTCTCAAAATAAGGCTCAATCTCAAATTGGAGCTTTACCAGTTGAAGATGGAAGAGGAAAGAAACCTCATGGAACGTATGAATGTATTTTATGGGATTGTGAATAAATTAAAAAAAATGTTGACGTAAAAGTAAAGGAAGAAGATTGAGCCTTGATGGTCCTTACCTCTCTTCAGAATTCTTATGAGAACATTGTCACCACCATTTTTTCGGTAAAGATACGGTTAAAATGGATGAAGTGGAGTCGAACTTATTGTCCTATGGGAAGAGGAAGTCTTATGGGGATGAGAGTTTGGGCTCGGGTTTATATGCTCATGGTGAGAATCGAGGAAGGAATACCAATCTGGGATCTAGTAGTAGTACATCTAGATCAAGCGATGGGGTGGAAAAGGCTGGCAATATTATCAATGCAAGGAGTGGGGTCACGTTAGGAGGGATTGTATTTGAAGAAGGATGAAGGTGGCTTCAAAAGTGCATCAGTGACATATGAGGAAGATGAAGATTTTAGAAAGTCTCTCACACTTTTAAAAGGTAACTCTCTTTCTCACAGTGAATTGATAAGTTCTTTCAATTGTTCAAAGAAAGAGTATTTTGAGACATTCCAAGATAAGAATAAATGTTTATCATATTTTCCTAGTGGAAATAAATGTGTCGTGGAAGGGGCAGGACAGTGAAAATCAAAATGTTTAATGGGGTGGAACGTACTTTGGGGTTGCGACCTATGCCCCAAAGTTGCGAACAAACTTAATATCCATTAGCCAATTCGATTTCAATGGTTGTTGTGTATTGGTAGCTGGTGGATTCTTAAGAGTCATGCATTGATGTATGGTCCTATAAAAGGGAGAGGATGGAGGAGGATTGTATCATATGAAACAAGGTTCGAGAAAAATGGTGAAGCGGTGTGAAGAAGTTATCGGGCGCTCGAGGCATGTCTCGTCTATGGATAGAAAAAAGACATTGGTTGTAAGTTTCACAGTGGCAGATGTTAGGTTAAAGATTCCTACTAAGGGAGGGGATGGCTTGAGGTCCCTCTCTATGGTTAATAACTGATTTTGACTAAGAGTAGTTATACACATGTATTGGGCATTGACAAATCAAGGAGTGTTAGGACCGTATTTGATTCAAAGTGTGTGTAACTAGTACAATAAAGGCCAATGAGTAATTATTTGCGTTTTAGCAAATGGTGGATCCTATTTTATTTGGGTTGCATGGAAAACGGAGATATTCAGCATGGGAGGTAATTCTCATCAGGTGGAGTCTCGGTCATGGTTTGTGGTATTCCTCACCGAGGTGGATATTTGTGGAGTTTGGTTTGAATTTTACGGGGGGTACTATACATACACGATCTCTATTCATACATGAGGGTACTGTTCGTACGTGGTTTACTATTTATACGCGGGGCACTTTTCACTCTTACTCCTTATTTAAAGTGAATTTTAGACATGGTTCAAAATCCACAAAAAAGAAAATGGGAAAAAGGGTGAGAGATTTAGGGTTTTTAACTTGATTCCTTAAGTTATAATTCGGTATATTTGGTGTTTGGATTGAGAGTGAGTATAGCTCTTGAATAATCCTTCCATTGTAATCTATTTTCTCAAATAATGAAATTGATATCTCCCTTGTGGATGTAGACAAGGCACTATTGTCGAACCATTTTAAATCTCTTATTTTCATCTCATTAATTTTATGCTTGTTTATATCTTGTAAAAAGTTTATTTCTTGTGAAAATTTGAAGTTGCCCCTCTTTTTTAATCTTTTGAAACGGTAACGTGTTGTACAAACTTTGTGAACTTGAGAGTGGCCTCGAGAACCACGCTCTCTAAAATTATTTTATAAAAAGTTCATTTCTTGTGAGCAACCCTTTGGTTACTCACCTCAGTTGTGTCTAAGTGTGAGTTGTATATGGTCTTGAGTGACTCCTAGGGTATCTCTACTAGTATGATTTCTATCTTAAAGTGTTAAGTGGTTAATCTTGCTCAACAAACATTACTCCTCAACCACTAAGCTAAAACTCCCAGGAGATCCCAACTGGCCTATTTGAGACCTACCTACTCAACCATGCTACATGTACAAGAAAATAAATATTTGTACTTTTGTTCCATAAAAGAATAACTTTCATGATGAGGGGTTGTTCATGCTAGATCCCCAAATCCTGTCCTATTTTGTTCCTTTGGTCACTTCTTGGACCCTCTTGCTGCAAAACAAATAATATTTGAACATTTTCTAGAAGGGTCCCTTACTATGGACTTCCTCACTAGATTTTATATTTTAATTGGTCCCGACAAAGGGGTCCCTCATTTGTAGACTCCCTCGTCCAGGTGTCTTTTTAACTGGTTTTGACAAGGGCCGGTCTCTCACCCTACCTATATCATTTTGGTAGTTAGAAGGAGGTAGGGGAGGGGGTCCCTCACCCAGGCTGTAACATCTTGAATTTGGAAGGAGGTGAGGGGTTCCTCACCACACTATCTCTGGAACTGGAAGGATTTGGGGGAAGGATCCTTTGCCCAAAACATTTTTGGATCTGGAAGGAGGTGGGGGAGGGGTCCCTCGCCCAAAATAACTTTGGGTCTGGAAGCAAGTGAGGGAGGGGTCCTTTGCCTAAAATAACTTTGGATCTCGAAGGAGGTGTTGGAGGGGGTTATTTCTCATAATATCTTTGAAATTGGAAGGAGGTGTTGGAGGGGTTCCTTCTCAAGAATATTGTGATAAAACTACAACATCCCTTTACATTAATCCCCTCGGGCAGAGACTTTTATGTTGGGCAGACCAAAAGTATTTGTATGCCATAAATGCAATCTTCAATTTTTGTAGGGACCCATGGGCTTCTTCATCATTATTCATAGGGTCATTAAATGCTCTGTCACTTTATTAGTTTTGGGGATGAGGCCACTCGTGATTGACCCCCTTTTTCTAGGGTATCAACTTGGGTAGAGGAACTGCTCATGGTGAGTCCCATTAGCCTTTTTCTGGGGCCTTCTATCTTGTTTAGAGAGATTGCTCGTGATGAGCTCCCTCGTCCTTGACCTTTTTTTGTGGCATTATTCTTGGGTAGAGGAGTTGCTCATTGTGAGTCCCCTTGTCCAGGTATTACACTTGGTCATAGGGCCACTTAAGGTGGACCCCCTTGCTCTAAATCTTTTCTTGCGAACTTAGGCAATGGGATGGGAGTCCCTCTAGGTGAGCTCATTTGCCCTAAACTATTTTATAATAGCAGATGGATACCATCTACACCATTAGAGTTGTATATATATTTCATTGGTTTTCGTTGAATCACTACAAGAAAAAGGACATTTAGCGACTAATTATTTTTGCGACGTAATTTATTTCTCGTTATAAATGTGTTTTTACGAGAAATTATTATCTTCGTCGCAATAGTTAAGAGAAAGAATTTAATCATTTACGATGAATTAAATAAATCGCAAAAATAATACCTATTGCGAGAAAATTGTAAATTCATCGCAAAATATTTGGTACCAAAAATTGTCGCCTACTTTCCCACATTTTATTTGACTTATTACGATGAATTGAATTTTTTCTCGTAAAAAAAAATCAAAATTATTAATTATTTCATCGCAAAAGACCCATATGAGTTAAAAATATTAATTAAGTTTTTAATTCTAATAAACCCACTCCCCTCACCTCACGTCTCTTCCCTATTCCAACTATTCCAAACCCCCCACGTCTCCCTTGTTCCTCACACATCTCTTCCCTTCTCACCCGCCTCTCTCCATCTTTGTTGCCCTCTCACCCGCCTCTCTCCATCTCTCTCGACAGCTTCTCCATCTCTCTCAACGGGTTCTCATCAGGTATTTCATCTTTCGTTCCTCTGTTACTGTGGTAGATGTTAGTTTGATAGAAAGTGTTTTAGCTCTTCCTCTCCCATATAAGGACTGCACGTAGGATTTTTACGTTGACTGGTAGATTGCAATAAATGTTTTTTTTTCTCTGCTTCTAAATCCTTTGTCGTTGCGTAAGCTGTAATTCAAGTTTAGGTGAGTTTTGAGGTGGTTAATTCCAAATAATGGGGTGGTTTTGATATTTATATATGATGATTGATTCTATATATCTGCTGTAATACAGATGTTGTATAAGATTATATATCTGCTGTATAAGATTATATATATATATATATATATTACAGATATATATACAGATATATATTACAGATATATATATATATATATATATATATATATATACTAGTGTATGCCCGTGCCTGAAGGCACAACGAATAGATCTAAAGTACGTAATCGCCAAACAAAAAAATATTCCAAACTACGTAATTGCAAAATGGAAAAAAAATCATTCCACAACAATACTAATCGTACAAATTCTAGTCCTAAAGTTATTTTTACAACACCGTGTAAATATTATAGAAAGTTTGGACAGAGTCTCCTTTGTTCGTAGAACTATCCCCCCGTTTAAAAAATAAAAAATACTCCCAACAATAACATTTGTAGTCCAACTTGGACATCATATAATCAACCTCTTAATTTAAGCAAAAACGATTACTAACACAACTAAGAGTAAAAATCTACAAAATTAGGGGAAAATTCCCTCTGTTTATAGTCCATTCGGGAACTCGTATAAACAACATAAGTGAATGGTCCTGCAACATGGAACAACCAAGAATAATAAAAGCATTAGCATTTAGATATGCAACAACATTATATGGTTACATAGAGAAGAAAACTTACTAGACAATCAAAACTATAAGTACTATAAAAGTGAGTGTCAAAACAGAATTTAGTTCCAACTTAGAAAACTTTGCAAAAAGTTTAGCTCTTAAACACAACAAAGTGTACCTTGAACATGAGGGATTTCATTAAAGTGTTGATGTGTGAGTTACTCACAATGAATAAAGACTCGCAATACACTATAGGTACATCACAGTCTCAATATAAAGTGTCCCATAGAACTATTCAAATATAAATTTTTTATATTATGTTTTTTAGTCATGAATTTTGTTTTGTACTTAGTTGGTCAGGTATAATTTATATATTCCCTATTATAAGAGACTAACAGTATGTCCACTTAACAGTATGTCCACTTATTGCATATATATATGTGCTCATATATGTCGCATATATGCATCTGCCTACATATATGCTGCATATATGCATCTACCTATGCTACATTATGCATTGCCTGCATATATGAAATGCTTGGTTTACCCAAATATGATAGGACCATACATCATATAACAAAGAGGGGAAAAACCCAATCTCACTCACTGAACTAATGAGAGGTTGAACTGCAATCTTCCTAATTACCACACCAGTCTATTTCTTATTTTCTCACCCATTTTTATGGAATCTAGAGTAAAAAATTGAAAAAATATGAAGTTAAAATGTTAAAAGAGAAAAACAGACTAAGATCAGTAATGTTGAAAGAATATGAAGTTAAAATATTGAAAGAATACAACCATATATACCTCAGGATGTTCCTTGAAGTTGAGAAGTTTCCACCACTCTCCATTCACAGTCCCGATATGGTCCTTTTTTCGATCTCGCAGAGTAGAAGAACACATGAATATAATATGGAAACTAAAAAAAAGTATTATAATAGAAAGACATTTATACAAAAAAGGAGTGGTGGTATTATCCTTTGTGAATATGTGATTCAGATAAAAATAGATAAACATATTAGTACTATCCAAAATGATAAATTAGAACTCTTGAAAATGACAGATTAGAACTCCCAAATAGGATATAACACCAAAAAGCCATGAAACAGATTTGAATCTACATAATATGATAACCAAAAGTCCTAGAAGTAGAATCACATATAAGAGAGAGGGGTTACCTGAGTTAAAATGCAAAATCAAGTTTACTGAAGACAGAGGGGGTGGCAGCCTGCTGAAGACAGACAGAGAGTAGAGAAAGAGTTGGGAATCAGCCTTGGGAACCTTGTTTGTGTCATCAAACCTTCGAAAATTAGCCTTGTTCTCTCCTTTGTCCATATCTACAATTTGAATATCGCCAGATCCCGCACGTGAACTGGAAGTTCCATCTCTGTGTTCCTTTTTTGGGCGCTTCCTTTTTTAAATATGCATCCCTACACCTTCCAAGGTTTAGTGGTCAAACAAAGATTATAAAACATGAAACAAACAAATTTATGATTGGTAATTATTAAAATAAAAAAAGATAACAATCAGCAACCCTACTCCTTCGAAGCAACATATATGCATACAGTATACCGTAAAGGGCATATTGTAAGTAGGGTATACTTGACATCACAAACTAATTAAACGCAATATATAATGAATTTGTACAGAATAATAAAAAGTCACAGAATTAATTTATACAGATTCATTATAAATTACATAATGGACTAACTTTATGAATTTGCACCAGCGCCAATCCACCAACTTTTCCCTTTAACCCAAACCAATAAGTCGTCAAAGTAGGGGCAACATAATTGGATTATCACCTGTAGTTTCCAAGAGTACACACAACAAACAAAAGTTACACATTTTAAATGTTATTTCAACATACCTAAAGCAAATAAAAATCTAAAAAATCTCGCATAAATACATACATTATAAATTTTAAAACTTAGTCCCCCCCCCCCCCAAACCCCCATTTGGCACCTACTGTATACCAACAGTATGTTGTTGTATGCCTGCATATATGTTGTGCATATATCCAATAGCTGCTGCATACCTTAAAGGGCATACCGTAAGTCAGCTATATACCATGTATGCATATAAATAATCAACAATATACCATATTTTAACGGCATCCAAGAAGTAAGTGTTAAGTAGGGGAATTTTGTTTAAGCAGGGGAGAACCAAATTGAAATCTCAAAACTACAAAAATATCAAAAGTTATACTGAACCACAACATTTTAGTATTCAACCACAAAATTTTGATACAAAAGTAGAGTAAATATATATGAATTGAAGTGAATACATACCAAAGCGGAATTAGCGGGCCAACATCCGTATCCTTTTGAATGTTGAATACTCCTGGAAAGAATTGTGAACATCGTTCAAATATCACGAACTGTCTCTTGAATGACGCAAAAGCTCTGGCAGAGCAGAGTATGCGCCATCTTTTTGCTTAAAGATAGAAAATAGAGAGAAACATATTAGCAGAAAATTTGGATGCTGAAGTTGAGAGATGGTCAAGGGGGAAAGAAGGTAACCTCTGTGCTTGGCTTAAGATGTCGAATTCAGCACTGCATTGTGAAGCCATTTCTACAAAAACAAAGATATAGTACCACATTTAACAAATTAATCATCTGTGAGAAAACATCAATGTGAATTAAGTTATTCATAAGTAAATAGGATAAACATATACCTTCAAATGCTAACTTTCAATTCTTATCCAACTAATATGAATTGGGAGAAGTACTAAATTTTTCCATTAGTTGTATCTAAACACCGTATAGTAAAGATTGTACAAAATAATCAATGGAACATGGCATCAGCATTTTTTATATGGCCAAGAAAACAGGTAGCAACATAAGCGAAAATATCACCCCAAATTAGCATAAATGAAAACTGGTAGCAACAATTTTTAATAAGACAATTATGAAGAGAATATTTAATCCTATAAACATAATATGGAACCAAGCATTAGACCTTTCACTGCAACTCAAATTCGATAAAAAAACATATGCCATCGTCATCTTTAGATAACAAATCAATTTCAAGAGCATTTCATCAGTAACAAATCAGGTAACCCACATTCAAAGAAATGAATACAATGAAGCTAAAATAGTACACATTCACCTAATTATCCTCCACAGATCCACGTCTAACATTTATATATCCTACTTCTCTAAGAGTTAATGATGAAAATTTTGTTTTAAATTTAAGAAATATTGTTCTAAACCACCAAAAAAGTAGCACCTGAAACTAATTTAAGAAGAAAAAATATTCTCAATGCTTAGAACATTGATAACCCCTTTTAATGTCACTTCACAATGAATTTTTTTATTTTTGTAATGGAAACTTGTGAACAAATAGGATCCAAAATAGGATTAAAAACATAAAGAGCTAAGTAGAAGGATACTATACCCCATTCATTTCATGTAGATGGACCAATCATCCCTGCCAAGTCGAAATGCCATACATGTTCGACTATCATATTGAATATGTGTATTGGATCGCAAATGACAGACCTGTTCAAGAGGTAATGTATATTAAAAAATGACTATCTAGCGAGTCCTCTAAGAAAATTTGATTTCATTAAATAGAAAGACTTAGTTTGTGCACCAAATACAATAACGTGACCCGTTTTAATTAAAATTTGAGAGATATGCATGATCATTTTGTAAAACATAGGAACATGTTTAATATGGTTTATTTCAGAAATATTAACACGGCTTTATGAATAAAAAGCAATACATGAAGTATAGTACCAAAAATTATGTAGATAACTTTGTTTGCTAATCCAGTTTCAAAACATGTGAGTACCATACAGAACATTCATCAATATTAAATATTTGTTCCCCATCACAAACTGAAAACCAAGGCTTCTTGGCATTTAAACTAAAAAAAACTCTACAAATTCAATATCACCAATAATAATCAGTTTTAGATGTATATTCGGAAAAAAATAAAGGATCTAAACCTTAGATTTATAAAATAGTAGGGAGAAAAATCAGTACCTGCGATTTGGTAAATTAAATCGGCGATGTAAAAGAGGAGAAGCGATGTATATCGAAACCTCCGTTGTTTTTCCTATGATTGCACCTACGGAACATCTTCAATGTCTATAAAGAAATGTGAAAGTAGAAATGAATTGTAGTATATGAAAACTCCAGTACAACTACCTGTAGTGACCATGACCCGTAGCTTATGTATGAAATTGGGTAGCGCCAAAATGGCTTGGGAAGATCAGGCTATAACCGGAAGAACCCACAGTCATCATTATGATTACAACTACGATGACCATGCGGTTCTAAACTTATAACCAAAGTAAGAAATTTAAAAGGAACGTTTTCTCAGATTCATCTAGTGTGAACATTTGTAGGACTGAAATGGAGGACAAAGTCAAGATGAGAAAAATGCAAATAAACAAAATTAGATCTGCAAAGTTAGATCCAAAGTTATACAAAGTTTAAACATCACTAACATAGTTATTGATTTAGTTTAAACAAAACTAAACTTCGTATGCTATTGAACTAAATTTGGGATAGATCATGAAAACATATGGTATTTTGGACAACCCAAAACAAAGGCATGGAAAAGATGTTGTATACAACAATTAAAAAAGAAAACAAAGGGAAACTGATATTAAAAGTTAGCTCAACACAGATGAGGAGAAAATGGACTAATTTCAACAAAATGTGGGCACCATAAAAAGGGGAGAGAACAATGTATATACCTTTAAATGAGATCTGCAAAATGTGGGCACCATAACAATAGATTCGAAAATCAGATCTGCAAAAAAATTAAGCCAAATCACATAGAAAAATTAGATCTGCAAAATACCAATATTGTCAACAAAAAAAGAAAAATAAATGACAGATCCAGAAATGAGAGAAATGGAGCAGGGTTGTGTGCGTAAGTGGGTGAGAGAGAGGCGTCGGGGAGGTCGAATCTGGGCCCTGTGTGCTTGTCGAGATGAAAGACAGTGAGGTCGATTACAGGCAGGGCTGGGTGAGGTGAGGGCGACAGCACGGGGATGCGGGCTGGGCGAGGTGAGGGCGATAGCACGGGGATCAGTTAATACATAACAAAACAAACAAATAAGCCACAACAGGGATGTCATTTCTTTTCGAATGTGCTTCACTCTTCAACAAAAGATTTTGCGTGCAACATCTTGTGTTCGAATCTTGCACTGCCCTCCAATACATATATTAATTCCCATGAAAAGGAAAAAAATGACAGTTGAAGAAAAATAAAGAAATCTAGAAATAATAAGTGAATGGTCCACGTGTCATATACTGTCCTTGTGAAGTATATTAGTTGTTAGTCCCAAAACCAAGCACTGATATAAAGTAATTTGCACCCTAAAATCAAACTTATTTTCCTCAAACTAATTTTCCCTAAACTAATTTGCACCCTAAAACCAAACAATGATACCACGGCTAGTGTCAATCAAATAAAATATATTGGAGTTATAAAAATGAATAAAAACTAATGAAGTTAGAAATCGTAAATCAAACCTCAAAAGTAAAAAAAAGTTAATACCGTAGAACTAAAATCCATGAAGTCTAGAAGTCTCCATTCTGCATAGGATAAAATGAAAAAAATCCACATGTTAATCCCATCTTTGTATGCATATTCAAAAATTAATGTCGAAACCGCATTGATATATATATAAAAGAAACAAAGAACCCAAAATGGGGAAAAAAAAACCTAATTTTGAAACAAATCAAAAGCCCCTTTGAAACCTAAATCGAAACCACACACGTATATATTCATAAATGCAGAGAAAGCTTTAATACATATCTTACCCATAAAAAAGCCCTAAATTTGAAACAAATCAAAATCACCTTTGAATCCAAAAAACATATCAGATCGCACCAAAAAAGTAAAACAACATTAGAAAACTTCAAAATTGAAACCATGTATTTTCAGATCGCACCAAAAAATCTACAAAAATTGAGAATGAGATGCCATACCTGCTAGCTTTGGGTTACACATATTAGATCCGAAGTACCCAAAGTTAGATCTGCAAACAAAAAACATATCAGATCTAAACATTAAAACCCCCCACAAAAAATTAAAACCCCAAAACATAAATTAATTGAACTCGATAGGATGATGAAGTTAGTGGTAAGGTCTGCAGTGCGTAGGGTGTAAAGGAGGACGTATGGTGCGTGCTGTGCAGGGAGATGATGATATGAGGGGATGCGTGAATGAGATCATTCTTCATGAGAGGGGGAATGAGGAGAGAGAGGTAGGGTTTGGAAAATAATCGAATTGACTCAGGGAGAGAATGAGAGGCGGTGTAGGGTTTGAGGGTCCATAGGCGATTTGTCTCATTTGCCCTGCCTAGTATTGTGAGTGGAGTTTTTTTAGTCTCAACCCTTGGATTGTACACGTGGCAAAATGTTGACCCTTTGATTTTTTGATAAGATAAGATAAGATGGCACTATTCATTAGACCATTGTCCCATATATATATATATATATATATATATATATATATATATATATATATATATATATATATATAGAGAGAGAGAGAGAGAGAGAGAGAGAGAGAGAACCGATCTCATGCGGTCTCTGTTTATGGACCCAAAATGAGGTCTAAATGAGATCCAATAAAACGACCCCGTTTAGCTCCCAAAAAAAAGGACACGCTGATCCCTTTTTCTTTCCCCCAATAAATTATCCTTTCCAAACATAAACAGTAAACTCTTTTAGCAAAAAAGGACAAAACCCTTAAAAATCTAAATCTCTCTTTTCTCTCAGCGTGAACAGGTATGAAATCACTTTGCTTACTTTGCTCACTTTTCCTTTTTATATGAAATAACATGTTGCTCATTTTGCTAACTTTGCTTTTTATATAAATCCACTTTGCTAACTTTGTTAAAAACAACAACTGCTCATTTTTTTGCTAAAAACATCAGTTGCTAATATTTAAGGTTTAATATTTTTTTAACTTTGGCTATTTACATAGTTAGTGTTTTAATTGCATTCCTGGTGTACAGGTATTAAATAAACAAAAGGAAGAAACCCATTCAGCAAAAGAATAAATGTTCTTTCACAGTGTGGGTTGGTATTGAATAAACAACTCATTTTTTCATTACACAAACTGCTCATTTTTTACACGAACTGCTCAGTTTTCCTTTTTACACCGAATTTTAATTGCAATTTTGATTTTAATGAAAAAAAATTTAGATTGAATTTATAATGCTGTTTTAAATTATTTTTTCAGGAGTGGACTTGAGTAGCATTTCAATTGGAGATCATGCTATTTTTCGAACGTAAAAAAAACAGGAAACATGAAAAATACAACATTAGCGTATCGATGAAACATCCAAAATTACATTTGGAGTCAAAATCCAAATCCATATCCAAAATTACATTATCCATCAAAGTCCAAATCCAAATCCAAAATTACATTGGCGTATCGATGGACGAATCACTTTGATCACCCGGACTTTCATCTTGTGTTGCATCCTCGGACCTAAAAAAATAAAATAAAATTTATTAACTAAAAATAAGGCAAAATTTGTTAAGTAAAAAAGGAAGGAAAATAAAGGAAAATAGTTGTACAACAATTTACCTATTAATAAGAAGCGGACAATTCTTTTTATCGTGCGCCTGCCCAACTAAGCCACAACCATTACAACGTCTTTCTTGGAACTTTTTAGCCCTTTTCATTGCATTCTCTTTCCCTCCTTTAAGCCTCTTACCACATCCTTTTGCCCTCACTTTCCGTGATTCATTGTAAATGTGCTCGTAATTTCCACTTTGATTATAGCTAACTTTGATTAAAAAAAACTACAGTTAACTTTGAAAAAAATTATAGCTAACTAATATAAAAAAATTATCACATGTGTAAAAAAATTATAGCTAGCTAACATTTTAGTACGAATTCCATTAAACAAAATAAATATGTATATTAGTATTTAGTATGAATTCCATTCCTCAAGGTTTGTTATTTTTAATCTTTTAGTTGTCATTTTATTTAAACACGTGATAATTTTTTATTTTATTTTAGTTAGCTGTAATTGATTTTTTTCAAAGTTAGCTTTACTTTTTTTCTTTTTTATCAAAGTTAGTTGTAATTTTTTTGTAATCAAAGTTAGTTGCTATCTTTTTTTATTTATTTATCAAAGCTTGTTGTAATTAGTTGGTTGTAATTTTTTTATTTATTAAATTTAGCTGTAGCTTTATTTTATCAAAGTTAATTGCAATTTTTTTCAAAGTTAATTGAGCTTTTTGTCTTATTTTATTAAATTTAACTCTAAAATTTTTTTTAATCAAAGTTAGTCATAATTAGTTGGTTGTAGACTTTTTTTATCAAAGTTAATTGCAGTTTTTTTTAATCAAAGTTAGATGTACTTTTGAAAAAAAAATCAAAGTTAGATGTTTTATTAATCAAAATTAGATGTAATTAGTTGGTTGTATTTTTTTTTTATCAAAGTTAGTGATAATTTTTTATTTATTTATTTATTTTCAAAGTTTGTTTAGAAAAGAAAAGTTTAGAGGGTAGTAATGTCTTTAAATATTTAGAGGGTGTGGGGGAAACCTTTAGAGGGTAATAAGGGTGTGGGGATAGATGATCCCTTTCTTTTTATATAAATCCACTTTGCTAACTTTGTTAAAAACACCAACTGCTCATTTTTTTGGCTAAAAACATCAACTGCTAATATTCAAGGTTTAATAATTTTTTCAACTTTGACTATTTACACAGTTAGTGTTTTAATTGCATTTCATTTTTAATAATTATTTTAACTTTGACTATTTACACAGTTAGTGTTTTAATTGCATCTAGGCCCACTGAAGATTGGTTTAATAATTGTATTTTATTTTTATTTTATTTCAGAATATGGATAATTCAAATGGTGAATTGAACAAAGAGTTGTGGATTGGTGATAATATGAAATTTGAGATTGAGATTTAGCCAAATGCGAATGCGCAAAGTGAGATTGTAACAGAGGAACAATGTGGGGCATCCAATGACGGTAAAAGTGATAATGTTTTCAACCCACAAGTAGCGATTGAACTTACGCCAAAATTTTGCCTCATATACTTGTAAGATGTTTAAGAGCTCGGGGATCCCGTGTAGACATGTATTAGCCTATATGCAAAAATTTCATGATTTTGAGAAAATTACCAAGCCAATACATTTCCAAGAGATGGACAAAAGCAGTTAAACCCTCAATGGTGACGGATGCAAGTGGCATTGAGATAACGGATGACACATCATACTTTCTGCAACGGATTCGGTTAATTCAACGGTCTTTAGACGTGGTTGACAAAGCCCTTACAAGGCCGGAAGCAACTCAAATTTATAATGATACTTTGGATATTGCACTTGAGAAAATCAATCAATTGTCCATTAATGGTTCCATAGTACAAGCTAATGTGAGACCTTCCAATCCGACCTTGATTGGTACAAGTGGAAATTACGAGCACAATTACAATGAATCACGGAAAGTGAGGGCAAAAGGATGTGGTAAGAGGCTTAAAGGAGGGGAAAGAGAATGCAATGAAAAGGGCTAAAAAGTTTCAAGAAAGACGTTGTAATGGTTGTGGCTTAGTTGGGCAGGCGCACGATAAAAAGAATTGTCCGCTTCTTATTAATAGGTAAATTGTTGTACAACTATTTTCCTTTATTTTCCTTCCTTTTTTACTTAACAAATTTTTCCTTATTTTTAGTTAATAAATTTTATTTTATTTTTTTAGGTCCGAGGATGCAACACAAGATGAAAGTCCGGGTGATCAAAGTGATTCGTCCATCGATACGCCAATGTAATTTTGGATTTGGATTTGGACTTTGATGGATAATGTAATTTTGGATATGGATTTGGATTTTGACTCCAAATGTAATTTTGGATGTTTCATCGATACGTTAATGTTGTATTTTTCATGTTTCCTGTTTTTTTTTACGTTCGAAAAATAGCATGATCTCCAATTGAAATGCTACTCAAGTCCACTCCGGAAAAAATAATTTAAAACAGCATTTTAAATTCAATCTAAAAAAATTTACATTAAAATCAAAATTGCAATTAAAATTCGGTGTAAAAAGGAAAACTGAGCATTTCGTGTAAAAAATGAGCAGTTTGTGTAATGAAAAAATGAGTTGTTTATTCAATACCAACCCACACTGTGAAAGAACATTTATTCTTTTGCTGAATGGGTTTCTTCCTTTTGTTTATTTAATACCTGTACACCAGGAATGCAATTAAAAGACTAACTATGTAAATAGCCAAAGTTAAAAAAATATTAAACCTTAAATATTAGCAACTGATGTTTTTAGCAAAATAATGCGCAGTTGTTGTTTTTAACAAAGTTAGCAAAGTGGATTTATATAAAAAGCAAAGTTAGCAAAATGAGCAGCATGCTATTTCATATAAAAAGGAAAAGTGAGCAAAGTAAGCAAAGTGATTTCATACCTGTTCACGCTGAGAGAAAAGAGAGATTTAGATTTTTAAGGGTTTTGTCCCTTTTTGCTAAAAGAGTTTACTGTTTATGTTTGGAAAGGATAATTTATTGGGGGAAAGAAAAAGGGATCAACGTGTCCTTTTTTTTGGGAGCTAAACGGGGTCGTTTTATTGGATCTCATGTAGACCTCATTTTGGGTCCATAAACAGAGACCGCATGAGATCGGTTCTCTCTCTCTCTCTCTCTCTCTCTCTCTCTCTCTCTCTCTCTCTCTCTATATATATATATATATATATATATATATATATATATATATATATATATATATATATATCTGTATTATACAGATATATATATATATTACAGATATAGATATATATATATTATATATATTACAGATATCTATACAGATATTTATATATACAGTATATATATTACTGATATTTATATATATATATATATATATATATATATATATATATATATATTACAGATATATATACAAATATTTATATATATATTACATTTATATATACAGTATATATAAATTACAGATATTTATATATATATTACATTTATATATACAGTATATATAAATTACAGATATATTACAGATATATATATATATATATATATATATATATATATTATATATATTACAGATATTTATATATACAGTATATATATATTACAGATATATATACAGATATTTATATATATATTACATTTATATATACAGTACAGTATATATAAATTATATATATAAATATCTGTATATATATATCTATAATATATTTGTAATTTATATATACTGTACTGTATATATAAATGTAATATATATATAAATATCTGTATACATATCTGTAATATATATATACTGTATATATAAAGATATTTATATATACAGTATATATTACAGATATATATACAAATATAACAGATTTATATATACGGTATATATATATTACAGATATATATACAGATATTTATATATACAGATATAACAGATATAACAGATATATATATATATATATATATATATATATATACTGTAATTACAGATACTATAATATATACAGATTTTTTTAATGAAAAAAACTTTTTTAGTAAAAAAATATTTTTTAAACTGGTTTTAACACAAAAAATATATTTTAGCTAAAAACAACAATTTTACCTAAAAATAAAAAACAACCTTTATCAAAATAAAAAAAGTATTAATGTGTGAATAACCTAGTTTGAGGATCATTTTATATATATTATTTTATTATTATCATGGTTTCATATATCTTGTATGTATCATACTAACATGTCCTTTGCTTAGGTGAATCGAAGGTTTTAATAGGAAGAAAGAAAATACGTTTCTCATCCGTACGTTTTTTAATTCCATGATTTATTGATTCTATTCAAAGCCTGTGAATAACATGTCATGATACTTGTTTATTTAGTGAATGATAATTTGTGTTTGATATAAACAAGAAGTTGAATATGAGTAATAGTTGGATGTTCTTGCCCGATAGGTTATCAAAAGAGTACAAGGACGGTGTTAAGTCATTTATTGAGGCGAAAAAAAATAGTTTAGATGGAAATAATACTTCCAGATGTCCATGTCGAGATTGTCAGGAAATATATATTCATGATTTACTTACTGTTGAAAAATATTTGTTGGTACGTGGCATCTCCTACAGTTTTGCAGTTCGTCATAATTTGAATGCACAAGCATCAGAAAGTTTGGAAAATAAAGAGGAAGAGGATGATTTGTTTGGAATGTTAAATGATGCATTTGACCCAAATATCTTCCCAGAGCAAGCTGAAAATGATCATGGGCCGATTAATGTAGAAAGGGATCCTTCTCGATTTAACGACTTGCTTGGTGACGTTGAAGAAGAGCTCTATCCAGGTCGTAAGAATTTCACTTCATTCCAATTCCTTGTAAAGTTGATGCATGTGAAAGTTCTTAATGGTTGGAGTAATAAATCATTTGATATGTTGGTCCAATTGTTAAAAGATGCTTTTCTCGAGGCAAGTATTCCGACCTCTCATTATAATGCGAAGAAAAGGTTGCGGGATTTGGGATTAGGTTACGAAAAAATTGATGCATGCAAATACGATTGTGCATTATTTTGGAAGGAGCATCAAAATGCTGATAAATGCCCAGTATGCGATGAACCAAGATTCATGTATAATGATAAGAAGGGGAAAAATGTCCCTCGTAAGATATTACGTTATTTTCCACTAAAATCGAGGCTGCAGAGGTTATTTATGTCAAGACATACCGCTGTTGACATGAGGTGGCACAAGGAGAAACGCATTGATAGTGAGGGTGTCTTGAGGCATCCCGCTGATGCCTTGGCATGGAAAAATTTTGATCATCAATACCCTTGGTTTGCACAAGACCCTCGTAATGTTAGGTTGGGTCTTGCCTCAGACGATTTTAATCCGTTTGGAAACATGAGCAACTCTTATAGCATGTGGCCTGTAATACTTGTCGTCTACAATATACAATTGTGGACGTGTATGAAGGAACCATTTTTTATGATGACATTGCTGATTCCTGGCCCTAACGCACCCGGAAAAGACATGGATGTCTACTTAAGACCTCTTATTGATGAGTTGAAAGAGTTATGGGATGTTGGTGTGGAAACTTGGGATGCGTACAGTAAAACCTATTTTCGTTTGCATGCATCTGTGTTGTGGACTATAAATGATTTCCCCGCATATGGTACATTATCTGGTTGGAGCACAAAAGGATATAAAGCATGCCCGGTATGTAACGAGGATACGTCGTCACAATGTATAAGAAATAAGATATGTTATATGGGTCATCGACGATATTTGCCTCAAAATCATTCGTGGCGAAAAAGTAGACTATATAATGGGAAGCAAGAAATGGGAGTTGCACCGAGGAAGTTTTCTGGGGATGACATATTAGAGCAATTGAGTCGGGTGAAAATATTAAAGCCTGGTAAAAATCCAAACAATAAGGATAGGAAGAGAAAGCGTACCCCCGAGGAATTAAATTGGACAAAGAAAAGTATTTTCTTTGAGTTGGAGTACTGGGCAAAGTTGAAGTTACGACATAATCTCGACGTCATGCATATTGAAAAGAATATATGTGATAGAGTTCTTGGAACATTGTTGAGTATTGAAGGTAAAAATCAAGATACAGATAAAGCTCGATTAGATCTAGCTGACATGAACATAAGGAGGGAGTTGCACATGAAAGAGAACGGTAACAAATGGTTGAAGCCGCGTGCATCGTATACATTGTCGTCGGATGAGAAAAAGGAGTTTTGCACATTTTTGAAATCTGTTAAATTTCCCGATGGATATGAAGCCAACATATCAAGAAATGTGAGTATAAAGGACGAGAAGATATCGGGTTTTAAAAGTCATGATTGTCATGTTATGTTGCAACGACTTCTTCCTGTTGGAATACGTCGGTACTTGCCCAAAGATATTTGTGCGACTTTGGTTGAGTTATCCAACTTCTTTCAACAATTATGTGCTAAGACGTTGCTTGTAAAGGACCTAGAGAAATTAGAAGAAAATATTGTTCTTATATTGTGTAAACTCGAAAGGATCTTTCCTCCAGCTTTCTTTGATGTTATGATCCATTTGGCCGTGCATTTACCACGTGAGGCTATTCTTGGTGGACCAGTGAATTTCCGATGGATGTTTCCATTTGAGAGGTACTTGTAATTATATTAGTTTATATTTTCAATTTGAGTGATTCTTTCTTTCATTTTATCCATTTGACATTCTTTTATTTTAATAGAAATCTGGGGACGTTAAAGGGTAATGTCAACAATAAGGCTCGACCCGAAGGCTCCATCGCAGAGTCGTACATTGTTAAAGAATCATTAACATTTTGTTCAATGTACCTTCACGGGATAGAAACCAAATTTAATCGAGAAGATCGTAACAATGATGCATTGCCAGATCAACACAAAGGCTCACTATCTATTTTCTCTCAGCTTGTTCGACCCTTTGGTGGAAGACAGCTCATAATGTTACCACATGGAGATATAAACAAGATTTCTTGGTACATCTTAAACAACTGCACTGAGATAAAATCATATAGAGAGTAAGTATCATGTTGTTATATCATAAGCTAATTATATTTTCATTGTTGTTTTCTAAAATAAAAATGTTCGACTTTGAATATGTAGCGAACATATGGCACTATTAGAGAGGGAATCTACGGAAGACTTATATCAAAGGCATACACAACAATTTTCAAAGTGGTTTAAAAGTCGCGTAAGTACATATAGTTTAACAGTTTATTATGATGATGTAATTAATAATTAACCATTATATAATTTGATGATTGATGATAACTTTAACCTTTTATCTATAATAGATAAAAAATTTGCGTCATAAAGGATCTCCTAAGGCTACGGATGAAATTTATTCATTGGCATGTGGTCCTGATGTTCGTGTGATTACATATACTGGGTCCATTGTTAATGGGGTACGATTCCACACAAAAGACCGTGATGATCGTCATACAACTCAAAACAGTGGGGTAGTTGTACCAGGGGAGCATGAAGATGAAGTTATCGATTTTTATGGACGGCTATGTAACGTTATTGAATTAAACTACATAATGGGGTATCACACTGTTATATTTCAATGTGAGTGGTATGATACTAATCCAAAGAAGAAGAGACTACAAGTGGATAATCACCTTACTTCTATTAATGTAAGTAATACATGGTACGAGAATGATCATTTTATGCTAGCAACACAAGTGTCTCAAGTATTTTACTTGGATGATTACAAGTTCGGACCCAATTGGAAAGTAGTACAAAAAGTGCAACACAGACATATTTGGGATGTCCCAAAAGAAGATAATGTTGATAGTACAATTGACGATGCATACCAAGAGGATGATTCTTCTGATATTCAATGTTCTGTTCAAGAGGCAAATCTTGACGTAGTACAATTGGTTAGACCAAATGATGGCGCCGATGAGATAATTATGACACCTACTTTGCTTGACAATGATGATATTTTATTTGATGATGACATTGGAGATGAAGATGGCACGTTAGAAGAATATTACAGTGATGGTCAAGAAAGTCAAGCGAGCATCGATGATGACAGTGATTGATAGAAGACCCGCAGTGTTTGCTTCCATTTTGCATATGCTTTGCTATCTCTGTTTTACTTTGTTGGTAGTTGATTGAACCACCTGTGTTTAGCAAAGGATAAACTTCCACTTGTTTATTTGCATTTCGAAAGTTTTGAGGTGTGCTTTGCGTATGTGGTTTGCTGAATTCATGAAATATATACACACATATGTTAATAACTTTTTCATGGTTTTATTTGAAATTCACATTACGAGATGAAATATACACATATGGTGTTCAAATATTACTTGCTAGAACTTTGTTGCAGTAAATTGGCATGGCACCTGGTATAGCGAGAGGACGCATTTCTAGGGAAATCAATCACTCTAGGGCACCGTCAACTGATGAAAATGGTATTGCTACCTAATATTTTTATTGTGTGCACGTATTTTTTTATTGTATCAATCGTTTTGCGTATGTAATGTATTGTGTTTTTTTCAGTAACCACTACCCCAAAGAGAGTTCGTGGAATTGCTCGAAATTTGGCTGCTGAAAAAATATTTGCAGCAACTAGGACCAAGATTCGTGTGGACTTTGCACATGGCAGACCCTCCGGGTTTAATCGCAAGGCATTTGTTGCTGAGATTGGTGTTGTAGTGCGGAATTATGCGCCTCTACAGGCAGACAATTGGTCTGAGATAACCGATGATGAGAGGGATGAATTAGTTAATAGGCTGGTGGTATGTTCCCTCGGTATTTAATCTTGTTTTATTTTAAACAGTAGCTTAATTATTCAAGTTTTAAAACCCACATTTTAAAGTGGCATCTCTCAATGGTTATGTTCATGACGAAGCGTTGGATGAAGTTGATGAATTATCTTCTTCAAGTCTTAAACATGTTTTGCATTCTCATCATGTAACGATAATTTTGAGTAGTTATTATAACAAATGCAACAAACCATGAATTAAGATAGACACCACTATCCCAATTTTTCGTTATGATGCAAATATTGTTGTTTTATATACTGAAAGGAGTTTAGTGGAAATTGAACTTCCCAATTGGGATTAATATTGAGCTTTTTGTAGTGTCAAAACCTTCATGTCATCTATGTGCGATGAATTAGGATGGATCTCATTTTTTTCATTTATCTCAGGCTGTGTGTTCATGTTAACATATTTGTGTATACCAATTTTGCAGACAAAATTTGATATAGACATGTCAAACCAGGTTGTTTCGAGATATGTATTCAATAGAATGTCCTCTCGATATAATGATCATCGCTACCGTCTTAAGAAACATTTCAAGAAGTTCAGTTTGGAAGAGGTGCGGGATCACCCACATCGAAAGGTTTCGTCAAAAGAAGATTGGGAGTTTCTATGCACACTTTGGAGCAGTCCGAAATTTATGGTATATGACAAATATACTTTATTTAGTTTTGTTTCCATTTTTATTCCATTAAAAGTGTCTTAAAAAGACATATGTTGTACTATTTCAGACTCGTTCACATAAATGTGTTGAAAGTCGCAAAAAAATTCGATTTAATCATCGGGGTGGATCAAAATCATTTGTGCAACACGCATACGAGGAGGTAATGTCGTAATTCACTACTCAAACCCTTTGGATCAGTGGTGGGTCCAAAATATAATTTTATATTTGTGATGAATGGAAAATATTTTTAATTTTTGGATAATATTTTTTTTATATAACTGTTATATGAGTTTTCTTGCTTATTTTTTATTGCAGGATGATGGTCAGATAAAAGAGACACTAAAGGGGCGTATTGACCTTTTTCATGACACACATTACAACAGTGACAGAGGGTGGATCAACACAGAGGCTGAAACTGCCTATGTAAGTATATTTATTTATTATTTCAAATATTTATGACTATAGTTTCCCTATAACATTTCTAGCACCATCTTATTTTTTTCCTTTTTTTTATAGCATTGGGTACTATTACTTATTAGATTTATATATTGTTAATATTTAGCCTAAGCTTTGAAAATATATAGGAAGATGCCAAAAAATAAATTTGCTTATAAACATACCTAAAATGACAAATATTTTGATTGTTGGTAAATTAAGACTTTAATGGATGAGGAAGTGGGGAAAAAATTTGTTTGAACAGTACTATGTTTAACTGGGAATTCCTTTTGTCCTCTTGCCATAATATATATCGTACTTTGTATATGTTAATTTATTCTTCCAGTTTAGAGTTTGTTGGGGACCTATGATAGATGTGTGTGTGAGATTTTTTGTCTTTCTATAATTTTGGATCAACTTGTTAAAAGTCTACTAAACTTATGATATTGTGAGATTTTTATCCATCTTTATTAAAATCTGATAAACATTTTAACTTTCAAATGCAAGTGTATATCGTTTTACCAAATGTAAATTTATTAGTCTCCTATTACTTTATTCTTTCACTATAATACGTTTTTTCGTTTGTAGAATACAATGTTCGAATTGCACCATAGCAATCCAGAAATGACAGAGGCACAAGTCTGTGAGCAAGTCCTTAGAAAGAGGTCGGGGTATGTTATAGGATTTGGTTTTGGCCCCCGACCCGATACATTTGGATCACGGTACAAAGAAAATAATAATGCAGAGAATGAGGCTTTAAAATCTGAAGTATCTCGTTTGAATGACATTGTGGAGAGTCAAGGTGCAATGATTCAGAAGTTTATGGCCTTTCAGGCATGGGCGGAGGCTCGTATTGGCCCAATGGATGGATCTTCTTAGATAATGAATTTTTTCCCTTAAACAACCTCTTTTAGTTTTTGTTAGTTTACTTTTGTGTTATCAAGTAGACCAAGATTTTACTTTAATTAGAGTTGAATATTTTCTTTCTCTTTTAATATGCTCTCATTTACTAACATGATTTGGCATCGAGATGAATTGATTGTTATTGTTATTTTATGATAAATCCATTAACTACGTTTATGTATCAAATTAATTTTAACATATACAGAATCTTCCACGTTGATGTAATCATATTTGTAATTTAATTTTCTTTTCGTTTAAAGAAAATATTGTGCGATGAATCATATTCATCGCTATCTCATCAAAAGAACCAACTTTAGCGATGAATAAATTACAAATAGCGACGAATATATTTGTCGACGAAGGCCAAATTAAGTGATTGAAATGATTTAGCGGCGATTTTCATATATTTGTAACGACGAATTGCCACGTCGCAAAATATAATTTGCGACGAATGAATTCGTCGTAACAAACCAGCATTGTGCGATGAATCCTCTTCATCCCAAAAAATATTGTGAGATGAATCGTATTCATCGCTATCTCATCAAAAGAACCATCCTTAGGCCATCTGTAGTGGGAATGTCTAAATTGATTACGTGGAGATGTAATTTTAGATTGTTTTGAATAGATTGTTTGGCGAGGTTTTACACTGGGACAATGCAAATGAGGGACGTGGCAGTGTTGGGCGTTAATAATTTTACCGCCCAGATCTGGGCGGCTATCATTTTACCGCCCAACAATGCAAATGGGGGACGTGGCAGTTACCGTTTGGTACTTATATATTTTTTTTTTTTGTAAATTGAGGTTGGGCGGTTATATGTTTACCGCCCAAAAAATCTGTGCGGTTTTATGTTTAACGCCCAGTCCGGGCGGTTTTGTGTTTAACGCGCAGATCACGTAGGGGCCATTTGCACATTGTGTTTCGGGTGTTTACATTTGCATTTCGGCTAACTTTTCTCTCTCCTCCAACTACAAGATTGTTTACCCACTGTGAGATGTAAATGTGTAGTTTTACACATTTACATCGCCCAGTACAGATGGCCTTAGCGATGAATAAATTACAAATAGCGACGAATATATTTGTCGAAAAAGGCCAAGTTAAGTGATTGAAATGATTTAGCGACGATTTTAATATATTTATAACGATGAATTGATACGTCGCAAAATATCATTTGCGACGCCGCTACATTTCATCGTAACAGAACTGTAACGACTAGCTTTTTGCGACGAAAATTACGACGAATGTAGTACGTCGCGACAAGACATTTACGATGAACTAGAAACAAAAGCGACGCATTTAATACGTCGCAAGAAACTATCTTCTTTGGAGTGAATGGTGCATTTTGCACAACAAAATGGTCATTTTTACCCTCAGGACATTCTTATTACATCCGAATTTGTGTAAATTAACCATCAATCATACTAGTAATAATTGCTCTAATTAATGCAAATGGCTTACGTGTTATTTATTCTACACAAAACTCTCTCTCTCTCTCTCTGAAAAAAACAAAGATACTCCCCACTCAAGTTATTTTAGGATAATCTTGTTCAGCGACGCATGTGTGGATCCAGTGGTTCAAATCATTTTTCAGATTTCTTACAGCACAAGCACGTGATGAAAAGTATACCATCTGTATCTGTACTAAAGAATCTGACAAGTAAGAGGCTTTGAAAATCCCAGGCTTGTTTGTTGGGAGTATTATGTATAATGAAAAAAGTAGAGCACATATTAATTTACATAGTCAAATCTTTGATTCCAATATAAAATTCTCACTCATGCATTTATTTAATTATTGTATCAGTCAGAATTGGCTGTCGTTGAGTAAAATCTCTGGAGTATTCAACAAGTTTGACAAGTTAAATATTACAATATATAATCATGTTGTATGATTTAGTTGGTTAGATTTTGGGTTTGTTCTTCAGAGATCTTTAATTCGAGTTTCGCAGATGGTCACGGATTGCAAAAATTAAAAACGTTTGTTATAATAAGTATTGTTCGGGGTGAAATGATTAGTTTCGAAGTGCGCACAAGCTGCACGAAAATTACCCTTTGTCAAAAAAAAAAATTACAATATCTGAAGCTGATTAATTAGTAACAAAATGTTTTAAGAGCAACCCTTATGGATACGCTAAATTTGCACATTTGTAGTGTAAAAATAAACAAGTAAAAATAAGGAAATTGTTATGGTGTGTGTAAATATACCCTTTACATACTTTAAATGACGTTGGAACGAAAACTATTGCTTAAGCAGAACAACGTTTTCCGCCGAAGGTGGGGACCACTTTTTCCCTAAAACGGAACATCATTTCCTGCTTTAGCACTTTAGCTAATTACCCATCCACCCATAACTTCTACTTACTTAAAAAATTACGCCTATTTAATATTTCACCAACTAACTTACCAACCACCAAAACTCACTAATATTTTTTCATTTGTGTTAACATCTTTTATAATGTTTTCACACCATTTTTTTTTGTAAATATATAATATTTATATTGGAGCTAAAAACAAAGGATTTGAGAATTTTTCTAAACTAGATACTGAAAACTATATTCAATATAATATTAAGTTGGGAGTAAGATATTTGGTTAACCAAGTTCAACTTCTACTTATAAAAAAAATAGCTGTTGCAAATAAAAATAAAAAATAAAAAAGAGCCGTTGGGATTAGAAACAAAAAATAAAAAAGCCGTTGCAAATTCAGGGAGGATGAAAATAGAAATAAGGAAAAGGGGCATAGGCTTGAGCGGCACATGATGTTCCGCTTAAGTTTTTTATTTATTTATTTTCATTTCTTGCACGGAACAACATTTTCCGTTTAGGCTGGGTCCCACAAAAAAATCATTATTTTTTAACCTAGCAATGTTTAAATTTGCCCTTTTACCCTGCCCATAGCATACATATCTACCGCATATATACCGATTTACACTACCATAAGGGTTGCTCTAACAATATACATGTTATCAATATATTTATCACTTAAGTACTCAACTAATTTGACAAACAAATATAACACCACATTATCATCAAATATTTTACAAATTAATCAAACTATGAACACCAATATTTGTTGAGTAAGTTTTTTTTGTAGCTCTCGTATTGTTTTCATAGCCAAAATTAATTGAATCTCATTGAAGGAGGGAAATTAACCGTGATCCCGACTCTCCATTAATTGAAATTGTAAAGTGTATAATATATATTAGTTGTATGAGCAATGATATACTACCTGGGTGTTAACCCCGGGTTAGTACATGGAGAGAATTTTTTTTTTTCGGTTTTTTATGTGATTTATTAGCATTATTTGACTTTTTTTTATTTAAAAAAAACTGTTTTATTAAATAATAATATTTTTTATAAACTAAAAAAAATGTATTGTTTAAAAACACTATTTTAATATAAAAAGATTTTTTTCCTGAAAAAAACTGTTTCCAAAAAGAAAAGTTGTTTAATATAAATATTTTTTTTACATTTTGAAACAGTTTTAAGAAATACAAAAAATATTTTAAATGTTGTAAAATTAAAAAAAAAAGTTCAAAAATAACGAGTGCCGCTGGCACGGACCTTTAAACATAAGAGAATATTTGGTAAATGGGTGTTTGAGGGACTAAATAAGTTGAAAATAACAAAAAACACAATTTTTTATTAGATTAGTTTTTTAATGCAAAAATACAAAAATTATTTTAAATGTTGTAAAATTAAAAAAAAAAAAGGTTAAAAATAACGAGTGCCGCTGGCACGGACCTTTAAAAATAAGAGAATATTGGGTAAATGGGTGTTTGAGGGACTAAATAGGTTGAAAATAATTAAAAACATAAATTTTTATTAGATTAGTTTTTTAATGGAAAAATACAAAAAATATTTTAAATGTTGTAAAATTAAAAAAAAAGGTTAAAAATAACGAGTGCCGCTGGCGCGAACCTTTAAAAATAAGAGAATATTGGGTAAATGGGTGTTTGAGGGACTAAATAGGTTGAAAATAATTAAAAACATAATTTTTTATTAGATTAGTTTTTTAATGCAAAAATACAACAATTATTTTAAGTGTTGTAAAATTAAAAAAAAAAAGGTTAAAAATAGCGAGTGTCACTCGCGTGAACCTTTAAAAATAAGAGAATATTGGGTAAATGGGTGTTTGAGGAACTAAATGAGTTAAAATTTTTTTTATTAGATTAGTTTTTTAATGCAGAAATACAAAAATTATTTCAAATGTTGTAAAATAAAAAAAAAAGTTTAAAAATAACGGGTGCCGCTAGCGCAGACCTTTAAAAATAAAAGAATATTGAGTAAATGGGTGTCTGAGGAATAAAATGAGTTTTAAAAAAATAATTGAAAAAAACAAATAAACTATTTTAATAAAAAAATATTTTTTATAATTATTTTTAACTTATCTTACATGAAAAATCAAAAAAAAAAAAACAGGGCATTCCTGTGCTAGCCCGGGGTTAACACCCGGGTAGCAAAACATTATTCTAGTGGTATATTTCATCTTAGTTACCAAGTTATGTCGGTGCTCCAATTATATTATGTCTATATAAAGTCTTATGAACGTATCTAAAATACATTAATACAATACACATTCATATTTAACTGTTAGTTTATACTTACATGCTTGAGCCTTAGGGAGGATGACGACGGCCACATCAACACAGGAAACTCTTATTTTTATGTCTGAGAGATATCAGCTTGTCTTAAGATTTCATAAAAATATTGCGTTTTTTCAATCTGAACTAGAAATTTTTATGTCTAAACTCATATGAGAGGTTTACCGCTTAACCTTTAAGAGTTTAATGACTGTAAGTTTACCACTTAATCTTAAAAAGGTTAATGACTAGGAGTTGAGCGCTTATTCTAATGAACCACTAATCTCTTAGAATGTGTTTAATTGGAGTGGGTGGACAAAATGTCCGTGAAAAAATTCTTACATCTCCAAAAGAAAAACTTCTATGTAAGATGTTCAAACCGTGCAATATCATGCTGTATTTTAGAAAAATTTGGAAAACGAATCAAAGAATTATATTTTAAAATAAAATCAACGAACATTTTGACAACTGCACAGAAAAAATGGAAAAATATTTTCATGAAAAATATAGTCAATCAAGGTTTTTGTTTAAATGCTTATTCTTTTAGAGGTATTTTTGAGTCATTTTTTATATTGTTTGTCTAAAGTTCATTATAAGTCACCCAATTAATATATTTATTTACACACATTTTTAAATAAAAATTCCAAAAAGGAGTTTTTTTTCCCCCCCCCTTAAGTTTTGAGAGGGATACTGGGACTTGGGTGGGCTCTTCGATGGGCAGACGACCATTGAGCTTTTGCTTTCATTTGCATGTCCGTCCAACCAGGAGGGGCCATGAGAAGATCCACAGGAACACGTAAATCTTCATTTATGATGCAAACAAGTTCAGCATCTCAACCTCTAAATCCACCAATTTCATCTTCGTCCACAATGCAGTAATATTGAATCTAACACATACAGAGACTTTTAGAAGTCGACACTTTTGAATAGTGTTTAAAGTATGGATAGAAAGTGAGAGACTTTCTTTTTAAATTCATGAGGTTGATGGCAGTGTCTAGTCTACGTCTACTTTTGTAACTCCTGTCTGCATCATCTATCTCAAACCCCAATGAAATTTAATCAATAATTGTTACCTTGTTGTGCTAAACTATCCACGGATGATCGTAGTTTACATCATTTGGTTGGTTGAAAAAAATGAAATGGTTTTGTTTTAGGGAAATGCTATATCTCTCAAACAACTCTCTTAAATTGTTCCCCAAATAACTTTAAGTGTTATAGCTTGTGATATGAGTCCCGTCAGTACATAACTTATTAATATTATTTGAAAAAAAATTTGAAAGAGTTATTTGATATCCATAGCATAACTCTTGATTTTATTCATTGATTTTATAGTCAGATATATGGCAGGTGTGTGCTACAGGGTATTGATTGCAATATATTACTGGTGTTGATGCACAAATTTGAATTTTCATAGCATAACCATATAACTCGTAGCAATCAACAATTAATACGAGATAAAGTTCAAACTATATTTGGAAACTTGTCCCTCACGGATCCCACCTCATCTTTTTCTTGCCGTATACTTTTAATCCTCCCACTAAAGTGGATTGAGCTAATTAAAGATACAACTGGATGAAAATACATACACCAATCCATTAGAATGTATTTTCACCTTACTCACAAAAATATTATAAATACAAAGAATGTTTATCATACTATTTTACTTTTTTGTAATGGTTTTCTGGCTTGACTCCGTGGTTCCTAATATTTCTGGGTCAAGGAAAAAATTACTGTATACCTGATTTTCGAGTATATTAAATTTGTAATGTACAATTGTAATTTTTTTGTAAAAATATGTAAGTGTGCTAGATGAAGAAAAAAAATTATTGGTTAGGGACTAAAATGGAAAGTTCTATTTTTCTAATCTTGTACATTAAAGTCCAGTGCAATAATATATATAGCTTTTTTTTTAATTATTTAGTCTCATTTTCGAAGTTTTCTTGAACTCTCATTACATATATTTTTTAAATTAAATTAAGTTTCATAACCACTCAAAACGGTCTGTAACATCCCCTTTTCGTTTTCACAGAAAATGATACTTGTTCTATAATAGTTACAAATATGATAAAAAAAAAAAAGTACATGAGAGTAACTACAAATGAAATTTTTAAAATAGAACTAAATATTTAATATACATATAGCACCTATTAGGGCTCCTTATAATACATACATGCTTCAATTACAGCTTAAAAATTCAGCCCAGACATAACTAAACAATTACTTTTCTTATTTTACATGCTCAAAACAACTTTCACCTTTTCACTTCTTAAGAATTTTTAATAGCCAATCCTGAATATTTTAGGTTTTTGGTGTTAGTCCCATTAATATAATTGAACTAATTACAATACAACTCAACTTCAGCAACATACAAGTTACGGCTCAGGTAGCAGTCAATCAAATTCAACCATTTTTTCTTCTATGGTTGTTTTGGATCATGCGCAATGACACGATTTTTTAGCATACATTCATAACTTTGTCCTATTTTAAATTCACCTTATCTCACCGCCTCCGAAACTACTACCAGACATATCAATTAATACGTCCTAGTATATCCTCCCCCCCCCCCCCCCCCACCCCCACCCGGCGCTCTTTTCCTTTTCTTATTGCTTGGTCCAAACCTTCACCTTCATTCTTCGAATGTAATACGGATGGAGAAAAATCACATACTACGGATCATGCTGAAATTGGTAGGATTATATGCAATTCTCAAGAGGAATGTATGTGCTTTTTCCAACATATAGGGTTTGCATCATGAGTTCTAGAAGAGGTTTGGACCATTAAAATTAATCTCGATCTTACTTCTACTTATGGTATTACTTGCCCATAATCCAGAGCACCTAAATTTGATCCAACCCAGAGGTGACGGCTTCCGGAGATTTCAACATGTCACTTTATGTTTATGTTTCACGGAAGTTAATGCATTTCTTACTGCTCACTCGATTTTTAAATTATTTTTTTCTACCGTGTATGCTCAGATTCCACGTTGTTTTACTTTCGACTTATATTCGTGATGTGTGTAATATACCGACGGTGAGATTTACAGTTCTTTAAAATCACACCTGCTATTCTAAACAAAATCAATGCAGTTATTCGGTTATGGAACGAATGACTGAAAATTTAAAAGAGTAATGATATTTTTACCGAGAGTTAGCATCGGGTCAGTACCGAATGTGCTTTATATGGCTTGTATCCTGACGGGACAAACATCATAGTACAAATTATATAAAGCGCATTCGGTACTAGCCGATGCTAACTCCCGGTAAGAGTAACATTTTCCAATTTAAAAACATGGATCGGTTCCATGAAATCTTTTCATTGTTTCCCCTAAAAACCTATAACCCAAATTGGAGCCGCAGCGCTAGACCGATACCACCCTCGCCGGCGTTTCTCATTACCCAACAAATACTTGTGAACAGTCATCAGTTGATCACATTTCATTCAAGTCTAGTGATAAGAGTTTTCACCCACCACCAACCTCGGCATCCCCAAGTCAGCAATTGACGGCTCTCTCTTGTTTATTAAAGACTCCCAACGGTTTTTCAAACACTGATTTCGGTCATACAACTGGTTTTTGCTTTCAAACCAAACTAATAATCATCAAATTTCATTACCAAATCAGAATAATATAATATAAACAAGACATATGTTTTGAATACCAATTCAGAATAATTTTTTACTGACATAAAATAATATATTTTCTTCTTATGCATGCAACAATTCATGTTCCAAAACAGACTTCGTACTTCTCAAGCTGGCCGTCATTTATGATCATATTACGCAAAATAAAAAGAGTACTGCTGGAGGTAAATTTTGGCATTTGTAACTAGATTTTGCCTATAGTAACTTTAACAAAAAAATCTCAAAAAAATCTCAATATGTCCATTTTAACATTTATTTCGGCATCAAATTATATAATTTGATCAACTTCTGTGTTTATAATATGGCGCCAAAATGTGAGTTAAAAAATGATATTGTGAAAATTTTCAATTATAGTTAATGAAAAAATTAATTTTACGAATAGTTTAGAGTCAAAATTGTTATAAACACAAGTCATAAGTATAATTTACTCAAATAAAATTGTTCATAAATCATTCAAAAAAAGAATTCATACAAATATCATCACACACACTACTCTATTGGAAAACAGACTTAATAACATTTGTATCACTAAAAGAAAATCAGTCAGTTTATTACTTTCATCAGTATCTTCATTACATTAAACATAACAAACCCAAAAAAAAAAGTACTCAACTTGTGCATATAGGAGAGGTTTCTTGAACAACCTTAGACATTTTGGTATGCCTCAGTGCCTTAATTGGAGTCATAAAATTCCACCCTTTTCTCTTGGCAGTAGGATACACACTCACCGATCTTGATCTCATCATCACAATATTTTCTTTCCCCTCTTCCCCAACTCTTTTGCTTTTATTTTTACTCAGCGTAAACGTTGACCAAAATGATGTTTTTACTTTGTTGTCAACTAAAGGCGGCTTTTCAGCGACGTTTTCTCTTACGCTGCCAAATCTTGATTTAAAAAAGGGAAAAGCAACTGATCTTGATCGCCGGAGAGATGGGTCGCCGTCGATATTTTCTCCGGCGCCGGCACGACGAGAGCGGGAGGAAAATAAAGAGAAAGAAGAAGATGATGAGGATGAAGACGACGTCGTTGTGGAGTTGGCGCAGCACTCGCAAGGGCGCACGTTAGCGCAGTCAGGACAGAGGGAGACTAACCTGTCCCGTAGGCAGGTTGCGCATACTCCGGTTTTGCGACGTTTAGAAGGGTGCTGTGGACATTTCCATACTTCTTCATCATCTACGTAAAAAAATGCCATTTTTTTTTGTTCTCTCTCTAGATATCAATTTGTTTGTTAATGTTTTGGTTCTCACTCTCTCTATATATACATAATGATAAAGGCTTAAGTGTACATGTGTTGTACCATGGTTAAGTTAAACGATTGAAGTCTAACTTGGCTAACCAAACTGCGTGTTTTTTTTACTTTTTTACTTTAAAACTTTATATAAAACTATACATGTGATTAATATGATGTGAAATTTCTGGGAACGGAGATATTATAGAATAGAATGGACTATTTCCTCTAACTAGTGGGGACCCAGGGGGGAATTTAGCTGGTTTTACTAACTCAAAGGGGTGTGTGGATGTTTTTTGACTTTGTGTTTGTTGAAATTTGATATTGTACTTTTGACTATGTTGGGATTGTTAAAATAAGTAATGTAAGTCAAAACTCTCAATCATCTAATCTTTTAGTTTGTGAACGTATCTTAGGGGGGGCTTCTTGTAATTGTTTTGAGCAAAATTGTAATACTTTACATTTTCTTTCAAAATAGATATTTAAATGATTCTATTTGATATTTGCGAAATCAAATTTTTTATGTAACTCTATTTAGTTGTGATTAATTTAATGTGTATATGTGACATCTATATAACTATATAAAAATTATAGATTCAAATCCTTTGAGATTGATACGTGGTAAACTTTAAATGCCACAGTATTAAATATCATCATGTCTTTAATTACAGAGAATCCCACACGGTTGAACAATGCATGTATATAGTATTGGAAATGCCTTAAAACTTATTCCCAAGTTTTGAAAAGAGAGAAAGAAAAACATGTTGCCCTTCCCCCTACTATATATACACTGCACTTTCATTTCAATCCCTATTTACAGGTTCATTTACATACCTTTTATTTATCAAAGAAAAAATATGGAGTGAAGATGCCAAGATTACATATCGGAACTCAAAGAATCAAAATACTACACACTCAAAGGAAAAAAAGAAGTAAGCTCACCCACCACCCATCCAATTTTCTAAAGAAGTGAAAATTCCAAACCATTAGAAAAGAAGAAACATTTTAACAACGGAAACATGATAGCATAAAGACACTAGATAGATGCGTGGCAATAATGGATAAAAAGATGATTCCCCAATCCATAGTCCTCCCTATACTGTATTTCTTTTAGTTTGTATTGTATCCAGAAAACTAATATTTTCTTACTAGCTGGGACAATTATTATGAATTTGAATCGCTTCAATGTTACGTTGCTTCTCTTGCAGTCATTTATTTATTTAATTTTTACTCTATTGCGATTGCTATTGTTACACAATGTAGTTGGTCTTTTTCTACGAAAGAGGAATATTATTTTGTTCGCTTTAATTTTTTAATTTTTAATATTCATATTGTTCGTATTGTTATTTTGAACTCTTTTATGGATTTTGCTAAAACAAATTTCGAGTTTATATATATATATATATATATATATATATACACACACACACAAACACACACACACACACACACACGTGCGCGCGCACACACACAGTGGGGGGATTGCCATACGGTCACCACTTACGAACTCCCTTGTGCGTTTTATTTTTTTAAATTCATATATCTTCTTTAGCAGAATAGACACTTTAACACATTTTCCAAATGGAGCAGCCGCAAGTGTTTGCGTTTTTTAATGTTACCTACAAAGTTAAATGGTTGAGTTCTAATGAATTGAGTTTGATTTTCGACCACGCATCGCGTGGCCTACATGCTAGTTTATATATAATATAGATTAAATCATAATTAATGTGCGATACAAATTAAAAGTATGTATTAATGACTAAAATAATTTCGAACATATTTTAGGACTCATTTGGACTCGTTTAGATGAATTACGCTTTTAAAAATGGTCTCGGGTCAATAGTATATACGTTGGGTAACTTTTGGACTATTAGGTTATGGTTTCGGGTTCGTTTGGGGGTCCAAAAGTTGGGCCTTTGATTAAAAATGGGATTAGCATTAATTGAGTGATTAAGTGGCGGTAAACCACTTACCCACTATCACAAAATTAAAACCTAAAGTAGCAGTCGTGGGAGAGAGAAGAGAGAAACACCAAAGAAGGGAAAAAAGGAAGAACAAAGAGGAATCTAAAGCTTTGAAGGGTTTCTCCTCTACAAAATTTAAATGCAAGAATTTTCTTGCATAATCTATATTTCTAATTTATTTATCACTGCATAATTTTTTCCCTTTAGATATCTGGAAATTAGGATTTATTATGTTTGATTTGATGAAAACACGCCTATAAAGGAAGGATGGATATGTAAACAGTTTTCCAAAAATTAGGAATCGAAGCCTGTATCTTAATGATTTGATTCCCTTGAGTTTTGATAAATTATTTGGAGATAATTGGTTAATAATTGTAGGGGCTATTCATGACTTAGTGGGTTGAAATCGGGATATAAAATCCCCCTAATAAATGATTTCTTTTGAAACAAACACTATTGAATGTTAGAGACTTAAACATGTAATCATCTGAGTACGTTAATGACTTTGATTGGCACTGTTGTTGGAATTTGGGTATGAAATTTCTAAACCAGCATGCTGTTAGAAATTGTAAGAAAATTTATATCTGGGAAACCCATAAACTGAGATATGCGGAGGAAGAAGATGAAACGTCGTTTAAACGAAGTGGAAGGTCGTTCGAACGACGTGCCATGTCACGCGAACGACATATATATTTATTATTATTTGACCGGACTGGAATTAAATAAATTTAATTGTTCAAGGAAATGGACAATATTTGTACATGAGACCCCATATTGCATAACAGATGTTTATGCCTTATTGAGAGAATAATGAGATTGAGATAAATGTATGTGGTAAATTAAATGTAGGAATTACATTAAAATATTTAATTATCAATGTACCTGTTTACAAATAGAGTTGATGTCACCATTCATTATTTGGGGTTTATTGGGGTGTGAACGATGTCACACTTAAATGAGAGGTAAGATGTCATATGCATGTGAGGGACGAAAGGGGGAATAAATATTATGCATTGACTGTATTATTACATTCATATATTATTCAAGTTAATTCTTGCACACCTCGGGCTCTGACCCAAATATAAATGTTTTCTTCCCCCCAGGTGCTCCTGACAGGGATAGCTAGATAGTGCTGCAGCAGTCCCACGATCTCATTTTCTCTCCAGATTAAGATTCAGTTGCTTCTAACATAGGAGCTTCAGCCATTTATTATTTGGAACATTTGTAAGGGCATAAGCCCGATACTCTTTTACCTTATGTCGGTTGGGATTTTATTACTCTAGTTGGATTTTTCTTCTTCTTCTTCTTCTTCTTCTTCTTCTTATTATTATTATTATTATTATTATTATTATTATTATTATTATTATTATTATTATTATTATTATTATTATTATTATTATTATTATTATTATTATTATTATTATTATTATTATTATTATTATTATTATTATTATTATTATTATTATTGTGGTGGTGGTTTGGATTATTAGATCTTTGTGTATGCATTCTTCATATTTCAAATGAAAAAGTCTTGGAAAATAACTTATTTATATTTTATGGTGCTCAGAATGGTATAAATTGATAAGCAAGCCCTATCTTCAGCGTATCGTGCCTGACCAGCCTTTATGTGAGAAAATAGGGATTGTTACAGTTGGTGTTAGAGCACGATTCTAGTGTCCTTAGGATCTGTGTTTTGTGTTCATTACGTTCTGTGTTGCGTCCTTTGATATGTAGAGCCTATACTTATGACTCATTATGTTCTTACGATTTATACTAATTAGAACTTTGTTTTCTTTTAGAAGGAAACTAGACATAGGGGTAGACCAAGGCGATTAGCCTTACCAGTTCAGGAGGAGGAGGCTCACCAGGAGCCACCACAGGCCCTAAAGGCACCACATGCACCACATCTTATCATTCATGCTAAGATAGCCATTATTGTGTCTCAGACAGTCTCTATGGCTATGGTTGCCATGCTCCAGCACTTCCCACCACCACAGGCACAGCAGCAGCCAACATCACAACGACAGGGGGCTATTCCAGCACAGGCTCCAGGCTATACTTAGGACCGAGCTAGAGAGGCCTTTGTTAAGGGCCAACCTCTAGAGTTTGTAAGGGGGTCCGATATATTGATTGCGAGCCGTTGGAAGAAGGACATCGAATGACACTTTGGACGGTGGAGTGCTTTTTAGTTCAGTAGCAGATGCTAGCTTCATTCAGGTTGGTGGGGGTCGCTCTTCAGTGGTGGGAGGCGATCATAACTGTTGAGGAGAGGGATAGCCTCACCAGTAGTCAGGTTTGGGAAAGATTTGAGGGGAAATACTTTCCCCTAACTATACTGTCCGAGATGAGGACCAGATTTATAGAGTTAAATCGGTAAGGACGTACAATCACTGAGTATGAAGAGGAATTCACTGCCCTCTCGTACTTTGCGAAGGAGGATACCCGGACAGAGCAGATGAAGATGGACAGATTTGTTGCCGGGTCAGCATGGCACATTAGGAAGGCCTTTGGGGGGAATCCAACCTTCACTACTTATAACTAGTTGGTAAACGCTGCACTCCTTCATTGCCAAGATCAGAAGGCATTTCTAAAGAGTAAAGGAGAAAAATGCCATGAAGGAGAGTCGTCTAGCTAGCAGGGCGAGGCGAGTGGGAGTAGCGGATCTGGGGCCCAGTAGCACAGAGGCACCCCACCCATATATTAGAGTAAGAGGTTTAGAGCTACCGATGATCATCAGAGACAGAGCCAACAGGTCCAGGGCCAAGGTCAGGGAGGATAAGACCATCAGGGCCAGTAGTACAAAGGTTAGGACGGCAAAGGCCATTAGGGCTGACGGGTTGATCGGGGTCTATTTTTAGGGAATTATTATACATGTGGTGAGAAGGTCCACACTTCGAGGACTTTCATGAGAGGGGACCAGGCAACCCAGGGACACGGAGGCCATAGAGGACAGTAGGCACCGTAGGGACAACACCCACCATTCCCGGCTCAAGGAGTCGCTGCACCAGCCGCTCTAGCACCCATCGCCCGACCTCGGGGGTAGCAGCCTTTACAGTATGGGCAGGTCTATCATGTTGCAGAAGAAGATAAACCAGCACCACCATAGGCATTTGAGGGTATGTTTCTTATATTTGGTCATATTAGTCGAGTTCTTTTTTATACGAGTGCATCACACTCTTTTGTTAGCACGGGGTTTGCACGCGAGACGGGTATGGTAGATTATGCATCCAATATTATTTTACACGTGGACTACCGGTGGGTAGAAAGTCACCCATACATCAGTATGCTGAGGCATCGGTATTGAGATTGGTCGACTCACCTTTGTAGATGACTTACTAGTACTTAACATGCACGAGTACTACGTCATTTTGGGGAAGGACTGGCTAGTCACTTATAGGGCATGTGTGGATTGTTATGGGTAGTCCATCATCTTTACCCTTTCGGTACAAGAGATGTATATAGTTGCGATGCCGCACCCCAGGGATGGGTTGAGAACATATTTGTATTACATAGAGGGGGAGACTTCTTCGAAGGTTGTAGAGATGCTAGAGTCCATCCCAGTAGTGAGTGATTTTTTTGATGTTTTGGGGGAGATCCTGGGTTTACCACCTAGTCGGGAGATCGACTTTGTGATCGAGTTATTTTCAGGCACGAGACCTATTGCCCGTACTTCGTATCTTATGGATCCGTTAGAGATGAGATAGCTACACAAGCAGATTGAGCAGTTGCTAGGGTAGGGGTTTATCAGGAGGAGTACTTCTCCATGGGGTGATCCATTGTTATTCGTCAAGAAAAAGGATGGATATCTAGGACTTTGTATCGACTACAGGGAGTTTAACAAAGTCACTCTTCGTAATAGATACCCATTACTGCGTATAGATGATTTATTTGACCATCTGAGGGGTGATGCTTTATTTTCGAAGATTGATTTGAGGTCAGGGTACCACCAGTTGAGAGTCTAGGAGCTGGACATCTCAAAAAACTCTTTTATCACTAGATATGGGTCATACGAGTTTTTGGTAATGCCATTCGGGCTAACCAATGCATCGGCGGTGTTTATGGAACTGATGAACCAAGTATTCAGGTATTTTCTAGATCGGCTCGTTATCGTGTTTATCGATGATATTTTGATTTACTCTCGGACTATGAAGGGGCACATAGAGCACCTACGGATGGTCCTACAGACGCTTCAGGATAATTAGTTATATGCGAAGTTTAAGAAATGCTGGTTTTTAGCTCAGAGAGGTACAGTTCTTGTTCCAATTGTGTCTGAGTATGGGATATTCGTGGATCGAAGGTTTCAACCGTGATGGAGTGGGGACAACCCACTACACCCACCGAGGTGCGAAGCTTTTTAGAATTGGCAGGGTACTACCATCGATTCATTCAAGGGTTCTCTGAGATAGTCGGGACCTTGATGAATTTGACAGGGAAGGGGGTACCTTTTATTTGGGATGAGATGCGCCAGCAGGCATTTGAGGAGCTGAAGATGTGATTGACTACAACCCCAATTTTAGCGTTACCTCGAGTAGGAGTTGACTACAGAATTTACATTGATGTGTCCTTGAGTCGACTTAGCGGGGTTCTGATGTAGGAGGAGAGGCCGATAACTTATTCTTACCAAAATCTTAATCCTCATGAGGGACATTACCCAACCCATGACTTAGAGTTGACAGCGGTATGAAAGGCAAAGTGGAGGTTACTTCGAGGAGATGATGAGTTGACTCGCGCGTTTATGTCAGTTCTTACCATCACCCTGGAGATCATTATTCGGGTGGTGAAGGCACAGGGGGAGGAACTACTTTGTCAGGACTGGGTGAGATAGTTACTAGCTGAGGGGTGGAGCATTTTTCTATAGGGTCTGATGGCGGTTTGAGGTTTCAAGGGAGACTGGTTGTTCTAGATGATGATGAGTTAAGGTGGGCCATCATATCAGAGGATCATGGTTCACTATATATGGTGCATCCAAGTGGGGATAAGTGTACCAGGATATACGTCGTCAGAATTGGTGGGCCGATACGCAGAGGGATATAACTGAGTTTATATCTAGATGTGCTACTTGGCAGCTGGTGAAGGTGAATCATGAGCGTCCTGCGGGTACTCTGTGGCCTTTGGAGATCCCGATGTGGAAATAGGAAAGCATATATATGGATTTTATTACTGGGCTACCTACTTCAAAGAGGAGACATGATTCTATATGGGTGATTGCCAACAAGTGGACAAATATAGCTCATTTCTTACTGGTCAGGATAGACTATAGCTTAGAGTAGTACGCCCGAATCTTCCTATAAGAGATTGTTAAGCTGGATGCATTACTGCTCAATATAGTGTCAGATAGATACATGACGTTTGTATCCCACTTTTGGAGGAGCTTCTAGAAGGCTTTGGGAGCAATGTTGATACTGAGCACTTCGTATCATCCTTAGGTCGATGGGAAGACGGAGAGGGTGAACCTGATGCTGGAGGACATGTTGCGTAAGTGTATTTTGGATTTTAAGGGGAGCTAGGAGCAGTATTTACCATTGGTGGAGTTTGCCTACAACAACAACTACCAGTTCTCTATTGGGATGGCACCATTTGAGGTACTCTACAGTAGACCTTGTCGTTCACCCTCATGCTTGTTAAAGGTGGGGGAGAACAAATTACTTGGGCCAGATTTCATCCAGGATACCTCGAAGAAGGTAGAGATTATTCGAGCCAGGATACGTATTGCTCGGGACAGGCATAAAAGCTATGTGGATGCGGGCCGGAGACACTAAGACTTCAATGTTGGAGACCAAGTGCTGATTAAAGTATCTCCCATGAATGTGGTGATGAGATTTGGGAAGAAAGAGAAGTTGGATCCTCGATCCTTGGGATCGTTCCCTATTTTGAAGAGGATTAGGCTAATAGCATATCGGTTGGGATTACCAGAACACTTGCAGCAGATGCATGACATTTTTCACATATCTTCACTGTAGAGATTCCTTAGAGATGAGGTGGCGTACTGGCACATTGACATCAACGATATTGAGCTCCAGTCAGATGTTACTTATGAGGAGAGATTAGTAGCCATTATGGACCGACGGGAGCGCCGAATTCAATCCAAAGTTGTTCCCTTAGCTCGGGTATTGGCATGCCCTGAATGTACCCCCTCGGCTCAGAGACATCAACCTCGACCCATGGAGATGGCCGAGGCTGGAGGGGCCCCAAGTTAACTACCAGCAGTCTCATCCTAAGCAAGGTCGGCTATGGATCAGCCGACGTTATTGCTACCTCGGCTAGTGAGGTTTTCACGATGTACAAGGGCGGATTATTCATCAGGCAACCAGGGATGATAACCTCGGCTGGTAGAAGGACGAGGTTACAGAAGCTATACCATCATCAAATCCAGCTTCGGCAGGGAATCAGCCGGTGTTCTTAGCATGTACCAGCTTAACCTCGGCCCAGGACGACCTTATGACTTCACTTACTTCACCTCATCTCTACCTAAGCCGAGGTCATCATGATTAATCTCAGATTTGATAGCAGCCAGACTTTACCAACCTCATACTCTTCCAGGTCGAGGTTGTGACCAGACATGATCGAGATCTTATGTGAATATGTGAGACTAAGAACACGTGTGCACAAATCAGTTATAACAAATCATTCCCCTCACGTGGGGGGAATATTTCATCATCATTCTCTACATGTGATAGTGACAGGTGTCTTCACCATATTGGCTAGGTCAACACACACATGCTCATTGCATGCATGGGGGGTACACTACACCCCCCAGATACTATATATACTTGTATTCTCCTTCTTGAAGAGGGATTCAAAATTAGCAACCCTAGTTAAAACTCTGTTCTAATACACAGTAGAGAGAGAGAGCTTGAGAGATTGTATCTATGGCCATTAAAGCCCTCATACAGTGATACACATCATACACTTGCACAGTAGACATAGGCCAGATTGGCTGAACCACTTACATGACTGTTTTCATCTTCTTTTCCTCATCTCCCTCTACTATATATGTATATACCCTTATGCTGCCATTATTAACATTGAATTGAGCTCACAAAAATCTTGAAGGGTGGTGCTATTTCTAGCATCATCATTTTGGCGTCGTCTGTGGGAACGAAAAGCTATCTCTTCCTCTTTATTTACTTAACCTCACCGGAGACTATGGTGGTGAACCAGGCCTCACCCCTTGCGTGGAGCTGTTTCACCATTGAAAGAGGTCCTTTAAGGTATTAAGCTCATCTACTACTCAATCTCTTTAGTGTTAACATATGGCACCAGAATTACCACCACCTCTTTCGCCGCCTGATGCGGTAGGACCTAACTCCAGCCAAGCACCGCCCAAATCTAAAATGGCAAAGGTGCCCGCAGCCTTGAGGTCTTTGACTGTAACGCAACAAGAAATGCAGGAGAAATTTGCACAGCTCAGCCAGAATATAATGAGGCCACCTGGAGTCTCATCGAAAATGATCACTTCGGTGATTGTTCAACCTCATCCAGACGTCAGGGGACCACCCCAGGAACCGCGACAAGATCAACCTACACCTCAGCGGAGGAGGGACATTACTGACCCTAGGCGCTTGCGCCTGGGGAGGTAAGGAAACCCTTTCCCTGAGGACAAGTATGATGATCTAGAGGCGAAAGACGCCTTGAGGTTTCGAACAATACAGTACATCCTCTTTAGCAGAGCCGAGGTTGTAGGGGCAGAAGAGGTGAAGAAGCCCAACAGCGAGGATCATCTTTTGATCAATTGAGCAGAGGGTCGGCCTTTGAAAGGCTAGGCCCAGTGAATTACCTAAGATAGAGGTTATCAAGGTCGAGAAGTGTAGCTGGCTCACAAAGGGAAGACGGACAACGTCAGCCTCTTCAGGGCCGACCCCATGTAGGAAGAGGTAGAGACCAAGAAGAGGTCAACCATCGACATTGTGCTGCAGCTGGGGAACCCTCAGTCCACCCCTTGGAGGTGGCTGGGGACAACCTCGGCCAAGCCGACGTTGCAAGGCCTTGTAATGACTCTATTCAACGTCTTGAGGAGAAGATAGGAGACCTCATTAAAAGTCAAGATCCAATGCAAAGAGGTTTCTCAGAGGGTTCACCGTTCGTGGCTAAGATAGTAAGCTTCCCTACCCCGAACAAGTTCAAGCCACCCACGGTGACTCCTAAGTATGACGATAGCACCAATCCTGTACACCATATTGAGATGTACCAGTCAGCGGTAGACATCTACTTAATATCGGATGAGATGAAGTGTCGGGCCTTCTCTGCGACCTTGACGGGAGCTACGCACATATGGTTTACTTCTCTTTTGAAGAATTCAATTGAGAACTTCAAGGGCTTGGTGGAACGATTCATTCACAACTTATGTTTTGGGGTAAGACCTCAAAAGAAGACCACCCATTTATTGTACGTCAAGCAAGGCAAGAACGAGAGCCTAAGAGACTACATCACTAGGTTCGACAAAGAAAAACTTAAGGTAGAAGATTACGAAGAGAATATAGCCATGACCGCCCTCATAGGAGCTCTTCAGAAAGGGAAGTTATTGTGAAAACTCGCGAAAGACCCTCCCAGGTCCATAGCAGAACTATTGGCAACTACGGGAAAAGTTATGAATGCCTAAGAGGCTATGGCCGCCAAGTATAAGGATGAGAACTACGGTAGTAGCGGGAAGTCCCAAAGAAAGAAAGATGTAAAGAAGAGGTCATCCGATTACAAGTTCGCTCACTATACTCCTCTAACTGTGAGCTGTGAACATATCCTCAACGAGATCAAGAATGACAGGTCTCTAAGATGGCCGGAGAAATTGAAGGCTCCTCCGTATAAGAGGAACAAGAACTTATGGTGCGAGTTCCACCAAGACTATGGCCATGTTACAGACAAGTGCTTCGCCTTGAAGGATGAGATCGAAAAGATGTTAAAATCCAGAAAATTGAGGAAGTATGTTGATGGCAGGGCTCCTAAAGGTGGAAGAGATGACCCTAAAAAGAAGAGGAACGATATATGTCGTGACGATACCCCAGTAAGAAGAGATGGTGACTCAGACAGAAATGACGAAGACGATCCGGACCAAAAGATGACAACACCCTAGTGAAGAGGGTTGGTATGATCTCCTTTGGCATTAGCACCATTTGGGGAGGACTAGCGGGGGGTGGTTCCGAGGTTGCTGACAGAAAATCTCATGTGGTAGAGGCCAAATCGGTGGCCAAACTTAAAATGGTAAACCTAACGTCTTCCGAGACTACGCAGAAGAGAAAGAAGGTAGACATGGACACTCTCGTAGTTGGGTTCTATCGATGCGACTTCAAGGGCATCCTAGCTCCACACGATGACCCTTTGGTAATCACAATAAGAGTTCATGGATGTGAGGTGCAGAGAATTCTTGTAAATGGAGGAAGTTCAGCAGATGTGATGTTCTGGCCCTGCTTCAAAAGCCTAGGTCTTAGCAGAGCCAGGCTAGTACCCTATCATCATCCGTTAATGGGGTTCAGCGGTGAAAAGTTCCACCCACTAGGTATGTATGAGATGGACGTATGAATGGGTGACGAGTGGCCTAAGAGGTTAACTCGAAAGATTAACTTTTTTGTTATGGACGGAATTATCTTATCGGCCTATAACCTCATCATTGGAAGAGTAGCCCTTAAAGAGTTTGAAGCCGTGCCATCGAAGCTCCACTAGATGCTAAAATTCATGACCCCCTATGGGGTAGGGGAAGTGCAGGGTGACTAGACCATAGCACGAGAATGCTACTTCAACTCGGCTGAAGAGAGAGAGGCCAATAAGAGAGCAACTAACACATATAACATTGACACACTTGACCCTAGAGATGAAACAAATTTGAAAAAGGGAGAGGCCACGGAAGAGGTAGAATCCATCGTCCTCAATGAGGACGAACCGGAAAAAACCATCCAGGTCGGTAAATCCTTAAAAGCAGAAATCAAGGAAGAGCTGATAAACTTCCTGAGGAAGAGACAGAGTGTCTTCGCTTGGAGTCACGCAGACATGCCCGGCATCAACCCTGAGGTTATGTGTCACAAGCTCAATGTGACTAAAGATGCCATGCCTATCAAATAAAGATGAAGAGTTTACTCCAGGGAGAAGTACGATGTCATCCGGGAAAAGGTTAAAAAATTAGAAGAGGCGGAGTTTATTAGAGAAGTCATATATCCAGAGTGGCTATCGAATGCAGTCATTGTGCTTAAAGCCAATGGAAAATGGAGAATGTGTGTTGATTTTACTGACCTGAACAAGTCTTGCCCAAAAGACAGATATCCCTTACCTAGGATAGATCAGATGGTAGATGCTACTACAGGGCATGAGCTCATGAGCTTCATGTACGCGTATCCAAGCTACAATCAGATCTTCATGGATGCAAAAGACTCAGATAAGACAACCTTCATTACCGGCAAAGGGACATACTGCTATAAGGTTATGACTTTCGGTCTGAAGAATACGGTAGCAACATACCAACGTCTTGTGAATAAGTTGTTCGAAGACCAAATAGGCAAGACTATGGAGGTGTATGTAGACGATATGCTGAAGAAGAGCTTAAAGGCCTGCACTCATGTGGCAGACCTTGAAAAGACCTTCAATACTATAGACCTGTACAGGATGAAACTCAACCAGGCGAAGTGTGTCTTCGGGGTAGGAGCTGGGAAGTTCCTTGGATTCATCGTCAATAAAAGAGGAATAGAGGCGAACCCAGAGAAAATCAGGTCTTTGCTTGACATGAAGACACCGAAGAGTATCAAGTACGTTTAAAGGCTCACTGGAAAGGTGGCTGCACTCAACAGATTTATTTCCAGAGCGACGGACAAGTTCCTTCCATTCTTTAAGGTTCTCAAAGAGGCCTTCGAATGGGACGAAGCGTGTGAAAAGTCTTTTAACCAACTCAAGTCCTACCTCGGATCTCCCTTGCTCTTATCTCGGCCCATAATAGGAGAAAAATTATATATTTATCTGGCAATCTTTGAATCAGCTATAAGTTCGACCATAGTACGGGAAGACGATGGGATCCAAAGGCCTATTTACTTCAACAGTAAGGCCCTACAAGGGTCTGAGCAAAATTATCCTCGTATGGAAAAGTTAGCCTACGCCCTGATACATGCTTTAAGGAAGATGAAGCCCTACTTCTAGGCCCATTCCCTGGACGTCCTCACTGATTCCCCACTAAGACAGGTCCTCCATAAACCTGAGAAGTCTAAAAGATTAATGACCCGGGCCATTAAGTTAGGGGAGTATGACCTTACCTATCAACCTAGGGTGTCCATCAAAGGACAGGCGCTCACAGACTTCGTTGTTAAGTTCACATGGGAAGAGGCCGAGGTAGAGAATGACCTAGAGACTGCTGAAGGGTCAAGCAACAATGTCTTTCGGGACCCGAAAGAGGTTGCACCCAATGTCTTCCCCGACCAGGAAGAGGTTGTACCCAAGGGATTTAGAAATAGAATTGCCAAGAATGAGGAAGATCGATACCTCTTTAGGCAAGGAATCATGTCAGAAGGGGGCTTCTCATCAGATAAAGACATTTGGAACCTCTTCATTGACGGGTCTTCTTGTGACAGTGGAAGCGGTGCAGGGCTAATACTTTCAGCTCCAGATGGTACCAACATTGAATATGATTTAAGGTTTAACTTCAAGGCATCTAACAATGAGTCAGAATATGAGGCCATGATAGCAGGTCTCTCATTGGCAAAAACTCTGGGAGTAAGACGACTCCTACTTTATAGTGACTCAAGGTTAGTTGTTAATCAGGTGTTGGGGGTTTATGAGGCCAAAGATGGAAGGATGGACAAATACCTGAAGAGGGTGAGAATGATATTGGAGTGTTTCGAAGAAGCAGAAATAAAGAGAGTACCTAGGCAAAGCAACAGCCACGCAGATGCATTGGAAAGGTTGGCCTCAACAACGAAGACAGACATCAGAAGAACAGTGCCAGTCGAGGTCTTACTGAAGGCGACCATTGAAGAAGAAGAGGTTAGTAACCCTTGACTCAATTTGAACCTAGGGGACTCATGGATGTACCCCCTTATCAGATATATTAAAAAGGGAGAACTACTGGAATCAAAGCTAGAGAGGAGGATATTAAGATACAGGGCTGTGAAATTCTCCATAGTAGGAGACATCCTATATAAGAAGGGATGCCTATTGCCTCTCCTCAAATATGTTCATCCCACAGAAGTTCTCCGCGTCTTACAGGAGGTACATGAGGGTTTTTGCTCAAGTCACATAGGAGGAAGACCCTTGGCGAAGAGAATTATTACATAAGGGTACTGGTGGCCAACCTTGGCCAAAGACGCTGCAGCTTACGTGAAGAGGTGCGATAAATGTCAGAGATTCTCCACTATTACCCATCAACCTCATCAGCCTATGACGTCAATCAGTTCCCCTTGTCCATTCGCAGTATGTGGAATTGACTTAGTAGGACCCCTGCCAAGAGATGCAAATAATTACCAATTTCTGATAGTTGCCATTGATTACTTCTCAAAGTGGGTAGAGGCAGAGTCGATGATCACGATTACAGAGCAGAAGACCTTCAAATTTATTTGGAAAAACATCATATGCAGACATGGCCTACCAAATACTCTCATCTCAAACAACGAAACCCAGTTCAAGAATTCTTCCTTGGAAAAATACTGCGAAAGAGTTGGGATAAAGCAATTTTTCTCTTCTCCTGGCCGACCTCAGGCAAACGGTCAAATCGAAGTCACTAACAGAACAATCCTAGATCAAGAAGAGATTGGAAGAAGCTAAGGGAAGATGGACTGAAGAGGTTTATGCTGTACTATGGGCTTATAGAACGATGGCTAGGACACCAACAGGTGAGACCCCGTTCATAATGTCACATGGCTCAGAGGCCGTCATACCAACAGAGGTAAGGCTCCTTACTCATAAGGTCCAGACCTATGACCCTAATAAAAATGGGGATGATAGAAGACTCGACCTAAATTTGATTAAAGAGAGAAGGGAAGACGCAGAAACCAGACAAGTAACTTACCGGTAGAATCAAAGGGTGAAATCAAGACCCATTATCATAGGAGACTTAGTACTGAAGAAGACGTTATAGAAATCAAATAAACTTCACCAAAACTAGCACGATCCCTACAAAGTAATCGAAGAGGTTGTACCCGGGACCTACAGGTTAGAAAACCTAGAGGGGGAACCTTTTGCCAATCCCTGTAATGCTAATCATCTAAAGAAGTATTACATATGATGTTGCAAGAGTTTATGTAAATGTATCATCTTATGAAGAGGTTATTAATGAGAGATCAGTTTCCATGTCAATTCTTGGTTCATTATGCTCTAGTGGTGGAATTTATGGTGAAACATCTTAGTTGATGACCTTAGACCCTATAACATCATAATGTGGTGACAAGGTCTGAGGTAAGATATCATACTTGGATGACCTCAGACCCTTAACGTCATTAATTTGGTGAAATTATTTATGAGGATAACATCTTAGTTGATTACTTCAGAACTTATAACATCATATCATGGTGACAAGGTCTGAGGTAAGACATCATACTTGGATGATCTCAAATCCTTAACATCATTAATTTAGTGAAATTATTTATGAGGGTAACATCTTAGTTGATGACCTCAAACCTTATAACATCATAATATGGTGACAAGGTTCGAGGTAAGACATCATACTTGGATGACCTCAGACCTATAACATCATTAATTTGGTGAAGATTAATTATGGGGATAATATCTTAGTGATGACCTCAGACCTTATAACATCATAATATGGTGACAAGGTCTGAGGTAAGATATCACTCGGATGATCTCAGACCCTTAACATCATTAATTTGGTGAGATTATTTATGAGGATAACAACTTAGTTGATGACCTCAGACCTTATAACATCATAATATGGTGACAAGGTCCGAGGTAAGACATCATACTTGGATGACCTCAGACCCTTAACATCATTAATTTGGTGAAATTATTTATGAGGATAACATCTTAGTTGATTACCTCAGACCTTATAACATCATATCGTGGTGACAAGGTCTGAGGTAAGACATCATACTTGGATGACCTCAGATCCTTAACATCATTAATTTGGTGAAATTATTTATGAGGGTAACATCTTAGTTGATGACCTCAGACCTTATAACATCATAATATGGTGACAAGGTTCGAGGTAAGACATCATACTTGGATGACCTCAGACCTATAACATCATTAATTTGGTGAAGATTAATTATGGGGATAATATCTTAGTGATGACCTCAGACCTTATAACATCATAATATGGTGATAAGGTCCGAGGTAAGATATCACTCGGATGATGTCATACCCTTAACATCATTAATTTGGTGAGATTATTTATGAGGATAACAACTTAGTTGATGACCTCAGACCTTATAACATCATAATATGGTGACAAGGTCCGAGGTAAGACATCATACTTGGATGACCTCAGACCTATAACATCATTTATTTGGTGAAGATTAATTATGTGGATAACATCTTAGTGATGACCTCAAACCTTATAACATCATAATATGGTGACAAGGTTCGAGGTAAGACATCACTCGGATGACCTCAGACCCATAACATCATTAATTTGGTGAGATTATTTATGAGGATAACATCTTAGTTGATGACCTCAGACCTTATAACATCATAATATGGTGACAAGGTCCGAGGTAAGACATCATACTTGGATGACCGCAAACCTATAATATCATTAATTTGGTAAAGATTAATTATGGGGATAACATCTTAGTGATGACCTCAGACCTTATAACATCATAATATGGTGACAAGGTCCGAGGTAAGACATCACTCGAATGACCTCAAACCCTTAACATCATTAATTTGGTGAGATTATTTATGAGGATAACATCTTAGTGATGACCTCAGACCTTAAAACGCCATAATGTGGTGATAAGGTCCGAGGTAAGACATCACTCGGATGACCTCAGACCCTTAACATCATTAATTTGGTGAGATTATTTATGAGGATAACATCTTAAGTGATGACCTCAGACCTTAAAACATCATAATATGGTGTCAAGGTCTGAGGTAAGACTATTCTTGGATAAACTCAGACCCTTAAACACCATTCATTTGGTTTAACAAAGACATCATTGTATCAAGACTTCAAAGCTGAACACATTGCATGACAAAGAAAAACATTCAGTAAACAATGAAGCAAGAGAAGAAATAAAATCCCTCCTTAGAGGTTAGCAGTTTTAGTTACAAAATGCAAAGATAAAGTAACAATGTTTAATCAGAGGTTACAACTAATCAAGAGCTACAGAGGATTGCTTAAAGCTTCAAAAGAATTCAAATGTTCGTAGCCTCAGGGTTGGTGGTCATGTCTGCATTTTCTTGGCCGATGGTGGCCACCTCCACCCCATCATCTTGAACACCGACATCTTCAGTCATGGTGTCTCCTTGTGGTGTAGTCTCGGTGGGTGCAGCGTCTCTCTTTTTTTCAACCTCCTGCAAGGCCTGAACAAACTTAGGGTCGGCATAACCGAGGCCGATGAAGTCAGCAGCTGCAAGGCTTCCTAATTCATTCTCCTTCATGACAACCCATATTCCAGTTACCTTGACCCCCCTCTCCAGATATTTAAAGCTGGAGATGACAAACTTATCAAAGAAATTGTACTCCTCCAAGATCTTCTCGGAGGCATCTTCCAAGGCAGCCTTGACAGTAACATCGACTTTGCGCTGAAAGGAGTCAGCCTGAGCCTTCATGGCAGTGTTATGATATTCCCTTTGCTTGTCCATGTCCTTATACATTGACTTGACGCTGGTCTCGTCCTTCTTAAGAGATGCCTTCAGATGTTCCACTTCTGCGTTCAAGGTGGCTTCAGTCTTCTCAGCCTCTTGGCCCTTCTCAATCAGAGGAAGCTTCCACAAGGTCCAGTTGACATAGTGATGCATGGTGAGAAGACCCTGCAGAACATGTGCAAAGATGTCAGAACTAAGGTCTAAAATAGTTCAAATTCCGATGTTACACATTCAGAAGCTATAGTTAAAGGTCTTACTTAGATGGTACAATGAAAGGAGAATTCAACCAACAGAGGCTTATCCAGGGATCGATAAAAGCGCTTGTCAGACTCGGTCATGACACCACCGATAGCATTCAAGGCCTTTAGACTTTGGCCAATGACACTATCACTAATCTTTAATTACTCAAGACGAGTAACCAAGGCATCCTCAGAAGAAATGGGGATGGCACGATCCCCCCTTTCTTCTTCTGCCTCTGATCCTCAGGGGCTGGGTCGACAATCTTCCTCTTCTTTTTAGCCTCATCCATTGAGGTAGATGGAGGGGGAGGAGGAGCATTCAGTCCAGCTTTCTTTACGATCTTTGTCAGACTTGGGGCAACCATATCCCATAACTCGTCAGATATCCCTTTTGGACGCTCAGCAAGATGGAAAGGTCTGAGTTAGAGAATCAGATATACATATTGTTGAAATAAAAAGCATTTACTAAGCTCTGTCAGAGGACTTCCCCCTAAACCAGTATCAGAGAGGTAATACGGGTCAACAGGTGCTCGAATGTTACAAGCAGGCCATGCTCCCCCTGATCCTGAAGGTATTTGACCTTTTGAAGATTTTGTTGGCTTAGCCCAGGGTCATCCCTAGCAGCCATTGTAACCTTTCCCCATCTTATAGGTATCATCGACTCTAATGAGGAAGAGGGGGCACGTGGACCAAATTCTCATGGCTTTGAGGCAAAAAAATAACGTGGCTTCCAGTTATGGTTTGAGGTTTGGGTAATCTGAAGCATCTTCTTATTTGACTCTTGAGTTGAAAAATGATAATAGCTCGGATGATTTCTGGCAGATGAAGGGACATAGCATCCTGTAAAGACTTGGACAGGAAGGTCTGAGTGATGAACAACCCTCCATAAGACAATGGCTCTAATTATCACCCTCCAAGCATTAGGTGACAACTAGGAAGGAGCCAAGTTGATATAAGCCAATATAGACCTGATGATGGGATGGATGGGTAGACGAAAGCCCAACTTGAACATCTGCTCATATAGGCAGATCTCACCACCTAGGCCGTCATAAGCCCTCTCTGCCCTCAGAGGTCTCCTGAGTTTTATAGAGGGGATTATGGAATATAGGTATTTAAAGGATAAGAGGTCAATCTCACTGACTGAACTATCAATCTCGGCCGCCTCAGAGATGTCAACATCACTCTCAGCATTATCATCATCATCTAGCTCAACGTCGGCCTGAGCAGACGATGGTGGATTACTTGGAAACCTCTAAGCGAACTCAGACCATGTGACAGCAGACAGGGGAATGGCTTCAAGGATTGGTGGAACAACCACACGTGGTCCAATAAATTCAACCTCTGAGGAAGAGGTTGATGTACTTGAACTTTTGTGGGACGAGACTCGACTGGAAACCTCTGCCTGATCAGGGACCTGGTCTCGTCGAATTGAGAAATCCATGGCCTCTTGAAAAGAGTCCACAGACATAAGGTCTGAGGTGGATGACTCAGAGTCAGACATTGGTGAGGGTTCAACTGGGATCTCTGCTTGGTTAACTAGCTCGAAAGGTTCAGGGTATATAACCTTCAGAGGTTGATGATAAATAGGCCTGAGGGGGAATGCCTCTGCCCTACGAGACCCCTCTTGGGCTCTCTCTACTTGTCTAATTTTTTCTAAGGCCTTCTCCCTAAGAGAGAGGAACTCCTCTAAGAGTTGGTAAAGGGGTCTGAGCATATGAGGCTGGCGCTAGACTTATTGACTCTCCTAAATTACAAACAAGATTGGCAAATGGAATTAAAGATCAAACTATTAAACTTTAAACAAAAACGACGAAGAATAATTAAGAACAGTTCGTCAAAAAAACTAATAGTTTCACCAGAAACCTCTTGAAGCTCACTAGAAAATGATAAAGCAAGAAAAAAGGTAGAAAAATGAAGAAGAAGGGATGGAAAAGGATACCTGAAGAAAAGTGATGAGAAGCAAGGAAGGAATCGTAAGAAATGACCACCCAAACGCACTTCAAATCAGAGCTCTTCTAGAAAGAGAAAGTTGCAAAAATGACCAAATCCGGAGAAGGAGAGAAATAAGGAAGAAAGAGAAGAAAATGGGGTTTAAACCCCTAAGTATGAGTGCATGCATACCAAGTCCCATCATTGCCTTGGGAGCCGAAAAGATAGCCAACATCATCAAACCTGGCAGGCATGCTATCTACGCCTGTAGCTGACACTTGTCAACAAAGTATCAACACCTACAAAAATTTAACCTCGAACAAATATACCCCTTAGGCACCTGATCACACAGGTAACTAAGGGATATGGGTGATTGGTATGCCCTGAATGTAACCCCTCGGCTCAGACACATCAACCTTGGCCCATGGAGATGGACGAGGCTGGAGGGGCCCCAAGTTAACTACCAGCAGTCTCGTCCCAAGCAAGGTCGGCTATGGATCAACTGACGTTATTGCTACCTCGGCTAGTGAGGTCTTCACGATGTACAAGGGAAGATTATTCATCAGACAACCAGGGATGATAACCTCGGCTGGTAGAAGGCCGAGGTTACAGAAGCTATACCATCATCAAAGCCAGCTTCGGCAGGGAATCAGTCGGTGTTCTTAGCATGTACCAGCTTAACCTCGATCCAGGATGACCTTATGACTTCACTTACTGTACCTAGGATCTACCTAAGCCGAGGTCATCATGATTAATCTCGAATTTGATAGCAACTAGACTTTACCAACCTCGTACTCTTCCAGGCCGAGGCTGTGACCAGACATGGCCGAGCTCTTATGCGAATATGTGAGGCTAAGAACACGTGTACACAAATCAGTTATAACAAATCATTCCCCTCACGTGGGGGGAATATTTCATCATCATTCTCTACATGTGATAGTGACAGGTGTCTTCACCATATTGGCTAGGTCAACACACACATGCTCATTGCATGCATGGGGGTACACTACACCCCCCAGATATTATATATACTTATCTTCTCCTTTTTGAAGAGGGATACGAAATTAGCAACCCTAGTTGAAACTCTGTTCAAATACACAGTAGAGATAGAGCTTGAGAGATTGTATCTATGGCCATTAAATCCCTCATACAGTGATACACATCATACACTTGCACAGTGGACGTAGGCCAGATTGGCTGAACCACTTACATGACTGTGTTCATCTTCTTCTCCTCATCTCCCTCTACTATATATGTATTTTCCCATTATTCTACCATTGTTAACATTGAATTGATCTCACAAACACCTTGAAGGGTGGTGCTATTTCCAGCATCATCAGGTATAGTGGGGACACCACCAGGAGGATGAGCCAACTTGGGAGAGGGAGGGCGACATGCGCATAAAATATCTCAAACTCTTTTAGATAGGTACGTACTTTCTCATTATTAGGGGGAGAATGTAATACCCCGTATTTTCTTCTAAAATAAATAATTAAATGATTCTATTTGATATTTGCGAAATCAAAATTTTTATGTAACTCTATTTAGTTATGACTAATTTAATGTGTATGTGTGGGACATTTATATGTAATATATATTAGTTCATAATTAATGTGCGACACAAATTAAAAATATGTATTATTGACTTAAATAAATCGGATCATATTTTGGGACTCATTTGGACTCGTTTAAATGAATTAAGCTTTTAAAAATGGTCCCAGATCAATAGTATATAGTTTGGGTAACTTTTGGGCTTATTGGGTTATGGTTTCGGGTCTATTTGGGTGTCCAAAAGTTGGGCCTTTGACCAAAAACGGGATTAGCATTAATTGAGTGGTTAAGTGGGGGTAAACCACTTACCCGCTATCACAAAATTAAAACCTAAAGTAGCAGCCATGGGAGAGAGAAGAGAGATACCCCAAAGAAGGTAAAAGAGGAAGAATAAAAAGGAATCTAAAGATTTTAAGGTTTTCTCCTCTATAAAATTTAAAGGCAAGAATTTTCTTGCATAATCTATGTTTCAAATTTATTTCCCAGTTCATAATTTTATCCCCTTTAGATTTCTAAAAATTAGGATTTATTATGTTTGATTTGATGATGAAAACGCAGCTGTAGAGGAAGGATGTATATGTAGAGATTTTTCCAAAAATTAGGAATCGAAGTCTATGTGTTAATGATTAGATTCCCTTAAGTTTTGATAAATTATTTGGAGGCAATTGGTTAATAATTCTAGGGGTTATTCATGACAATTAGTGGGATGAAATCGGGATATAAAATTCCCCTAATAAATAATTTCCTTTTGAAACAAACACTGTTGAATGTCAGAGACTTAAACCCGTAATCATCTGAGTATGTTAATGACTTTGATAGGGGCTGTTGTTGGAATTTGGGAATGAAATTTCTAAACCCGTATGCTATTAGAAATTCTAAGGATTTTTATATATGGGAAACCCAAAAATCGAGAGAGGCGGAGGAAGAAGACGAAACGTCATTCAAATGACGTGGCTGGTCATTCGAATAACGTGCCATGTCGCACGAATAACACCTTCAGTCGTTCGAACGACATGGATTTTTCTATCTCCTCCCCCTTTTCTGCTATATAGCCTCCATTTCAGAACTGATACTCAATGAATTTTATTACTTTATATACAGTAGTTGGAAATAAATTAAGGAAAGTGTTGATATCGAAAATTGCCCACTTACGTGGACCAACCAAAAATAGACATGTGTCATCGACTGTGGCAATAATCCTAGTCATCAAGGAATAACCACCGACCAAGGCCTAGAATGCCGACAAATTCCAGTAAGCGCGACCAACATTAGGGTGGCCGACCAACACTTTTAGCAAAATGCCAACAACCAGAAACACTATGAATCTTCCGTTTTGATGTAAATGCCTAATCTATAAAGGCATTCCATCCTTTAACATTCCATATTTTTGTCTCCATACTGGACTATAAATATTTTATAATCCCTTCGTCAAATGCATGTGATTGAAAAAGAAATACAAGGCAATAAGAAGCACAGTGGACGTAGGCTTTTCTCCATTAGTCGAACCACTTTAAAAATCTCTTTGTCTCTTTCTTTTACTTACAAATATTGTATATGATTAATAAATTAGACTTTATCTCATTTTTTACATCAACAGATTGGCGTCGTCTGTGGAAACGTATTGCTAAATATTTTTAACTCATTCATTTACCCAACATGACTGATGTTCCTAAATCAAGCACCAGGAATGATGGCATTCCTCCTGTTCAATCTACTGCACCAACAAACAACGATTTGACTGGAATCCTGGCTAGCCTTACTAGAGGACAAGAGGCTATGGAAGATACTATTAGGTAGTTAGCCCAAACACTGCAGGTTAGATCTCCTACCTTGTCTGCTCATAGAAATATGCCATCGCCACCTTCAAGAATTAATAGGCATAACCAATCCCGGACTACTAAAGATACGTCCTATTGTCTAGGATCAATTTCTTCACTTAGAACTTTAGAATCATATAATGAACAATCTTTAACTTATGAAAGATTGAGTGCTTTAGAAAGATTAAGTATTGATCGTCTGTGACCCAGGGGGAATATAAATATTCCTAGGGAATTATCGAGAATACTCGATGACTAGCATATCAACATGAAGGCTCAGCCCAGTTCAAATCAGACGCTCGAAGATCTATTCGTGTCGAACAAACCATACAGGAGGATAGTTCATCACAAACATGTGGTCGTAACAGCTGAGTTGCAACACATAAATCTGATGATGGTAATGATGGTGGTAATAATGCAGGGAAGGGCTCTATTCAGCGATTGAAAGATCGGTTGAGAGAAATGGCAAAGGCAGAAAAACCTATACAATGAAGTTTTGTGAAAGGATCTCCTTCTATGTAAGCTACTGTGGAATTTCCTACTACTTCAAAGTTTAAAGATCATGTGGTTACTCCCAAGTATGATGGGAAAACAAATCATTTGCTTCATATACACTACACCAAAAAGATCAAATTATCACTTTTAAGTCGGCAACCCTTGTCACGGTCATTGACCGTGACAAGCCTGTGACAAAGTCGTATCACGGTCAATAACCAAGACAAGTCCGTGACAAGAACAATTATTACGGGCTTGTCATGGTCAATGGTTGTGATAACCTTATAAATTTGTCACGGTCAAGGACCGTGACATGTCCGCAATAAGTTTATAAGAAAAAAACCCTTCCCTCTTCTTTTTTCCCACCGTTTTCTATTCCCCCCATTCTCTCTCTCTCTAAGCAGCCTCTTTTTCTCTCTCTACGATTTAAGGTATTTTTTCTTCTCTCTTTCTCGTTCATTTGTATATATATGTGTATGTGTGTGTATATGTGTTCGTGTGTGCGTGTATGTGTGTGCGTGTACAGGGGTGTATATGTGAGTGAGTGTGTGTGTGGTGGGCGAGAGGGGGCAGGGGGTGGTGGGCGGGTGGTAGTTTTGTGTGTGGGGGGGTGGGGTTGTGTGTGTGAATTTGTGTTTGTATGTGTCTGTGTAGTGGGGCAAGGGGTGGTGGGGCATTTGTGGGGGGATGGGGGTGGGGGGTTAGGTTTGTGTGTGTGTGTATGTGGTGGGGCAGGGTGGTGGAGGTGGGGAGGGGGTGGTGGGACATGGGGTGTGGGGTGTGTGTGTGGTGAAATTAATTGGTGTTTAGTTTAGGACTTAAAATTAATTGTTAATGTTGATTTAGAATTTGAAATTAATGTTTAGTTTAGGACTCGAAATTAATTGTTAATGTTGATTGGACATTATAAATATTTTTTCTTTATTTTTATTTAGGTTTGAAATTGTTATTGTTGAATTAATTGAGTAGATAAATTAGATGGAGTACGGGATACACATTTGTTGGTTTGTTGTTGCTGTTGGATTATATTGGACGGATGTGGTTGGATATGGAAGTTGGTTGTTAATTTTTTTTTTTAAAATACTTAATTTAATTCACACTAAAAAATTCGTAAATAATTATATTGTCTTAATTTGTTGAGTTGGTTAATTTTGGAAGTGGCACGGCCACTAAATTATTGTCAAAATGGGGGGAGGGGAGTTTTTGACTTTTTTCTAAAATTACTTTATGTCACGACCCGTTCGCGGGTAGCACGACCACAGACTTATCATAATTAAATGAAACATACCTGCAATTACACATAGTGCGCATAGATACTAGACTTCTATTTCTTATGCGTACGCATTCAATAACCCTTAGACCTGTTCGAGAGTCATTACCCCTATAATGAGATCTTTCGAATTGTCCCGTTTGGACAGTTTGGGACTGCATAATTTCTGTATAATAATATTTTAGTGGCTTAAAGTTGTTACTTTTGGAGGAAGTTATGCAGTCGTATCCTAATGTTATTTGATTACATACTAGATTGGCAAATGTGAGTGTTATTTCAATTGATCAATTGAAATAACACTCACACTTGCCAATCTACATTGTCTACTTGGAAAACTATGGGGAAATGCTATAGAATTTTTCTCAAATCATAACAATGTGCATGAGTTCTTAAGTATATTACTGAAATATGCGATCTTGAATGGGATATGACCACTCACCCTTTAAAGGAGATGGAGGAAATAGGATTTACTATTATAAATTGAAATTTAAAAATCGAATATAAATAACACATAATTAATTGAAATATACTATAATTCTGAGTTTTGTTTATACTAATCCACGAATATACGCTTCTTACCTTTAATAGGTGATTGTTTGTAGTAGTTGTGATGGGATATCCTAAATACAAAGAGTGGATGGGGGAGACAAATATATTGGGGGCTGTGTTTCGTAGAGGTGCTAATGAATTTGTGAAATACGTAAAAAGATGTTATAATGATGAAGAGTTTTCGTGTCCGTGTGCTAGGTGTAAGAATTGTAAGGTGTTTGAGTGGAAAATAATTTAACTACATTTGTTAAGATCGGGTATGTAAGATAATTATTGATTTTGGAGTTTTCATGGTGAATTAAAAGTTCCTTTTGTCCCCGAACAACCTTCAACAAGTAGGATAGATGTAGAAGGGGACGACGTAGATCATAATATGTTAGATGATTTAGTTGATAACACATACGAAGTTCATGAAGTGGAGGAGAATGAGGTCACTAACGATGTACAAGGTTCAGGTGCTCATGAAGATATCACGATAAACCTTGAAGATGGCTACCAAAGTTTAAAATTTAAGGCGACAATACCGTTATACTCTGGCTGTGAGAAAGATCAAACAACTTTACATACCATGGTTGGTTTTCACAGTTTGAAGACGCAATATGGTTTGTCTGGAAATAGCGTAACAGGAATTCTGAATTGGGTGAAGGGATTACTACCCAAGGAGAATACGCTTCCAAATAGTGTGGATGACTTGGCTGCTCCTACCGAATATCAATCCATTTTTTATGATAACCCGAATTTGAAATAATTTTTCAATTTGTAATAAGTATTCCAATTTAGCGCATGTACTAGTGTTTTATTATTATCGGACATCGGTTTAATGCTTTTAGTTCATTTGTACTTGATCATTTTCACTATTTTTATCCTTCTCTCTTTTCTTTGTATATGTGTGTGTGTCAAACAGTAATAAGTATTCCAATTTTCGGATTAGTGATTTTTATTCATTTGTACTTGATTACATTAGCGCATGTACTATTTAGAATTAAAGTTTGCATGTCTTCTTATAATTCATTTTGAATTTGTACTAATTGATAAGCACCGAAAAATGTATATTTTATACCCCGAGTAGACGTATTTTAGTTGCTAATTCTCGACAATTTGGGTCTTATGCGCGTTAATGTTTATTTTGTAGGTCAATTGTGTCTTGTGGATGTAAAAGCGATAAATCAAGTTAGATATGCAATTCATGGAGCTAATTCCCTTGTCCCGTAACCCTAGCCTAAACCTTGTCCCGAGCCTTTTGGGTTTGATTTGTTCCCTTTTTATTTTATTTTATATTTTTAATTTTTATTTGAGTTCGTTTTTATTTTTAGGATTTATTTTAGATTTATTTAGAATTTTCTAGGATTTATTTTCTATTTATATATATATATTTTTATTTAGTGTAGTTTTATTTTGATTTTGATTTTTATTAGTTTTTATTAGGATTAGTTTTTTTTAAGAATTCATTTATTTTTTGTTTTATTTGGTTTTACATTTTTTAGGACTTTAGTTTTTATTTTTATTTCTTTTATTTTATAGATAAGGATTTTATTTTTAGTTGATTTTTTTTTAGTTTGCTAGTTTTATTTTTAGTTAGTTAGATAGTTTTTTAAGTGTCCAAATTAAACACACACACTCCATAATCCAAACACAAAATTCTACCTACAACTCACATACACCTAAACTAAAGCCTCAGCCTCACCCTAACACCATGCACCTCACCTACACACTAACCTCACCCAACCCATCTGCAACCTTCCACCACACACCCTTTCTCTCACCTCCATTATCATCCACCAATAAATCCCAACATACTCCATTTAACCATTTATCCCCCTTTCCAAAAATAACCCTCATGCCCTCACCCAAATCTGATTTGTTTTTATCTCCATTACCCCACTTCCCACATGACCTCACACCTCTGAAACCTCATGTGCACACACCCCATGCTCTTGTATTTTACCAATACCCAATTTACCCCCATGATCCATGTTCCCACTATATAAGAAGACCATGATCATTCAAAGGGAGCAAATGAGGGGTTTAGAGAGTTAGAGAGAGAAACACTTTATATTTTTAACTTTTTTTAGGTAGGTTTTTATTTTAATTTTTTTTATAGAAAATTGTGAGAAATTAATTGTTGAGTGATTCAATTGAGCGTTTGTATGTAATTGAATATCGTGGAAAGCTCAAATTGAAGGGATGTTGCTCTATTTCAATGGAGGATTAGAGTCCAATTTTGCAAATCAAGGAGACTTGTTTGAAGATTTGTCCTCTTACCCTTCTATTTTATTTGTTTATAGCCTTGATTATTTGTTCATCATGTTTAAAATCATGTTAAGCTGGATACCCTTTCAAGAGGTGGGGTGACCATTATTTGATGTTAATCTTACATTAATTAACTTATTTAAATTAAATATCTCTTTGATGATTAATTTTGCACTCTTTCTTTTGTATTTACGCATCGAGAGAGGGTAAATGATTTTCGAGAGAAAATCGGAATTCTAGTTATAATACCCATTTTAGTTCGAAGTACAGATAGGGGTCCCTCAAGTGCGGTATTATGATTTGAATTTCAACTCTAAAGTTTATTTTCTATGATTTAAACTAGTCTACTAGATCGATCCTAGTGGATGATCTATTAAATGATGTTTAGATCTACTTTTCAAGAGTTGTAGGAGTGTTAAATTTAATTAACTAAAATGTTATTATTAAAATTACATTTGCAACGGGAGTTGATTTGCGATTTTGATACTAAATTGGTATAATTAATTTTAATGAACTAATTAATTTTGATTAACTAAAATATTTTGAGTCATCCTATCCCTTGATTGTTCTCACTTTTATTTTCTCACTAATCTCATATTTTAGATTTTTATTTAGTTAGATTTACTTAGTTTTATTTTTATCTCATGTTTTTAATTTAGTTGTTTTCATCTCTCATTTAGTTTAGTATAATTTCATTCACCTTTGATAATTGTTTTATTATTGAAAAAGCTAAAAGAATAGAAAAAGTCAAAAGTCAAAAAAAGAAAATAAAATTGAATTACAATTGTTTTCCCCTCGCTTTACCCCCTTGATATGGATTGATACCCTTAATTTTCTTTACAGGTTAGTTTTATATATTTTGTAGGTAATTGAGGTTTTGATTAACTTGGCTTCAACAACAACATCCACACAAAAAATTCATAGGTATCAAATGGCACCTCGAGAGAGGGTAAATGATTTTCGAGAGAAAATCAAAATTCTAGTTATAATACCCATTTAGATTCAAACTAGAGATAGGGGTTTCTTAAGTGTAGTATTATTCCTTAAATTTCAACTCTAACTTCATTTTCTATGATTTATACAAATTTTAATTGATCGATCCTAGCGGGTGATTAATTAAAAGGAGTGTAGATCTATTTTCTAGAGTTATGGGGGGTTTAACTTAAATTTTTAAAAGATTACTATTAAAATTATATTTTCAACGAGAGTTGATTTGTAATTTTGATACTAATTTGGGAGAATTCAAATAATTAAATTAATTAGTTAGAATATCTAAAATTTGTGGTGTAGTTCCACTCCTTGATTGTTCTCACATTATTTACCTCACTTGATCTCTTATTTTTGTGTTACACCTTGTTATTCATTTTTAGTCACTTTTTAGTTAGTAATTTACATCTTTGATTTAGTTAGTGTTATTTCACATCCTTACCCAAATTGCTTTAATATTGAAAAAGCTAAAAAAAAATAGAAAAAGTAAAAATCCCAAAAAGAAAATAAAAGTGAATTACAATTGTTTTCCCCTTGCTTTACCCCCTTGATGTGAATTGATACCCTTACTTACCTCTACACTTTAGTTTATTATATTTTGTAGGTAATTGAGGTTTTGATTAACTTGGCTTGCAACAACGACTACACCAAAACTCAAGTTTTCACTAATAACAATATTTTTTTTTACAGAAAATGTCTCCTTCAGGGATTAAGGCAAGGATGATGATGATGATAATGATGATGTCTTTTGGGCTCGGCGGTAGAGGAGGCGACGAGGGCTCTTTGACCCACCCCTAGGCTCCCCAAATGGGGAAAATTGGGAATGTCCATCGAGAACAAGATGGGGATATTAGCTAGATCCCTCGAGCTGGTAAAGACGATTATCGGCCCGGGTACACTAGTTGGAGGGAGGTGATAAATGAGCTCAAGTTAGCAATTTGGGCGGCACTATAGGTAATGTATTTATATTTATATTTCAATTTCAATTTCAATTTATATTTATTCGCAACTAACATTGTATTTATTTGATAGGAACAATTCAGCCTGGCCCCAAAACTCCGCGATTCTATCTCAGAGCAGTTGAGGGAGCAACATAAGACATGAAAGAAAAATTTACGGTCCTGGTACTTTAGGAAGACCCAAGACTCTATTATCAGAATGCGTGAGTTCGTCCCACCTAAGGATCCGATCTCATTGGCATAATGGCAAAAGTTCACTGAAAATGAGATCGAGGAACGACAATTGGCATCTCGCCAATAGGGGAGGGAAAATCAGGAAAAAAAGACGAACGTGCACTACTCCAACCGAGCGTCTTACGCCGAGGTGGAGCATAGGATGATGGTAAGTTTTTATTTTTCTAAAATTACAGAAATATGTTATTTTGCATTATTTTACTTTGCGAGCTCGGTACTAATTTTGCATTATTTTATTTCAGGGGACGGGGAGTGGCCTAGGGTAGGCCACATAGGCTCGATGCCTATGTGGCAATTCAAACGAAGAAGGGGAAGGATAATGAGGTGTCCCCAAGCGTCACGACCACGATTGTAAGTAATCTGACATTTTAGTTTTTGTTAATTACATTATAATTTTTTTATTTACTTATTTAACTAATCGTGTGCTTTATTCATTTTAGGCAAAGCTTAAGGAAGTGCATGAGTCGTAGTATGATGCTGACAAGACATATTTATCCACGGACGCATTCAACCAAGTACTTGGCGCTGATCTCAAGGGGACGACAAGGGGTGAGCTCGCGGGTGGCCAAATCTAAGATCATCAGATTGGAGACAAGCAACACTGGGTTGGCTCGTCAGGTGGACTCTCATGACGCGAATCTATCAAGGTTGGAGGTGATGGTCCAAGATATGTTCTCATTCGTGAAGCATGCGGAAAGGGCAAGGGTAAGGGGAAGGAGAAGGTGGTGGAGGAGGAGGTGAAGGAGGACGAGGACGTGGATGTTGCTGCTTCATCGCCGATACGTGCAGACTCACCGATTGATGATCCAGTTCCCTATTTGGCTTCCATCGAGCGACCTACGACAATAATTGGTTGGCCGAGCGTGTTTATACTCGACATAATTGATGGCACGTGGATAGGGAAGGGGTTGAGGGACCCGAATATCATCCAGGGTATGTTGGTTCATGGATGTGCGCTTCAAGACATCGAGGCCAAGGTGCTCATCATACATGTGATAACCAGGAAGGAAACCTCCCCATTGTGGTTGTGCGAACAATGCGGCATGATGCATATTCAGGGGTGTCTTAATGCATATGTCGTGTGGCCTTACTGCCTTATCAAACATACCATATGACATTATTTCTATCTATTTTATTTGGGTACTTGGATTATATTTGTATTGTTTTGATTTGTTACATTTTGGTTTGGATATGGAATTATATATGCAATGATTTGGTGCATTCTTTTTATTTTATTTAGATATATGCTATTTGAATAGGTACAATTTTGCTATAATAGGTACAAATATACTGTTGGGCAGTGGCAGTGGCCAAACTACCCAGCAGATTTTTTTTTGAAATTTTGCCCAGATTTATCAAGATTAATGACCGTGATAATTTTTTAAAGGTTGCCATGTGTTTGTCACAGTCCGTGACCCTAATATATCTTGCCAAAGTCAAAGACCATGACAGGAATGTGACAAGTCTAATGAACTTATCACGGTCAATGACCGTGACAAGTTCGTGATAAATAACAAGAGTTGTCACCCCCATAATTGTCATGGTCATTGACCTTAATAAGTTGGACTTATCACGGTCAATGACCATGATAATCTATCAGATTTGGTGTGGTGATAGAATAGTACTAAGCAACAACTGATATTTATGCTGTTCCTGGTGAAATGAGATGCAAGGAATTTTTAGGTACAATTATAGGGCCTACTTAGATTTGGTACAATAGCCTGCCTCGAGGATAAATTTTTAGTTTCAACCAGCTCGCTGAGCTATTTATTGGTAACTTCTTCTTTGGAGCAAAACCAGTTAAAAGAGTAGCTCATTTTCTAATTGTAAGGCAAAGGGTAGGAGAGAGTACCAGAGATTATATTACTCGTATCAACAATGAGAAGCTAGAAGTTACTGGTCGAAAATAATACAACAAATCATTTTGAGGAGCATCGAATATGTAAACTTATCTAGAGATCTAGTGACCCGCAGACAAAGAAAAAACATCTACAGGAGATTTGGGAAACTCTAAGTCTACCCAATCTGGTAAGTTGAATTCTTTTCTAAACTTATGTCGTCGATTTTCGAGGCAATTTATAAAAGGCGGTAAATTCTTGGTCATCTCTTACCTCAAACTCTCTAAGTTTATGCCGTAATTTCTCGAGCTTTCGTGCGATCATTCTTCCTGTCTTATGTTCTTGTTGAATCCTTAAGTCTTTAGAATAATTATTTCTCTTTCTTATTTTCTTCATATCGAATCATGGTTTGCGATGTTGTCTCTCTAGTGTAAGGCAAATGGTTTATGCTGTTGTATTAATGGTTGACTAGATGTTCCCACAGACGGTACCAATCTGTTGATGCAAAAAAATGGACTAGATCCCATTTTTATGATCCAAGATAAATAGATAAAAGAAATGCAATCAAACACATAAGAGACAAATTTTTAAAGTGGTTCAACTATTGAAGAAAGCCTATGTCCATTGTTATTTTATTCCCAAAGGTTTACAATAGCACAACATGATGTGTTTAGAATGATTGAGAGTTGTGAATGATTCGCCTTTTCTTGTGTGTGTAGAGATGTGTAGAGAGATATCCTTTTAGCTAAGGGAGGGAATGTATTTACAGTGATGGGAGTAAAAGAGATAGAATGTCTTTATATATTCAAACATTTATATCTATATACAACGAATATAATTATTGGTCTTCTCAGGTGCAATGACCGTTAGCTACTTCACACCAGTGGCTTTTGATCTTCTGAATGGTTCATCTTCTTTATGTTGGTTGGGAGGTACGCCGAATAACTATCTTTAGGTGGAGATTAACTCTCCTCAGGAGTTGACTAAGTGATTAATTGCCACTTAGGATGTCAGGTGTCTCTTTCTTAGTGGTCCAAGTAGATGGGTAATGTTTAGCGTTAACAGAAGCCCCAATGCTTCATGCTTGATGATTTACTGAGAGGATGGAGTATTTATTCTGAAAATTTTCTTGGCACTCGTACATAATGATAATATTGATATGCCTTCTTAATTTGTTCAACATATGAGTGGGATATCTCCTGGATGATTCAAGTTGATCGATGGTTGCATTGAAGATAATCTTTCTTTTGAGGAACTCTACTCGATAAGCAAACGGGTGCTATGGATCACCTCTGGGTATTTGAATGCAGCAATGAGATCGATCATAGTTTACATCTTGTGGCTCATGATATCATAATTTTCGGGTGGGTTAGTCAGCTGGTTAGCCGACCAACTGAGTGCTAACTGTACACATTTTTTTTATTTCTTCTCCTCTGAATGCTTTGCTATTGTAACATGCTAGCTTTTGAACCCCATTATTCAATCTGATTAGTGCCGAGCTAGTAGAGGATATATATATAAGTATAACTTCTTACTCAGTGTTGATTGGAACAATAGTAGTGGAGATCGAAGTGATGTATATGCTGAACCTGACTCTAATCTTCGATAACATGTGAAAAAACTCCTCTGTTGTGATTCGGAACTAAATCCGATGCTTGACTGGTACTGCGTGATGTTATCCATTATACTTTTCATTCTGTGCCACTGAATGAATAATTAATTCTGTAATAAAAGCCCCCAATGTTTGAAGATTTGCTGAAAGGAAAGAATATGATCTCTGAATACTTCCCCGGCCTTTAAGTATGCTGGTGGTTAGCAACCGACCTGCTAGACTTTATAGGATATTTCACTAGCGTTCTTGTAATTGTCCTTTATTTCAATTGTAAAACAGTAGGTAATCAATATTCATATAAATGAAAAGCATTGTTTTCTTATCTTGTTAATTTCTGAATATCTTGATAAACTTGTTGTGTCATTAGTTCTACTGATACACTTAGAAATTTGCCTCAATTTAGTACCAGTTACCAATGATGTGGCCATAGGTTCTACTAGCGCACCTAAATATTTAGGTTTAGCACTAGTTACCAGTGGTATTGCCATAAGTTCTACTAATGCACCTCAATTTTTAGGTTTAGCATTAGTTACTAGTGGTGACCAGTCTTTGACACCCCACCTAGTAAAATACCGGGTGATCAGTCCCATATCAAATTAAACAGGAATCTCAAATGGTTTCATTCTCAGCATCACTATCGAAAACCATTTAATTACTAATAACCTATTAGGACTGGTGTCAAATTTTAAACTTTCTAATCTTTTTAACTTAAATGCACAAGTAAAACCATCCATACAAAGATATTAATAACAACTGAAATAAGTAAATAATTACTGATAACTCTCGGTAAATCATATATACAACCATATGAAATAGGTGTAAAATAAAATTACCACAAATAAAATAAAAGATAACAGTTGGACAATATGCCCGAATATCATAATTATACCTCCTATCTAGATAACAAGGACAAAAGCGCATCTAAAAAATTTCCTATCAACATCCACAGCTGTAGAAACAACGTATGACTTGAAAGAATAGTCATCCAGGCGTCCCTGTGTCTAGACACCTGAAAAGTAAAACAAAGGAGAAGAAAAAGAAAAATAGATATGGGTCAGAGCCTGGGTTTTAAAAAATATTTTAGCAAGTGATTAACATACCTTAATATTAAAATATGATATTCTCTATATTTAAACTCGTATCGGATGAACATGAGATACCCCTCACCTCTCATCTAATAGTGCACACCTAATGCACGCATTTTAAAACGTCCTATTTACCCTACCCAGCCTAACTAGCACCTCACCAAACTCCCAAGTCATCATATGCTATCTCGCACCCTGCGTAATATAAAATATTTTAAGCTGTCTCCCAAGCTTATACATTATAATCTATCATTTATAATTAATCCACTCATAATTTAGAACTTTCACTAGTTTTCACTAGTTATAATACTCTAATCACGTTTTAGTGTTATTATCCTCATATATAATATTCTTATCTTTTATATACGTATATCACATTCTTATTTCGGATTTTATACTCCCGCATGATCCAGAAATTATTACACAAATTCATTCTATATTCTGTCCACACACACACACACACACACACACACACACACACACACACACACACACATATATATATATATATATATATATATATATATATATATACACACACACAATACAGATCAAGTATATCCATACATATATATCACACACTATATAAGTACAATAACCATCCCTAAGAGCTATAACTCAATGGATGCAGTCTCTACAATGCTATCATCTACCAAGGAATTACTCACATACCATTCTGGGTTACCAGTGATTGGACTTTCACACTGACTTGGTATAAACCAAATCACAACGTATGCGAAGCGGTCATAGTTCCCCATCAAAAATGAGAACGAAATATACCCACCATGTCTCACCCCTGATAAAAATCAAACAATATAAATAATGAATGCTATGACCTAGGGACTATACTCTTCCTGCTCCTCAAGCCAGGGGATTCAGCCACATCGTGCAACTTCCCATGATAGCATTAGAGGGGTCTGATTCACATAAATATACTATTCACACACATATATATTTATAATCATATCATATACATACTGTCTCTATACCCGTATGTAATGTCAAATCCGGCTATACATGCCTATCTGTCATGGCATTAGCCTATAATCCCAAATATGTTAATTCGTATTAATCAATAAGTATACGCACAACTTATTTTAATCCCATAAGTATTCACTCACTTCTGATACAATTCTCACATAAATATATTCCTAAATATTAGTTTATCACAACTAGCTAGTATTCTAATTTCATCCTACTCGCACACTAGGATCTACTTATATCAATATATATATATATATATATATATATATATAATCAGCATATATATTCTACACGCATAAATATATATGTACAAACCCACCAAATAATTTCTCGAATGTCGTTCGTCCCAAACATTCCTAAAATTTATACCCCGGATTTTATTCCCACAAATCCCAAAGGTCATACATCACTCATTTAATCATCTAGAGGTCCTCACACTCTATTTAGGATCCCTTACTATTCATCTCCAAAAGGAATTATTCTCCAACCCCTTTTTGACCAAGAAAATCTCTCAAATTTTTCTGTTGTAACCGAATCGAACCTATGGCCCAAAAACGAACCAATTCGGTGTCCCTAAAACAAACCGAACCGATGACCAATAAAACGAATCGATCCAATGACCTGATTAGTTCGGGAGTTCATCTTCTTCTCAAACTCCAAAATTTATAGTTTTTACCCTCATTAACCATTTCTATAAACATATACACACTTAGATATACATAACACACCAATTTATTCTTGGGACTCATCAAGTTAATTAAGATTTAAACCATATCTTAATTAAACCTTAGTTTTTATTCAACCCTTCCAATTTCTCACAAAAAGTTTCACCATTAACATGGATTTTAACTCAGATTTCATGTAGGATTATTATCACATCAAAATCATATGAAATCATCTCCAAAAAACCCATTTTTGTGCAAGAATCCCAAACCCAAAATCTTATAGTTTTCACACCAACTATAATATGAACAATAAACACACTTAAATCATTAAAGCAAGTTAAACACTGGCCTAGTTGGATAAACCCGACGATCTCATGCCGGAATCCATCAGAGATTGGCCGAAGTTCTCCTATTTTTTTCCTTTTCTCATTACTTCTTTCTCTTGTTTCTTTTCTTTCCTTTCTCCTCTCTTTCTCACGACTTATAAGAGAAGAAATAAGGGTTATCCCTTATTAAACCCAAAATTGACTCGTATATACAAATACGAGTCCCTACTAATCCAAAAAGTCCTCAGAACCCAAACACTACCCCCGAGTACTTTATTCTGACTATTTCGGCCTTTTCGAGACCAATTGTTCACTCAAAATTCCCATTCGACTCACTCAACAAAAATTCACGTCTTAAACCCAACACATCTCCACACGTGTTTTTCGAAGAAAATAACTTCACTTGTCACTTCTGTTTACCTACGACATGAAATAAAAATACTTAATCTCATTTTCTCTAAATTCTCAAATTATTAAATTACACCCACTCATGTAATTTAATTATTTGTAAATGTACGGGTTATTACATACTCCCCCACTTACAATGGAATTTCGTCCTCAAAATTTGGATAAGACCGATGAAAAAGACATTGGATCGCAACCACACCACATGATCTTGTCCCGAGAATCAAATCATACTAATATAAGGGTCACTCCATAATATGCCCGCCAGTGGTACCCACTTGTCTAGAGGCTTAACCACTATATCCCCAGCTTTACAACAAGCTTGTTCAATTCTCTTCATACTGATACACTGTATCAGTCATAATATCTCACCTCAATAATGGCACATTACACATTTTGCTTCTACCAACGATATCCAACTAATACGAGCCTATAACTCACTAACTCTATTACCCTAATATTATTGGAAGGCCACACATTACTTAGTTCCAACTTCCCGTGTCCATCCCAATAAAAATCTCCTATCCTGAGAGAAACCATAAGAATATCGAACCACTCCTGTCAGTCCTTTAAATCTCAATTCATGGAGACGTAACTCTTACAATGCTCAAAAGTCACACTAAAGTAGTTTGTGGTTCATGCTCCTCTCGACAACGGACTCTAAACTATGTCCAATCCAAAAGTCTATTTATTCACTCACCTCCAAACAACTAGAAGGAGAATGACCAGGCTTTCCCATACAAAATATTAATAGGCACCTTATCCACAACAACCAGGGACGAGTGACTACACATAACTTTAATAGTAAAAAAATTCTCCTCCTAATTACCCCAACCATGCTTTACTTCAATTACAAACTATGTCAGTTGAGGAAGTAGACTAACCTCAGTAACTCCAGAATCGCATTCATAAAAATTTACTAGTCGTCAACCACCTCCCGTCTACTCATCGAGCCATAGGTGACACGACTTGCCCAAAACAAAACATTATCCCTACAGCTTCCCTAAAATCCCAATCGGAGGTGGGGTTCAAGGATTTCTTCCTGATTCACATCAATATTGGGTGGAATCTTGCATCTGTGCAATCCTTCTATTCAAAGAAAGGTTTTAGCACACTTTTCAATGAAATTTACCATCCCATCGGCCCATTCCGTCACTCAAATCGTCGACTTGATAGAAAATTTTCTGGTTGATCATCTCGAATCAACTTATTTTCATCTGGGAGTGGTGAACCCGGAGATAATTTCTCTATGTATCACCTAACAACAATTCCCACTTATAACGTCTCACATTAAGTGGTACTTTATACTCCCCTTATTTTTCTAGGGTTTACCAAAAGTCTCTGCCCTTGCACTTTTGTCACAACGCGCACTTCTGGGCCCTTCTTACCTTATAGACACAACATTCTATTTATGCGCAAGCCATCCTCAACATTCAAATGAATAGGACTTCACTCTACTTTCCCACAACAGTTGGGCTTACCTTTCCTCAAGAGATATCCTTTTAAATGACATCCTTCAGCCTTTTAACCCATCTCAGGTGTGATAAGTCTCATTGCACACATATATTTAGATCATCATCATTCTCACTCGACGTTCAATCCATCATCCCATGCCATCTTGTTAATAACTTCCCCATAAGCATATATTCCACACATTTATTTCCACGTCTATCTATCTCGAATGATATGATATTAACCAACCAGGACGCCCATACACCCTATAATCGGTGCATATCTGCACAACACTGGAAACGTCACACGCTCTCCTTAAGACTGGCCCCGCATTCTCAACGTGGATATAACACATGGGTATTCTCAATCACCCCCCAAATCGAAATTTATTACTCCTTAACATTTTACCACCCTACAACTCATGATGAGAAAAAAAAAATGTCAGTGCTATCTCACAACACTACCGACTCTGCTGGTCTTACACTATAAAATAGCTTTCTCAGCTTAGAGTGTTTTCTCCACGCTCCCATTTCTTAATATCCAAAACTGATGTCCTAGCATCTATTAGTGTCTCTCTACTCATAATGTTTACCACAATTTATATGTATCTCATCACGTAATAGCATTTGAACAAGGTACTTTTCCCAATACTCTATCACTCAGTATTGGCGGTAATCAAATTCCATAAACCTCAAACGCATAACCAGGTCTCCCAAAATCATGTCCCCAAACATATGAATATAAATCTCAACTCCCACATCTCTAAAGGAGTGATATAACAATGAGCTCTCCCTATCACCATGTTCTGAGCGCTAAACATATTAACGAGCTAAATCTTTCTGCTCGACAGTAAATCCATTATACCTCAAATCACATCAATAAAGTCCTTACACACCGGGATCAAATATTTCGAGACAACCATACTCTTAGAAGTTTCTATCATGATATAAATACGAGATCGACCCTCTTCTAGGTGAGATATCGCCAAACATCCATACTTCCCTGGAATAGCAAACACGGTAGCCTTGAAATATCATCCCACTATCGTTCCAACTAGTCCATACTGAGGACAATATCATACTCGTATAGCACATCCCTAGAACGAGTAATTCCAATTAAAATATATATATATACTGAATACACCTGCTTCCCCTGTGGATGAAGCAAAAAATAACCGTTATACCATGGAGAATATATAAACATAATAATATTATCAATATACACACTAAAATCGTCTCACATGTGAATGTAGTGATAATCAAGATACCGTGACCCGCTCATATCACATAAAGCATACCTCATTCACCCGAGGTTAAAATTCATATTTTCTTCCTTGCCAATCACCCTGGCTTCTCCAAAGGTTCCCAGACATGACACGCTTATCCAAACTGAAATGAAAACAACCTTAATTATTGCCCCATCTAGGCACCATACTCCTGTCCCATTACTCACTTCCGACAATAATGTATATGGTCCTCCCCCCATAAAAATACCTCTCTATATAATCCACTTATCTTCGGCCACGCTGATCGTATTAGGGTTGTCCTTCACTCGATCCTTGGTAGCCTGGATCCTGATGGTCACCCTCATTGTTCCCTTAACTCCGCTTGCCCCAAGGAACACACTACTGGACTTACTAGTCCCAAATGAATCCACGGTCACTCTATAGGAATTCATCTATCTAAATAATTTACATGGGCTATTCTTTTAACTCCCTCCACAAGGAAGCATTTATATCCTCCTTGACAAACTATGACATTGTCACCATGTGCATCGGTCGTCCAAGAAATGTTTTCCCATAAGTGCTAGTAACTCCTGTCGCGAGTCCACTACCCACTTAAGAATTCTCTTGTCCATTGTACTTACCTTATCTGGTACAAAATTCACTAGAAAAACTTATTCTTCTGCATAAATGGGACTCTGCCTGACCTTCTTATGATAAGTTCAGAACCTCATCCACATCTCTTTTTGAACAACAGATGAAGGAACTTGCGGTCAAACCGTACCTAAGATCCTTCCATTGGCAAAATATTTCACTTTTCAAATGTGGTGATTAACTCCCACCACTACAACACTGCTATATGCCAAAGCCTCTGGGTATCTTGCATCCATTGGCTACATACACAATATATGCATATACTAACATTCCAACGGGTGGTCCTCTTTAAAGACCCCTCCGAATCTATCTCATTCTAACCACGTTGGTTGAGTCTAATTTAGCACCACTTTTTGCTATAGAGGTACTTGAAGATATATGTTGCACCCTAGTAGTCCTTACAACCCCATCTTCCCGATTAATAATAGGGACGACCTCATCTATGGTCATTCTCCCCAAAATATTCTTCAACTACAACTGAGCCCCGCCTCCTGTTGTTCTCACAACGTCCCTCACTGGTCGTCTTTTACGTAATCGGCATACGAAACACACCCAAACTCATATAAGATTTACTCTAGTCATACACTATAGCAGGAGAACGAAATCTCACTATAGGAATTAATAATACTAAGCATATGGCTCTATATCAAATAGAAAGCAACGCTAAAATCATAGTACGTCCGCACATATTCCTAAGGACACTAGAACATGATGCTCTGATACCACCTGTGACACCCCGCCTAATAAAATACCGGGTGATTAGTCATATATCAAATTAAACAGGAATTTCAAATGGTTTCATTCTCAGCATCACTGTCGAAAACCATTTAATTACTAATGACCTATTAGGCCTGGTGTCAAATTTTAAACTTTCTAATATTTTTGACTTAAATGCACAAGTAAAAACATCCATACAAAGATGTGAAGAAAAACTGAAATAAGTAAATAATGACCGATAACTCTCAGTAAATCATATATAAAACCATATCGAATAGGCGTAAAATAAAAATGCCGCAAATAAAATAAAAGACAGCAGTTGAACAATATGACAGAATATCACAATTATACCTCCTATCTAGATAACAAGGACATAAGCGCATCTAAACAATTTCTTGCCAACATCAACAACTACGGCAACAGCGTCTGACTCGAAAGAATAGTCATCCAGGCATCCTTGTGTCTGGACACCTGAAAAGTATAACAAAGGAGAAGAAAAATAAAAATAGATAGAGGTCAGAGCTCGGGATTTGAAAAAATATTTTAGTAAGTGCTAAACATACCATAATATTAAAATATGATATTCTCCATGTTTAAACTGGTGTCGCACTCACATGAGATACCCCTCACCTCTCATTTAACAGTGCACACCTAACACATGTATTTTAAAACGTTCTAGTTACGCTACCCAACCTAACTAGCACCTCACAAAACTCACAACTCATCATATGATATCTCATACCCCGCGTAATATAAAATATTCTAAGCTATCTCCCCAGCTTATACATTATAATCTCTCACTTATAATTAATCCTCTCATAATGTATAACTTTCACTAGTTATAATGCACTAATCACGTTTTAGTGTTATTAGCCTCCTATATAATATTCTTCATATGCCGAAAGTGTACCTGACAGCTCAGAGGCCCCAACCTCGACCATAATGACGACCGAGGTAACAAGGGCTCAAGACTGACGATCAGTGATCTCGTCCAGTATAAGGTCGGCTATGACCGACGTTACTAGTTACCCACCATCAGGCATCAGCTGAGGTCCTCATAACTCATGGGTCAGCTATCCATCATATCGTCCATAGCTGACATCACATCTACCTCATACACTAATCCCGATTGGGCCTCAACCGAGGTCTACAGGGACTCGCGGGTTTAGCCATCCTCAAATAGAAGTATCGGCCCCAGCTGACATTACAGTCAACGCCCGAAATCAGTAGTATTACATGAGGGAAACATCTGGAAGTCCTATCATCAGCCCAGGTCAACATTAAAACTCTTTCGACCTAACCTCAGTCATCTTTCATGGCCGAGGTCATCATGAATAACCTCGGATGTGGAAACAATCAGACTTCATTAACCTCGTACTCTTCCAGGCCGAGGTTGTATTAGTCAAGGGTAAGGCCGAGCATTTATAAGCATATGCAAGGATAGGAACATGTGGATAAAATCAGTTGTAACTGAATCAATGCCCACACATGGGGGAATATTTCATCATCATTCTCTACATGTGATAGTGATAGATGTCTTAATTAGATTGGCTAGATCAACGCACATAGGCTCGTTGCATGCATGAGGGGTACATTACACCCCCCAAACACTATATATACTTCTCTTCTCCTACCTTGAGAGGGATCCGAAAATTTCAACCCTAGCTGAACTCTGTCAAATTATACAGTAGAGAGAGAAAGCTTGAGAGATTGTATCCATGGCCGTTAGTGCCTTATTTTAGTGACCTTACTCACTCACTTGCACGGTGGACGTAGGCCTAATTAGCTGAACCACTTATATATTGGTGTTCATCCTCTTCTCCTCATCTCAATCTCTTATATTTAGTATAGACTTGAGATGCCATTGTTATCACTGATTTGAGCTTATAAACACCTTAAAGGGTTGTGTTATTTCCAGCATCATCATTTTGGCACTGTATATAGGAAGAGAAGATGTCTCTTCCTCTTTTTCTGTTTAACCTCATCGGAGACTCTGGTGGTGAACCAGGCCTCACCCCTTGTGTGGAGATGTTTCACCATTGAAAGAGGTCCCTTAAGGTATTAAGATCATTTTATTCATAAGCTCTTTAGTTTTGGCACATGGCACCGGAGTCGCCACCACCTCCTCCGTCATTTGGTGTTGGAGGACCTAGTTTCAGTCAGGCGCCGCCCCAGTCCGAAATGGCTGAGGTGGCAGCGGCATTGAAGTCCTTAGCTGCAACGCAACAAGCGATGAAGGAGCAATTTGTCCAGCTCAGTCAAAATATGATGAGGCCACCTGGGGTCTCACCGGAGATGATTACTCTGGTAGCTGCTCAACCCCATCCTGAATCCAGGGGACCACCCCAGGCACTGTGAAAAGACCAACCTACTCCTCATAAGAGGAGGGACGTTGCTGACCCTAGGTGTTTATGCCTAGGGAGGCAAGGACACCCTTGCCCAGAGGATTGGTATGATGACAAGGAGGCAGAAGATGACCTGAAAGACTGATGGGAGTCGTATAAGGTTTTGAATAACACAGTACATCCTATCCAGGAGAGCAGAGGTTGTGGGGGCAAGAGAGATGAGGATGCCCAATAAAGGGGATCAACTTTTGATTGCTTGAGCAGAGGGTCGGCCTTTGAAAGGCTAGGCCCAATAAATGACCTAAGGTAGAGGTTATCAAAATCAAGAAGTATAGCAGGGTGATAAAGGGAAGATGGGGAACATCGGCCTTATCATGGCCAACCCCAGCATGACCGACACCAGCAAGGACGAGACAGATATCAACAGGAGGTCAATAGCCGATGTCGTGCAGCGACTGGGGAACCCTCAGTCCACCCGTTGGAGATGGGTGGGGACAACCTCAGCCAAGTCGACGTTGCAAAGCCATGGAATGAATCCATTCAACACCTTAAAGAGAAGATAGGGGGCCTCATCAAAAGTCGAGACCCGCTACAAAGAGGGTTTTCAGAGGGCTCCCCATTCGTGGCAAAAATAGTGAACTTCCTAACCCCTGCCAAATTCAAGCCACCTACGGTGTCTCCCAAGTATGATGGCAGTACAAACCCAGTGCATCATATTGAGATGTACCAGTCTGCGATGGTCATTTATTCAATCCCAGATAAGATGAAGTGCTGGGTCTTCTCCGGGACTTTGACAAAAGCTGCACACATCTGGTTTACCTCTCTTCTGAAGAACTCAATTGAGAACTTTAAGGACTTGGCTGAACGTTTCATTCACAAATTTTGTTTTAGGGTAAGACCTCAAAAGAAGACCACTCATCTATTGTATGTCAAGCAAGGCTAAAATGAGAGCCTAAGAGACTACATTGCTAGATTAAACAGAGAAAAATTGGAGGTTGGATATTACAAAGAGAGTATAGCCATGATAGCCCTCATTAGGGGACTCCAGAAGGTAAAGTTATTGTGGAAGTTTACTGAATACCCTCTCAAGTCCATGGCAGAGCATTGGCAACTGCAGGGAAGGCCATGAACCCTGAAGAGGCCATGGCTACAAAGTATGAGGATGAGAACAGAAGTGGAAGTGGGAAGTTCCAAAGAAAGAAAGATGGAAAAAAAGGTCTGCAGATGACAAGTTTGCATATTATACTCCTCTAAGTGTGTGCTATGAACACATATTCAATGAGATCAAGAATGACCGGTCTGTGAGATGGCCGGAGAAATTGAAGGCCCCTCCGTATAAGAGGAACAAGAACTTGTGGTGTGAGTTCCACCAAGACTACAACCATATGACCGACAAGTGCATCACTTTGAGGGATGAAATTGAGAAGATGTTGAAGTCCGAAAAGCTGAGGAAATATGTCGATGGGAAGAGATGACCCTAAAAAGAAGAGTAGTGACAGATGTTAAAAGGAAAACCCAGCAAGAAGGGACGAGGACTCCAATGGTGATGATGAGGACAATCCAGACCTCCCACCAAAGGATGACAATGCCCCTGTGAAGAGGGTTAGAATGATCTCCTTCGTTGTTAAGACCATATGTGGAGGACTAGTAGGGGTGGATCTAAAGTAGCCTACTGTAAATATCATGTGGCAGAGGCTAAGGTGGTGACCAAAGTGGAGGTTGTGAATCTGGTGTCTTTAGAGACCAAGCAGAAGAGGAAGAAGGTAGATATGGATACTCTTATACTTGGATTCTCCCGACTCGACTTCAAAGGCATCATAGCTCCTCGTGATGACCCTTTGGTAATTACAACAAGAGTGCATGGATGTGAGGTACAGAGAATCCTCGTAAATGGAGGAAGTTCAGCGGACGTAATATTTTGGACATGTTTTAAGAGCCTAGGCCTCAACAGAGCAAGACTGGTACCCTATCATCATCTGTTGATGGGCTTCAGCGGAGAAAAGGTCCATCCATTGGGCATGTATGTGATGGATGTACGAATGGCAGACGAATGGCCTAAGAGGTTGACCAGGAAGATCAATTTTTTCGTAACGGATGAAAATGTCTTCTCAGTATATAACCTCATCATAGGGCGACTAGCCTTTAAGGAGTTTGAGGTCGTTCCATCGACGGTACACCAAATGCTAAAATTCCCGACCCTCTATGGGGTAGGGGAAGTGCAGGGTGACCAGACCTCAGCACGAGAATGCTACTTCAACTTGGCAGAAGAGAGAGAGGCCCATAAGAGGGCAACTACCACATATAACATTAATACACTCGATCCTAGGGATGAAACAAAATTAAAGAAAGGAGAGGCCGCAAAAAAGGTAGAATCCATCGTCCTCAATGAGGATGAACTGAAAAAAATATCCAAATCGGCAAAGCCTTAAAACTGGGGATCAAGGAAGAGCTAATAAGATTTTTGAAGAAGAGGCAGAGTGGCTTCGCTTGGAGCCACGCAGACATGCCAGGCATCGACCCGGAGGTTATGTACCACAAACTCAAGGTGGCAGAGGATGCTAAGCCAATCAAACAAAGACGAAGAGTTTACTCCAGGGAATAGTATGATGTCATCAGGGAAGAGGTCAGAAAGTTGGAAGAGGCAGAATTCATCAGGGAGGTCATATACCCAGAGTGGTTATCAAATGCCGTCATTGTGCCCAAAGCCAACAGAAAATGGAGGATGTGCGTAGAATTCACTGACCTGAATAAGTCTTGCCCTAAAGATAGCTATCCCTTACCTCAGATTGATCAGATAGTAGATGCCACGGTGGGGCACGAACTTATGAGCTTTATGGACGTGTATTCAAGCTACAATCAGATCTTCATGGATGCTGAAGACTCAGAAAAGACAACATTCATCACAGATAAGGGGACCTATTGCTATAAGGTCATGCCCTTCGGCTTGAAAAATGCAAGGGCCACGTATAAACGTCTTATAAATAAGATGTTTGAAGATCAAATTAGCAAGACTATGGAGGTATATGTATATGACATGTTGAAAAAGATCTTAAAGGCCTGCACTCATGTAGACGACCTGGAAAGAACTTTTGACACCATGGACTTATACAGGATGAAGCTCAATCCTTCCAAGTGTGTCTTTAGAGTAGGAGATAGAAAGTTTCATGGATTCATAGTCGATTAGAAGGGAATAGAGGCCAACCCCGAGAAAATTAAGGCTTTGCTTGATATGAAGACCCCAAGAAGTATAAAAGACATTCATAGGCTCACTGGAAGAGTCACTACACTCAACATATTTATTTCCAGAGCTAAGGACAAGTGTCTTCCATTTTTTAAGGTTTTAAAAAATGCCTTCAAGTGGGTTGAAGAGTGTGATAAGGCCTTTAAACAGATCAAGTCCTACCTCGGATCCCCGCTACTCTTATCTCAGCCCATTTTGGGGGAGAAGTTGTATGTTTACCTAGTAGTCTCGAAGTCAGCTATAGTATGGGAAGACATTAGGGTACAAAGGCCTGTATACTTCAATAGTAAGGCCCTTTAGGGGTCTGAACAGAACTATCCTAGGATGGAGAAGTTGTCCTACGCTTTGATACACGCTTCCAGGAAGATGAAACCTTATTTCTAAGCCCACTCTATGGTCATCCTCACTGACTCCCCACTAAGGCAAGTCCTCCACAAGCCTGAGAAGTCGGGCATATTGATGACCTGGGCCATCGAGTTGGGAGAGTATGACCTTATTTATCAACCCAGGGTGGCCATTAAAGGGAAGGCATTAGCATATTTTATTGTTGAATTCACATAGGAAGAGGCCGAGGTTGAGAATAATCCAAAGATCACAGAAGAATCAAACAGTAACGTCTTCCGGGTTCCAGAAGAGGTTGTGTTCGGTAGAGCCACAAGAAGAGTGGCTGAGAATAAGGAAGACATATACCTTTTCAAGCAAGGAACTCTATCAGAGGGTCTCTTCTCTTTAGATGAAGATGTATGGAACCTTCTCATTGACGGGTCTTTTTGTGAAAGTGGAAGCGGTGCAGGACTGATACTGACAGCATCGAATGGTACCAACGTTGAATATGCACTAAGGTTCAACTTCAAAGCATAAAAAAATGAGTCCGAATATAAGGCCTTGATTGCAGGCCTCTCCTTAGCAAGAGACTTTAGAGTTAGAAGACTCCTACTTCACAGCAACTCGAGTTGGTTGTCAACCAGATACTTGGAGTATATGAGGCCAAGGATGATAGGATGGAAAAATAACCTGAAAAGGGTCAGAATAATGCTATAGAAGGATTCTAACAGGTAAAAATGAAGAGGGTCCCTCGATAAGACAATAGCCATGCAAATGCATTAGGAAGGATGGCTTCAGCAATAAGGACATGCATCAAAAGGACAGTGCCAGTTGAAATCCTGCTCAAACTGACCATTGAGGATGGAGAGGCTGCCATCTCTTGCCTCAACTTGAACCTAGGAGACTCATGGATGGACCCCCTGATTAGATATATCAGAGAGGGAAAGGTGCTAGAATCGAAGCTGGAACGGAGGAAATTGAGGTATAGAGCTGCAAAGTTCTCAATAATAGGAGATGTCATATATAAAAAAGGATTTCTACTGCCTCTCCTCAGATGTGTCCATCCCATAGAGGTCCCCCGCGTCTTTATAGGAGATACATGAGGGTTCTTGCTCCAGTCACATAGGAGGAAGACCTTTATCTAAGAGGGTAATTATGCAGGGATACTAGTGGACGACCTTGGCTAAAGACGCTGCAGCTTACGTGAAGAGGTGTGATAAGTGCCAGAGATTCTCTACTATCCCTCATCAACCTCATCAACCTATGACATCGATCAGTTCCCCTTGGCCATTTCCAGTATGGGGGATTGACTTGGTGGGACCATTGCCAAGGGCTACGAATAATTACCGATTTCTGATAGTAGCGATTGATTACTTCTCCAAGTGGGTAGAGGCTGAGTTGACGATCATGATTACAGAGCAGAAGACCTTCCAGTTTACCTGGAAGAGCATCATATACAGGAATGGTCTTTCGAACACCCTCATCTCAGACAATGGAACCCCGTTCAAGAATTCTTCCTTTGAGAAATACTGCGAGAGAGTCAGGATCAGGCAATTTTTCTCTTTTTCGGGCCAACCCCAAGAAAATGGGAAGACCAAAGTCACGAACCGAATAATCCTCGATGGGGTTAAGAAGAGGTTAGAAGAGACCAAGGGGAGATGGACAGAAGAGGTTTATGCAGTATTATGGGCCTACAGAACAATGGCAAGGACACCAACGGGGGAGACCCCATTTATGTTAGCACATATCTTAGAAGTCGTCATACCTGTAGAAGTAGGACTCCCCACTCAAAGAGTTCAGGCCTACGATCTCGAGAAGAATGGGGAAGAGAGAAGGCTTAACCTATATTTGATCGAGGAGAGAAGGGAAGATGCTGAGATCAGATAGGCAGCCTACCAGTAGAGAACAACAATGTTCTATAATCAAAGGGTAAAATCAAGACCTATAGCGGTAGGAGACCTAGTGCTGAAGAAGATGTTGCAGAAGACAAACAAGCTTCACCCGAATTTTCACGGTCCCTACAAAGTTGTCAATGATGTTGTACCCGTACCTACCGGCTAGAAAATCTCGAGGGAGAACCTTTCTCCAATCCATGGAATGCTGATCACCTGAAGAAGTACTACATATGATGATTCCAATTATTTCTATGTAAATGTATCATGATATGAAAAGAATATTAATGAGAAGAGCAGTTCATGTGTCAATGCTTTGTTTGAATTGCTTGTATGATAAATTTATGAGGGTAACATCTTAGTTTGATGACCTCAGGCCTCAAAACATCATAATTTGGTGACAGGGTCTGAGGTGAAACATCATATTTGGATGACCTCAAATCTTAAACATTATTAATTTGGTGAAATTATGGGGGTAACATCTTAGTTTTATGACGTCAGACCTTAAAACATCATAATTTGGTGACAGGGTCTGAGGTGAAATATCATATTTTGATGACCTCAGACCTTAAACATCATTAATGTTGTAAAATTTATAGAGGTAACATCCTAGTTTGATGACCCCGGACCTTAAAACATCATAATTTGGTGACAGGTTTTTAGGTGAAACATTATATTTGGATGACCTCAGACCTTAAACATCATTAATTGGGTGAAATTATGGGGGTAACATCCTAATTTGATGACCTCATACCTTAAAACATCATAATTTGGTGATAGGGTCTGAGGTGAAACATCATATTTGGATGTCCTCATACCTTAAACATCATTAATTTGGTGAAATTATGGGGGTAACATCCTAGTTTTATGACCTCAGACCTTAAAACATCATAATTTGGTGACAGAGCCTGAGGTGAAAAATCATATTTGGATGACCTCAGACCTTAAACATCATTAATTTGGTGAAATTATGGGGGTAACATCTTAATTTGATGACCTCAGACCTTAAGACATCATAATTTGGTGACTGGGCCTGAGGTGAAACATCATATTTGGATGACCTCAGACCTTAAATATCATTAATTTAGTGAAATTATGGAGGTGAAAAATCATATTTGGATGACCACAGACCTTAAACACCATTAATTTGGTGAAATTATGGGAGTAACATCTTAGTTTGATGACCTCAGACCTTAAAACATCATATTTTAGTGATAGGGTCTGACGTGAAACATCATATTTGGATGACCTCAGAACTTAAAACATCATAATTTGGTGACAGGGTCTGAGGTGAAATATAATATTTGGATGACCTCAGACCTTAAACATCATTAATTTGGTGAAATTTATGGGGGTAACATCCTAGTTTGGTGACCTCGGACCTTAAAACATCATAATTTGGTGACAGGGTCTGAGGTGAAACATCATATTTGGATGACCTCAGACCATAAATATCATTAATTTGGTGAAATTTATGGGGGTAACATCCTAGTTTGATGACATTAGACCTTAAAACATCATAATTTGGTGACAGGGTCTGAGGTGAAACATCATATTTGTTTGTCCTCAGACCTTAAACATCATTAATTTGTTGAAATTATAGGGGTAACATCCTAGTTTGATGACCTCAGACCTTAAAACATCATAATTTGGTGATAGGGTCTGAGGTGAAACATCATATTTGGATGTCCTCATACCTTAAACATCATTAATTTGGTAAAATTATGGGGGTAACATCTTAGTTTGATGACCTCAGACCTTAAAACATCGTAATTTGGTGACACGGTCTGAGGTGACACATCATATTTGGATGACCTCAGACCTTAAACATCATTAATTTTATGAAATTATGGGGGTAACATCTTAGTTTGATGACCTCAGACCTCAAAACATCATAATTTGGTGACGAGGTCTGAGGTGAGACATCATATTTGGATGACCTCAGACCTTAAACATCATAAATTTGGTGAAATTTATGAGGGTAACATCATATTTGATGACCTCCGACCTAATAACCACTAGTAAGTGTAACATCATAGCTTAGTGATGAAGACACCATTATATTGAGACCTCATACCGTAATACAAACAGCATTCTATAACAACTATTCAAATGAGCTTTCATTAAAATAAGCGAAATCCTCCAAAGAGGATGATATAACATGAAGATAGAATTACAAGTCAAATTGTGCAAGAGAATGTTATGAGGGGTTACAAACAGTTACAGATAAACAAAAATTACAAATTAAGCTTCAAAAATTATGGTCTAAGTGTCTGCAGCCACATGGTTGGTAACCTCGGCTTATTCATTTTGGCTGACATTGGTAACTATGGCCCCATCATGTTGAGGATTGGCATCCTCAGTCTCTGTAACCTCTAGTGGTGCTGTCTCTACAGGAGAAATAACTTCCTCCTCAACCTCTTGTAAGTCTTGAGCGGACTGAGGGTTACCATAGCCAAGACCAATGAAGTTCAAGGCTGTCAAACTCCCTGACTCTTTTTCTTTAATAGCCTCCCATTTTCTAGTAGCTTTAACACCACTTTCAAGGTATTCAAAGCCGAAGCTTATAAATTCGTCAGAGACCTTGTAGTCGGCCAAGATCTTCTTAGAGGCATCTTTAAAGGTAGCTTTCACTGCAGCATCAACCTTCTGTTGAAGAGTGTTATCCTTAGCCTTCAAGTCAGAGGTGTGTTCTTTTTGGAGCTTTGCTATGTCCTTCTCCTTATGTTTCACCTTGTTCTCAGATCCCTCCAAGGCAGCTTACAGATGTTCCACTTCAGCATTTAGAGCGGCCTCCACCTTCTGGGCCTCTCTTCGCTTTTCAATCAGGGACAGCTTCTTCAAGGTCCAATCAATAAACTAGTGCATGGACATGACACCCTGCAACACAAAGTCAGATGTATGAGATCAAGATAGTCAAATTCAAGGACGAGGTTACACTTGGGCTAAAAAAGTTAAACTCTATACCTGGATAAACCTATGGAGGCAAAACTCGGCCAGTAGAGGAATATCTATAGAGTGTAGGAAACACTTTCCAGCATCAATCATCGCAGAGTCGATGGCATCCATGGCCTTTAGACCATGATCTATGAGGCTATCACTGATCTTTAGCTGCTTTAGATGAGTATCCAATGCGTCGTTAGAAGATATGGGGATGGCACAATCACTCTTTGAGGCAGTAGTGTTTGATTTCCTCTTCTTTATAGCGTCTAATTTAAAAGTACCGACATTCTGCTTTGGTGGAGGATGAGGTGCATTGAGCCCAGATTTCTTCACCAACTTGATCAGGCTTGGCGCAGACATCTCCCACAGGTCGTCTGATATACCTTCTGGGCATTCTGTAAAAAATATGTCTGAGTTAGTAAATCAGAGACATCAAATGTCAGAGGTGCAACTTAGCAAAATAAACACTTACGAAGCTCGGCTAAAGGACTTCCCCCCAAGCCCATCTAAGAGAGGTAGTAAGGGGTCATCAGGTGCTTGTACTTGACTAGTTGACCAATCTCCCCCTGATCTTGAAGATCTTTGACCCTTTTTAGGTTATCCTGGATTAATCCAGGGTCGGCTTTGGTAGCTAATGACAAATTTCCTCACCTCAGAGGGGTCCTCGACTCTAGTGACGAAGAGGGGGCACAAGTACCAAACTCCCATGCCCCTGAGACAAAGATGTGTCGTGGTTTCCAGTTATGATTTGGGGGTTGGGTAACTAGTAACATCTTCTTATCAGACTTTCTATCTAGGAAGTGGTAGTATCTAGGGTGGTTCCTGGCATAGGATGGCACGTAGAACCTAGTGAAGACCCTAACAGGAAAGTCTGAATGATGGACTACCCTTCATAAGATGATGGCTCCAATCATCACTCTCCAAGCATTTGGGGATAATTCATAAGGGGCCAGGTTAATATGGGATAATACGGCTCTAATTGTTGGATGGAGGGGGAAACAAAATCAAAACTTAAACATTTGCTCATATACACAGATTTCCCCATCTCGACCACCAAAGGCCCTCTCATCCCTCAGAGGTCTCCTAAGCTTAATAGAGGGACTTATAGCATAAAGGTGCCTAAAGGTTAACAAATCGAACTCAGTGATAATACTCTCTATCCCGGCTGCCTCTGAGGTATCACCATCACTTTCATGACCATCATCCTTGTCCCTATTAATATCGGCCTGGGCAGGTGTAGGAACACCTACAGGGAGCCTCTGAGCGAACTCATCCCCTATCGCGGCCGACAGGGGAATAACATCAATGATTGGGGGAACAACCACACTCGGCCCCACAACTTCAACATCAGAAGAAGTCCCTGAAGTGCTGGAGACGTTGTGGGACGAGGCGCGACTTTTGACCTCGGCTTGATTAAGGACCTGATCTTACCTAATAGAGAAATCCATTATCTCCTGGAATGAATCGACAGACATAGGGTCCGAGGTGGACGACTCAGACTCAAACATGGGAGATGGATCAATTCGATCCCTTGATGGCTTAGCAGTATCGTTTAGTTCAGGGTATACCACCTTCAGAGGTGGGGGAAAGATAGATCCAATGGGAAAGGCCTCAGCCCTACGAGCTTCCTCTTGGGCTAGCTCTATCTGCCTAATCTTCGCAAAATCGTCTCTCTAAGAGAAGGTAAATCCTCAATAAGCTTATACAAAGGTCAGAGTATAGGAGGACGAGACTACACTTAGACTCCAAACAACAAACAAACAATTTGGCACAACCTAAGATAAGATCAAACGTAGTTATTTGAATTCTTACAAATCAAGAACTATCAAGAATAGTCCACCAAAAAACTCATAAACTCTCCGAAAAACCTATGCTACCACCGAAAAATGCATAAAAAGGAAAAATAAGGCTAAAAGCGATGAAATAAAATGAAAGCGATACCTATCGGAAGGAGAAATAATGGAGAGGAAGATCATAAACCAAGAAAATTCCCTAAACTCAACAGCGATGGAGCTCTAGAGAGAGAGAGCACATGAAACCTAGGCGGGAAAAATGAGAAGAATTGAGGAGGAGAGAGAGGGGAAAAGGGTTTAAATACCTAAACTATGCTGGCACAAGTCCCAGGGCCCATCATTGCCTTGGGATCCCAAAAGGCAATCATCAATCCACTTGTCAAGCACGCTATCCACTTAAGTAGTTGACACTTGTCAAATTAATGTTGGCATGCAAGGAAAAAAAGCCTCGGAGTAGCATACCCCTTAGTCACCTATTTACATAGGTAACTAAGGGCTAGGGGTGATTGATATGCCCAGAGTGTACCTGACAGCTCAGAGGCACCAACCTCGGCCAGAATGACGATCGAGGTAATAAGGGCTCAAGACTGACGATCAGTGATCTCGTCCAGTATAAGGTGGCTATGGCCAACATTACTAGCTACCCACCATCAGGCATCAGGCGAGATCCTCATAACTCATATTTCAGCTATCCATCAGATCGTCCATAACTAACATCACATCTACCTCATACACTAATATCGGTTGGTCCTGAGTCGAGGTCTACAGGGACTCACGGGTTTGACCATCCTCTAACAGCAGTATCGGCCCCAGCCGACGTTACAGTCAATCACCGAGATGAGTAGTATTACATAAGGTAACCATCTGGAAGTCCTATCATCGGCCTAGGCTGACATTACAACTCTTTTGACCTAACCTTGGCTAACTTTCATGGCTGAGGTCATCATGAATAACCTTGAATGTGGCAACAGTCAGACTTCATTAACCTCGTACTTTTCCAGGCCGAGGTTGTATCAGTCAAGGGCAAGGCCGAGCATTTATAAGCATATGCAAGTATAGGAACACATGGATAAAATCAGTTTTAACCGAATCAATCCCCACATGTGGGGAAAATTTTATCATCATTCTCTACATGTGACGGTGACAGATGTCTTCATTATATTGGCTAGATCAATGCTCACAGGCTCATTGCATGCATGGGGGGTACATTACACCCCCCAAACACTATATATACTGGTCTTCTCCTACGTTGAGAGGGATCCAAAAATTACAACCCTAGCTAAACTCGATCAAATTATACAATAGAGAGAGAAAGCTTAAGATATTGTATCCATGGCCATTAGTGCCTTCTTTTAGTGACCTTACTCACTCACTTGCACAGTGGACGTAGGCCTAATTGGCTGAATCACTTATATATTGGTGTTCATCCTCTTCTCCTCATATTAATCTCTTATATTTAGTATATACTTGAGATGCCATTGTTATCACTGATTTGAGCTTATAAACACCTTGAAGGGTGGTGTTATTTCCAGCATCATCAATTCTCATCTTTTTTATACATATATCACATTCTTATTTCGGATTTTATACCCCCGGATGATCCAGAAATTATTACAAAAATTCATTCTTTATGCTGTTCGTGTATATATATATATATATATATATTTATTCACATCTCATATATATACACAATATACAATACACATCAAGTATATCCATACTTTTATATCACACACTATATAAGTACAATAACCATCCCTCAGAGCTATAACTCAATGGAGGCAGTCTCTACAATGATATTATCTTTCAGGGAATTACTCACATACCATCCGGGTTTACCAGCGGTCGAACTCTCACACCGACTTGGTATAAACCAAATCACAACGTATGGGAAGCGGTCATAGTTCCTCAACGGAAAAGAGAACGAAACATATGCACCACGTCACACCCCTGATGAAAACCACACAATATAAATAATGGATGCTATGACCTATGGACAATACTCTCCCTGCTTCTAAAGCCAGGGGATTCACCCACATCATGCAACTTCCCATGATAACATTAGAGGGGTATGCTTCACATAGATATACCATTCACACACAAATATATTTATAATCGTATCATATACATACTGTCTCTATACTTGTATATTTTATCAAATTCGGCCATACATGCCTATCTCTCATGGAATTAGCCTATAATCCCAAATATATCAATTCGTATTATTCAATAGGCATACACACAACTTATTTTGATCCCATAAGTATTCAGTCACTTATGATATAATTCTTATATAAATATATTCCCGAATATTATCTTATCTCAAATAGCTAGTATTCTAATTTCATCCTACTTGCACCTTAGGATTTACTTTTATCAATATATATTCGACACACACACACACACACACACACACACACACACATATATATTCTACCCATATATTTATAATCCACATATATATTCTACATGCATAAATATATATGTACGAACCCGTCGAATAATTCCTCGTATGTCGTTCGTCCCAAACATTACTAAAATTTATACACCGGATTTTAATCCCACAAATCACAAGGGTCATACATCACTCATTTAATCATCTAGAGGTCCTAGCACTCTATTTAGGATCCCCTACTATTCATATCCAAAGGGAATTATTCTCCAACCCCCTTTTGTCCAAGAAAATCTCTCAAATTTTTTTGTTGTAACTGAATCGAACCCATGGCCAAAAAACAAACCGATCCGGTGTCCCCAAAACGAATCGAACCGATGATTAGTAAAACGAACCGATCATACGATTTGCTTTGTTCAGGAGTTCATCTTCTTCTCAAATTCCAAAATTTATGTTTTTTACCCTCACCAACCATTTCTATAAACATATACACACTTTTAGATATACCTAACACACCAATTTTTCTTGGGATTCATCAAGTTAATTAAGATTTAAACCCTATTGTTGATACCAAAATTAATATGCTGATGTGGACGAATCATACGAAGACACTTGTCAATCTACGTGGCACAATAACAACGAGGAAGTTCATTTCTCCGACCAACTCATAGTCTCTCCGAGCAACGAGGATACACCGAGGAGCGTCAGCACTCCGAGGTACTATAACACTCCGAGGAACTCCTGAGCAACGAGCAACTAAGGCGGTCCGAGCTGCATCTCGACCGTATCATTAATTGCCAGATAATCAACAGTTCAACTATTCATTGAATGTTCATCATCTTGACACATGCGATGCCTTAAATGTATTACCCTTTCATATGTATATCATTTAATGCATTAACCCTTTCATGTACAGCCTAAGGGCTATAAATACCTTGTTTCACCCTCATTCAAGAGGACCGGAATTTCTTGAGAGAATGTGTACTCGAGAATTCCTAAACACTCAGCAATAACATAACAGTGGACGTAGGCCATTCATATAAGGCTGAACCACTTTAAAAATATCTTGTCTCATTTTATTTATCTGTGATTGAATAATTAGAGCGATCTAGTTTTTTACATCAACAGATTGGCGCCGTCTGTGGGAACGATTGTTATTATCGTTTTTCACCAAAAATCATTCATCATCAATGGCGGATAATCCAGAATCCAGCAATCGAAACGCGGGAAATGCTGAAAATCCTCAGAATCCCTCTGCACCTCCAGATCTGGCCGGAATTATGACGAATCTGGCTCAAGGACAAACCGCCATGCAAAATACACTGAGGCAACTCATACAAACTCTTCATAGCGGTGTACCTGCACGTTCAGGACAGCAAAGTGGTCAGAGGCAAACTTATTTACTTTCTTCACGACCCGGGCGTACTGAGTCACGTCGCAATGAGGAATCCGATGATTTCTCTTATCAACCTGGGCGAACTTCGTCAATAAGGGCCACAGATACTGATCAAGATATCACCCTCTCTCCAGAAAGACCTAGTGCTTTAGAGAGATTGAGTAGGGCGTATCCTTTCAGTCGATTAGGCCCTAGGAGGAATAGGAGTCCACCTAAGACCATGTCGAGGAGTTTTCGACAACCATCAGATCTAAGAGAAGGATCAGCACAATCACGACCAGTTGCTCGTCAAGATAGATCTCAAGAAGCTACCTCAGAATGATCAATTGCTCAAACCAATAGGCCCGAGGAAGGAAATGAAGCGTGGAAAGGATCTCTCTAACGGTTGGAGGATAAATTGGGAGAAATGGACAAAGCAAAGAACCCTCTACAACGAACTTTCATTCGAGGAACACCTTTTGTACAGGCCATTGTGGATTTTCCTACACCATCAAAATTTAAAGCACCCGTGGTAACTACCAAATATGATGGAAAGACAGATCCTGTTCTTCACATAGAACAATATAAAGCTGCTGCCGATATCTATGTTGTCCTCGACGAGATGAGATGCAGGGCCTTCTCAGGAACTCTTACTGGATCTGCCCAGATATGGTACAATAATCTTCCTCGAGGTAAGATTTCAACTTTTTTTCAGTTAGCAGAGTCGTTTATTGGCAATTTCTGTTTTGGAGCAAATCCAGTAAAACGAGTAGCACACTTGTTAAGTGTTAGACAGAAATCTGGTGAGAGTACTAGAGATTACATAACTCGTTTCAATAACGAGAAGCTAGAAGTCATAGATTACGAAGAGAAAACAGCAATCACCGCCTTGATGAGTGGGTTGTTGCCTAATAAATTGTATTACACCTTGGCGAAAGATCCACCTAGAACTATGTCAGAATTGATGGCAAAGGCGGCCAAAATCATGAATGCTGAGGAGGCTATGGCTGCAAAGAAGAATATGGATAAAGAAATCAAGGTGGAAGTTGACAAATCTAAGAAAAAAGAGCATAAAAGCAATGGTGGAGATAAACATTCCAAGAATAAATGGGAAGTCATGAAGAAGTACGACAATTATACTCCTTTGAAAATGGGTATTAATCATGTCTTGGAAGAAATCAAGAACAACGAGGAGGTAAAGTGGCCAAAGAAACTGAAGTCAGACCCTGACTCGAGGAGTAGGGATAAGTACTGCGAATTTCATAAAGATCATGGTCACATGACCAAAAATTGCATAGCTCTTCAGAACGAGATTGAAACACTCATCCGAAGAGGAAAGCTAGCAAAATATGTTGATCGGGGAGGAGAAAAAAGAAATAATGACCGAATTAGAGATAAATCTAGATCTCCTCGCCGAACAGATGAGAAAAAGAAGAGGGACCATGAAGATGATCCAGAGGATGACCCCGATCTTCCCAAGAAACCAAGGCAACCAGAACGAGAGGTATTTTCCATACGTTTTGGATCATTTGATTGTAATGTTATTACAGGAAGAGATGCAGGAGGAGGAGAACATACTGCAGAAAGAAAAGCTTACCTCGGAGAGGCTCAAGCTTTTTCATATATTCAGCGAATAAATCTGGCCGAGGATGATCGTCCGAGGAAGGTAAACAAAGAGAAGCTGGTCATTGGTTTTTCAAAAAATGACCTAGCAGGTGTTCTTTATCCGCACGACGATCCTCTGGTGATCAAAATGAGGATGAAGGAAGTAGCAATTTCAAGGGTGTTGGTAGATAATGGAAGCTCGGCAGACATCATGTACTATTCATGCTTTGATAGCTTGAATCTAAAATTATCTCAATTGGAACCTTATCACAGACCCCTCCTGGGTTTTGCTGGCGAGAAAGTTTTTCCACTTGGGACGATCAAGTTGGATATATTCATTGGAACTTGGCCTGCTTGTCGAACAGAAAGAATACACTTCTTTGTGATGGATAAGAATGTGCAGTCAGCCTACAACATCATCATGGGAAGAGTTGGTTTGAAGAAGTTCGAAGCAGTTCCATCTACAGTGCATCAGTGCTTAAAATTCCCAACAAACTTTGGAGTAGGAGCTGTGAAAGGTGATCAAAAAATAGCTCGGGAATGCTATTATTCGTCGGCCGAATAAGAGGAGCTTGAGGAATCAAGGAAAAAGACTACTACCTACCAGGTAGAAGAAGATACAGAGATTGAAACTCTCGATCCTAGAGATGAATCCCAACTTGTAAAAGGACAGGTGGTGGAATCTACAGAAAATGTTATTCTAGACGACGAGCACCCTGAACGAATAACCCGGATAGGTTCAACGTTGGATGCTTCAATAAAACAAGAGTTGATAATTTTCCTGAGAAATAGGAAGAAAACTTTCGCATGGAGTCATGAGGACATGCCAGGAATAGATCCAAACTTCTTATGTCATGAGTTCAATGTGAATAAGGAGATCAAGCCTGTGAAGCAGAGAAGAAGAGTGTTTAGTCCCGAGAAGAATCAGGCCATACAAGAGGAGGTCAAGAAGCTCCAGAAAGCCCAATTCATTGAAGATGTGAAATATCCAAACTGGTTGGCAAATGTGGTGATGGTAAAGAAGAAGAACAATAAATAGAGAATGTGTGTCGATTTCACTGATCTCAACAAGGCGTGCCCAAAAGATCATTTTCCATTGCCCAGAATTGATCAACTAGTGGATTCTACCTCAGGACATGAGCTGCTCAGCTTCATGGATTCGTATTCTGGTTACAATCAGATCAAAATGAAACCTGAAGACAGGGAAAGTACTTCTTTTATTACCCCTAGGGGAACTTATTGCTATAATGTTATGCCTTTTGGTTTGAAAAATGCAGGAGCGACATACCAGCGGCTGATGAACAAGGTTTTCACCGAACAAATCAGTTGCAACATGGAAGTCTATATCGACGATATGCTGACAAAAAGCAAGAAAGCTGCAGATCATCTAGTTGACTTAGCTCAGATATTTGATCAACTGGATAAATACCAAATGAAGCTCAACCCGACGAAGTGCACATTTGTAGTACGAGAAGGAATGTTTCTCGGATACATTGTCAACCAGCGAGGCATTGAAGTAAATCTAGATAAGATCAAAGCTCTTTTAGGGTTGCGATCTCCAACAACAAAGAAATAAGTGCAGAGTCTTACAGGACGAGTTACAGCGCTCAACAAATTTGTGTCCCGAGCAACTGACAAATGCCTCCCATTCTTCAAAACACTTCGAAAAACTTTTGAGTGGACTGATGAATGTGAGAAGGCCTTTCAAGATTTGAAAAAGTATTTGGGAGCACCTCCATTGTTGTCCAGGCCAATAACAGGAGAGAAGTTGTATTTGTATCTGGCAGTATCAAAGAATGAAGTCAGTTCAGCATTGATTAGATTGGAGAATGGAGTACAGAAACCAATCTATTACACAAGTAAGGCTTTCCGAGGTGCAGAAATCAGGTACCCAAAGCTGGAAAAATTGGCATTGGCATTAATTGAAGCAAGTAGAAGAATGAGGCCATATTTCCAGGCCCATACCATCGTCGTTTATACCGACATGCCACTGAGGCAAGCCCTTCATAAGCCAGAAAAGTCAGGGAGATTGATGTACTGGGCAATAGAGCTCGGTGAATATGATATTGTATATGAGCCCAGAGCATCATTGAAAGGGCAAGCTGTAGCAGATTTTATAGCAGAGTTTACGTATCCTGATACCCCCGAGGAACAAAAACTGCTCGCTGACTAACCTGTGGATGTAGAGGGATCATTAACTTCAAATTCAGACCAGCCCCAGTTGGTTGAAGAAAGAGAAGCGATGGTCAACGAGAAGCGAAAAGTGTCAGGGGAGGATGAAAAGAAGCAACAAATATTTCACCGAGGAACTCTATCAGATAAGAAATTTGAAGATGGGTTACCCATATGGAGATTATATGTAGATGGCTTATCTTGCACAGCAGGTTGTGGGACAGGAATTGTTTTGAATACCCCAGACGAGATTGACATGGAATATGCTTTGCGATTCCAATTCAAAGCCTCCAATAATGAGGCTGAGTATGAGGCCATGATAGCAGGTCTTAATTTATCAAAGATTATGGAAGCGCAACAAGTGATGGTATTCAGTGATTCTCAATTGATTGTGAATCAGATGATGGGAACGTATGCAGTTAAAGGAGAATTAATGGTCAAATATCATGCCAAGGTAATGGAGTTATTGGCAGAATTTGATGCGATTCAGTTGATCAGAATACCCAGAATAGAAAATGCACAAGCAGATGCACTGGCCCGACTAGCATCAGCTACTCGTACCGAGCTACGAAGAACAATACCGATTGAAGTACTGGAAAGTCGGAGCATAGAGGAAAACTTGATGATGAATGTTATTGCCCTTGATTTAGGACCATCTTGGATGGATCCAATCAGGTTATATATTGAAGAAGGAGAATTTCCAGAGGATAAGTTTGCTGCCAAGAAATTGAAGTATAAAGCTGCTCGGTATGTATTAACTAATGGTATTTTATATAGACGAGGAATTATGGCAGGTTTGCAGAGATGTGTACATCCCTCTGAAGTGAAAGAATTGATTGAAGAGATCCATGAAGGGTCTTGTGGAGCTCATGTAGCAGGTCGAACACTTTTGCAAAGGGTAATGACTCAAGGATACTACTGGCCGATGATGAGGGCTGATTGTATAGCTTATGCTAAGAAATGTGACAAGTGCCAACGTGTTTCCTCCATCCGACGAACTCCACAATCATTGCTGACACCAATAACTTCCCCTTGGCCATTTGCCATGTGGGGAATTGATTTGGTTGGACCACTACCGACCACCCGAGGAAGATTCAAGTACCTCGTCGTTGCAGTGGACTATTTTACTAAGTGGGTAGAAGCTGAGCCGCTTATCGATATGATGTATGAGAAGGTATACCAGTTTGTTTGGAAGAATATCATCTGTCGATATGGTCTCCCTCATGCCTTCATCACGGACCATGGAACACAATTCGACAACGAAGAGTTTGCTGCCTATTGTCAACAATCAAACATCCTGAAGACTCATTCAGCACCAGGTCATCCTCAAAGCAACGGGCAGACTGAGGTGACAAACAGAACGCTACTAAATGGTTTGAAGAAGAGGCTAAGTGAGGCTAAAGATAATTGGATTAATGAGCTACAGTCAGTATTGTGGGCTTACCGAACAACTCCCCGAGCAGCGACTGGAGAATCACCATATATGCTGGCATTTGGAAGTGAGGCTGTAATACCTGCCGAGTTGGGCCTACCAACACACAGAGTGCTGAATTTCAATTCTCCGATCAGTGACTTGATGAGAAGACTGGATTTGAATATGCTCGAAGAAGTCAGAGAAGAGGCAGCCATTAGGAATGCTGCTTATCAACAACGAACAGCTCTGTTCTATAACAAAAGGGTGAAGATATGCGATTTAAAAGAAGGAGATTATGTGCTAAAGAAGGTCATTCAGAAGCATAATAAATTGGAAGCAAATTGGCATGGACCTTACCGAGTTACAGAAGTTGTTCGACCAGGAACTTACCGAATAGCAACTCTAGAAGGAGAGGAATTCAAGAATGCTTGGAATGCTGAACACCTTCGCAAGTATTATCAATGATGTAAAATGTACAACAGGTCCATCAATATGAATAAAACGATGATGTTTTTCACCATTTTTCTCTCCTTTCTTGAAAGTTTTTTGGGGAATACTAGTGTTGTACACTACGCTGCTTGATAGCGAGATGAAGACGATAGTTCAGACCCACAATCAACTCCGGTTGGTAAAAGGGAGAGAACAAACTATACTCCTTTGGTTAGGAGGCGTACACTGGCGTGACCAACTTCGGTTGGTAAAATAACTAGTGGACAAGATAGTTCGAAAGAACAAGATAGTTCAGACCCACGACCAACTCCGGTTGGTAAAAGGGCGAGAACAAACTATACTCCTTTGGTTAGGAGGCGTACACTGGCGTGACCAACTTCGATTGGTAAAATAACTAGTGGACAAGATAGTTCGAAAGAACAAGATAGTTCAGACCCACGACCAACTCCGGTTGGTAAAAGGGCGAGAACAAACTATACTCCTTTGGTTAGGAGGCGTACACTGGCGTGACCAACTTCGGTTGGTAAAATAACTAGTGGACAAGATAGTTCGAAAGAACAAGATAGTTCAGACCAACGACCAACTCCGGTTGGTAAAAGGGCGAGAACAAACTATACTCCTTTGGTTAGGAGGCGTACACTGGCGTGACCAACTTCGGTTGGTAAAATAACTAGTGGACAAGATAGTTCGAAAGAACCTGATAGTTCAAACCCACGACCAACTTTGGTTGGTAAAAGGGGAAGAACAACATTCTTATAATGCCAATCTCGGTTGGTTTATACTCTCAAATGCCAAACTTATATTGATCGGAAGGTAAAATCATTCCAGAAAATACAAAAAATTCCAAACTGAACCAAGTATAGTTGGTCGAGGATCAAAACCCACTAACTGTAGTTGGTCGATGAGGATAAACTATCGACCTTGGCTGGTCGGACACATTTTATGAAAATATTTCAAAATTGAATCAAGTATAGCTGGTCGGGGATAAAAACCCATCAACTATAGTTGGTCGACAAACACTATTTAACAACCTTGGTTGGTTGGAAACATTTTAAACATTTTATACTCATCACTTTATTATTAAATGATTGAGCAACATTTTTTGATACTTGTAACTGTTTATTACGAAGTTGGTTGATGAACAGCGCAAAATTGTTATCTTTTTAACAGATACATATGCATAAATATAAAGTATACAACAGAATAGCAATATAAATTTGCAAACAGAAAATGAAATTCTTTCATTAAGGTCAAAATATATTACAAGCTACATATATGTGCTAATTATTACATTGAAAAACCTATTCTATTGGTTTCTTTCCTTTAGCTTTTGAAACAGATTCTTCGCCGGCAGGAGGATCCTCCAGGCAAAGAGGAGAATTGATGAAATTAATATCTGTGAGCATTCTGACGTTCATCACAGAAGGTGTATCCAAGAGATGCTCGGGACGAGATAATTCAGTCTGAGAATGAAGACTATAATCGCCAAGATATTTCGAAATTAAACTCCGAGGAATGGAACGAGCTGGGATCCATTCCATGTCCAATTTGAAAGGTGGCACAGGCAAGTCTAGTAACCCTGGAGCATGATAATCCCATAAAAAATGCCCTTGCTCCAATTTCAGTACACCTAAGGCGTTCAACCACCCCTGCTTATAACCTTCATTATTGGCATGTTCAATACGAGCATCTAAATGAACAAGGGCTTCATTGTATCCTGCCATCCAAAATTCCCTGGGTTGTTTATGAAATTGGAAGGTTAGTCTATCCAATTGTTCGTGAAGGCTCCTGGCAAAAAGATCTTTGGTATGTAAAGCAGACTTTGTTGCAGTAAGTTGATCTTCCAAAGATAGATTTTTCTTGGACATTTCAGATAAATCCCGATCTTTGGCGTTCAATTGGTATGCTTGAGTTTCTAAAGTAGACTGAGTACGAGCCTCTTCAACATTACGGCTAAGAACTCTTGATCGACTCCGAGCAGCGATTGGAGAACTTTGCTCCTCGGCAATATTTTGAATAGCTCTTCCTCGCCCATGAGAACCTCTTCCTCATCCCCGAGCAGTTACAGGAATAACAGATTTTCTTAAGTTGTCCAGTTCTTGCCTTAATTTGGCATTCTCAACTTCTAAGAACGAGAAACCTTCATCGGTAACTTGTGCTAAAGCAGTGGAAGATGACGCTGCAGATTCATACTGTGCCAACTTTTTCTGCAAATTATTGTTCTCCTGTTCCAGCAACTCAGTAATCTGCCTGCAGGCCTCAACTTCACCTTTTAAAGTTCTTTCCCTAACATCATATCCAGCAAGGATCTTTTTATGGCCTATTTCAGAAGAAAGCTGTTGATATCTATTTTCATATTCCTTGTGCAGCAAAGTAATTGATTCATTGTTCTGACCTTGAAGATCTTCTAAGGAATAATTAAGTTCTTCAATCAAGTCATAGTAGGCCACGTTGTTGGCCACAGATTGGTCAAGTAAATCCTTCAAGTACCGATAAGCTTCAATTGCTTACTCTGTAGCATCATGACCAAGGATGTCAGCAATTTCTGATGTACTAAGGTCTGTATGACTAGCTTGATAATACTCACGACATTGCTGCATCAGCTTTGTATCATGTGCAGATATCAGTTCCATTCTAGCAACAAACTAAGGATGAGAAAAAGACAACAATCAACAAAAACAAATCATCAACAACAGAGATGAACAAAGATGTATTTTATTAGATCACAAGAGGATTACATTGTTTGATTACAAATAATGAAAGATAGAAATGATACCGAACAACTTCACACCTTTTCCTTGTCTCCCAAGACTTTCTCGGGAGGCTGGGACGAGGAGCTTGGTTGCTCGGTGGTAACAGCAACTTGATCTGCAGGAGTTGAAAATTTTTCAGGAGGAGGAGTCATGGAAGAAATGTCCTCGTTGGCAGAAGATAGAGATGCAGGGACTTGATCACCTATGGCCATGGAAGACTCATTAGAGGCAGGCTCATCTTCTTCTTCTTCCACAATTGGTGGAGGAGGACCAGGGAGGTGTAGCTGGAATAGCCCAGAATCATCCTTGATCTTCAATTCCTGCAGGGCAGCTACCCAGCCATCTCGAAAGTATTTTAACTTCCCGTATTGAACTTGGGATGTCATCGCAGTAATCCCCTTGTCCCATCCTTTATCCTAGCCTGCGCTGAAGGATTTTTTAACTGCGAGCTTTCTTCTCAATTTCTCCGAGGAGAGCTTCGCATCCAATTCTTCTTTTTGGCCCTTGATATCTCGCAGGGCAGACAATTCTTCCCCTGCCTTCCTCAGCTTATCCTCAAGCTCTCCAAAATTCTTGAGCTTGTCGTCATATTTCTTATGCTCGACCTCTAAACTTTTCACTTTATTCTCCAAATTCTTGGAGATCTTAGCCATCTTCACCTTCTCGGCCTCAACTGTAGACAAATTTTTCTCCCATTCAGCTTTGTCCTCGTTATACTGCTGACGAGAATCCTTCAAAGATTGGGTTAAACCCAGCAGAGCATCCTCTACGCCTGATGAGGAGCTAGAAACTTTAATAGCTTCGTCTTTCTTCACAATGTTATTAAAACAATTTACCAGCTGAATAAAGGAAAAAGTGACAGGTCAGTGCAAAAATACAAGTATTCAAAGACAGAAAAGAAATTCAGAATGTGAGAAATTTACCGAAGCAAGGTGACGAGTAGCTAGGGATGTCAACATATCCCTAGAAATATTTTCATCAATTCCTTGGACCTCGGGTATGATCCAAGTTTTTACCGAGCTCATTGCAGAGCTCGGAGGAATGATGGTTGGAACACCAACAACACCAGATGGTGTAGAAGAGACAGTTTCAGCCAAATTGACTGAGGATGATTTCCTCAATCTCCTCAAAGGAACTTCAGCAGTCTCAACCAAGGAAGAACTCTTGGTCGGAGAGATAGTAATCACTTCCACAGGAGCAACTTTCTTGCTCGGAGCCACTGGGGGCTTCTCGGCAGCTTTGGAAGGTGCAACATCCACCTTCTTAGTCCCTTCTGGGACATCAACTTTGCTTTTCTTGGCTTCAGCGGCAGAAGTAGTGTCATCAAATAGAGCAGGGGGAGCTCTTTTCCTGCCCATTTTTTGGCTCAAAGGAATATGAGATTCTGGATCAGAGTCCTCTAGAATTTGCACTGGATCACTGGTACTGACAACAGGACGAGCAGTATAAGAAGTCGTATAGCTCCTATACTGCAAAAAATATGAGGCAGACCTGATATGCTCGTCTGCGACCTTCTGATGCAAACTCTAGATATGTTTCAATTTCCTTATATTTACCTCTGATTCCTTGGGAGTTTTTCTTTTGCTATCAACTGCAAATAAATACATAATGAGATATCAGTCATACATTTTGTCAAACATGATAAAATCATAATTTCATAAATAAAATAAAATGAAAATAACCTATCCCATTGCCATATGGGGGGCATTTGGGACCTTCATACACTCTGTCTCCGATTAAAGGAGCATGTTGCCAATTTTTGAAAACTAACCCATGTTTAAAATAATCCCTGTTGGCATCAGGGAGGTTGACTACTAAAGCTCTATTCAAAAATCTAGTTTTTAAATAATAAACGTTGTCTAAAACAGCCCATCTGTAGCAAAACATAATCTCTGGAATTCCTAGACGAGTTCCATGAATTTGATTTAACTTATGCACCCCATTAACTATCCTCCATGTATTGGGGGCTACTTTTGCAGGAACAACATCAAAATGTTGGCAAAATTCTAAGCATAAGGAGTTGGGTGGAAAAGAAAATCCGCACTCAGCAATAAAAAGGCTGGGGAACCAATGTCCCTCAGCCAAACTAAAATAATCAAAGGGCTCAGGAAGATTTTCCAGAGTTACCCAAGACGGAACGGAATAATCAGAACGGAATTTTTCAATAGATTCAATAATATAAACCATGGTGAATAAAAGAAGAAGGAAGAAGATCTTACAGGAAGAAAGGAGGTCTGTTGACAACGAACGAAAACAAGGATGAACGCACAAGAGAAAGAAAGACTAGAGAATTCGAAAAGCTTGAGTACAGAAAATTGGAAAAGGTAGACGACGGTATGGTTACCTAAGAAGTTTAAATACTTTACCTTGGGAAGCTGCGAAGGAAATGATTACAAAAAGAAACTATCGAACTTCCGGCGGCTAAAAGGACAAAAAGCGCACAAAGATCGAAGCGCTCGTAAAAATTCGAAAAAAGGCGGATTCTGTGAATGTAGAAATAAATTCAAATACGATGCTCCTAAAACACAGGAAGGTCATTTAATATTCCCATATACCGAGAGAGAATGTTCCATACTCCTCAAAGTTCTAAATATGAAACATTGGGGGCTTCTGTTGATACCAAAATTAATATGCTGATGTGGACGAATCATACGAAGACACTTGTCAATCTACGTGGCACAATAACAACAAGGAAGTTCATTTCTTCGACCAACTCATAGTCTCTCCGAGCAACGAGGATACACCGAGGAGCGTCAGCACTCCGAGGTACTATAACACTCCGAGGAACTCCTGAGCAACAAACAACTAAGGCGGTCCGAGCTGCATCTCGATCGTATCATTAATTGCCAGATAATCAACAGTTCAACTATTCATTGAATGTTCATCATCTTGACACATGCGATGCCTTAAATGTATTACCCTTTCATATGTATATCATTTAATGCATCAACCCTTTCATGTACAGCCTAAGGGCTATAAATACCTTGTATCACCCTCATTCAAGAGGATCAGAATTTCTTGAGAGAACTTGTACTCGAGAATTCCTAAACACTCAGCAATAACATAACAGTGGACATAGGCCATTCATATAAGGCTGAACCACTTTAAAAATATATTGTCTCATTTTATTTATCTGTGATTGAATAATTAGAGCGATCTAGTTTTTTACATCAACACCTATCTTAATTAAACCTTTGTTTTTATCCAACCCTTCCCATTTCTCACAAAAGTTTCACCATTAACATGGATTTTAACTTAGATTTCATATTGGATTATTGTCACATCAAAATCATATGAAATCATCTCCAAAAAGCCCATTTTTGTGCAAGAATCCCCAACCCAAAATCTTATAGTTTTCACACCAACTATAATATGAACAATAAACACACTTAAATCATTAAAGCAAGTTAAACACTTGCCTGGTTGGATAAATTCAACGATCTTGTGCCCGAATCCGCCGGAGATTGGCCGAAGTTCTTCCCCTTTTTTTCCTTTTCTTTTTCCTTCTTTCTCTTCTTTCTTTTCTTCTCTCTTTCTCACGACTTATAAAAGAAGAAATAAGGGTTAGTCCTTATTAAACCAAAAATTGACTCGTATACATAATTACGAGTCCCTACTAATCCGAAAAATCCTCGGAACCCAAACACTACCCCGGGTACTCTATTCTGACTATTTCGGCCCTTCCGAGACCAATCGTGCACTAGAAATTCTCATTTGAGTCATTCAACAAAAATTCACATCTTAAACTCAACACATCTCCACATGTGTTTTTCGAATAAAATAACTTCACCTGTCACTTTTGTTCACCTGCGACATGAAATAAAAATAGTCAATCTCATTTACTCTAAATTCTCATATTATTAAATTACACCCACTCATGTAATTTGATTATCCGTACATGTATGGGGTATTACATAGGCATATGTGAAATATGTGTCTACATTCCTAATTATGAATCTTCACAATGTTCTTCCTCCATTTTGCCCAGTTCGGATAAAACTTGTTGATTTTTATACAGAGTTTTATCCCTGATTTTTCTTGACCAGGTGTTGAGGACGAAAATCCTGTTTTGACTTGGGTTTGATTATTTTGATGAATAAGCACTGAGGAGGATTTCATCCTTTTATCTATTTCTGAATGTGAGATATCTTTCGGAGAAGTCTTCTCGGCTGCAGGTCTTTCATCTATAAATTCTATACTGAAATCAGTATCTTTGGAAATAGCCGGAGCCCCAATATTTTTGTAGAGAAGACTGAATAATAATGCCAATAATAATAATGACCGACCAATTTTCAATACTTTTTTGCAATATACTGTCCATTATATTGATTGTTTAATAAGATCAAATAATAAGCATGCCTGATTTAGACACCTCATTTTGTTACCCCCTAACTCTCCTTAGGTCCTTAGTACCTCCACTCATCATCGCAAACCCCGGTCATGTCCCGAGCACTGACCTGGAAGCCATCGGGTACCCCTCGGCTCAATTTGACCAAAAATCAAACTCTTCATCTCGACTGAGACTTAATGAATCATTGAAGAGCACTGAATACCCTTTCCAACGGTCCATCCCGTGCACGATTCTGACTTACCATGCGTACAAACGATTCGTTTGCGTTCGAAACCCCAACCTAGAGGCCACCGGGCGCTCCCGGGCTCTGTTGACCCAAGTCAACCCTTCAGCTCGATCGAGGCTAAATGAATCTTCGAAGGGCATTGAATACCTTTTTCAAAAGTCCGTCCCATGCGCAATTCCGACTTCCCATGCGGACGGACGATCTGTTTGACTCCGAGAGGTCACCGAATGCTTCTCGAGCCCAATTAACCAAAGTCAACATCCCAAACCGGGACAAACTCTTTGGAATGTCAAAGTACATCTCCTAACCTTTCTAACGGTCCACCCCGTGCGTGATTCGGACTTGCTATGCGGATGAACGATCCATATGCGTCTGAATAATTCCCCGTCCAACGGACCGATAAATGCTTCCGAGTCACATTTGACCCAAAGTCAACTCCCGAACTCAGGATCAATCCAAAGGACTTTCCAAGGTCTCTAAAATACCTTTCCAACGGTATGCCCCGTGCGCGATTCTGACAAACGGTTTGCCCTCGGCGGCTAATTTTCTGAAAAATCCTGAAACACACTGCCAAATGGTAGGTCTCAGAACCTGCCTATCGGCACCTTCACGTCGACAGGCAGGAAGGGATCTATGCCGATCGGCAAACCCCTGGGCCTATAAAAGGAGGCCTTGGCCGCATTTGCAAGGACGAGCTCAGATGAGAAGCAAATCACTCTCAACGAACCCCCAGAAACCTCTCTCGAAGGCAGCATGATTTCAACTTCCAAATTCCTTTTTCACTTCCACTTTTCATCACCCCTTTCATCAAACTTGATGAATTAACCACTTTCCATCATCATCCAAGTGCAAGAGCTTCTTTTCAACATTCAAGATCAAGCTCAAGGTCTCCAAGAAGGTCCAACTTTCTCAAACTCTCTCCTAAATTCTCTTATATTCGCAATAACTTGTTTTCTCACTTATCACTTTTATTATCTCATCTCACACATCATAAATATACTTTTTATCTAGTATTATTGCACATCTCCTATTTTTATATAAATAAAAACCCAAAAAACAAGAAAAAGAGGGTTTTCTCATAAATTCCAAGTAGGGATTCTCACACTTTTTCCACGCTTTTCTCACAACTAAAACACTTTTTCTACACACACACACACACACTTACAAATAAGAGATTTCTCCATTTGGATTTATAGGTTAAACCCAACCCCTCGCTTTACATGCGAACTACGTGGACTTTTATGCCTTTATAGTTTACGTAGGCGTGTCGGGGTAAAACCCGAGACTCGAGTCCTTTTCTCACTTTTTCTCTTATTTTCTATCTTCTCTTTATCTCATTTTCCATTATATTCTATATGCTTGTTCTTAGTAACGTATTATTCCATATGTGTTATCGCTCCCTTATAACTATCAACGCAGGGGTAATCACGTAAATCTTATTTTCTACACTAATCTCACATTCCTACGGATGACTCGCTTTGTCTTTTCCATGATGCAAGTCGTGGATTACTACCTCCATTCTATATATACACATGCACACATATCACGGGGGGGGGGGGGGGGGGGGATATAAAGGAAAATAGCAAATATTCATGAGAGATCGAAAGGGAGGAATGGGTGCCTAACACCTTCCCATTTCGTAACTAAGCCTCCGAACCCTTCTCGAATCATTTTGGTTTCGCACGCACCAATATGTCTTTGGATGCCATCCTTCGGGGTGGCTTCCCCATTTTCTTTTGTCTATTTTGAGTAAAATAGACTGGCGAATCTAAATCTCTCTACATTTTCACACCTCATAAATCGACGTCGGCCAAAGCGCTCTCCCGAGAGGGGACATGCGGGACCCGAAGGATCCTTTCTTCCTCCGCGGCAGGGATCGGGGATGGCCACAGTGGCGACTCTGCTGGGGACTTGTGTTATATTTTGAGGGCTTGACTCTATTTACATGAATGCTATATTTTATGTTTTCCCCCCATACCTGCATGTCCCCCTTTATCACATGTGTATCCCATGCTTATGCTTATATTCACACACTTGTAGAAAATTCTCCATGTACACGTCACACCACGTGCACCTAGGATCACATGTATATCCCCTTGTTGCACGCATCACCCATCCATACTTGGTGTACCTTTTGGGTACTTGTACTTGGCTCCCTGTTTTTGGCATAATCAAGAAAGGCATTCTTATCATAAGATACTAATAAGAGAATCATGCATGATTCACACGATATCAACAAAGGGCATTGCTATTGACCCAATTTTACCCAGTAACTGGTCACTTCGTGATGGGCGCTGGTCCGGAAGGTCGTAGTTAGCCTAAGCGATATGACTCTCACCTTTCATTGGCCAAGGACCTTCGACATATATCGAACGGTTCCCCTGCATCGTACCGCTTGAACGAAGTTATGACGGGAGGTATATCACAGGGAATTCATTCACGTATGTCGAGTATATCGAATTCGCTCTCACACGTACTGTCCCCACGAGGTATATGGTGAGGCAATTCACGTATACTCAGGTATATCAAATGGCTTGTCCACACGTACTGATTGCCTGCAAGAGCAAGACGTATATCGTGGAAGTCACGCCAAAGGGGGGAACCCATGCCGATTCACCCAACCAATGGCATACCCTCATATAGGTGTCAAACCTAGGACACGCACTTTAGATTGACGGTTTCCACCCGAAACTCTTTCGAAATTCTGGGTCGGCCTGCCGCCCAATTTTCGTGCATTTTTTAAAACGGGACCCTGTCCGCGAGCCTAGTTACAAGTCTAAACGTAGATTTTCATATATTAAGGCCCCCACTTTTCCAGGTTCGGGTCCCATCCGGCATTGCATTTATGAGAATTAAATATAAGTGAGTACATAATAATCATAATAATTATGCTGATTTCCGTCTCCAAAAAGATTTCTCCCTTCTTTATCAAAAATCCAAAAACATTTATTCCTTCTTTATTAAAAATCCAAAAACATTTCTCCCTTTTTATCAAAAATCCAAAAATAGTTTCTTCCCCTTTTTCTCCAAAAATAAATCTCATCCTATGCCTTCTCAGGTCGATCGCACGCCCTTGGCCTGTCTCCTTATTGGCTTCGGTCTTCAGTCAAATCACCTCGGAGTTTCATCCGCTCCTCTACTACTTCTTTCGAATTCGGAATCCATCCATCTTCCATGGAGAATGCGGATCAATCACCGATCATACAACCAGATTTGTAGACAGTCCTAGCTCAGCTCGTGGCCAAGATTGACAACCTCCAAGATGAGGTTCAAGAAATGCAACGAAACCAAGTCCCTATTCCTCAAGAGTCCGAGGCCCTGTTCGTACTATGGGTCCACCCGAGCCCATCTGGGTCCCGAAGGAATATCAGCACCCTCCACGTCCCCCTCCGGCTAATGAACCGCCGCCTGCCCAACTTCCAATGCCAAACATTACCCAGCCTGTGGTCACTGATCCAAAGGAGGGGGAGTTGAATAAAGTCAAAGAAGATCAGAAGATGCTCACTAAGAAGTTCGACCAAGTTCGAATCTCTGGGAATTACATGGAATACACCCATATGTCTCCTTATCCTAAAGCAAGGTTACCCTAGAAGTTCAAGATGCCAAATATCGAGAAGTTCGGGGGGAGTGGTCCCCTAATTGTTCAGCTTCGCAGTTATCATCATTCCATGACTCTACTAGGGGCTTCTGAAGAAGTAATGGCCCAATTGTTCCACCAAACTTTGAAGGACAGCGCCCTCTGATGGTTTTTATCTCTTGAGGAATCCAGAATCCGTAGCTGGGAGGATGTAGCCCTAGAATTCATGTCGTAGTACAAATACAACGAAGAGCTCAAGGTCACCTGCCGTGATTTAGAGCTGCTCAAACAAAACTCCGGAGAATTCGTTAGTAACTTTATAGCCCGATGGAGGGAAAAAGTAGCTACCATGACCAATCGACTATCTGAAGAAGAACAAGTCAACATAGTGAAGAATAATTTCTTGCCCCATGTCCGAACAACCATGGGAGGACAGTACTACCCCCACTTTCGAGCTCTCAGAGAAGCAGGAGTAGAAATCGAGGAAAGTCTTGCCAAAATAGAAGTTGAACCGAAGAAGGTGTCTGGACAGTTCACCCCTAGAAAGTATGACAAGCTTCCCAATGCTACAGTCTCAACCATCAACAACATCTCTTAACCAACCACATCCTGGGCACCAGAAAGTCGCCCTGCCCCCATCCGAATGGAATACACTGAGCTCCATGCTCCCCTTTCCAAAGTTTACCAAGCCCTATTAAGCCGAAACCTTATAAAACCCTTGTATCCCCGTCCATTACCCAATCCACTTCCCATGAATTTCAAGACCGATGCTCATTGCGCCTTTCACCAAACAGCTGGCCATACCACCGACCAATGCTTCCACCTTTGAAACATAATCCAAGATCTTATTGACCGGGATACCATCGCCCCACCAGCCAATCCTAAACCAAACACTGCTCATAATCCACTCCCAAATCACACCAATGCCATCTTCTTGGAAGAAAACCTGAATTTTGATCCGTCAACCCAAATCACACCCTTATACCCTCCTAAAGCTCTTCAAATTTGCCCATATTTCCTCCTACACCCTACCAACCCCGCTGATCAGGCACTATCACTCCTTACCAGAGCGTGCATCACTTTCCGGACCTGTTCTGAAAGTGGAAGTATGGAATTGTCAAAGGTATTGAATCAACTCCTAGAGTTCGGGATGAAATTTCCCTCACAGATGATTATCGATTGCCAGAGGTTCAACGCGCTATTTTTGGAAGCACAAAAATGGGCTCGAGAATCAGATAGGTGGGTGGTACCAACCGACGAAGTCAGCTTAGATGATGTTATCCAGATCATGGTGAAAGCATTCAGGCAAACCAACAACATTTGCAGTATCACCAAGTTACTTGACACTTTGAAGCTACAAGGGCGTCTGATCCCTTCACCCTTACACATACCCACAGAATGGGAAGACCTATATGAGGAAGCCGTTGAAGTTATGGAATGCGTTGATTTCATGAGGGAAAATAGAATTGTTACCACCGGATGGGGGGAATAATTCGAAGATTCAAATGAAGAACAAGCTTCAGGAGGAACTGGCCCAGTAGCCGACATATGTGGGATGATATCATTTGAAGAACTCCTCGGAGAAATAGATAAGGTGGCAGAACAATCTGAGATTGACGAGGAAACTGGATTTAAGTTTTTCCCTTCTTCAGTATATCACATGACCAGATCTGGGAGACATTACCAAATTCCAAACTCACTACCAGCAAATGACAAGGGGAAGGGCGTTGAAGACCTTCCTATGCCAGAAATGACCCTCGAGGAGAGCAAAATCCTCAATCAACTGAAGAAAACTCAAGCTAACATCACTCTATGGGGGCTTTTCATGTCTTCCCGACAGCACATAAATGCTTTAATCGAGTTGCTCACAGGACCCATAGTTCCTCCTTCTACCACACCAGAAGAAGCGGTAAATTTGGTCGGATCCTTGACCTCCACCCGAATGCTATCCTTTTTTGAAGAATAAATCCCCAGAATTGGGCCAAATCACAATCATGCACTCAATATCTCCATCGAAGTTATGGGGAAGGTTGTACCGCTTTCTCTTGTTGATAACGGATCCGCTTTGAATGTCTGCCCACTGAGAACCTTCAAATGTTTAGGCCTGAAAGAAAGGGACCTATCTCCAACTCCACTGCCGTGCGTGCCTATGATAATACCAGTCGTGAAGTGATGGGATCCATAAAACTTATAATAGGGGATGGTCCTATAAACCCTGTCGTCGAATTCCAAGTCATCGATATCCCGACCTGTTTTAACCTGTTGCTAGGACGACCCTGGATCCACAGTATAAATGGTGTCTCTTCCTTATTCCATGAGAAATTGAAGTTCTTCTCCGATGGGAGAGTCATCACCATCTTGGGTGATGACGGTAACGCCGAGGGTGCAGGCACCAATAGTCCAATTCTTGAGATACAATATGGGTCAAATGATATGCTCCTATCAGGATTCCGAGTCGAGCCATCCCTACTCCCGACACGGGATGGTTTCAAAGAAAGGGTTTGTCCATAATATGACCCTCATGGCAATGTCAATGTGATTCAGATGTTCAAAAACATGCACTACATGCCCGGACTGGGCTAGGTCAAAGGCAGCAGGGGATACTTGAGCCCATCGAACTGAAGAAAGCTTTCCCTCCTTGCGGCTGGGGGTATCAACCATCAGAACAAGAGCTCAGAATGATCCGCCAGACTCGATCAAAAAGAGGGTTAGACTGCGTTCGAACTATCCCAGGTGATTCCTTAAATGGACGATTCATTAAAGAAGGCGAGGATTTCCTCTTTTGTGACTTTCCAGAACCATGTTACGACCACACAGATAAGAAGATGAAGCCTGGAATGGAGATCTTTTTCCAAGATAGCTACCCATGGGCCGAGAGTTTCCCACACCGCGTACAATCGCTTATTAAAGATACCGAAGAAACTGAGGAAAGTGACTCCGAAGATTCCTTCAACTTGCAGACACTGGGGCTAGCACTCTGCATGGTTCATTCAGACACTACATCACTGGACCCCTCTCATCTGATCAAAGCTGTTGACACACCTCTCCTTAACTGGCATGCTGCGCCAGTTCTACCTCTTGAAATCTCCCCTAACCCCAACATTTACCCTATTTCTTCTACTATTGTCCACCCTTGCTCAAATGTAATCGAGACCTCTTTTGATGAGGTTCTCAATGCTGTTTTTCCTAACAATGAAATAAACCAAGATTTTGAGTATCTTGCTGTGCCTTACATTAATTGTTTAGATTCTAATCAAGCTTTTGATGATGATGATTTTGTAAATGAACAATTCTTAACTGATTTAAATAAGGTTAATAATAAACAACATAACCGCGTTCAAGTTAATGAAGAAGAGACTGTTGTTATTAATCTCGGTTCTAGTAGCCAACTGCGCGAGATTAGGATAGGGGCCACCCTTGACGAGCATGAGCGCGCACAACTTGAAGAATTACTAAAGGAGTTCATGGATATCTTCGCATGGTCCTACGACGAAATGCCCGGTATTGATCCCAAAATAGCTCAGCATGAGATCCCCACTCTCCCAGATTTCAAGGCAGTTAAACAAAAGTTAAGAAAGCTCCGCACCGAATGGTCGCTTAAGGTCAAAGAAGAGGTGATTAAATAGTTGAATGTGGGTTTCATTCGAGTAATCGAATATGCCACGTGGCTAGCCAACATTGTACCTATACCAAAATCAGGGGGAAAGGTTCGAATGTGTGTGGATTACTGAGATTTAAACAAAGCCTCTCCGAAGGATGATTATCCGCTACCCAACATCGACATGATCGTGGACAACACAGCCAGTCATGATCTTAAGTCATTCGTCGATGGGTTTGCCGGATACAACCAAATCAAGATGCATCCCGACCACCAAGAGAAAACCGTATTCATCACCCCACGGGGAACCTTTTTCCACACCGTTATGCCATTCGGTCTCAAGAACACTGGGGCTACCTACCAAAGGGTCGCCACAACCATCCTACACGATTTGATTCATAAAGAGGTCGAGGTTTATGTGGATGATATGATTATCAAGTCCAAAATTAGAGAAGGTCATGCTCCTGCTCTCTGAAAGTTCTTCGAACGACTGCAATAGTATCAGATGAGACTCAATCCACAGAAATGAGTCTTCGACATTACAAAGGGAAAACTCTTAGGATTCATGGTTAGTGAGAAGGGGACAGAAGCAGATCCTGCCAAGCTGAAGGCCATACTTGAGATGCCACCACCCCAAATAGAGAAAGAAGTCCTAGGTTTTCTTAGGAAATTACAATATATCAGTCGGTTCGTCATCCAGCTAACCTCCATCTGCTAACCAATCTTCAAGCTCCTCCAAAAGGATTCAACCAAGGTTTGGAACGAGGCCTGCCAAGAAGCTTTTGATCGAATCAAATAATATCTGACCCAACCTCCAGTTCTCATGCCACCACAGCCTGGTCTCCCTTTGCTCCTATACCTAACCATAACCGACACTGCAGCTAGGGATTTGCTAGCCCAATACCTTGAAGACTCCTGCAAAGAAAGAGTCATCTATTATGCCAGTCGCAAATTGGCCAGGTACGAGGTCAACTACACTGCTTTGGAAAAAGCATGTGTCGCGCTTGTCTGGGTCACCCAAAAGTTGCGACACTACATGCTCGCCTTCCCTATTAAACTTGTATACCGAATGGATCCCATTAAATACCTGCTCGAAAAACTCTCCTTATCCAGCCGAATGGCCCGATGGTTGATGCTCCTAATCGAGTTCAATACCATATACGTCACATAGAAAGCCGTTAAAGGAAGAGTCATCTCTGACTACCTCGTTGACTACCCTAAAGAAGAAATGGATGTCTGGATCTCCGAATTCCCAGATGAAAATGTCCTCTACACCACTCAAGACTACCTATGATGGAAAATGTTCTTCGATGGCGCTGCCAACAAAAAGGGATATGGCATTGGGATACTTCTGGTCGCCCCAGATGACTCCCACACTCCTATCGCCATTAAATTGGATTTCCCTTGCACCAACAACATGACAGAATACGAGGCATGCACAGTGGGCCTCAAGGTCGCTCTCAAGAAAGGTATTCAATACCTTAATGTATATGGGGATTCTGCTCTCATCATCAGTCAAGTGCTCAGAAAGTGGAAGGTCAAGGACGGAAAGCTCCAACCCTTTCATGCCCAATTAGAAGAGTTAGCCTCCCAATTCCGAGATATCACCTTCCATTACCTACCTCGAGCAAAGAATAACCTAGCCGATGCTCTCGCTACTTTGGCTTCCATGGTCGACATGCCAGAGGGAATAACAATGACCCCCTTCCTAGTTCAAAAGCAAGATAAACTAACCCATTGCTACCACATTGAGCTTGTCACCTTAGAAGATCCTGAGCTAGTCAATTACTAGTACTATGATATTTGGTGCCTCCTCAGGTAAGGTAGGTATCCCAAGGGTTCCAACAAGAACGATCGAGCTACCCTCCGAAGGTTGGCCGCCTAGTACATCATCTGTCATAAAGCACTACTCAAGAGGAATTTCGATGGAACTCATTTGCACTTATCGCAGGGGCTGACATTGAAAAGATAATGCAGAAAATCCACAGCGGGGAATGTGGCCCCCACATGAAAGATCACATGCTTGCCAATAAGATCATCCGACAGGGCTACTACTGGACCACCATGGCCCAGGATTGCACCGCCTATGTTCGGAGATGCCCAAAATGCCAACAGTTCTCTAATCTCCAACATATACCTCCGCGGGAATTATACAACATGACTTCTCCCTGGACGTTCTCCACCTGGGGTATCGACATCATAGGGAAGGTTACACCAAAGGCGTCAAATGGGCATGAGTTCATCCCGGTTGCCATCGATTACTTCACCAAATGGGTCGAAACTGAGTCATACGTAGTATTAAATGCCAAGAAGGTGGCCAAATTCATCAAGAAAAATATCATCTGCCGATATGGAGTCTTGCACGAGCTAGTGTCAGATAACGATTTACAGAAGTCACAGAAGTTGTCAACGAGTATGGGACTCAGAGACACAAATCTTCTCCCTACCGACCTCAGACCAATGGTGCAGTTGAAGCCGCCAACAAAAACCTCAAAACCATCATCAGCAAGATGACCAAAAGTTGTAGGGATTGGGCCGACCGGATGCCGTATGCCCTCTGGGGCTATCGAACCTCAATCCGAACCTCTACTGGGTCTACCCCTTACTATTTGGTCTACGATATGGAAGCAGTCCTACCTGTGGAGCTGTAAATACCCTCGCTACGTGTCATGCTCAAAGGCAAGGTTAGTGAAGAAGACTGGTACCAAAGCCGTCTTGATGAGCTGTCCCTCCCAGAGGAAAGTTCAAGCCCAATTGGAGCGGCCCTTACATTGTGAAGAATATCTTGTCTGGCGGTGCCGCCATGCTCACTGACCTGGATAGGGAAAAGATGGCTCATCCAGTCAATCTGGACCGTCTCAAGAAATTCTACCCCTAGTCCAAAATCTCGGCGCGCTACGACTCTTCTCATCCCCTTTCTATTCTTAAAAAAAAACTCTCAATTTCCCTCAACCCTGAACTACGTGGGCCTGATCCTCTACAAAAAAATATTTTAAAACTTTTCAAAAAAAAAATCAGAGGTACGTAGGCAGCTCATACAACCCACATGAGCACGACCCCTTCTTTTTCACAAAAATATATTCTTTTCTTATCTCCGAGAACGACAGTTCATTCTAAACATCTACTTGAACAAAAGGATTATGTATGCCTTAGCAATCGGTGTAGATAATTCAAAATATAAAATTCATCGAAAGGCACAGCTGGATGATCAGAAACTTGTTTATTTCATTAATAAGAAATTACAGTAAAAATTACATAAGAAAAAGGAACGGATAACTTCTTTCCCCCTACTACCATGAAATCCAGATAAAATCCCCCACATCTGTTACATAAATAAACTCCCAGGAGTCCTACCCACAGCTACCCGAAGAGCCTGTACCCTCATCATCTACATCCTGAGGACCCCAAGTTTCTCCTGCCTGAATGGAGTGCCTCAAACACTCCATGGACCGATGAGCATTAACCATTTTCGAAAAGACCACAACACCCCCTTCCATGGAGTAAGATAAAATAAACCACCTTTGACCAGTCTCTACTGCCAACATCTTGCTGACTACTTTCCTCCATAACCACCTCATATAATCTTTGGGAACATGTCAAACCTTCCCGACAGACTGAAAGGGACGGGTCGACGGAATCCAATTTTCCCACAGAGATCCAAGCAATAGACGCAAGCGCTCAGTCAAATCTTCTACCGGAAAGAAATTTGAGATCCGAGGGGGCACGACCTGGGCCCAGCCAAATTGGCGCAAAAGTCGCTAAGGGAAATAAAAAGAGGTCTGTCCGAGACCAACCAGCCGCACATATGAATACTCTCCTAGCTCCAGAACAGGCTGTAACTGTCCCCACCAAGGCACTGACCAATACAGCCCACGAGCCCCATGCTCCACAAGCCAATTCTCCCAATTCTCAACATGCAGGCCAACACGAATGAAGTAGCGCAAAAAGAAGTTGCGTACAGCCGTCAAAGGATATTCTGGAGGGGTCGACAAGCGGAATCTTTTAGACAACCACATGAACAACATCACAGGCCTACCCCTCAAAAAGTCAGAACGACCTTCTCTCCAGGCATCCAGGCCATTCAGAGTCTTCGCCAATATCACCGTCGCAGGATTGCGCCGGTATGACATCCATGAGGTAATGGCTGCAAGTTGTGGGTCCACTCGCACCTCCCCAGTCACCAACAACAATTTTGAAACCAGGCCCAGAACAACGACTCCAGCATAGCCAGCATCACCTACTTCCCGTGAATGTATGGACTGCAACACCGTCGGGAGGGAGATCATTCCTCCGGCAACCAATGACCTAGCCGCCGAAGGCGAGATATGAAGAAGCCCGGCCAACAAATCCCTAGGGGAGCGGGAAAATTTGGGTAAAGCCGCGATAACACTGGTATTCACAACTAGTATGGTAGAAAATTCCTCGTAGGTAGGAAAAACTTCTTCCAACCCAAAGCGGAATACATGGTCTTCGAGGTACCAAAATTGTATTGTCGCCATCCACATATTCCACTCAAAAGGTCGATTATGCTACAAGGAGACTCGATGCATGTTGAAAGAATCATAGTCGACATTATAAGAGCATATAGCTTCCAAGGCTTCGAGGTAGTTGACAAACTCGGTGCTACCAGGGAGAGCCATCTTGTAGGGAAAAGAAATAGTGGGCAGGTAGATAAGGATGCAAAGAAATTGAAAAGAATCCTACCCCGCAAGGTACAAAAGGCTGAAGAGGGTACCAATCAAAGCTTTCAATTGATAGGACTGGACTAAACTGCCGATAGGCAGGCCAGGGTGCTTGTCGATCGGCAACCCCCCATTTTTGGAAATTTCCTCCTTTCCTTTTTTGTCAAATCAGAAAACTCCATAAAAATATATTGATATTCTCAAAAGAATTTCAAGAATCATGTTTTCTCCTTATGGGATTCCCCGTTTTAAATAAAACAGGTTTCCTTTGAAAAATTCTAGAAATACTCCTATTTTACGATCTCAATAGCGAATTAAAAAGCGCATGTGCATGCATTCATTCATCATTAAAATAAAAGATATTCAAAAAATTACATTGCATTGCATATATCTATTTTCTGTGTTACATCATCTTGCAGGAAATAGAAAGAAAAAGATAAAAAACAACGGGACTCAGCCCGAACCCACACTTTATCTCTCTCCCTCTCTCTCTCTCTCTCTCAAGAGCTTCCACCCCTGTGACGCGATCTCTTTCCCCTACGGCGAGACGACGCGTCCCCACTACCCGAGCCAGAGTCTTCCCCGGACGAGGCTGACGGCACCAAGAAAGAAAGAACAAGGATAGCATCCCGAATGTGGGCAGTCGCCGATGATATCCAGTCTCTGATGTCCCTGAGCCAAGTGGTCGACACCCGGATTTGCTGCAAGGAAAAGGCAGAATCAATATCAAGCAAAAGAAATCAAAAGAGAGGAAAAGGACCGAAAGGTTTACCACAGGACGAAGGACCTCCTCTGTCAAGCCCAGCTCCTCTGGATCCATCGCAAGAGGACGGTGCAACATCTGCACTATCCCTCCATCAGCCCGCCGGATGTTGTACGAAGGAGTGTGCAGCCGAACAAAAGGGACCTCCGAGGTCGCTGCCGGCGCAGGTACCGACAGACCACCACCACTGTGGGAAGACCCCACCGCCCGACTCAAACTAGCAGGAGGGAAAGGCAAAGCATCATGTATGCTGGGCGCCATCAACTAGCTCGTCATAAAGTCCATATAATCATACGGCGCAGCCGTATCAGTATACAATGCATAGGACTCGCCAATCATCGCCGCGATCCTCTCATCCTCCAATAACTGTTGCTCCCGCCTCATAGATGTAGGAGGCTGCGCGGGAGGCACCGCCACCTCCTCCTCATCAATCTGACGAATCACCCTTTCCCTGAGGTACCTGGGATGGCCGAACTCATGCGCCAACAAATGCCTCATCTGCGCGTTCACCCCAGCCATACCGATTGGCACTGTCTCCTCACCTTCCCGAGGCAGCCCAAAAGTTCATGCCACTGCCGAATGGCACCCTTCATACCATGCCGACCGGCACCCACCTTAAAATTTTGTACAGAAATTCCCAGAAAATACCAAGAAGCCTCGAAAAATCCTCAGAAAATTCCTAAAAGTCCCAGGAAGGATTTAGAACATTTTCATCAAGAAAAATTTTGCACTCCTTCAGGCGACACATCTTTTTCCCCAACGAAACCCTCAAGATCCAAGCGAATGACCTCTCGAGCAATGAGCCCGGACCACCTAATCACCTCCTCAGCAGATTTTACAAAAGGCCTCCCCAGCCATCGGCTATCCGGTGAGATACAATATCATATGGTATTTTTCCTAGCAGAAATCAGAAGAATCACTCGCCCCAGGCGATCTCTCCCAAAAGACAATCCAAATTTTCCCCAGCTCATTCATCGTTCCCCAGCGGAACCTCAAATCCAATTCTTACTCCCAGTGGAACTCTTTTCTTTTCCCTAGGAAATACAATCACTCTTGGGATAGAATTGACCCCGGTCTTGGATCGTCACCTAAGTTAGGTCAGAATTGACCTCGGTCCTCGGTCGTCAGCACTCTTGGGTCAGAATTGACCCCGATCTTGGATCGTCACCTGAGTTAGGTCAGAATTGACCTCGGTCCTCGGTCATCACCACTCTTGGGTCAAAATTGACCCCGGTCTTGGATCGTCACCTGAGTTAAGTCAGAATTGACCTCGGTCCTCGGTCGTCACCACTCTTGGGTCAGAATTGACCCCGGTCTTGGATCATCACCTGAATTAGGTCAGAATTGACCTCGGTCCTCGGTCGTCACCACTCTTGGGTCAAAATTGACCCCGGTCTTGGATCATCACCTGAGTTAGGTCAAAATTGATCTCGGTCCTCGGTCATCACCACTCTTGGGTCAGAATTGAACCCGGTCTTAGATCGTCACCTGAGTTAGGTCAAAATTGACCTCAGTCGTCACCACTCTTGGGTCAAAATTGACCCCGGTCTTGGATCGTCACTTGAGTTAGGTCAGAATTGACCTCAGTCCTCGGTCGTCACCACTCTTGGGTCAGAATTGACCCCGGTATTGGATCGTCACCTGAATTAGGTCAGAATTGATGTCGGTCCTCGGTCGCCACCACTCTTGGGTCAGAATTGACCCCGACCTTGGATTGTCACCTGAATTAGGTCAGAATTGACCTCGGTCCTCGGTCGTCACAAATCTTAGGTCAGAATTGATCCCGCTCTTGGATCGTCACCTGAGTTAGGTCAGAATTGACCTCGATCCTCGGTCATCACCACTCTTGGGTCAGAATTGACCCCAGTCTTGGATCGTCACCTGAGTTAGGTCAGAATTGGCCTCGGTCCTCATTCGTCACCATTCTTAGGTCCTCTAAATCGACCTCGACCCTCTGATTTGGTCATCCCCAGCACGCTCCTTAGGTCCTCAGAATCATCCTCGACCATCTGAATCGATCATCCTCGCTTCCTTAAGTCCTCAGAATTAGCCTCGATCCTCTAAATCGATCATACTCTCTCAGAAGAATCATGCGGTGTCTAATCGACGGCTATCATTTGTTCCAAACTTACCAATTAAGGGGCTCTCTAGACACCTCATTATGTTACCCTCAACTCTCCTTAGGTCCCTAGTACCTCCACTCATCACCGCAAACCCAGGTCATGTCCCGAGCACTGACCTGGAATCCATCGGGCAACCCCCGGCTCAATTTGACCAAAAATAACACTCTTTGTCTCGACCAAGACTCAATGAATCTTTTAAGGGCACTGAATACCCTTTCCAACGGTTTGTCCCATGCGCGATTTCGACTTACCATGCGGACGAACGATCCGTTTGCGTCCGAAACCCCAACCTAGAGGCCACCGGGCGCTCCCGGGCTCTGTTGACCCAAGTCAACCCTTCAGATCGACCGAGGCTGAATGACTATTTAAAGGGCACTGAATACCCTTTTCAACGATCCATCCCGTACGTAATTCCGACTTCCCATGCGGACGGAAAATCCGTTTGACTCCGAGAGATCATCGAATTCTTCTCGGGCCCGGTTGACCAAACTCAACTTCACGAAGTGGGCCAAACTCTTTGGAATGTCGAACTACATCTCCTAATATTTCTAACGGTCCACCTCGTGCACTATTCGGACTTACTATGCGGATGAACGACCCATTTGCGTCCGAATAATTCCCCGTCCAGCGGACCGATAAATGCTTTCGAGCCACATTTGACCCAAAGTCAACTCCCGAACTCGGGATCAGTCCAAAGGACTTTCGAAGGTCTCTAAAATAAGTTTCCAACGGTATGCCCCGTGAGCGATTCTGACCAACGGTTTGCCCTCGGCGACTAATTTTCCGAAAAAGCCTGAAACACACTGTCAAATGGCAGGTCTCAGAACCTGCCTATCGGCACCTTCCTATCGACAGGAAGGAAGGGCTCTATGCCGATCGGCAAACCCCTGGGCCTATAAAAGGAGGCCTTGGCCTCATTTGCAAGGAGGAGCTCAGATGAGAAGCAAATCACACTCAGCGAACCCCCAGAAACCTCTCTCGAAGGCAGCGTGATTTTAACTTCCAAATCCCTTTTTCACTTCCACTTTTCATCATCCCTTTCATCAAACTTGCTGAATTAACCACTCTCCATCATCATCCAAGTGCAAGGGATGCTTTTCAACATTCAAGATCAAGCTCAAGGTCTCCAAGAAGGTCTAACTTTCTCAAACTCTCTCCTAAATTCTCTTAAATTTGCAATAACTTGTTTTCTTACTTAGCACTTTTATTATCTCATCTCACACATCATAAATATACTTTTTATCTAGTATTATTTCACATCTCCTATTTTCATATAAATAAAAATAAGAAAAACAAGAAAAAGAGGGTTTGCTCATAAATTCCAAGTAGGGATTCTCACACTTTTTCCACACTTTTCTCACAACTAAAACACTTTTTCTACACACACACACACACACACACACACTTACAAATAAGAGATTTCTCCATTTGGATTTATGGGTTAAACCTCACCCCTCACTTTACATGCGAACTACGTGGACTTTGATGCCTTTATAGGCTACGGAGGCTTCTCGAGGTAAAACCCTTGACTCGAGTCCTTTTCTCAATTTTTCTCTTATTTTCTATCTTCTCTTTATCTCATTTTCCATTATATTCTATATACTTGTTCTTAGTAACGTATTATTTCATATGCGTTATCGCTCCCTTATAACGATCAACGTAGGGGTAATCACGTAAATCTTATTTTCTACACTAACCTCACATTCCTACGGATGACTCGCTTTGTCTTTTCCATGATGCAAGTTGAGGATTCCTACCTCCATTCTATATAAACACATGCACACATATCACGGGGGAAATATAAAGGAAAATAGCAAATATTCATGAGAGACCGAAAGGGCAGAATGGGTGCCTAACACCTTCCCATTTCGTAACTAAGCCTCTGAACCCTTCTCAAATCATTTTGGTTTCGCACGCACCAGTATGTCTTTGGATGCCATCCTTCGGGGTGGCTTCCCCTTTTTCTTTTGTTTGTTTTGAGTAAAATAGACTCGTGACTCTAAATCTCTCTACATTTTCACACCTCACAAATCGACGCCGGCCGAAGCGCTCTCCCGAGACGGGACGCGCGGGACCCGAAGGATCCTTTCTCTCTCCGCGACGGGGATCGGGGATGGCCACACCCGATCTTCTAGACTGGATTATAAATATAATGTTGGATGAACAAGCAGTTGATAATGCCCAATAATTTATTGAGGCTACATAATTTACATTGAATATCTATACTAGTGAGAAATCTAGATAAATAATGGAAGCGCCGACCAAGAATAGGGTTAGGCCCTTAAAAAATGCATAATGGGACTGAATGATCCTACATTGTTAGAGAAAAATAGATTTCCATACCATTCATCTGAATAATAAATGTAATATCAATGATTGATAGAATATGTTATCCCTTTATCGGGGCTGAATATAGATAAGAATTATACCGACCAACTGTCCCTTGAGGGTAAAAAATAATAAATGTGGAACATCTCTTCGGGAATGAATACATGACAGTAAATATTTTGACGAGATTCTGTCGAGATGAGAATAGAATATACATAACCATCTGAGAGAATAATTCGTGCTCGAGCATATATGTCGGAGCATTAAGAAGATAAATAGTGCTTGACTTATATGTCAAGGTAAAATTGCATAGTGCCGATCATTAATTCTATTTTCCAGAAGTATAATATTGTGGCCAAGCGTTCATCGGGACTTAATCCTGTATTTGTGGAATTTAATAAATTTCTTGAACATCTGTGGAGGCTAAATCAAATAGACATTTTCATGAGATTGATTTATGTAGCCAAACGATATATGATATGTATCTTCTTGATCATTGGGCAATAAACATTTCAAAATATGAAACAATAAGATTTGTGCCGAATAGATGTCAAGTGAGCAGATCTTTATCAAATATATATCATATGTAAGATATAAGCTTTGATTAAGAATTTTGCAAAATTATTGGCAATCCCAACAAATATTAAAGATAAGTTGGTTTTAAAATATTTTTCACACAAGGCTATTACGTGTGACGAATTGGTGTAAACAACCAATGGCTTTTAAACCTCAAAGTGTGAGTAAAGTTATAAATGTCTGAAACCCAAGCGTCTAAATAAATTTAATCTGTCAAAATATTTTCTTGCAGCCAATCGGTGATGCCAACACTATTATTGTTAACTAATATCAACAATAATAATTATCAAGTCAAATAAGGCATAAATTAAATTAAGCAGACTTTGGTATCTTGACCATTGATGATGCGAGAAATCGTCCACTAGTCGCTCTCGTATCAACAAGTCAAGTGTAAAATACTTAATGAATAAATAAAGCAAGTAAATATAGAGAAAACAAGATATAGAGTGATTCAGCCTCTAAAATGGGCCTACGTCCACTGTGTTGCTCCGTTCTCATTATATGCGTTGTATTGTACAATATAATCATGCCTAAAGAGGCGTACAAGTATAAGAATAAAGGAGAGTACATGATTGATGATTACGGTGTACCGGAGAGGTAGCTGCGATATGGATGAACAGCCCCAAGTTATACACTGAGGTTGTGTAGTGAGAATCGGTACTGTAGAACCTGCCCCCAGGTGTGTGTGGAATCGATCTCGTCCCCTCTTTTTGAGGTGTTTTCCTCTATTTATAGGAGATATGCTCACCTATTTTGAGCATACGACGTACATAAAGTTTGGACTTGTAATGGAGAGGGATGTGGCTTGTAAGACAAAGGTGCCATACCCTGTACTGGTGGATTCCGCGGTATGTTGATGGGGGACGCGCCCCGTGATGAGGAGGGTCGTGCCCTATGATAAGGAGGGTCGTGCCCTGTATTCGGTTGAGCCACATCCCGAGTTCAGTAGGGGTGGCGCACTATGTTAAGATGGGCCGCAACATGTAGCACAATTCCCTCCGCGGTAGGATGCTATATTTTTCCTATCAACCATGATCGTCGAAGGGCAGTAACCACCGACCAAAGGCTTGAGGTTGTTCCCATTCTTCCACCGACCAACAATGAACCATTTCCGTCACTGTTGCAGTGTGGATGGTCGGGGTTACCGCAATGGTGATAAAAAAAACCTCCACCCCTAGTCTGATCAATAGATTATTGAGCATATGAACACCATTTATAACCCTCCAAGTATTGGGGTCTACTCTAGCAGGTACAATGTCAAAATACTGATAGAATTCTAGACAAAAAAGATTAGGGGGAAAATTAAAGCCACATTAAGCAACGAATAAAGAAGGGATCTAGTGACCCTCAGACAAAGAAAAAACATCTACAGGAGGATTTGGAAACTCTAAGTCTACCCACTCGGGTATGTTCCATTCTTTTCTAAACTCACCTAAAGAGACAACAACATAAACCATGATTCGATATGAACAAAAGAAGAAAGAGAAATAATTCTTACAAAGACTTAAGGATTCAGCAAGAAATTGAAGATATGAAGAATTATCACACTAAAGATTAAGAAATTGTAGCAGAAACTTAGAGAGTTTGAGGTAATAGATGATAGGGATTTGACCGCCTTTTACATATTGCCTTGAAAACAGGCAAACGTAATAATTAAAGCGCAATCACGATTGAAATTTTGGCGGCTAAGCAGAAAAAGATGTATTTTCCCCAAAACGTTTCATTACAAGTTCGAATATTTATAAAAATGCCTTCAGCAGTACAAGCCAACATCAAAGCTAATAATTTTACAAGTGTAGGAAGTTGGCAACCGACCAAGCATAAAAAATGTAGCCCGGGCTACTACCAAAACTAAATTCTCCATACTTTCAAGAAAGCATCAAGCATGGAATATTGGGGTCTTCTATTGATACCAAAAATTACCCCCTTACGTGGACCAACCGAAAATAGACATGTGTCATCCACTGTGGCAATAATCCTAGTCAGTAAGGAATAGCCATTGACCAAGGCCTAGATTGTCAACCAAATCCTGAAAGCCCGACCAATAGTAGGGAGGCCGACCAACACTATCAGTAAAATGGAAACAACCAGAAACATTATGGATCTTCTATATTGGTGTGAATGCCTAATTTATAAAGGAATTCCATTCTTTAACAATCCATCTTTTTAACTTCTATTATAAACTAATCTAGGGAGACAACAACGTAAATTGTGATTCGATATGAAGAAAATAAGAAATAGAAAGAATTATTATAAATACTTATGGATTTTGCAAGAACTAGAAGGCATGAAGAACAATCGCATGAAAGTTTAAGAAAATACAGCAGAAACTTAGAGAGTTTGAGGTAAGAGATGATTAGGATTTTATTGCCTTTTATTGATTGCTTTGAAAACCGACGAACGTAATGGAAGCGTGGATATCTAATTTTTTACTCCTCGAAAGGCTTTACTGGTATAGTAGAGAGGCTTTTGAAATTCGTTATCTTCTTGTATCAAGGCAGAACTTACAACTAACTCAGAGAAAGCTAAATATAAATATAAATTTTCTCCCAACACTGGTCGGGAAAACAATAGGGGTGAATCCAAATACCTTTTTAACTCCAGAAAAGCTTTCTCACATTCATCATTCCATTTAAAGCTCTTCTTATGAACTTTAAAGAATGTCAAACACTTGTTTGTATCTCGGGATACAAATCTTTTCAATGCTGCTACGCACCCAGTAAGCATTTGCACCTCTTTTTTATAGGTCGGGGACTGCATTTTAATCAACGCCTTCATTTTATCAAGGTTATCTTTTATTCCGCTCTGATTCAATATCTATATGAGGAACATGCCTTCTTAGACACTGAATACGCATTTGGTTGGATTCAACTTCATCTGATGCTTCTCTATTTTATCAATGGTTTGGCTAAGGTGGGCAATGTGATCAGATGCTTTTTGGCTCTTCGTCAGCATGTCATCTACGTATACCTCCATGCTTTTTCCTATCTGTTCCTCAAAGACTTTGCTCACCAACCTTTAGTAAGTAGCACCTACAGTTTTTAAACCAAATGGCATAACATTATAATAATATGTTCATCGATGAGTGATGAAAGAAGTTGTTTTTGTATCTTCAGGTTTCCTCTTGATCTGGTTATAACTAGAATATGCATCCATGAAACTTAATAGTTCATTCCCGGAGGTAGCATCAACAAGTTGATCAATCCTGGGCAAAGGAAAGTGATCTTTTGGGTGGGCTTTATTTAAATCTATGGAGTCCACACATATTCTCCATTTGTTATTTTTCTTTTTGACCATAACTACATTGGCTAACCAATCTGGATATTTTACATCCTCAATTAATGAATCCTTTTCAAGCTTCTCAAACTCCTCTTGAATATCCTGGTTCTTCTCGAGGCTAAACACCCTGCACCTTTGTTTCACTGGATTGGCATCCTTGTTGACTTTGAGTTCATGACAGAGGAAATTGGGATCAATCCCAGGCATGTCCTCATAACTCCAAGCGAACACGTGCTTTCTCTGTCTCAGGAACGTAACTAGATCTTGTTTAAGAATAGGGTCTAATGTTGATCCTACTTGTGTAGTTCACTCCGACCTTTCACCGTCTAAGATGATATTCTCTATTACTTCTAAAATTTGGCCTTTTGGCAATTCTATCTTCTCTCTTGGATCTAAAGCTTCCACCTCAGAATCACTATTGGGATCAGTAGTATCCACCTGATAAGTGGTGGTCTTCTTCTTTATTTCCTTAATATTCTCTTGCTCGGCAAAGGAGTAATAACATTCTCAGGATACTTTTTGATCACCCTTCACCATTCCTACTCCAAAGATGGTTGAAAAGTTCAAACACGGATGGACTATTGAGGGAACGACTTCAAACTTCTTCAACCCTACTCTTCCTCTAATGATATTGTAGAATGACTACACATTCCTATCCGTTACAAAGAAATAAACTTTCTCGATTCGACTTACTGGCCATGTGTCGATCAATACCACCAGCTTGATTATGCCCAAAGGATAAAGTTTCTCACTAGAAAAATCGATCGAAGGCCTGTGGTATGGATCTAGTCGACTGAGCTTCATTTCTAGATTTTAAAAATAGGAATAAATCATGATATTTACTGAGATTCCATTATCGATCAACACCCTGGAAATAATTGTTTCCTAGTATCTGAATTTCATCACCCGAGGGTCAACATTAGGGTAGAGAACTCTTGAGAAGTAATTTTTAAAAAACACAATTACCAACTTTTCTTTATTCACCTTCCATGGTCTATCTTCTTCGGCTATATTGATCCTCTGGATATAAGAACAAGCTAAAGCCTCATTGAGGCAAGATTTTCTCTTAGCAACGTGATTTATAGCTCCAATGTCTCCTCCTGTAATCATCTGAAAATCAAAGGTACCAAATTATAGTGTAAATACCTCATGTTCTGATTGCTTGGGTTTTTTAGGGAAGTTGAGATCATCTTCATGACTCATTTTCTTCTTTTCCCTGGGCTTTTATGGAGATTTTGACCTGAGCCGAGCTCTTCTGTCATCCCACCGATCAATAAACTTGTCCAATTTTCCTCATCGAATGAGGGGTTCTATCGCATTTTGCATATCAATACAACAATATGTAGTATGCCCATGGTCTTTATGAAATTCATAATAGTTTGATCTGTCCCTCTTACTAACAGGCGCTCTTAGCTTTTCAGGCTAACGTATTTCTTTGTTGTGCTTAATTTTCTCTAAAACATGGTGAATGCCCTTCGTTAATGGAGTGTAATTATTGTATCTCTTGAGCCTATTATCAATCTTCTTTTTCCTTGAATCCTTATGCTCTTTGTGTTATTTTTATCCTTCTTCTCAATTTTCACTTCAAGCTTTGTATTCGAGCTTTGTTTTTCTGCCATTGCTTTCTCGGCGTTCATTATCTTGAATGCCTTACCCATCAATTCAGTCATGTTCTTGGGAGGATTTTTGGCAAGCATGTAGTAAATCTTCTCGGGAAGCAGTCCACTCATTAGGGCTGTAATAGCTATTTTTCTGCATAGTCAATAACTTCCAACTTCTCATTGTTGAAATGAGTAATATAATCTCTGGTACTCTCTCCTACCCTTAGCCTTACACTTAGCAAATGAGCTACTCTTTTCATCGATTTGGCTCCAAAGCAGAAGTTACCAATAAATAGCTCGGCGAGGTGGTTGAAACTAGAAATTTATCCTCAAGGAAGGCTATTGTACCAAATCTGAGTAGGCCCTGTAATTGTGCTTCAAAATGACCTATATCTTATTTTATTAGGAACATTATAAATAGTTGTTGCTTGGTAATGTTTTATATGAAGAACATGATCTATTTTCCCATCATATTTGGGAGTAACCACAGTAGCTTTAAAATTTGTAGGAGTAGGAAAGTCCACAATAGCTTGCATAAAAGGAGATCCTTTCATAAAACTTTGTTGCAAAGGGTTTTTTACCTTCGCCATTTCTCCCAACGTATCTTCCAATTGCTGAATAGAGTCCTTCCATGCAGTATTACCAGCATCATTTCTAGAATCATATTTATGTGTTGCAGCTCGGCTATTACGACTAATTATTTATGCTGAACTCTCCTCTTGTAAGGTCTGTTTGACACGGACAGATCATCGGGCGTCTAATCTGGATTGGGCTGAGCCTTCACATTGATCATTTGGTCATTAAGTATTTATTGACAATTCCCTAGGAATATTTCTTTTCCCCCTGGGTCCCAAACTATCAAAGGGAGATGCTCAACTCAATCTTTCCAAAGCACTCAATCTTTCAAGAGTTAAAGATTGTTCATTATATGGTTCTGAAGTTTTAAGTGAAGAACTTTCTCCTGGACAGTAGGACGTATCTCTAGTAGTCTGTTTCTATTTCTTAGAGGTAGTGGTGATAAATTTCCACGAGCGAACAAGGAACGAGATCCGAGTTACAGTATTTGGGCTAACTACCTATTGGTATCTTGCATAGCCTCTTGTCATCTACCAAGGATAGCCAGGATTCTAGTGAAATCGTTGTTTGTTAGTGGAGTAGATGGAAGAGGAGGAATGCCATCATTCCTTGTGCTTGATTCATGAACATCAGTCATATTGGGTAAATGAATGAGTGAAAAACATTTAGCAATACGTTCCCACAAACTTCTCCAATCTGTTGATGTAAAAAATGATACAAAGTCTAATTTATTAATTATAGATAATATTTGAAATTAAAACAAAGAGAAAGAGATATTTAAAGTGGTTCAGCTAATGGAGAAAAGCCTATGTCCACTATGCTTCTTATTGCCTTGTATTTCTCTTTCAATAACCTGCCTTTGACAAAGGGATTACAAAGTATTTATTATCCAGTAGGGAGACAAAAAGATGGAATGTTAAATGATGGAATGCCTTTATAAATTAGGCATTTAAATCAGTACAGAATATCCATAGTGTTTATGGTTGTTAGCATTTTGCTGACAATGTTGGTCACCCTCCCTAATGTTGGCCGGCATTCTAGGCCTTGGTCGGTGGTTATTCTTTCCTGACTAGGATTATTGCCACAGTGGATGACACATGTCTATTTTTTGTTGGTCCACATAAATGGGTAATTTTCGGTATCAGCACTTTCCTTAAGTTATCTCCAACTACTGTATATGAAGTAACAAAATTCATTGAGTATCAGTTCTGAAATGGAGGCTCTAGAAGAAAAGGGGAGATAGAAAAATCCACGTCGTTCGAATGAATGGAGGTGTCATTTGTGGGACATGACACGTCATTCGAATGACCAACCATGTCATTTGAACGACGATTCGTCTTCTTCCTCCCCCTCTCTCGATTTTTGGGTTTCCCAGATATAAAAATCCTTATAATTTCTAACAATACACAGGTTTAGAAATTTCATACCCAAATTCCAAAAACAGTCCTAATCAAAGTCATTAACATACTCAAATGATTACGAGTTTAAGTCTCTAACATTCAACAATGTTTATTTCAAAAGGAAATCATTTATTAAGGGAGTTTTATACCCCGATATCATCCCACTAATGGTCATGAATAGCCCCTAGAATTATTAACCAATTGCCTCCAAATAATTTATCAAAACTTAAGGGAATTTAATCATTAACATATAGACTTCGATTCCTAATTCTTGGAAAAATATCTACATATCCATCCTTCCTCTACAGGTGTGTTTTCATCATCAAATCAAAAATAATAAATCCTAATTTTCAGAAATCTAACGGGGATAAAATTATGCTTTGTATTAAAGGAAAGGTGATAAAACTATCCTTCCTCTACCGCACATTGTGCTTGTTATTGCCTTGAATTTTTCTTTCAATCACATGCCTTTGACGAAGGGATTACAAAGTATTTATTGTCCAATAGGGAGAAAAAAAGATGGAATGTTAAATGACGGAATGCCTTTAAAAATTTTGCCTTTACATCAATGTTTCTGGTTGTTGGCATTTTGCTGATAGTGTTGGTCGGCCTCCCTACTATTGGTCGGGCTTCCTAGAGTTGGTAGGCATTCTAGGCCTTGGTCGGTGATTATTCCTTGCTGACTAGGATTATTGCCACAATGAATGACACTTGTCTATTTCTAGTTGGTCCATGTAAGTGGGAAAATTTTTGTATCAACAATAAGGAAGGAAATGAATGTATGGGTTAATAAATTTATGGAATAAGTTTACACCCATACTTAAATTAATAATAATTACTTTTAGATGGAATGTTAAGTAAATATTTATAAGTTGAGGTTAATAATTTATTAGATTATAAATTATTAATAAATGAGAAACATTGTGAATTATTAAATGTGGAATATTATTGGTAACTGTAGAGTAATTGCCCATACATATTATAGAGATAAATAATATGTACTACTATGTAATTATGTGGACATACCATATTTGTGGATTGTCCAATCGTCTTGAGGGTTCGCGCATTCGGCCTGCGTTCCCCACGTCGGCACATGTGGGCTTGACGATGTGCAGGCCATATAGGTACTACATGGTGGCTCCACGCACTAGAGGTAGGTGTTGGTGGTAACCGTTCCTGTATCAATGCTGGATATGAACTGTATACAGGTGTCCTTCATAGGGCCCACCCAATGTATATGTGTGTTTGTGATGTTCACTTAGGAATAAGAGGATTCCTCCGGACTAGTCGATAGAGTACGACAAGACACCAACGGTAGATGCCCTTGTGTGTCATTATATATTAAAGGACATATATATATATATATTATTATTTGATCTGACTGGAATTAAATAAATTTATTGTCCGAGAAAATGGACAATATTTGTACATGAGACCCTATATTGCATAACAGATGTTTATGCCTTATTGAGAGAATAATGATACTAAGATAAATATATGTGGAAAATTAAATGTAGGAGTTACATTTAAATATTTAATGATCGATGTACCCGCTTACAAATAGAGTTGATGTCACCATTCATTATTTGGGGTTTATTGGGGTGCGAACAATATCACACATAGATGAGAGGTGAGATGTCATATGCATGTAAGTGATGAAAACGGAAATAATTATTATGCATCGACTATATTATTACATTCATATATTATTAAAGTTAATTCTGGCACACCTCGGGCACTGAACCAAGTATAAATGCTTTCTTCCCCCCAGGTGCTCCTAGAGAGGGATAGATGAATTGTGTTGCAGTAGTCCCACGACTTCGCTTACTCTCAAATTCAGATTTAGTTTCGTCTAGCATAGGTGTTTTTCAACTTCAATCATTTATTATTTATAACATTTGTAAGGGCATAAGCCTGATACTCGTTTACCTTATGTCGGTTGGGATTTTATTACTCTAGTTGGATTTTTCTTATTACTATTATCGTGGCGATTCGGATTATTGGATATTTTTGTATGCGCTTTTCATATTTTAAATGCAAAAGTCTTGGAAAGGAACTTATTTATATTTTATGGTCGTAAGAATGGTACAAATTGATAAGCAAGCCCTATCTTTGGCGTATCATGCCTGACCAGCCTTTACATGAGAAAATAGGGGTTGTTATAAAAATGAACTTCAAATCAAAGTTAGACTATCCTCTCTGCTATCGAAGTGATGACTTCGAGCACTAAATTGTTGCCCCTGCAAATCAAAATGAGGCCAATATTTGTTTCTGAATTGGTGTACACTCTACTATACATAAGTGGCGTTGAATGTTATTCTTCCATTGCCTTGCTACTTAAATATCTGAACTGCCAGCAAAATCCGGTGGTTGTCCCTTAGTGAAGGCCTCCTTAGCTCTGTCCCAGATCAATTCAGGCATCTTGACAAGTAGCACCACCTACTATCGTGGTGGTGGCTGTTGTGGATGTGGTGGTTAAAAATTTTGTAGCATAGCAGTCATTGCTATGGACAGTGTTTGGGATACGATAGTGGCAATCTTTGTCGAATTAACCACAGGTGGGGCTGGGAGGGTGCTGTTACAGCTCTAGTTGAGTCCCCTCATCTGCAGCCTATGTGGCGGTAGGTATCGATTTGTCTTTCCTACAGTTTACCATTTGAAAGCAATCGAGGTTTGTATTAGTACTGATCGCGAAGAATATAACGACTCCTAAACAAAGGGCTCTACACATCAAAACATGCAACAGAGAATGTAATGAATGCAACAAAGATACTAAGTACACTAGAACCTGGATGCTCTGTACTAACTGTAGAAACCGTATTTCCTCACGTAAAGGTTGGCTACACACAATACACTAAACATGGGGCTTGCTATATAGTTTATATCATTCTCAATATCAATACCATAAAAAATATTTATTTACAAACCACAGTCGAATGAAAACTGAATTTGAATCAATATCCCAGATAATGATGAAATCCAACCTCCACATAATATGAATCAATCCCAACATAATTATAGTGTCTCAAACCAACTGAAAAAAATAAACTTCGGTCTTATGCCCAAACATTTATCCAAAAATAATAAAAGGAAAATAGATAAGCTGTAGTCTAGAATCAATAATATGAAGTTCAATGCGTAAGATGAGACTGCAAGGTTGATCTCTCGATAGTCCTGCTATCCCTGTCTAGGAGTATTTAAGGAGGAAGGAAATATTTACAATTTTGGGTCAGCGCCCTAGAGTGTGGAGGAATTAACTTACTAAATTTATTGTGCAAAAGTATAGTTAATTCAAAGTGAATGCCTCCCATCGTCACTCACATTCGTAATATGTCTCACCCCTCATGTAAAAGCAGTGCTACACATATAACCACTCAAGTCCCATTACAATGACGGATAAATGCTAGTGATCGTGTAAGAGAGCATCAAGCAAGATAAGCATACTTAAATAGAGTTATCTACATACAAGTTACTATTTCCCAAGTTACCCCAGACATACTACCCATAAAGTGACATAATTATCAATCATCCTCTATAGTACGTAGTATTGGGTCTGGGTTTATAGTCTACATCATTAGACTACGAATTTATCTTATTCATTTCCATTAATTTATGTATATATATCCTCATATATATACACGAAAGTAAGACATCTAACAATAGCATCTCCTTCATGTTCCATTGGTAAGTTCGAAGGAGTCTCCTATCCACAATGGACATCACAATGCACATACAAGTGGGACGGTACCTACGCTATACCCATTTCACGACCCATATCTAGTGGTGACACATAAATCCCAACATCAAAACTTATCTCTTATAAGTGGCGCTGCGACGTAGTACCTAATATATGACCAACACTACGCCTACCCCACCTGTGTCGACGCGTGCTATGGTACCGAATGCGCGTAACCCCAATTGATTAGACCATTCACAAACATAGGTATGTCCACACAAAATATAGATACATACTATAATGTGTAATGGTAATTACTCTATAATTATCCCTTAGCTTCACCGTAAGGATTTATCCATAAATATCCTTAGTTAATAATTTACCATCTCGTAAATTATTAAATTCCGTGTTCCTTATAAATTACACTTAACCATCCAGTTAATTATTTAAGTCATCTTCCTTCGGATAATACTTTTAACCATCTACTTAATTCCTTTCGACAATTACCCCCAAAATTACCCTCTAACAACCCCGTAAGGATTTTTCGTAAATGTACTATGTTAATCATTTACCATCAAGTAAATTACTAAATTCTTTCTTTATAAAATACAATCAACCATCCAATTAATTTAATTTTCACAATTCTTTGTGACGTCATTAATCTGAAATACCGTTACTAAAGCCGTTTAATATAAAATTAAACTATTTAAGTAACTCCGAACTGTTTTTTGAAGAAACTCTTTTCTTAAAATCAAATCAAATCAAATTAGTCACAAGATATGTTTAAAAAAAATATGTACGAGATATGTTCAAGATTTGTTAACAGGTTTGATAAATCAGTTTAAAAACTTTAAACTCAACACAACCAAGAATTAAGAACAAGGATTTTTAATGTGGTAAAACCTCACCCAACTGAGGAAACATCCACAACTCCCTCTACGGAGTAAACTAAAAATTCCACTAAAACAAATTATAACAGTTACAAACTATATAACACACATGCATACAAATCAGACCTATACAAGTTTAGGAATGTACCCACTGGTGTCCTTATAACTTCTCTGCAGTTCTGTTTGTTGATGTTGTTCTCCCAGTTTGCTAACTTCCAATTTGTTCAAGTTCTTTACGTCGACTCTTGTTCTTGATATCTTATTACCAACACTTTTAGTGTGGTTGGGTGATAGTGTTTGTGGAGGTGATTTCTAACACATGCATGCACACACACTTATTTTATACAAACAGTCCTAACAAATTACATATGAGATCTATATGTTGTGATTTTATATTTCTCTCTTCTTAGAAAACTTAACCTTATTTGAACTTTATTATAATCCCAAAATCCACGGTTATCTTGCTAGGAAGACGTTTCAAGATGTTAATCAATCTCAAGAGTTTTGAAAATATTTTTGAGATTGAAAATCACCAAGTGCGATTCTTCACTAGGTCAAAGGTCTTGTTTCAAAAGAACTAGAAACATAAATGTTTTTGTTGATTTTGTAGTTAAAAACATTTACAAAAACAAATAAACAAATATTTTCTCAAGATGAGAAACTATATATGTAGATCTATGTGTAATATAACATGCAATGACTTAGATCTAAGATTTTTATTAAATTAGAAACACAGATCTAAACACATGTTTAGTTGATAACAAGATCTGAGAACGAAGAGGTTACAACAACAAAACTAACAAAACAATCACTCAAAAATCTCTCAAATACTCAAGGTTGTGTTTGGTATATGCTGGTTTTGAAAGAGGTTATGGTTTGAATATAGTTTTGGACAATTTAGGGTTAGGGTTTCCTAACTCTGGTTTCTCTATCTCTGCTCTCTTTCTCACTCGAATGAACAAAGTGGAAAAAGTCTCAAATGGCTGAGGGTAGGGGTCCTTTTATAGGAGGCTGAGAAGATTCGAGAATACAGACAAAAATCAAGGGCTAAGATCTGGTCTTGGAGGATTGACTTTGATCCAATGGTTTAAATAGAGGCGGTGATTAAAACGCTTCTGATTGGCTCAAATTGGTTTCCCCAGGATTGCATAAGAACGCATGCAGGTCATCGATTAGATCTAATCCAAGGGTTGAAATAACACACAACAATCGTCTCACGGAGAAAACACATTTTGGATCAATTATAGCTCGATAGTTGTAGGCGTCTAATTGGCTGTCACACGCGTGTCCAAACTAATTACCCAGCATGCCTTATAGTCTCTGGCGCTTTTGGATTCTACCCAAGTGAACTTTAAGCCAATAAAACCAACAATCCAAAATAGCAGTTTGACCCCAAAACTTTTAAAACCAAATTTTAATTAATAAAAACCTTATTTTAAAATTTTAAAAAATTCCCAAAAAATATTAATAATCAATTTTAAGGATTTAAACACACTCAAAAATATACACATAATTATATGCAATATGAAATGTATGAGTGAAATTCTAATGTGTGTGAGTGTTGGTAAAATTATCTAGATCAATCAAGCAAGAGGAATAAAATTGCAAACCAATCTCTGAGGTTCTTTGGTTTCGGGATAGACACAATTTTGTCACAATTTCCAAACTAGATGAACATTTATACAATAAAGACTCAAGTGAGTCAGGAGTATAAGGTGCTTCAATCTCCCCCTTTGGAAATATGAGACAAAATCTCCTTTGAGTCATCTAGGACTCGTAGGGAAACAAAAAATAAGAAAAACCCATTCCTGTAAAAATTCTATCTACCCATTTCCTAGAAAACAAAAGTACATAACTCAACTAATTATAATTGAATACCCTATTACAAATGTTGAGAATAACTATACAGAATCCTGTAATGAATCACTAAGATCAAGCTTTTTAGAATATTTAAAAATATTCATAAGACTCAAATTTCTCCCCCATTTTGTCTCAAATTGACAAAGGGAAAAAAAACATAGAGATCAAGGAAATTAATCAGCACATACCATACCTATTGATTTACGCAAAGAAATAAATCTATTGTAATCTAAAGGTTTGGTAAACATATCTGCGAGTTGCAAATCAGTAGGAAGATAATTGATTTCTAATTCCTTAGTTTCAACCAATTCACGTATAAAGTGATGTCTTATTTTTATGTGTTTTGTTCGCGAGTGTTGAATAGGATTTTTAGGGATACTGATCGCACTTTGATTATCACAATAGAGATGTAATTATTTTTCTTGAATACCATAATCACTTAGCATCTGTTTAAGCCAAAGTAATTGAGCAGAGCAGCTTCCAGCGGCTATATATTCAGATTCAGCTGTTGAGAGAGACGTGAAGTTTTGTTTCTTACTACTCCATCCTACCAAATTATTACCTATATAATAACATGCTCCATATGTTCTTTTACTATCATCAGTACACCCAGCCCAGTCAGCATCAGTGTAACCAATTATAGTTCTAGGTGTATGACTAGTGTACCAAAGTCCTAGGTTTAGAGTGCCTTTTACATATTTAATAATTCTTTTAATAGAAGATAGATGGATCTCTTTAGGGTTGTTTTAATAACGAGCACATACACAAACAACATACATTATATCAGGACGCGAGACAGTAAGATATAGCAAGGTTCCTATCATACTACGATATAGAGTTGGATATATAGATTTTCCAGTTTCATCTGTAAATAGCTACACCGTAGTACTCATGGGAGTTTTAGCATCTTTAGCACTCTCAAGGCTGAATTTTTTTACTATATCTAATGCGTATTTAGATTGCGAGACAAATAATCCTTCTGAATTTTATTTGACTTGAAGACCTAAGAAAAATTGCAACTGCCCCATAAGAGACATTTGAAACTCTTTATGCATAATTTTAAGAAAAGGATTTCACTTCTGAGGGAGAAGTTGATCCAAAGATAATATCATCAACAAAAACTTGAGCTATAATGATGTATTTGTAAAAATGTTTGACAAATAAAGTTTGATCATTTCCACCTCTCTTAAAACCTTTATCCAAGAGGAAACTGGAAAGGCGCTCATACCAGGATCTAGGCGTTTGTTTTAGGCCATACAAAGCCTTTTTAAGACGAAATACATGATTTGGATATTAAGGGTCAATGAACCCTTTTGGTTGTTCTACATAGGTCTCTTCAGTCAATATTCCATTAAGGAATGGAGATTTGACATCCATTTGGCGAAGTGTAAAATGCAAGTAGCAAGCTATGGCAAAGAGAAGACGAACAAATTCTAAATGAGTAACTGGAGCAAAGGTCTCTTTAAAATCTATTCCTTCAATTTGAGAATATCCTTGAGCAACTAATCTAGCTTTGTTTCCAATGATTATCCCACTTTCATCAGATTTATTTTTAAAAATTCAACGGGTGCCAATAACCTTTTTGTGATTAGGCCTAGGTACAAGATACCAAACATCATGAATGAAAAATTGAAGAAGTTCTTCCTGCATAGCAAAAATCCAGTGAGAGTCATTCAATGCCTCATTTACATTCTTTGGTTCCACAAGGGAAACAAAACATGCATAATGAGCATAATTTCTTAATTGAGATCTTGTACGCATAGGTTCACTAGGATTACCAGCAATGTTATCTATGGGATGGCCTTTAGAAACCCAGTTAGGTACTTCAGGTTCCTCGATTGGTAATGAATTATTCATTTCTGAAGATTCATTTTCTAAAACATTTGTAGACTCTTCCATAATAGTTAATTCACCAGTCTTACTCTCTACTGTAGTGTCACTTACAATTACATTTATCGATTCCATCAAGATTTTAGTGCGAAGATTATAAACATGGTAGGCTCTACTGTTAGGCGAGTATCCTAGAAAAATAGCTTTATCTCCCCAGCTCTCAAATTTGGATAAGTGTTCTCTGTCTTTGCAGACATAACAAGTACTACCAAAGGTTCTAAGGTACTTAAGATTGGGTCTTTTCTTATACCAAAGTTCATAAGGAGTTTGTTTAGAATTCTTTCTAAGATAGACCCTATTGATAATGTGACAAGCAGTACGAATAGCTTCTACCCAAAAATATTTAGGTGAACTCTTGGCATGTAACATAACACGTTCCATCTCTTGAAGTGTGCGATTCTTTCTTTCTGCAATACCATTTTGTTGAGGAGTCTTAGGAGCACTAAACTCATGTTTGTAACCATTATAGTCACAATACTCTATTATACCGGTGTCTTTGAATTCTCCACCTCTATCACTATGAATTCTATTTACTTGAGTGTCCTTCTCATTTTCAATTCAAAGAAGTATTTTTAAAAAAGTTTGAAAGGTGTCAGACTTTTGTTTTAAGAAGGCTACCCACGTAAATCTAGTGAAGTCATCAACCATAACAAGAATGTAACTGTTTCCATAGAGACTAACAGTTTGGGAGGGACCCATTAGGTCCATATGGATGAGCTCCAAGGGGTTATAGGTAAGGATATCTTTGACTTTCTTATGAGATGCCTTAATAATTTTACCTTTCTGACAGGAACCACAGACAATATTAGAATTGGGTTTGATTTTTGGAACTCCTCTAACTATTTCTTGAGAAGTCAATCTACTAAGATTATCGTAATTTATGTGACCCATCCTTTTATGCCATATCTCAATGTCATCCATTCTGACAACATTACAGATTTCATAACTATTCATAACAGTATAATAATTGTCAGGAGTACTAAATCCTGTAATTATGCATTCACCCTTTTCATTTAAAATTTTGCAATCATTCTTTGAAAAGGTAACAGTATGATCTGAGTCATAAAATTGCGAGATACTAAGTAGATTGGCCTTAAGACCTTTAACTAGAAGAACATTTTCAAGAACAGGAAGTCCTTTTTCTTGGAGAGTTCCTTTACCTATGATCTGAGATGATACTCCATCACCAAAAATAACTTTTCCTCCAGCAAAGCTGGTTTTGTTTACGAGTTTTGTATCATCACCAGTCATGTGTTTTGAACATCCAGAATCTAAATACCAACCAGAAGATGTGTGTTCAACTTTTAAAGTAGTAATGACAATGTTACACTTCATCTGGGGTAGTAGATCATCTTTTCTAACCCAAATTGCTTTAGTTTTCATTTTGCGTTTATTAGCTGTCAATTGATAAAATTTGCGAGCATTCGATTTTTGTTGAAAAATATTTTGCGCATGATTTTGAATTTTATGAAACACATGAGCATTTGGTTTAGGCAAGTGTTTAGGAATCCTTCTAGGGAATGTTCTTTTAGGTTTGGTCTTTCTCTTCCTATAGTTAGAGTTTTTGTCTGGTTGTCTAGGCAGAACATAATTATTACGGCTTCTCCTAGAATAGTTATAGTTTTGATAGATAGGAGGATTACAGACAGGTTTAACTAGTCTTCTAGCATAGCAACCATCAAAAGAATGGCCGTATATATCACAGTAGGAGCAATAAAGATTGCTCAAAGTTGGGGTCTCCTTAGGAAAGTCTCTAAACATAGGTTTTAAGGAATTTTGAGGTTGAACCCTATTCCTAGATAGAACAGTTTTGAATATAGATTCACTCTTCCTAATAGAGGGGCAGACATATTTAGCCTTAGGTGAACTTTCATGTTTAGAGTAACTTGGTTCGCCAATATCAACCTTTTGATGTTTTGTATCAAACTCAATTTTTAGATAATGAAAATCTAGGCAGGTTTCAATAGGTCTTTTACCTCCTGACACAAACTTGATAGGTTCAAAATATTTTGTTTGTGTTTTTAAATTGGGGCTAAACCCTATTCCAGTTCGATCATCAGAATTGGTTTTTGATTCAGTAACAAATCCATCAAAACAGTTTGAGCCATTTTCAAATTTTGTAAATTTTTTGAAAACAGTTGTTGTCTTTTCTTTTGTTTGTTCCAATTCTAATAAAGTCCCTTTGTATTTTTCTCCAAAGTTTCATTTGTTTCAGTCAAATTTTTAAGTTTTTGATCAAACATTTTTATTTCACTTTCATGAGTAAGACATTGGGTAATATACTCTTCAGCATTAAGTTTAACCATCAGACTTAAATCTTCTAGTTTCTTAGTGAGATCTTTCACAATCTTCTCCAGTCTAGTGCTTTTCTTGAGAGTTTTCGCATATAGTGTGTGGATATCAGGGAGGTCTTCATTGTTCGAGTCACTAAGTGTAGTGTGTGAAGTAACCCCTAAGGCTTCAATTCTTGGACTCACACACCCATTGACATCGTCATTATCGCTTTCCCTTTGACTCACACACCTAGTGGTAGAAATAGCAATGTTCTCAGAAATTAAAGCATCCAATCCAGTAATAGAATGATTCACAACAACAAAAGTAGAATTACTAGATTCATCCTCACTAACAAGCACAAGCATATCATCATTATAGATTATCTTGGCAAAGAAAGACATGCAAGGATCAAAAACATCAGATGACTCAGGTACCTCATTTTCAGAGTCGCTTGAATCATCCCATGTCTTGCAAATTTTCGCCCTAGTGTGCTTATTGTGAGTGTTCAAATTAACTCTACAGTCTTGTGCAATGTGTCCTAGTTTTCCACATCTAAATCATTCAATCTTCTTAAGGTCTCTATTAGGTCTAGTGTGAATGTCCTTATGATGTTTGTCTTGACCTTTCTCATGGGGTTTGTGATTAGAGTGAGTTGGATAATTGGACTTGCCTTATTTGTTTGCCATGTTGTTTCTAAACTTGATAATTTTCTTAAACTGTTTTGATATTAAGGCAATCTGATTGTCCAGACTCTCTATGTCACATTCCTCATCAGAGTCATCATTGGGTATGTTAAGCTCAGGCTTAATCAACTTAGAAGAAAAACTCAAATTGGAACTAGTCTGTTTTCTATGGGACTGGGTCAATTATTTCTTAAATTCTAGTTCCATTTCCACAGTTCTTAGTGTACTACTGAGTAATTCAGGAGTGAGATTTTGGTCACACATTTCCTCAATAGCATATCTTTTGTTGTCAAATTTCTGTGGTAATGATCTCAGAATTTTAGATACAATTTCATGTCTATCATAGGTTATCCCATTAGCATGCAATTTGGTCACAATATCAGTTAAGTTCATATAAAAATCATCAAATGACTCAGAGTCAGACATAATTAACGAGTTATACTGTTGAATGAGCATTTGTGCTTTAGCAGCCTTAACTCTAGTGTCACCTTCATGAGCAGTAACCAAAGTGTCCCAAGCTTCCTTAGAAGTGGTACAGGATGAGATTCTTTTGAACTCATGTTCATTTATGGACATAAATATGGCATTCTTTCATTTGTTATTGTTGCGAGAAACTTGCTTATCTTCTTGTGTGAATTCACTTAACACTTTCTTAACCCTCTCATTACTTCCTTCAGTGGCTGGTTTAGTAGGAAAAATGTATCCATTTTCAACAATGTCCAAGACATCATCTCCCAAAGTTCCTTGAATGAAAGCAATCATCCTTACTTTCCAGTAAGAAAACTTTGTTCCATCAAATATAGGAGGTCTGGTCAAGTTACCAAATCTATCGTTTTTCTTGTCCATGTTTGATTTTCAGAAAATAATTTCAGAAACACATGATCTTTTAAAAGAAGTTTACAAAGCTCTGATACCAATTGAAATACCGTTACTCAAGCCGTTTAATATAAAATTAAACTATTTAAGTAACTCTGAACTATTTTTGAAGAAACTCTTTTCTTAAAATCAAATCTAATCAAATTAATCACAAGATGTGTTTAACAAAAATATGTAGGAGATCTGTTCCAGATTTGTTAACAGGTTTGATAAATCAGTTTAAAAACTTTAAACTCAGCACAACCAAGAATTAGATGAGGAGATGTAGAAAGATTAAGAACAAGGAATTTTAGCGTGGTAAAACCTCACCCAACTGAGGAAACATCCACGATTCCCTCTACGGAGTAAAACAAAAATTTCACGAAAACAAATTATAACAGTTACAAACTATATAACACACATGCATACAAATCAGACCTATACAAGTTTAGAAATGTACCCACTAGTGTCCATATAACTTCTTTGCAGTTTTGTTTGTTGATGTTGTTCTTCCAGTTTTCTAACTTTCAATTTGTTCAAGTTCTTTACGTCGACTCTTGTTCTTGAGATCTTATTACCAACACTTTTAGTGTGGTAGGGTGATAGTGTTTGTGGAGGTGCTTTTTAACACATGCATGCACACACACTTATTTTATACAAACAGTTCTAAAAAATTACATTTGAGATCTATATGCTGTGATTTTCAATTTCTCTCTTCTTAGGAAACTTAACCTTATTTGACCTTTATTATAATCTCAGAATCCACGGTTATCTTTCTAGGAAGACGTTTGAAGATCTTAATCAATCTCAAGAGTTTTGAAAATATTTTTGAGATTGAAAATCACCAAGTGCGATTCTTCACTAGGTCAAAGGTCTTGTTTCAAAAGAACTAGAAATAGAAACTGTTTTTGTTGATTTCGAAGTTAAAAACATTTACAAAAATAAATCGACAAATATTTTCTCAAGATGAGAAACTATATATGCAGATATATGTGTAATATAACATACAATGACTTAGATCTAAGATTTATATTAAAGTAGAATCACAGATCTAAACAGATGTTTAAGTTGATAACAAGATCTGAGAACGAAGAGGTTACAGCAACAAAACTAACAAACCAATCACTCAAAAATCTCTCAAAGACTCAAGGTTGTGTTTGGTATATGCTCGTTTTGAAAGAGGTTATGGTTTGAATATAGTTTTGGATGATTTAGGGTTAGGGTTTCCTAACTCTGGTTTCTCTCTCTTCTCTCTTTCTCACTCGAATGAACAAAGTGGAAAAAGTCTTAAATGGTTGAGGGTAGGGGTCCTTTTATAGGAGGCTGAGAAGATTCAAGAATACAGACCAAAATCTAGGGCTAAGATCTGGTCTTGGAGGATTGATTTTGATCCAATGGTTTAAACAAAGGCGATGATTAAAACGCTTCTGATTGGCTCAAATTGGTTTCCCCGGTATTGCATAAGAACGCATACAGGTCATCGATTAAATCTAATTCAAGTGTTGAAATAACACACAGCAATCGTCTCACAGAGAAAACATATTTTGGATTGATTATAGCTTGACAAGTGTAGGCGTCTAATTGGTTGTCACACGCGTGTCCAAACTAATTACCCAGCATGCCTTATAGTCTCTGATGCTTTCGGATTCTACCCAAGTGAACTTTAAGCCAATAAAACCAACAATCCAAAATAGCAGTTTGACCCCAAAACTTTTAAAACCAAATTTTAATTAATAAAAACCTTATTTTAAAAGTTTATAAAATTCCCAAAAAATATTAAAAATCAATTTTAGGGATTTAAACACACTCAACAAATATACACATAATTATATGCAATATGAAATGTATGAATGCAATTCTAATGTGTGTGAGTGTTGGTAAAATTATCTTGATCAATCAAGCAAGAGGAATAAAATTGCAAACCAATCTCTGAGGTTCTTTGGTTTCTAGGATAGACACAATTTTGTCACAATTTCCAAACTAGATGAACACTTATACAATACAGACTCAAGTGAGTCAAGAGTATAAGGTGCTTCAGAATCCATTTTTAATAAATTCCATGGTTATCTGTATGGAGTCCCACGAACTCGTATGTCATTTAAAATTATCTCGGATACAACCCTATGCCCCTTATCCAAGATACCCAGTGGCAAGACCAGTTCGGTCCAGGGACAAACCTGTTCACTTCGGGGCGACTGCACAGATCCCTTAGAATTTTTCAAGAATGGGATTTCTAATCTTTCACCCAAACGTAATTCCAATAGTTTAATCCTTGATATAATTATTTAAACAAGTCCCCATGACTTTGTTTACCCTTTTAGGATAATTTATTATGTGTTTTAATACCCAATTCAAGTCCCAAATCTTAGAATTTCAAGTTATAGGTATTTTCATGCAAATTCTTATTTGTATCTATAAATTTCCTATGTCCTACCACATGCAAGGGTTCTAATTTATAGGAATCTCAGATCTTTAATCACAGATGACATCTTCTACATGTAAACCCTCACAATCATTACAACACGGTTTTTATGACATGATTTTCAAAAACTTAAGCCCTTATAAATTTTTCATCCTAAATTCTGGATTTCTTGTCTATTATTATGATCAAATCCTTTATATTTATAGTTTAATTTCATCATCAAAGCATCACAAAAACTTATAATTCTAGAATAATTTTTACATGGGAAAGCAAGGCACAATTAATTAAGAAATAGTTTGAAATTTTTTACCTGAGTTCTTGGATGCTTTCTTGATGCTTTCTTGATTCTTAAAACTCCTAATTAATATAACTTAAATACAAATCCCGAGTTGGACCTTAGGCCTTAATTTTGGACCCTTACATGGCCCCAAATATATAACTCAACTAGCTCAATAACCTCCTAACTCATATACATATACTCCTGGACAATTTTTAAAGGTCTAAAATACCTAAACGAGCTCATAAAGCCTCCCAAAACACGTCCTAATTATTTTTCATTCAAATAAATATTTTTAATGTGTTTGAATGACACATAACCATAAGTTTATTACTGTATGATTTATTTACATGGGTGAACTCATCATGACCAATTGAGTCATGTAATTATGTACTCGTAAATAAACATTTGTTTTCCATTTCAAGTTTATCCATGTAATTTGTTCTCAAATTTATTCAAAAATTATTTTCAATCATAATATTTTATTCCGAAAACATGGGGTATTACATTCTTTCTCCCTAACAACGGAATTTTGTCCTCGAAAATCATTGAATCTTAACCTTACATTTTAATGCAAACCATTATCATAAGTTTTACCCCGATTAGTCTATACTCATATCCCACGAGATAAAAGGAAAAGGCTTATCTATGCCTATTATAATATTACTATGGCGGCCATACATTTCACATTACATGCATACACACGTACCAACATTAAACATGGTTAACTCCAATACATCCAATTTTAAGCATACATACCAACTATATCGATGAAGAAAAGTATGCCTCCACATATGTGAAATGTAAAAGGTAAACATCTTAGTATCCAACTTTTCTCAACTCCCGATAATTGTCAATTTCGTGCGTGGTATATCTCAGAAGAAAAATCCAAATAAGGAACCCTCTCGATACACTACTGCACGTCTTAGTAAGTTATTGAGATTCGTCAGTCCAAGACTTAAAGGAAAAATAAAATAACATTTACGTTAATCACATAAATTCCAATTTGCAACCATTTTCAACTAAAGTTTCATCACTTCTAAGGGATACACTAAATCCTAATAGATTTATCGGTTTGATCATACCAAGAACAGTAACAAAACATCCTAGGATCCAATATATCTCAACTCCCAACATTTATTAATTTTGTGCATGGGATGTCTCACAAGCAAAATTCAAATAAAAAACCCTCCAGATACACAATCATATAGCTTCGTTGGTCTTTAAGATCTATCGGTCAAGGACTTAAGTCTAATAGGGTGCTTAATCATTTCTAAGGCTCTACATACCTACTCATTCCACTAAAGACTAATACTTCCTATTTTTAATGACATCGTCATTATAGTAACATTATTTATGATCGTACACATCTTTATGCAACCAAGACTATCACTAGTCCTAATGTTCCTAAAGGAACCAAATACTTCTACAAATTCTTATCGCTTTTCATACCTTTAACTATAAATAAAAAATTCATCACTGGATAATTATCGTATTTATTTATCCCCCCAAGTATGCCATTATTATCATTTAGTTTACATTTGTACCCCGAGTCAAACATTCATTGTATTTCTATTTTCAAGAAATACTTTAGTAATAAATCTTGAGATTTCACATTGTGGTGCCCACTCTCAATAAGGAACCCGTTTAGGGGTCATGCGGGTTCCCCAACTAAAACTATCAAAAAGAGAACTCCTTAAAGTATGGTAATTAGTTAGAATAAATACCCTACGAAATTACAAGAGTTTGAGTTATATACAACTCTAAATTTAAAAAAGAAAAATTAAAAATTCATCACCCAGACCGGTCTGACCTGGTCTATCGGTTCGGTTAAGTATATACCGGATCGGTTCATTTTTACTTGAAATCGAATCGATCCGGTAGTTTGTCTTATGCAAGAACTTTTAGGATTCTGGACCGGTTCTTTTTTACTTATTATTGGATCGGTCCACCCTTAATAGGAAATTTATCCTCACCGAACCAGTTCAGCGTTGGATAACACCACATCGGTCCGAAGATATTTTTCCTTCTGCTCTTGTTGTGATTTTCTCTAATCTTTGAGGCTTCATAACTTCTGATTCGGGATCGGATTTGGATGTCGTTTCCTCCTACGTGCTTGTAGACTCGAGGTCTTCAACTTTTATTTTGGTTCCTCATCCGAACTCCAGATGTAAAGTTACTCTTTTGCCCTGTGACTTATCTTCCTTTCATTCTTCCTTGATTTCTAAGTTTTTTAGTTTCCTTTTCTCTTCACTTGTATAAAATACCTGTAAAAGCACAAAGAATACACAACACTCGATGCACTATTTAGGAAATGTCAGTTTCAAGGATATGAGATAAATTAATGCATTTTATATTGTATCAGGTGATAAAAGTCGCTAAATTAAGGGGATAAATCAGAAGAATTTATGCTTAATCAAACCCCCCTTACTTAGAACTTTGATAGTCTCGAGCAATGTAACAGAATCGAAACAAGGTTCAACTCCTGAAAAACATTTTATTAGGATAGAATACCTATTTCACGAGCAATCGATTGCATTTAACGTATGCAACAAGCCTTTAAACCCATAGGTTACCCTAGTAGAACGAGTTTTGTCTTGTGAGGGTTTGAAGTGAATATACCCACAAAATTCGATTTCGACTCAAACAAAATTCAAAATACCTAAAAATTATTTAATTCAAACCTTTTTAAAAATAGTCACCATAGATTTATATTCCATAGTCTCAATTTTTTGTGTGTTTGTGCAAAGCCAAAAATTTAACCGCAAATTTCCACCAATTGATCATTACGCTAACTTCTGAAATTTCGTTTTGCTTTGAAAATCTCACGGGATACTCTCACAAAAAAATCACTCAGATTGTGGCTATTTCTCTCAGTGTGTGTGATTTATAAGAGTAAATGCATTGGAACTCGAATTCGCGCCACACAAATTGAAAAATGGAAATTATGGTGAAAATATCTCTTCATCGGATTACGGTCATTGGAAAACAGGAACATTGCATCTTATACACACCATTTAATCTATCTTATTTATTTTTTCGTCTATTATACTATCCACGTGGTAATTAATTTTGCAATCCGAACTCGGTTAGCACTTTTCTTGGGTTACAAGGTGCATTGAGTAAAATTGGAAATGGTCAGAAAGTTTGGAATTGGAAAATCTTCTTATGCTGTCCGTTACTTCTTTTCGGAATATTTCTCATTGTTCGCTTCTTTTTCTATTATTTTCTTGCCCCTTTTTTATGCACTTATTGGACTTAATTTTTGCAATTTCCATTTTTCACAATTTCGGGCTATTTGGGTTTTTCGAGTTATCAAACAAAAAGGGAAAATATTTTATTAGGCTCAAATTGGGTTGCAAAGGGATAGTTTTTCACAACTTTTAATGGCTAATATTTTTAGCTAACAAACAAGGGCCTATTTTCATTTATCCGAATTAAGAAAATCTTTACCACATATGCATCTCGAGATTAATTTAGTTTAGAGATATTTTAGCGCACTTTTCAAGACAACATCTCACACTTTTCTCGTAACCGATCAAAATAAGGGTATTGAGATCTTCAACGACTTATTAAAACACTAAAATGAACTTTGAGTTAACCGTTAACTCGGATTGATTTAAAAACTTAGAAAACTCGATAGGGTCAAAATCTCACTTGGTTGGTTAATCTCCACACTTATTCATAAAGTCGTAAATTATCTTTCAATTTCCATCTTTGGTCAATTTTTGCTTTCTGTAATTGATTTTTCAAATTTGGGAGTTCAAACAATTTTTTGTGATATTTTTGAAAAATTAAAATTCTAATTTTTATTTATTTTGAAGAAAAATATTTTTGGCATTTTGAAAAATTTTCAACTTTTTTTGAAGTTTTCAATTTTTTTTTGGTTTTAGTGCATTTTGAACTTTGTGAAATTTTTGAAACGCATGCGTACCCCCCCTAACTTAGGCTTTTGCAAAGTCCCAATGAAAAAGGACTAAAATCTAAACTAAAGAGAGAAGGTATAGAAAATGAACAAAGTACAAAATGAAAGAATAAAACAAGCAGGTATAAGAAATACGAAGATAGGTAAGTAAATTTTCCATTATGTATTCAAAGTGAAGGAATGAATAAACACCAAAATGGAAGAAAATACACAAAATAACCACTTAAACATTCTACTGAGGGGGCGGGTGAGATGTGCTTGGAGCATTCGTGTCATATGGGTCATAAAAGTAGCTCGGTGGTGGTATACCCATATTCATGCGATATAGCTCAGTCTGAAGATGATGAATCATGCTAGTATCGAGCCGGTAGGCTCGAAGATCCTCTTCACGGGGGAGCGAGATATTCATTGATGAAACCGTCGAAGCACGATTCTAGTGAGGTGATGCGTCGAACAAAATCTCCACCCGGTGGCTCAAAATCGGAATCAACATCTTCATCATACTCTTCTTCTTCTCCCTCGCCCATTTCAACATCTGTACCTGCGACCTGCTCTTCCTCATCGTCTGCATCCATCTCATTACTATCCTTGTCATCATCCCCATCATCTTCCTCCCTCCATGGTCGGATGATTTCCCTTTACGTATCACTTTTAGTGCGGGTGCCCTGCCCATAAGGATTACGAAGGTGAGAAAATGCTTGGGGAGGAGCAATACCGGCATCAACTAAAATAGAAATGATGATCCTGGCATGTGGGAGAGGGGTTGTACCCTTATTATCCAAGGGTGCAAAAAAATGTCATTGTAGAGAATGCGGGCCAGGTGGTAGGGGTAGTGGGGTTGAAAATGTGATAAACGGGGGTAGCTTGACGGGGGCGCATAGCAGAGTAGTTGGAGGTTTGGAGGATATTGGTGTATATAATTTGAAAGGTTATGTAGGCCTTGTCATTCATCCTTCCCACATGAAATGTCTAGGTACCCCAATGTTCATCGGGTGCGATGCGGGACATGCATGTGGCTTACATAAGGGGGTGAGATTGTTGGGGTACGTAAATTGGACGGGCTTGGTAATCCTTTGGTCGCTAACTTCTGGGTCAAAATTTCTAAGGAGAAGGGGATGCGTGTGGAATCAATGATGATGCTATAAGCAACACCACCAGATGATGTGTTGATAAGCTCAAGTTAGTAATAACAATGGCAACATAAGAGTATATATATAGTAGAAGGAGGTGAGGAGAAGAGGAGAAACACTGGTATATAAGTGGTTCAGCCAATTTACCCTACATCCACTATGGGTGTGTGAGTAAGAATCACTAAATGAGGGCATCAATGGCCTGTGATACAATCTCTTTCTTTCTCTCTCTACTATGTATACAAATCGAGTTTTTGCTAGGGTTGTAATTTCGGGATCCCTTTACAAGGTAGGAGAAGACAAGTATATATAATGATTGGGGGGTGTAGTGTACCCCCCAAGCATGCATTGAGCATGAGTGGGTTGAATACACTAATCATAGGTGGACACGTGGTTGTGACACATGTAAGTAATGATGACCAAATATTCCCCCAATTGAGGTGAATGACTCGGTTATAACTGACTTACCACGTGCTCCAAGTTTTCCACATGCTTGCATGTGCTAGGACTTATGACATCACCTGTTGTAACCTCAACCTTGCTGAGTACGAGGTTGGGGGAGTCTGATAATTGCTTTGTCCTATCAACTATAAGTATAACCTTGGCCTGAACGACTAGGCGTGGAGAGGTACGAGGTAGGATCCAAGGTCAGCTTGAGCAGAGTATGATGGTGGCAATAGCTTGAGCTTGTAAGATGCTATTAACCTCGGCTGCTGGCCAGCCGAGGTTGGTAAATTAGGAGCTAATTTTCATAAGATGACCTTCCTGATAGCTGCTGTGAGCTTCCTGATGTCTCGGCTGTGAGTTCGACCGAGGTTGGTGACTCCAAGTCTAAGGGTACATCTTGGGCATATCAATCACCCCTAGCCCTTAGTCTCCTATGTGAGTGGGTGACTGAGGGGTGTAAGAGTCAGGCTATTGAAGAGGCATTTTGATATCTTGGGGTTTAGAGTGGTGCCTTGGACACATGTCATTCACTTAAATGGATAGTGTTTTCCCAAGCCAATGATGAGTGCCTCAATTTTTGTGCCTCATCATTGTTAGGATATTTAAACCCTTTTGTCTTTTCATTATCTTTCTTCTTCCTTAGCTTTCCTGCCTATTGCCTTTCTGCAATTAAAATTTTCCTCAAATCCTCCATTATTTTGCTGTAATTCAGGGTTCTTGCTTCTTAATATCTTCCTCCCTCACTCACAATCAGTCAGGTACTGCTCTTTGACCTTTACTTTTCCATTTCTGGTCATTACTTTTACAGTTTTGGTTTTTCGGCGAGCTTTTCCTTTTTCTAGCGAGGCTTACTGCCGTTGTTGAGTGGCTATAGGGTTAGGTTTGGAACGCTTGAGTGACTTTTGGGCCATACTAGGTCGTCCTGGGGTTATTTTAGCTAAAAACACTTACTTTTTGACTTCCCGATGACCCTCCGGTCATCTTTTTCGATGACCTAACTTTGGGTGTTCTTGGTGTTCTTGTTTGAAACCTTTCAATTTCCAACTTTTGATCTTTAGTTTCGGTAGCATAAATTGTATACCTATTTGCAGTTTGAGTTTTTTACAAGTATAGTGTCGTCTTCCTTATGCTCAGGCCTTTATATAAACTTATTGAAGAGTTCCCATCTCTGCATGAGAAGACCTTTGAAAAGATTAGGTAGATAGATTTAGCCCAAGAGGAGGCTCGTAGGGCTGAGGCCTTTCCCCTAAAACCAACTTTTCCTCCACCTTTGAATGTTACATACCTTGAGCCTGCCGAGCCTACTGAGCTCGCAGAGGTTCCTAAGGTTCCTGTGCCAATGTCTGAGTCAGCTTCCTCAGACCCTACGTCCACCTCCGAGGCTGCTGAGTCCGTAGCCTCTTTTCAAGAGGCTATGGATTACTCCCCTAGGTAATATGAGGTTTCAGAGGACGCCGAGGTTTTGAGACGAGCCTCATCCCATAGAGAGGCTAGCACTTCGCGTATATCTCCTTTTATATAAATCATAGCACCCAACGTAGCAATCCCCCTCCAATTGATTCCATTCCTCTATCGGTCACCACTAGCGTTGAGTTTGCAAAGAGGTTTCCAGATGGTGCCCCTACGAGGTCCCATACCAAATTTATTAGGGATGATGATGATGAGGGAAGCGAACTTGATACCTCTGTAGCTATAGAGTACGAGATAATCGTGAACGATTATGACCTTCTTTCTTTCTTTTAGACACCTCTATTCCATAGATTCCTCAATCATCCTTAGGAAACCTCTGAAGGATGAAAGGAACTTCGATGATCGAGATGGCGAAATCTGCGTCTACAAGTAGATGTTTAAGTTGGGTTTTCGTCTTCCTATCCACCCAACTATTAGAGCTATACTCTCATACATAAATCTTGCCCCTTCCCAATTGTCCCCAAATGCTTGGAGGGTTATGATTGGGGCCATCGTCCTTTGGAGGGTTATTCACCATTTAGACCTTCCAGTTAGAGTTTTTACTAGCTATTATGTTCCCTCGTCGGCCAAAAATCACCCCAACTACTTCACTTCTTAGCCAGGAAATCCAAGAAGAAGATTGTCACACCCCAAACCCAATATCCATACTTATCATTTGTTATTGGAATAATTGGATCATAATCTTGAGCCCATTGGAAAATATACTTCATTTATCAATATTTTTCCTTACATAATGTGCATAATGAACATAATATTATTCTTATACCATACAAAAAAAATTTATATCAGAGTCAAAATAAAGCGGACATACAATACTGTGATTAACTATGATTAACTCAATCCATACTAAATCAATATATACAATGTGCGAGTATATTAAAATCTTTAGTGTGACAACAATAACATCCCTATTTTTAAACCCCAGCTCTCTCCAACGGTGCAACTCTCAAAGTTACCGGTCATATGGTATCCTAGCTGGCAGCGTACGAACCTGAAATTGTTAAAGTATAAACTGTAAGCATTAAGCTTAGTGAGGTACTCCTTCCCTACAATGAAATAACAATTCTATATCGAATATGTGGATATAAAATCCGAACAATCCTGCCCATTGGCAATCACAAATCCTGAATCATAAGATCCAAATAATTCTTCCCATTGGCAATAACAAATCCTGGATCATAAGATCCAAATAATTCTGCCCATTGGCAATAACAAATCCTGGATCATAAGACCCAAATAATTCTTCCCATTGGCAATAACAAATCCTGGATATTTGAATATCCAAATAAATCCTGAATACCGAAGTATTCAAACCAATCCTGGATCATGAGACCCAAACAAATCCTGGATATTTTAATATCCAAACAAATCCTGAATATCGAAGCATTCAAACCAATCCTGGATCATGAGACCTAAACAAATCCGGGATATTTTAATATCCAAACAAATCCTGAATACCGAAGTATTCAAACAAATCCGCTCTTAGACCTATATTCATATTTATATATGAAACAAATCATAAGTACACTCACTTTAATAGTTTAACTGGCTTTTCCCTTGCCTTTATCCAGTATTTGTTAGATCATCTCTTCTTCCCTTCCTATCATTCTTACAATATTAGTATCATCATTAGAATATCAATAATCCAAAGAATGATTTAAACATAATTCAATCCATAAGCATCACATCATTCCATTAAAATCATTTATCACAAGTGAAGTTCCATCCCAATCCATGTCAAATCATAGACCAAATATAAATTCATTTATTCTTGTAAATTCAATCCTTGTCATATTATTATTCCAATACAAAATACGATACATCATTTTAAGTCTCCTAGAGCAAGATATGCTCATTTCTTTACCACATATCAAATCTGCCCTATAGGCTCTTTCATCGTTCATTCAACTTCCAGGAATTTCCATAATTTTTCTACATCATAAAGTTATGTGATATTTCACCCAACATCAGTAAACATACTGAACAATAAAAGATTAAAATTTCATAATTTTCAGGGTTCATTTGCTATGTCAAGCAAAACATCGAACACATGGCGGGAATACTTTCACCCTTAGGGCAGATTTCATACCCGAATTTCAAACTCTCACAAAGACTCATTTATTTGTATTTTAACATAATATTTGGATATTTCATACAAATGTGAGTCCATGTTAATCTCCAATTGGAATCAATCAATTTCAGTAAGTATAGAGAAATATATGGAAGTTTGAATAAACAAGGTTCCCAAACGAAACAATCTCAAGGGTTTACACATTCAAGTTTGCTTAAACATGCATCTATCCATAAGTACACATCAAGACATGGAATTTCAGTAAACAAATGATTATTGAAATCATTAAAGTAAGTAATACAAAAAAATAAACAAGATTTATGGACGGAAATACCTTAGGGGCTTTTACGTAATTTTTCTATGAATTTTTCTTCAATTTCTCCTCACACTTTCTTCCTAAACTTCAAAACTCTCTTTCCTTAGGTTAAAACTCTTCCATGGCTGAAATATGCTGAAGTAAGAGCTTAATTCAAGGGTTTTAAGTCGGAATAAGGCCACCCCCTCTTGGTCCAATCAAAATATAACATGTGGCTTTACATAAAACAAAATATCATTTAAGGCTAAATGACTACTTTACCCCCTGTTCGTAAAAAGACAATATCTTCCCACTCGGATGTCCGTTCGATGAACCGTTTGTTTTGTTATATACCTAACTCATATATCTACAAATAACTAGTTTATACCTCAAGTTCATTGTTATGTCATAAAGGTCAAAACTAGCCTCCAACAGGAACATTCTTACCGAAACTTTAAAATTTCACATTTGTAACTAATTCGATATTTCAAGCTTTAGGAAGGTGGGATTAAACTAAACATAATTACTTAACATTATATATATAATAATAACATATTATTCATATCACATAAGCTAATCATGATTTAAACATGATTTATCATAATTATATTCGGGTTGTCACAATTCTCCCCCCATTAGGAAATTTCGTCCCCGAAATTGACATACCTTGGTTGTCCGAATCAAACAAATACGGATAACTAATCTTCATGGTATCCTCTCTCTCCCATGTAGCCTCTTCCATGGAATGCCTTCTCCACACAACTTTCACAAGTGGTATTACTTTTGATCTCAATACTTGTTCCTTCCTATCCACGATAGCAAGTGGTTCTTCCACATAACTCAAGTCTTCCTTTAACTCAATAGGCTGTTCTACCAACACATGTGAAGGATTCGCTACATACTTTCTTAACATAGAAATATGGAAAACATCATGTAACCGAGATAACTTTGGTGGTAATGCTAACTTGTAGGCAACCATCCCGACTTTCTCAAGGATTTCATAAGGTCCAATATAGAGTGGACTTAATTTCCCTTTCTTTCCAAACCTCATAACTCCTTTCCATGGAGATATCCGAAGAAACACATAATCCCCTTTCTGGAATTCCAAATCTTTTCGTCGTTTATCCGCATAACTTTTTTGTCTGCTTTGAGTTGTTCTCATTCTATCTTGAATAATCTTCACTTTTTCAGTGGTGACTTCAATCAATTATGGACCCTCTATCTTCCTTTCACTAACTTCACCCTAACATATCGGCATACGACATCGTCTACCGTACAATGCTTCATATGGAGCCATACCAATAGTAGACTGAAAACTATTGTTATATGCAAATTCTATCAAAGGAAAATATTCATCCCAATTACCTTTGAAATCAAGCACACAAGCTCTAAGCATATCTTCCAAAATCTGTATTGTCCTTTCAGACTGCCCATCTGTCTGAGGATGAAAAGCCGTACTAAACTTCAAGTTAGTACCCATAGCACACTACAAGCTATCCAAAAATCTGGATGTAAAAGTAGGGTCTCTGTCTGAAACAATTGATACCGGTGCTCCATGCAATAGAATAATTTCATTAACATACAATCTAGAATACCTCTCAACCGTATACGTAGTCTTGACTGCTAGAAAATGAGCGGACTTCGTCAATCTATCCACCACTACCCAAATCTAATCTGACCCCTTCTGAGATCGAGGAAGCCCAACCACAAAATCCATCGTTACATGATCCCATTTCCATTCCGGTATTGGCAATAGCTGAAGTAGACCAGTAGGCTTCTGATGCTCCACTTTCACTTGCTGACATATAAGGCACCTAACAACAAAATCAGCTATTTCCTTTTTCATATTATTCTACCAATAATGCTCCTTTAAATCCCCATACATTTTAGTACTACCAGGATGCATAGTATAAATGGAATTATGAGCCTCATCTAAAATTTCCTCTTTCAATCCACACACATTAGGCACGCACAATCGCTGCTTATACAATAAAGTGCCATCATTCACAATACAAAAATCTTCAGACTTACCATCTCGGACATCTTGTCATTTCTTCTCAAGAAAAGGATCTTGACTTTGCAAATCACGAATACGGGTAGCTAACAAAGGCCTCATGCTTACATGAGCAAAGAACCTGTCCCCATCGGCTAGCTTCAATTCTACTCCCATCAATCTCAACTCCATGATTTGGGAAACTCTAGCACACCGAATACAAGATAACCTTCCCGAAGCCTTTCTACTCAGAGCATCTGCAACTACATTTGCCTTCCCTGGGTGGTAGTGAATTGTACAATCATAGTCTTTAATTAAATCCATCCATCGCCTCTGCCTCAAATTCAACTACTTTTGAGTAAATAAATACTTAAGGCTTTGATGGTCAGTAAAAATTTGACATACCTCACCATATAGATAATGATGCCATAATTTTAAAGCAAACACAATAGCAGCAAGTTCCAAATCATGTGTAAGATAATTACGTTCATGTGTACGCAACTGCCTAGAAGCATAAGCAATAACTTTACCATGCTGCATAAAAACACAACCCAACCCCTGGTGTGAAGCATCAGTATAAATAACAAAACCATCTCCACCATGTGGAATAGTAAGAACAGGTGTAATTACCAACCTCTTTTTCAATTCATCAAAACTATTTTCTCAATCAGAATTCCATTCAAACTTAACATCATTCCGGGTTAGTTTAGTCATCGACAAGGCAATTGAAGAAAATCCCTTAATAAACCTTCTATAATACCCAGCTAAACCTAGAAAACTTCTCACCTCAGTCACATTATTGGGCCTCTCCCATTTTACAATAGCTTATACCTTCTTGGGATCAACACATATACCATCTCCAGAAATAACATGGCCTAAAAATACAACTTTTGATAGCCAAAATTCACATTTGCTAAACTTAGCATACAATTGCTTATCTTTCAACACATTCAAAATAGTTCTGAGATGCTTTTCATGTTTAACCATATCACGTGAATAAATCAGAATATCATCAATAAAAACTATCACAAATGAATCAACAAAAGGATGCAGTACCCGGTTCATAAGATCCATAAATACAGCTGGAGCATTAGTTACCCTAAAAGGCATCACCAGAAATTCAAAATGACCATACCGAGTATGAAAAGTAGTTTTATAAATATCACTCTCCTTAACCCTCAACTGATGATAACCCGATCGTAAGTCTATTTTTTAAAACACTTTAGCACCCTGTAACTGATCAAACAAATCATCTATACGAGGTAAAGGGTATTTGTTCTTAATTGTAGCTTTATTCAGTTGCCTATAATCAATACACAAACGCATAGTGCCATCTTTCTTCTTCACAAATAAAACTGGCGCCCCCCATGGAGATACACTAGGTTGTATGAACCCCCTATCAAGCAAATCCTGCAACTAAATTTTGAGTTCTTTCAACTCAGCAGGTGTCATTCTATATGGTGCCATAGAAATAGGAGTTGTCCCCGGTGCTAATTCAATACTAAATTCAATTTCTCTTTCTGGAGGTAACCCTGGTAACTCACTAGGAAACACTTCTGGAAAATCCCGTATAATAGGAACATCGACTAATTATAAAGATCCATTCCTAGTGTCAAGAACATATGCAATAAAACCCTCACAACCCTTACTCAATAATTTCCTCGTCTAAATAGCAGAAATGAGGCAACTGGGAACAACTTTCCTTTCCCCCACAAATTTAAATTCAGGCTCACCAGGCATGTTAAAAATAACTTCCTTACAGAAACAATCCATAGATGCATGATATTTAGATAACCAATCCATTCCCAGAATTATATCAAAATCAGAAATATCCAATGGAAGTAGATCTATAATTGTATCTCTAACCCCCACAGTTAAAACACAATCATGAAAAACATATTTAACTACAATCATATCCCCCGTAGGCATGGAAATACCCAACCCCACCTCTAAATGAGTGCATGGTCTATTCAGATATATGGAAAATGCATATGACACAAAAGAATGTGTGGAACCAGGATCAATCCGAACATAAGCACTTCTATCAGTAACAGAAAGTGTACCTGTCACCACATCTGGAGTAATCTGAGCTTCTTTCATTGTAAAAACTTGTCCATCTGGACTGGAACTACTAGCTTGTCCTTTACCCATACTTTTCACTGCACTGCCTCGAGATAACATTCTGCTTGCTACTTCACTATGTGTTGTTGGAGTCTCTGCCAACTGCGGACAATTCTTTTTAACATGCCCCACTTGATGACAATGGTAGCATTCCACTCCTTTAAGCTTAGGACACTCGGATTTATAATGCCCCTCCTCTTTACAAAAGAAACACGTAACAACTCTCACTGGTGCCTCACCTTTTCCTGACCTCCAACCCAGACTAGAAGATTCTCCACCCCTAGTATATATGCCAAATCTCCCCTGACCTCTACCACTATCTCCACCACCTCTCTGAAATTTATGAGGTTCCATCTTAACACTTCCACCCTCACCTCCCTTCGAGTGAGATGCGTCGAATCTACTTTTTTTAAAACTCTCTCTGCTCGCCACCCCTTCGTTCATTTGCCTTTCTGCTATCGTGGCTTTGTTTACCAGAGAAGCATAATCTTCTAACTCATAAGTGGCCACTCTATTTTGAATAGGCCAAATCAGTCCAACTTGAAACTTACTACATTTATCTCCTTCATCCTGCACATACTTAGTAGCAAATCTAGACAAAGCAGTAAATTTAGCATCATACTCCCTTACAGATATTTTCCCCTAGGTTAAATTTATAAACTCCCTCAGCTTCTCCCTCCTATAAACCTTAGGGAAATACTTAACATACAAAGCTTTAATAAATTCATCCCAAGTAATAACATCAGTACCTTCCATCTTGGGCACCAAATGGTTGCTAGCTTCCCACCAATATTTGGCCTCTCCTTTGAGCTTAAACACAGCTAGATTCACTTTCTGGTTATCTGGAACCTTCATAAATGCAAATATAGTTTCTAGATCTCTGACCCACATCTCAGCTTCTGTAGGTTCAACTGACCCTGAATATTCTGGAGGATTCAACTTCAAAAACTTCTCATGCATGGAATCTTTCATTTCTTTCCTTGCCTCTTTCTCAATCCTGGCCACAGTCTTTGATTCTAGATATCTATCATGTTGTTCTGCCATTTACGCCATATTTCTTTCTTATTTCTATGCCATCCTCATCATTTCCTGCACCATCATCTGAATCTATGTAGGTTGTTCATTCTCTCTGGCCCTTCCAGCAACACTCTGCTCTTCTTCAGTATTGTTTGTACGAGAAGTTACTCCCTCTTCTCGATGTTGTCCATCCCCAGGTTCCATCTGGAACTATCTGTACTACAAAAAAGTTATAACAACCAACATAAACATTTTATAATACTGAACTATTGGTTAGTACATAAATAATTCATAAATATCAAATCAACTCAATAACTGCCATCTAATCGTCACACACGTCCAGAATTAATAACCACGCTCTGATACCACTAATTGTCACGCCCCAAACCCAATATCCATACTTATCATTTGTTATTGGAATAATTGGATCATAATCTTAAGCCCATTGGAAAATATACTTCATTTATCAATATTTTTCCTTACAAAATGTGCATAATGAACATAATATTATTCTTATACCATACAAAAAAAATTTATATCAGAGTCAAAATAAAGCGTACATACAATACTGTGATTAACTATGACCAACTCAATCCATACTAAATCAATATAAACAATGTGCGAGTATATTAAAATCTTTAGTGTGACAACAATAACATCCCTATTTTTAAACCCCAGCTCTCTCCAACGGTGCAACTCTCAAAGTTACCGGTCATATGGTATCCTAGCTGGCAGCGTACGAACCTGAAATTGTTAAAGTATAAACTGTAAGCATTAAGCTTAGTGAGGTACTCCTTCCCTACAATGAAATAACAATTCTATATCGAATATGTGGATATAAAATCCGAACAATCCTGGCCATTGGCAATCACAAATCCTGAATCATAAGATCCAAATAATTCTGCCCATTGGCAATAACAAATCCTGGATCATAAGACCCAAATAATTCTGCCCATTGGCAATAACAAATCCTGGATATTTGAATATCCAAACAAATCCTGAATACCGAAGTATTCAAACCAATCCTGGATCATGAGACCCAAACAAATCCTGGATATTTTAATATCCAAACAAATCCTGAATATCGAAGTATTCAAACCAATCCTGGATCATGAGACCCAAACAAATTCGGGATATTTTAATATCCAAAAAAATCATGAATACCGAAGTATTCAAACAAATCCGCTCTTAGAGCTATATATATATTTATATATGAAACAAATCATAAGTACACTCACCTTGATAGTTTAACTGGCTTTTCCCTTGCCTTTATCCAGTATTTGTTAAATCAGCTCTTCTTCCCTTCCTATCATTCTTACAATATTAGTATCATCATAAGAATATCAATAATCCAAAGAATGATTTAAACATAATTCAATCCATAAGCATCACATCATTCCATTAAAATCATTTATCACAAGTGAAGTTCCATCCCAATCCATGTCAAATCATAGACCAAATATAAATTCATTTATTCTTGTAAATTCAATCCTTGTCATATTAGTATTCCAATACAAAAGACGATACATCATTTTAAGTCTCCAAGAGCAAGATATGCTCATTTCTTTACCACATATCAAATCTGCCCTATAGGCTCTTTCATCGTTCATTCAACTTCCAGGAATTTCCATAATTTTTTTACATCATAAAGTTATGTGATATTTCACCTAACATCAGTAAACATACTGAACAATGCAAGATTAAAATTTCATAATTTTCAGAGTTCATTTGCTATGTCAAGCAAAACATCGAACACATGGCGGGCATACTTTCACCCTTAGGGCAGATTTCATACCCGAATTTCAAACTCTCACCAAAGACTCATTTATTTGTATTTTAACATAATTTTTGGATATTTCATACAAATGTGAGTCCATGTTAATCTCCAATTGTAATCAATCAATTCCAGTAAGTATAGAGAAATATATGGAAGTTTGAATAAACAAGGTTCCCAAACAAAACAATCACAAGGGTTTACACATTCAAGTTTGCTTAAACATGCATCTATCCATAAGTACACATCAAGACATGGAATTTCAGTAAACAAATGATTATTGAAATCATTTAAATAAGTAATACAAAAAATAAACAAGATTTATGGATGGAAATACCTTAGGGGCTTTTACGTAATTTTTCTATGAATTTTTCTTCAATTTCTCCTCACACTTTCTTCCTAAACTTCAAAACTCTCTTTCCTTAGGTTAAAACTCTTCCATGGCTGAAATATGCTGAAGGAAGAGCTTAATTCAAGGGTTTTAAGTCGGCATAAGGCCACCCCCTCTTGGTCCAATCAAAATATAACATGTGGCTTTACATAAAACAAAATATCATTTAAGGCTAAATGACTACTTTACCCCCTGTTCGTAAAAAGACAATATCTTCCCACTCGGATGTCCGTTCGATGAACCGTTTATTTTGTTATAAACCTAACTCATATATCTACAAATAACTAGTTTATACCTCAAGTTCATTGTTATGTCATAAAGGTCAAAACTAGCCTCCAACGGGAACATTCCTACCGAAACTTTAAAATTTCACATTTGTAACTAATTCGATATTTCAAGCTTTAGGAAGGTGGGATTAAACTAAACATAATTACTTAACATTATATATATACTAATAACATATTATTCATATCACATAAGCTAATCATGATTTAAACATGATTAATCATAATTATATTCGGGTTGTCACAAAGATGCTCTTGGTTACCTAAACTTCAAATCATAATTGGAAACCTCGTTACTTCTTTGTTTCTGGGGCGTGGGAGTTTGGTTTAGACAAGGCTTATGGAACATCTCTTCCAAGGACCCCTCTAAGATGGGGGAAAATATCTCTTGTGGCTAAATCCGACCCTGGTCTTAGCCAAGATAATTATAAGAACGTTGAGGACTTTCGTAACCAAGGCAAGAAAGGTCGTCTTGTTAAATATGAACATCTAATGACCCCGTATTACCTATCTCAGATAGGTTTGGGGGTGGTCCCTTAGAAGAGCTTCGTAAGTCCACATTTTTCTTATGAAATATGTCTCATATGTTTTTTTTATCTATCGGACTTGCTACTCAGAGACTTATCTTTTTGCAGAGTGACCAATAGTCATTCCGGATGACTTTTGGGAGATGTCGGCTCCCAGTTTAGTGAAGCTCATGGAGAAATGAGGTGGCAAAAGTGTGTCCCCACCTGCCCTAAAAAAGAATGTTGGATCCTCTAAGGACGATGTTTCTAAGAAGAGGAAGTCTTCCACTGACCCGGTCTATACGAGGCCGAGTAAAATTCAAGCCAAGGATCGTTCCATACCCATTTGAACTAACGATGCCTTGGTTGCTGGTCTATCTCATCTCAAGATTAGAGATAGCTTGATTGGCCATAGCCTAAAAGATGTCGATGCTATTGGAACCATAATGACTTAGGAAGACAAGAGTTTTCTTCGTGCCTTAGATGTCCTATTCTTGACCGAGTTCGCTCTTCACAAGTCGATCTAGGTATCAGTTTTAGCTATCTTTGTTCCAAGTGTTACCTCGACTTTTTAGAAATTATTACTCATACGTTCATATGTCTGATCTTCATCTGCAGGGTGTCTTGTCTTTTCACTGCCTTATTGAGTGGACCATAAAGAAGATGCCCCTCATAGAGAAGGGTAAGGATGTTGAAAGAGTTGAGGCCTCTCTGAAGGCCGAGGTTGAAAGGTTGAAAGAAAACCTCAAGGGTATGGATAACCAGATATCTCAGCTCAATAAGGATCACAGTAAAGATCTGAAGGCCAAGGATGATGTCCTTCAATCGAAGGTTAATGATACAGTCAAAGCTGCGTTGAAAGATGCCGCAGAGAAGGCCATTGAGGACTACAAGGTCTCTGATGAGTTTGTAAGTTTTGACTTTGAGTATCTTGAGAGGGGAATCAAAGTGACCAGCAGATGGGCAGCCATGAAGCAAGGTGAGCCTAGGAGCTTGATGTAATACCCCGTATTTTTATAGCTTTTAAAATTATGGGATTTATTAAATTTAATTGAGATAAATTAATTTAAATTTAATCCGGAATGTTGCTTTGAATATTTACTAGCGTGACGAGAGTTTGTATTTATTGGAAATTTGTTATTTGTTGCATATTACTGGATGAGTATAGTAATATATGAGATTTATTTTTATAATGTTGTCAAGAGTGAATTAAATGACTATTTCGGAAATTTAAGTCGGGACGTGCCCGTGTCATGTCAGGACTAATTTTGTTAAATAAAAAGTAAATATTTTATAAATTGTTTGTATGGTCGTTTCGAGTGCGCCAACGCATCCGGAAGGGTCGAGATAGTCAGAAAAGTATACCCGAGGGTTTAGTTTGGGTCTCAGGGCGTTTTTAGGCCTAATTGGTGCCCCGGGAGGGCATTTTAGTCATTTTACATAAGTGGGTAATTAAACCCACGAATTTCAGCCAACCTATATCAGCCATTAGGTCAGCCTCTTAGGGTTAGAACATTCACAAATCAAGTGACGACCATTGGAGAAGAGAGGAGAGATCTCCAAGGCAATCCAAGGCCAAAAAGCCACCGGTTTGCACCGCCACCACCACCACCGCGTAGATCACGAGTCGAGGAACGCAGCCATACCAAAATCAGCCGTGAATCTGCATACCAAAATCCCAGTCAAGTGTTTAAACTTGCTATTTTCGTTGATGCAATCTTCATGTTAGCTTAGGAATGAATTGTGATAAAAACTATGGAAGAAAACCCCATTTTTATAGGAGAACCCATGTAGTATTGATGTATATGTTGATTCTGGAAACCCTTGCCATGTAGAGGTAATAATCCAAGAAATTTGGTGATCATAATAAATAAATATTGGAGAAAGATTCATTAGAAATCTGTTTAAGAAAATTCTAGGGTTCTTGATAATTGGACATGATTTTAGGTTGAAAATCCATGATTAATGATAGTTATACACATGCTTTACGTTATAAACACCTGGTATAATGTTATGATGATGATAATAGGATTTTTGGGACGATTAGAATGGAAAAACATAGTTTTGGATGAAGAAGTTTGATGAATCCTGTAACTGCATTCTGCAGAATTTTGCCCAGACCTGCTTGATCGATCGATCGAGCCTAGAGCATCGATCGATCGAAGGTTCGATCGATCGAGCCCCAAGCTTCGATCGATCGACCCCTCCTGGCAGACTCCTATTTCCCTCGTTTAATTAGTTAAATTAAGTTTATCGTGAAATAATTTTTGGGCATTCTAAATAAAATGATTTGGGAGACATTGAGGACCAGTAGGGTATATGAAATAATGTTGGAACCTTTAATATTCAACGAGAATGAGATTTATGGGATATTTACCTTAGGTTGTTAGATTTATGAATTTAAAGGGTGAGGTGCATAAGAGAGCTACGTTGGAATCTAATAAAGTCACTTACTGAGTTTCAGATTTGTGAGGATATAGCCCACGAGTGTTAGGTAATAAGTGAGAAAACCCTTCGAGTTAAGGTTAGGAATGAAACCTTATACGTAATTCTATAAATGTGAAATTAAGGATAAATGGTATAATTACGGGTGATGAGAAGAACCTATATAAATTTGATAAAGTGGTATATATATATATATGATTGTGTGTACATATATTATATGCATGTGAAAAATCATACCCACGCTACTTGCTATCCCTGAGGTTTCCGCGCTGGGACTAGTCTTATCTCGATGGGACCTTTATGGGGGATATTGACTTGTACCCTAGAAGATAGATATCCTTGGTACAGGCTATCGATGTGATAGTTCAGACGGTCCTAAGAGACGCCGGTATGTGCCATCCTCTTAGAGACTTGGAATCTATGCTTCGCCTCAATATTGTTTGTGTATTTATGTTAATACAATTCGAGAGTGATTCCGAATGTATTCCCCTTAATATGAGTGATATGGGGCTTTGGATAGTAGAGTATGCACGCACCATAGTTTTATTCGAAATGTTGTTATATATATATATTATACGAGTAGTTAATATATATATGAGATTATGAAATTTGAGTCTGACTACTGTGATTTGATAAGTAGGACATGGTCGTTGACTCCTATTATAAATACTTGTTTTGAGAAAGTATAAAATGTCACGGGTACTTTATAAATTTTTACGAAGTTAAAAATAGAGAACTTTGGCTACAAATTGGAACATCTTTTTAAAGTGAAATTGTGTATTGTAAATCTTACGAGTAATCTAAGATAGGTTAAATCTTTTAGAAAGACTAGTGCGATAATTGATAAAACAAACCGTTGGGAAGAATAGTGCGATAGGTGTGCACATTCGAAGAGAGGTGAGTATTTCTCAAGAGAGTGACGCACAAATATGTTGTTGCATTAGCCTGTATCAATTTAAATACTTGCTAAACGTATTTTAAATCAAACACACTTTCGGGATCTGACCCGTTTCTTTTTCTCTCTCTCTCTTGTATATATATGTATATTTTCAGGTGCCCAGCCACAGGGGCGTCTTGCTTAGGATCCCTTGAGAAGAACGAGCTGCAGCTTAGGTGGGAGTTGCAGGTCACTTGAGTAGACGGCTTCCGTTATTGACTCCACTCCTAGTACTCTCATTTATTGGGCACGTGTCACCCCTTTTCATCATTTTATTTGTTGTAGGGACATTTATATTTCAGTTATTTCCAGTATTGTTCTATGGGATTTATTCGGGATGCATTTATGATTTTAGTTTCATATGTTGACATTCGATTGACGAATGTATTATGTTATTTAGTTTATTGTGGTGTGATTCTTAATTGTAGAAATGTTGTTATTAAGTAAATAAATCTTTTCTTTAATTAAAATTTGGAAAGTTTGTATGAAAATGTTTTTGACACTTAGCTTAATTATTTAGGGTGATAAATTGGAAAATTTATTTTTATCGACAGTGATGCTGAGAATGAACCAACTATTTAACTTGATTTAATTTAATAAAGGAGTGATCGCCCGGTATTTAATTAGGCGGGGTGTCACGGGTGGTATCATAGCATCAGGTTCTAGTGTCCTTAGGATCTGTACGGCTTATTATTCTTTCAGCGTTGCTTTGTTTGTTATAGAGCCCTATGTTTAGGATTGTCGATTCCTTTGGCGAGATTTCGTTCTCCTGCTATAATGTGTATGCATTAGTGAATTCTAATTTCGTTCGGATGTGTGCATGTGCCGAACGATGACGGATGTCAGAAGAAGACCGTTAAGCGTACATCAGGAGGCAGGGCTCAGTTGAGATTAGGAAATATATTCGAGGATGACGATCGTAGTCGAGGTCACCTCCATTATGGCACGAGAAGCCAAGACTTTAAAGGCGACTAAGGTGCAATAATTATTTTCAAATGCTGTTATAGTCAAATGAGGTACGGGGGTAAACTTACCCAACGTTTTACAAAAACGTGTAAAGACTATCAACGGGAAATTTTAGAAACGCGAAAATTTTATGTGTCTTTACCAAAGGCGGTAAAGTATCCAAAGGCTTAAATGTAGAACGGAGTGTGGCAAACCGAAAGTGAAAATTTAGAGAAAAATTTTCTTGGCTTTCGGGACGAAATTATAATGGTTGGAGACAACCACCAATTTTAGAAGTGGAATGCTATGCCTATAGGAGAACCTGAGGTACAGTGTTGACCGTATGTTCCTTCCTTAACTGTTCAGGATGAGAAGCAAATGTGGTTCTGAACTCTTCGAGGGAGGGCATATCAGGGGTCCATTCGTGAATTTGAATCTTAACTGTTAGCCAATTTTTTGTTAGAAGATGTAGATACAAGTGGGGGAAACGACTCCAAGTGGAAGACCAACTCGTAATAATAGTTGATAAAACTCGAGGAGGAAATTCTGATGGACGAACGATCCAGAGGTTGACATTGTCATATTGTGTCAGAATAGATGATAACGCTTCTTTGTGGAGGAAGTCAAAGGAATCGAAGAATTTAGTCGAGAATGAGACTGAATGCAACGGTGGTGGTATAGAACCACAGAAGGATGTGGATACACATCAGGAAAACCATTTAAATCCTTCAGACAGTTAAATTCTTACCAAGTGATGGTAAATTCAGTAAGTACTAGTATAGATAGTAACATGATCTTTATGGCCTAAAAAGGCTATGGAACAACCGGGATGGTTAACAGAAATCGAGTCTACTAATGTCCGAGGAAAGAACAATCCTAACCTGGTTAGTAGGACAGGTGATAGGTGAATTATGTGTTGAGGTATTTTATGCGGAGTGATATCGCTCACGATAATATGTTCCAAAGTAAGTATAAGGGCAAGAATACGGTGCCTAGTAAAAGGCAACGAGTAAAGTAATATTGTTTGGTTTGTGTAGACGTGTTACGTCCGGAAATCATTTGCACAGTCAAGACGATTGTCAAGGTATAAGTTTATGTTGTATCCTCAGAGGATGAGGCGTGTTTATGTGACACGAGCGAGTCACCATATTTTGATCATTTCTAGATTAGCATGTGAGACGAGTTTAATGCATATAATTAGAAATGTTACCATTGTGTGAATATTTTTCCTTAGTGTAGTGGGATTTTCTTTAGAGCTATCCGCGGAGGATGGGTGAGTATATTAAGAGTGTTTTATACTTTATGGAGATTGCTTGTTGTAGTGATGCGATACACGAGTATGATTTTATCTTTGTTAAAATGTTATAAAAATGGTTAGTATGATATTGGGCATTTATTGAGAGGCTATTGGAGTAGTTGCATTGGTGAAACATGTTTCATGTTTGCTTTGGCGAGGCTTACCTGTAAGGAAGTTGGACTCGCACTTATATTATCTATCCTAGAGACTTCGGAGGAGATAGTGGGCTCGAGATATTCGATGCCAATGTATGTATAGACTTTGTTAGTATAATTCCGTATGTATCGGGATTTACCGTTGAGCGAAAAGATTTGACTCAGTATTATGTTTAGCACTCCGGTCTTAGTGATAGGAAGAGTGCATTGTTATATTTAACCTTTAGAGATGTGGGAGTTAATCTTTATACCCCTATTATTAGGGAAAGAAATTTCGAGAATTCCGATTGTATGTATTCGAGGCTTATGGAATGCTATTACCATCAACCAATACGGTAGTGAAATTGGTGAAACGTTCTTTATTAAGCATAATTACGGGAGAATTGTAACTTTTCTGTCAAGAGACGGAATAAAGGGGTACATACCACGGACGGAGGACCTAACGGATTTCGATGACCGACAAAGCTAGGTAGTAGTGTATCGGGGGGTTCCTTGTTTGGATTTCGCTTTGCGAGACATCCCACGCATGAAACTTAGCGTAAGGTTGGAAATAGGGAGACGTTTGGTCACTATTCCACGAGTTTGGTACCCTGGTCGAAATGGGATCAAGTAATTATGTATGTAAGTTGGAAGTTGAATTTTATTTTAAGGTTATTGGAGCCGGATCTTGTGGTAGGAAAACATTGAAAGTTATCCCCACAAGTTGAGGGGTGGAACTATGATAAGGAGAATTTAAGAATTCTGATTTCTAGGGTGATTGAAGAGTACCCGAATATCATAATCGCGTACAGAACACAAAGTGAATAAAAAGTTGGAATGATTTTTAGCATGGATTATCTAGAAAGAACTTTTTACTATACATAAGAGATGACCTATAATTATTTTGATGAATAGAGCGTTAGTGATTTACTTTAGTTGTTGTACCTATTTGGGAAAATTGTTGTACTTATCTGAGAAAGGTTGAGAATTATTATTCCTCTTTTATTGTCATGGAATTTGAATGCCCTATTCCTTCTATTCCGTTGAATCTAGTTAGTTCTACAGACGAGTAGCACGCCGTTCGCTCTCCCAGGGCGGTCGGAGTGTTGCAAAAATGTGGGCATCTTGGTTAACTACAGTTAAAATGGTCCGAATCTAAGGGACGTGAAAATAGACGTGTGAAATATATGTTTGTGGGAATAGTATGACAAAGTGGAAGTGATAGAGTGGATTAAACGTCACATGAGGGGCGATAATCCATACATAAGTGTGCAATTAGAATAGCATGCCCTAACTTGATTGGAAGGCTTTGGAAGCCGTTCAAGAACTGGTATTCCTTGAATAGAGTAGAATTTAATGATTATAAAGAGCACCCGGAGCGGAGTTGTTATTAGTCAAGTGTGAGAGCGACTTGCGCATACAAAGAGTAAGGATGTTAGTATGGTATAAGAGATCCAGAAGTGCGCTTCGTGGAGAGAAGAGCACGGGTCGGAACTTTCGGCCTACTCCATGGAGGAAGGGGAGTATTACGTGTCACTTAAGGTGAGACATTTCAAGGGAAGAATCAATGTTTAGCGAGACGTAGTGAGTAGTCTCTACATGCACCGCCCATAAGTAAGGTTTGGTTGAAAGCGGAGAATCAACTAAAGAATTTTGTGTTTATCGACAATTCCTGAAATTGGAAGAGGTTGATAAAGTTGGTACAGTTCTTGGATGGGTTGCCATCGTCAAAACAAGATTAAGGGTTCATCCCGAACATGTGAATTAAGCCGATGAGAAGGAAGTGATTGATATTCCTTTGGGATCGTTTATTATATTAACTAGTATGCCCCAGACTTCCTTTGAAAGGAAGGATCGCGCCAGTGCATAGTCCGACGCAGTATAAATTCCTGAATCAGGATGAGATTGGTAAATCCCACCTTTGATATGGGATTTCAGGAACCAGCGGAGATAAGGTTTCGTTTCGAGTAGGATGTACCACCCGTAGCCAGGGAATAGGTGCACGGTGATTAAAGATTTGTGGAGCCACGTGAAGGAGATTTTGGAATCTGGATACGTTGATTTCAAGAATGCTCTGTAGAAGCACTCGTACCTATTTGTCGCGTACAAGGTACTTATTAAGGTTTTGTTATGGAAGAACCTCGACTATTCTCCTTCTGTATGTTTAGAGGAGAGAAGATAATCAGAATTTTTGGATCGGTCGAGAAAATACCCGATAACTATGGTAGAATTCCACGACTGTTTTAGGCGAACAAGTGGTCAAATGTTCGTAATATTTTCTCAGAATGGAAGTTTTGTATATAAATGATCCGAGTAATTGTCTATAGTAGGGTGCGGTCTCCTAATGTTAGTGAGATAATGAAATGCATAACGTATAAGCGTGACTTATGCGAATGTTGTCGGTTGGGAGCACAAGGTGAAGTATCTCTAATGAGAATGTAAAACAATGTTGCTGTGAAAAAAGCGCTATAGTAATTGAGCGCCGTAATGTGTAGTTAGTTTGTGTACGAAAAAGGATATCCAGAATTGTGCTATCGGATAGGCCTTATTTTCCGAATTTCGGGACGAAATTCAGTTATTAGGGGGGAAGTATGTAATACCCCGTATTTTTATAGCTTTTAAAATTATGGGATTTATTAAATTTAATTGAGATAAATTAATTTAATTTTAATCCGGAATGTTGCTTTGAATATTTACTAGCGTGACGAGAGTTAGTAATTATTGGAAATTTGTTATTTGTTGCATATTACTGGATGAGTATAGTAATATATGAGATTTATTTTTATAATGTTGTCAAGAGTGAATTAAATGACTATTTCGGAAATTTAAGTCGGGACGTGCCCGTGTCATGTCAGGACTAATTTTGTTAAATAAAAAGTAAATATTTTATAAGTTGTTCGTATGGTCGTTTCGAGCGCGCTAACGCATCCGGAAGGGTCGAGATAGTCAGAAAAGTATACCCGGGGGTTTAGTTTGGGTCTCGGAGCGTTTTTAGGCCTAATTGGTGCCCCGGGAGGGCATTTTAGTCATTTTACATAAGTGGGTAATTAAACCCACGAATTTCAGCCAACCTATATCAGCCATTAGGTCAGCCTCTTAGGATTAGAACATTCACAAATCAAGTGACGGCCATTGGAGAAGAGAGGAGAGAGCTCCAAGGCAATCCAAGGCCAAAAAGCCACCGGTTTGCACCGCCACCACCACCACCGCGTAGATCACGAGTCGAGGAACGCAGCCATACCAAAATCAGCCGTGAATCTGCATACCAAAATCCCAGTCAAGTGTTTAAACTTTCTATTGTCGTTGATGCAATATTCATGTTAGCTTAGGAATGAATTGTGATAAAAACTATGGAAGAAAACCCCATTTTTATAGGAGAACCCATGTAGTCTTGATGTATATGTTGATTCTGGAAACCCTTGCCATGTAGAGGTAATAATCCACGAAATTTGGTGATCATAATAAAGAAATATTGGAGAAAGATTCATTAGAAATCTGTTTAAGAAAATTCTAGGGTTCTTGATAATTGGACATGATTTTAGGTTGAAAATCCATGATTAATGATAGTTATACACATGCTTTACGTTATAAACACCTGGTATAATGTTATGATGATGATAATAGGATTTTTGGGACGATTAGAATGGAAAAACATAGTTTTGGATGAAGAAGTTTGATGAATCCCGTAATTGCATTCGGCAGAATTTTGCCCAGACCTGCTTGATCGATCGATCGAAGGTTCGATCGATCGAGCCCCAAGCTTCGATCGATCGACCCCTCCTGGCAGACTCCTATTTCCCTTGTTTAATTAGTTAAATTAAGTTTATCGTGAAATAATTTTTGGGCATTCTAAATAAAATGATTTGGGAGACATTGAGGACCAGTAGGGTATATGAAATAATGTTGGAACCTTTAATATTCAACGAGAATGAGATTTATGGGATATTTACCTTAGGTTGTTAGATTTATGAATTTAAAGGGTGAGGTGCGTAAGAGAGCTACGTTGGAATCTAATAAAGTCACTTACTGAATTTCAGATTTGTGAGGATATAGCCCACGAGTGTTAGGTAATAAGTGAGAATACCCTTCGAGTTAAGGTTAGGAATGAAACCTTATACGTAATTCTATAAATGTGAAATTAAGGATAAATGGTATAATTACGGGTGATGAGAAGAACCTATATAAATTTGATAAAGTGGTATATTTATATGATTGTGTGTACATATATTATATGCATGTGAAAAATCATACCCACGCTACTTGCTATCCCTGAGGTTTCCGCGCTGGGACAAGTCTTATCTCAATGGGACCTTTATGGGGGATATTGACTTGTACCCTAGAAGATAGATATCCTTGGTACAGGCTATCGATGTGATAGTTCAGACGGTCCTAAGAGACGCCGGTATGTTCCATCCTCTTAGAGACTTGGAATCTATGATTCGCCTCAATATTGTTTGTGTATTTATGTTAATACAATTCGAGAGTGATTCCGAATGTATTCCCCTTAATATGAGTGATATGGGGCTTTGGATAGTAGAGTATGCACGCACCATAGTTTTATTCAGGGTGCTGTTATATATATATATTATACGAGTAGTTAATATATATATGAGATTATGAAATTTGAGACTGACTACTGTGATTTGATAAGTAGGACATGGTCGTTGACTCCTATTATAAATACTTGTTTTGAGAAAGTATAAAATGTCACGGGTACTTTATAAATTTTTACGAAGTTAAAAATAGAGAACTTTGGTTACAAATTGGAACATCTTTTTAAAGTGAAATCGTGTATTGTAAATCTTACAAGTAATCTAAGATAGGTTAAATCTTTTAGAAAGACTAGTGCGATAATTGATAAAACAAACCGTTGGGAAGATTAGTGCGATAGGTGTGCACATTAGAAGAGAGGTGAGTATTTCTCAAGAGAGTGACGCACTAATATGTTGTTGCATTGGCCTGTATCAATTTAAATACTTGCTAAACGTATTTTAAATCAAACACACTTTCGGGCTCTGACCCGTTTCTTTTTGTCTCTCTCTCTCTTGTATATATATGTATATTTTCAGGTGCCCAGCCACAGGGGCGTCTTGCTTAGGATCCCTTGAGAAGAACGAGCTGCAACTTAGGTGGGAGTTGCAGGTCACTTGAGTAGACGGCTTCCTTTATTGACTCCACTCCTAGTACTCTCATTTATTGGGCACGTGTCGCCCCTTTTCATCATTTTATTTGTTGTAGGGACATTTATATTTCAGTTATTTCCAGTATTGTTCTATGGGATTTATTCGGGATGGATTTATGATTTTAGTTTCATATGTTGACATTCGATTGACGAATGTATTATGTTATTTAGTTTATTGTGGTGTGATTCTTAATTGTAGAAATGTTGTTATTAAGTAAATAAATCTTTTCTTTAATTAAAATTTGGAAAGTTTGTATGAAAATGTTTTTGACACTTAGCTTAATTATTTAGGGTGATAAATTGGAAAAAAAAATTTGTTCGACAGTGATGCTGAGAATGAACCAACCGTTTACCTTGATTTAATTTAATAAAGGAGTGATCGCCCGGTATTTAATTAGGCGGGGTGTCACACTTGACTGCCAAGGGCTTTGTTGGTCTTAGCTTTGGAGACCCCCAGTTTGCCCAGGCTTTGAAGGAAGTTGAAGAGAGTGACGCTACTTCGGTTGAGATAGACCCTCTTGAGGTCACTGAGACAGACGAAGGTGTTCATCATGATAACGAAGTTGGAGTTACAAATGTCGGTCTTGACTAGATGACTCCAACCGTTGGTGGGTCGGCTCTAGCCGATGCATAGGCTCTCTTACTAATTGATAACTTTTCCTAGTGAAGATTTTTTATAGTTGTAATTTTGATGAACTTTGTCTGTAATTCTTATTTTTATGAACTTTGATGGTAGCCTCTTGATATTGTGGATTGTAATTCTGAATCATGTTTATGAGATGATCATAAATAGCTTGGTTTTTTCTGATTTTATTGCTTCATATGATGTTTTGTTATTCTATAATTGTGATACTCCACACGTTCACAAATTTCACCACACCAAACTACGATGTTTACTAATGATGTTTTCCCTCGTATTTTTACCAATGCTAATGAAGTTTAAGGTCTGAGGTCACCATATTATGGTCATTACCCTCATATTTTCACCAAACTAATGATGTTAAAGGTCTGAGGTCACCAAAGTATGGTGTTTTACCTCCATAATTTCACCAAACTAATGATGTTAAAGGATCAAAGGTCACCAAATTAATGATGTTAAAGGATCAGAGGTCACTAAATAATGATGTTTCACCTCATATTTCACCAAATAAATGATGTTAAAGGATCAGAGGTCGCCAAATAATGATGTTTACCCTCATGTTTTCACTAAATAAATGATGTAAAAGGTCTGAGGTAGCCAAATTAATGATGTTAAAGGTCTGAGGTCACCAAATTATGGTGTTTCACCTTATATTTTCACCAAATTAATGATGTTAAAGGATCAGAGGTCACCAAATAATGATGGTTCACCTCGTATTTAACCAAATAAATGACGTTAAAGGATCACAGTTCACTAAATAATGATGTTTACCCTTATGTTTTCACCAAATAAATGATGTAAAAGGTCTAAGGTAACTAAATTAATGATGTTTTACCTCGATAATTTCACCAAATAAATTATGTTAAAGAATCATAGGTCACCAAATAATTATGTTTACCCTAAAGTTTTCACAAAATAAATTATGTAAAAAGGTCTGAGGTCACCAAATTAATGATGTTTCACCTAGATAATTTCACCAAATTAATGACGTTAAAGGTCCGAGGTCACCAAATTATGGTGTTTCACCTCATATTTTCACCAAATTAATGATGTTAAAGGATCATAGTTCACCAAATAATGATGTTTCACCTCATATTTCACCAAATAAATGATGTTAAAGGATCAAAGGTCACCAAATAATGATGTTTACCCTCATGTTTTCACCAAATAACTGATGTAAAAGGTCTGAGGTCACCAAATTAATGATGTTTTATGATCGAGTGGAAAAAACCGAGCGTCCGTGTAATACGCTAGTCGTTGTTATCGGCTTCCAACCTCAATACAAAAAAAACCTAAACTTGTAACTACACTCTTAAGGAGTATAATGGCGAGTCTGGGTATCGAATCCACAAGGAATGTTTGATAGAATATAACTGATTTATTACTTCTAAATTAAAAGTGAAAAAGATGATGATGGTTGAAAAGGGAAAAAAATAGGTAAATAAAGAAATTAAATTAATTAAGATGAATGAGAAAATAGGGTGGAGTACAATCCCTCAAACCTTAACAAATTACCGTATAGAATACTAGGATTGTAAATTAAAATTATTGACTAGATCCGGTCTTTATAAATTCTAAGCATTACATATATGAGGGATCTAGCCCGCATCATATGAAATCAAAGATAGATATAAAGCGGTGAATGATAAATTATACTCGCAAAGCGTTCTTAAACATCTCAAGTACCTAGGGCAAGAGAGATTAAAAGATTGACAATGTTTGTATGAGTTTCTTTCACGATTCAATCAATATTTTAATTTAACCTCTATTTTCTACATAAATAATTTGCCTTGGATTGAGTTCATGTACCCCAACCCTTGGAAATTTAGATACTCATGATTTGGTTCAAGAATAAATTCACATATAAAATTATGGATCTACAAGACATTGTAAATAATTTGCAAATAATAAAACTAGAGAATGGAAAGATTTTACTTGAATTCAGCAACAAAAACGGAATTGGAATTCAGAATTTCTTACAAACTAGGGTTCATGAAAACTCTTGAAGGAATAGAAAATTTTCTCTCAAAATCTAACCCTAAAATTCAACCTCTAATTCTCTCTAGAACTCTCAACCTCGCAACCCCCTCCAAATGATGTAGGGCATGGGCTTTTATAGCACAAAGTATCGAAATTGACAGCTCAATTTGCTTGTGACACAAGTTTCACCATCTAGCAGGCCAAAAATCTACATAATTAATGCTAGGATTTCACATGACCGGACCGGTCCGGATTACCCTCGGATCGGTCCGATATCCACCATATCGGTTCTTTTATTTCTACCGGATCGGTTCTTTTTCCATTTCCATCGGTTTGCTATCCATCCGGGGTATACTGGACTTGGTCAATTCCGATCGGTCCGGTTTCCATCAGATCGGTCCGATTTTCTTCTACTTTGACTTTTTCCTTGCAACTTTGACTAGCCATATCTTTTGATCTAGAACTCCGATTTGGGTGCCGTTTCTTCCTATGCTCTTGTGAACTCATGCTCTTCAACTTCACTTTTGGTGTCGCCTTCGATTTTTGAGTGGAACTTTACTCTTTTGCCCTTTGACTTTTCTTCTGATTTTCTTCTTTTCCTTTCTTGCATTCCATTCCTGAAAACTTCATCACAATTACACAAAAACTAGGGAATATTGTTAAAAACAGAAAATAGAGTGATATGGACTAAAAATGATTCAATTACCTTGTTCGAGATATTAAAATCACCAAATTAAGGGGCTAAATTCAGAAGAATTTACGCTTGGTCATTTTACCTCGATAATTTCACCAAATTAATGATGTTTTACCTCGATAATTTCACCAAATTAATGATGTTAAACACATATGTATGAACTCAACGTTGCTACTTTTTCATTGACATTCTCTATATAAGTTGATACATGTATTACAAAAAGATAGAACAATTGCAACATCATAAGTAAAAAAATTTCAAGTGATCGTCATTCCAAGGGTTGGAGAAGGGCTCCCCTTCTAGATTTTCTAGCCTGTAGGTACCAAGTACAACCTCATTAATTACCCTATAAGGACCATGCCAATTAGGATGGATCTTATTTATTTTCTACCACGTCTTCTTTAGGACTAGGTCTCCCACAGCTATTAGCCTTGACTTCACCCTCGAATTGTGGAATCTCGCATTTCTCTGCTGATAGGCTGCCTGTCTTATCTCCGCATCCTCTTTTCTTTCCTTAATCAAATTAAAATCAAGTATTCTCTCTTCCCCATTCCTCTGAAGCTCATATGTCTGAACTCTATTAGTGGGAAGCCCTATCTCTTTTGGGATAACAACCTCTAAGACATGGGCCAACATGAATGGAGTTTTCCCTGTGGGTGTCCTCACTGTTATCATGTAAGCCCAAAGCACGACATATACCTATTCCACCCATCTTTCTTTAGCCTCTTTTAACTTTTTTTTATCCCATCAAGGATTGTTCGATTTGTGACCTTAGTCTGACCATTTGCCTGGGGTCATCCAGGGGAGGAGAAGAATTGCTTCATCCCTACTCTTTCCCAGTACTTTTCTAAGGAAACATTCTTGAATTGGGTTCCATTATCTGAGATAAGGGTGTTTTGAAGGCCATACCCGCATATGATGTTCTTCCAGATGAACTGGAAAGTTTTTCTGCTCAGTGATTGTGATCATTGGCTCGGCCTCTACCCATTTGGAGAAATAATCAATTGCCACTATTAAGAACCCATAGTTATTTATAGCTCTTGGCAAGGGTCCTACCAAATCAATGCCCCATACTGCAAACGGCCAAGGGGAACTGATAGAGGTCAGAGGTTAGTGTGGCTGATGGGGAATGGTGGAGAGCCTCTGACACTGATCATATTTCTTCACATAAGTAGCTGCATCTTTGGCCAAGGTCGGCCACCAGTACCCCTGAGTGATTATACTCTTAGCTAAAAACCTCCTTCCTATGTGTCTTGAACAAGAGCCCTCATGCACATCATGCAAGATGTGTGAAACCTTTGAAGGGTGGACACATCTAAGGAGAGGGAGAAGGAATCCCTTTTTATATAAGACATCTCCTACGATAGAGAATTTAGCATCTCTGAACCATAACTTTCTCCTTTATAACTTTTACTCAGGTAGTTCTCCCTCTCTAATGTATTTAATAAGAGGATCCATCCACGAGGCTCCCATGCCCAGATTTAGGCAAGGTGTACCATCCTCTTCCTCTTCGATGGTCGGCCTAAGCAGAATCTCAACTGGTACTGCTCTTCTTATGTCTGTTCTTATTATTGAGGCCAACCTAGTGAGTGCATCAACTCGATTATTGTTCAACTGAGGTATCATTTCTATCTTTTCTTCCTTAAAGCTTTCTAGCATCGATATCACCCTCTTCAGGTATCTGGCCATTCTTTCATCTTTAGCTTCATATACCCACATAATTTGGTTCACGACGAATCTTAAGTCACTATGGACTAGGAGCTGGCCAATACTGAGTACTTTTGCCAAAGAGAGAGATGCTATTAATGCCTCATACTCTAACTCATGATTGGAAGCTTTAAAGTTGAACCTCAGTGCATATTCAATATCTGTACCATCTAGTGCCGACACTATTAGCCCTACTCCACTTCCACTTTCACAGGACGACCCATCAATGAAGAGGTTCCAAACGGTTTCATTTGAAGAGAATTTTTCCTCTGACAGGATCCACTGCTTGAAAAGGTATCTTTTTTCCTCATTCTCCATTGTTCTTTATTTGGCGGTGCTTATCTCA